>WOXC01011850.1:0-600000 GCA_011680675.1 Gymnobelideus leadbeateri | reverse complement strand
ATATAATACATTATAAATTAATTTGTTTTATCCTCACAACCACTCTGGAAATAGGTCTTTTAAGTATGACTGTTATCTTAATTTTATAGACAAGAAAAATGAGGGCCAGAAAGGTGAAGGGAATTGCCAATGGTGACAAATTCAGATCTAAATTTCGAACTCAGGTCTTCTGACTCTAGATCCAGGACTCAAAAGCACACCATGTCCTGATGTCTTTCCCATTGAGGAGATTGGATATATAGACATGAAGCAAGGACAAATGAATTCGCTGGGTTGTCTTGAACAGCCATTGGCTATAAGTTGATATTTCATGAACCTTCTCTCAGAAGAATCGAGACTGTTTTTGTTTTTCTGATTTTTGTTTGTTCTAAAGGACAAACCTCTCTAGCAGAGTGGCTAAGCAATAGCTTGGCAGCTTGGGAACACATAAATTGTGTCACTGGCTGCAAAGAGGAGAATTGTACTAAATTTAACATGCTGTAGAATTGTTTGGAAAGAGAAAAGCCTCCCATTAGCTCATAACTCTGTTGATGCTTTTCCTAATATTATCAGGCATCACATAAATTGTGCTGTACTCCAGGACCCCAAGAAGCCATTTCAGAGGTAAATGAAGGCTGCTCAGGTCAAACAAGGTTGCTCTGCTGATGGATCATGGGCCTCATGCTGGGTCTCTATGATGCTTCTCTGGAAGGGTTGTCAGGACATTTGTGCAATGTTTCCTTGCACCTGGGCCAGGGCATTCAGAGCAGGTAGCAGGGGAGCTCATTACTGCAAAGGTTTCAGAGAGGTACCCTAGGCAGAATCATTTCTCTCAAACTGTCATGCACATACTGTAGCCTCATCTTTCATGAAATAGTACTTCCATGGCCTGTGGGAAGGGTGTCTAAGTTAGTGCTATAATTAACCACATTTCAAGGCCTTTCCCCTTTATTAATATCTCCCTTTGATGATCAAAGGAACCAGTCCTTCACTAGAGTTTGGCTTTCTAGGCTGATAAGACAGGTGAACTCAGGGTTCCTAACCCCCAGCCTCCTTCCCTGGCCTCTTTTGGAGCTCACCAATGCACTCTCTCTACAATCTAGCTAAACTTGACTTGTTAGTGTTGCTTACACATGGCATTCCATCTCCTGTCTCTTTACCTTTCCATTAGCTGTCCCCTATTTCCTAAGGAATGCATTCCTTTCTTACCTCTGCATTTTGGAGTAATTTAGAATGAATCATTTAGAACTTAGTTAAATACTACCTTCTGCAGGAAGCTTGCCTTTGTTTCCACAGCTGCTATATATATATATATATGTGTGTATGTGTGCATGTATGTGTGCATGTATGTGCATGCTATCCCTCCCCCATTAAACTGCATGATCGTCCAAGGAAGACACTCTTTGATTTTTTTTTTTTTTTTTGCTTTTTGGAGGGCAATTGAGGTTAAGTAACTTGCCCAAGGTCACACGGCTAGGTTTTTTGTTTGTGTGTTAAGTGTCTGAGGCCGGATCCAAACTCAGGTCCTTCTGACTCCAGGGCTGGCGGACACTCTGATTTTGTCTTGGTGCTCTGATAACCTAGCACAGTACCTGTAACAGAGTGTGCACTTAAATGCTTGGTTACTGACTGATTAAGGACATTGAATCATTTCTCTCTGGTCTCACCAAAGGAACAAATACTCCAGGGACAGATACTCCAGGACCAACCAAAGTGCCTGCACCGAAGCAGTCACACACTGGTAAGTTTATTCCTCTTGTTAAAGGTTGTACATGTCACTACCCCATTCCCCCATAATTGCTATATTACTACTAGATTGGAATCTTGTTAGCTCATCCTTCCCCATCTCACACACCTACACACACACAGATATTTTTTAAAGATCCTTCATATTCTTCATAAATCATCCCAGCCACAAGTTCATAGTTAAATCACTTTAATTAAATTAGTAAAATCATTGCATAACTGAGAAGCAGTAGATACATATATGGTGGAACTTCCCAATGACCTTCCAGCTCCAGCCTCTCAAGCAACAGTAGCCATACAGATTGATATCTGTTATCCATCCTCTCCAGTCTCCTGGAACTCTGCAGAGTCAATTTCAATTTCTCATCACAAACTTCCCATCTCTAAGCCTGACAGGGATGGATGTAGACAGATTAACTCACTACAGACTGAATATTCCCTTGGTTGAAAATGTAAGGTAAAATAGAAAAATGGGGTCGTTGGCTCCATATTTCTTCAACACTAGGGTCATAGAAAATCCATTATCCATCAGTCTGACTTATGTGTCAGACCCACTCCTAGCAACAGCAGCCCTGAAATGAACTCGTATTCAGACATCCTCAAGGCTCACAAGAAATCTTACTGCCCCTTACCTAATGCCATCATGGTGGCATACTCTGCTTATGAAGAGCTTTGTTAGGAAATACTTCCATATATTAAGCCAAAACCTGCATATCTGAAACTTCCACGCATTGCTACTAAGTTTTACCCTCTGGGACCAAGCAGATAAAAATCTAGCCCCTGTTCTAAATAATGGTAAAGAAATAATCAAACAATATAGTAAATTATACACAGGAACAAGCCTTTTACCAGAAACTAAGCTTCAGAGAAGTAAAGTGGTAGATGACCAATGATGTCTCATCCAGTTGAAATCCTATGTATTTATAAATCCTATGTATTTATTTACAATGCTTGTATTTATAATACAAGCAAGTTGTTTTTATTATTTTCATGAATTCCTCTTTTCCTTTGCAGCTGACTTTGCTCCAGCATTGATATTTCCCTTCCAGTCTCAGCCATCACCTTTCCCCAAACTCCACCTTGTATCAAGTAAGTGTTTGCTAAAATGCCTGCCCTGCACTCAGCTCCTCCTCCTTAGGCAAAACATCATGTAGATGGAGAGAGAGAGAGAGAGAGAGAGAGAGAGAGAGAGAGAGAGAGAGAGAGAGAGAGAGATTATAGATATATATAATATAATAAGAGAGAGATTATAGATATATATATACTATACATATTTTAAAATATATATATATATATATATATATATATGGGGAAGCTGAAATTTAGTGATCTCTCCCCTAAGAGCATTTAATACATAGGTTTTCATATATCCCCAACATAAGTAGAGAAATCATTATGTTATCAAACAACAAAGTAAAAGAAATATCAAAGAAGTTATGGTTGCCCTATAGCTGTTTCTCTAATTATATCCTTTCCCTTATCAATAAGGTCCTCTAATGCAGTTAAAACCAGGGGTCTCTTAAGCTAATAATAACATTTTGATTCTCAAAGTTCATTTACTGCCTCCTCGAATTAGAGTTTACTGCTCAGCTAAAAATTAAAACTTTTCACAACTTTATCAAAGACAAACCTTCAAACATATAGATTATAAACTCCTTTAGGACAGAGGCTGCCTTTTTATATTTGAATCCCCAAACACTCAACACAGTACCTGGTGCTTAATAAATGTTTAGGGAAACTAGGTGGCACAATGGATAGCGTGCTGGACCTGGAATCAGAAAGGATTTTTTACTATCTGTGTGACCCTGAGCAACCCTGTTTGCCTTAGTTTTCTCATCTGTAAAATGAGTGGGAGAAGGAAATGGCAAGCCATTCTTTTGACAAAAAATAAACCCCTAATGGAGTCACAAAGAGTTGGACATGATTGAAACAACTGGACAACAACAAGAAAGGGCAGCTAGGTGGTACAGTGAATACAGCACCAGCCCTGAAGTGACGAGGACCTGAGTTCAAATCCGGCCTCAGACACTTAACTAGCTGTGTGGCCTTGGGCAATCACTTATCCCCAACTGTCTTGCCTCCCCCGTCTAAAAAAAACAAAAAAAAACAAAAAAAAAACAAAAAAAAAAACTAGCCCAGGTCTCATTTATCTTTAACTGGCAGCTGTGGTACAATGGATAGAGTACCTGGCCTGGAGTCAGGAAGGCTAATCTTCCTGAGTTCAAATCTGGCCTCAGACACTTACAAGTTGTGTGACCCTGGCCAAGTCACTTAACTCCGTTTGCCTACGTTTCCTCATCTCTAAAATGAACTGGTGAAGGAAATGGCAGACTACTCCAGTATCTCTGCCAAAAACTCCAAAAGGAGTCATGAGGAGTCAGAAACAACTGAACAAGTAAATGTTTATTGCCTACCTGCCTGACAGTAGCTATATTCACCTACAGCCATTTCTTCACCAGGCTCATTATCCCTCCTATGACATGGGGACTAGCCTAACCACACTCTGGTTGTGTAGTAGCTTGTCCATTTCTTCATAAAATGTAGGTCCTCAAATGGATCACAACTCTGTGTATGTGGCCTGACAAGGGCAGAACACAGGAGAACTCTCACCGCCCCCATTTTAGGCACAGCATATTTACAATATGCCTTTTTATAATCTCATTCTTTTGGGAATGGCACTGGAAAACATTCAGAGAACCACCTGAGTGGTAGATCTTGAGTCCATTGATTAAAGGATCAACTGGAGAAACTGGGGTTAGCCTGGAAAACAGGTGAGTCAAGAGAGATTATTTGTTGTTCAGTTGTTTTGGTTGTGTCCAACTCTTCATGATCCCATTTGGGGTTTTCTTGGCAAAGATCCTAGAGTGGTTTGCCATTTCCTTCTCCACCTTATTTTACAAATGAGGAAACTGAGGCAAACAAGGTGAAGTGATTTGTCCAGAGTCACACAGGTAGTAAGTGTCTGAGGCTAGATTTGAACTCATGTCTTCCTGACTCCAGGTTCAGCACTCTATCATCTGCAACACCTAGCTGCTAAGAAGACATTCATTATAGGATCAGAGATTTAGAGGCTAAAGTGACCAAAAAGGCCCATTAGTCCAAGTCCCTCGTTTCTGAAATAAAGAAACGGAGCTTCAGAGAAATTAAGTGGTAGATGACCAATGATGTCTCATGCAACTGAAATCTTATGTATTTATTTACAACTGGAATCAAATTTTTGTTGTTGTTTTAATGAACTCCTCTTTTCCTTTGTAGCTGACTTTGCTCCAGCATTGATATTTCCCTCTCAGTCTCAGCCATCACCTTTCCCCAAACTCCACCTTGTATCAAGTAAGTGTTTGCTAAAATGCCTGCCCTGCACTCAGTTCCTCCTCCTTAGGCAAAACATCATGTATTAAGATCCAGTCTGATCCAGCTTCAACCAATGATTGAATGTTCATTTGACTAATGGGTAAACCAAGTAAAGGGTCAAAGGATTTTCCTGTACTAACTGACAATATAACAGAAGGCATCTAATATAGGCATCTTTAAGTGGAGTGAGGAGAACTAGTTAGCATTCCAGCTCCAACTACTTGTGAGTTCTATAACCTAGGGTACATTACTTGTCCTCTTCTCTGAGAACACAAGTAATGTACCCTAGGTTATAGAATCATATGTCCATCACCCCATCTACCTCATAAGCCTGTTATGGGAAACTTAAAGTACTATAGAAATATGAGATATTATTGTTCTTTTCTGCGTCTTGGTTTCTTCATCTTCAAAATGGGAATCATAATAGTCACAGTATTTGCTTCATGGGATTATCATGGGGAAAGTTCTTTGCAAAGAAAGTGTTTTGTTTTGTTTTGTTTTAAAATAAATGTGAGTAATTACCTACCTCGACATGTTGGGAGTCTTGGATATGATACACTTTGATAAAATCATTGTCTCACTAATGTGGTAGGCCTCTTTCCATCAGTATGGTTCATGACCTATCCACAGCTCCTCATCCTGGGCATGCATATATAACCCACCACCCTTTGGACCACCCACAATTTTAGTTCTTTTAAGATCATGACATTCAACAATTAGCAACAATATAGCATCACAGGGAGAATACTGATGTTTAGAAAAATCAGACTTTTTCAATAGAGAGAAGCTTCAGATCATTGAAAGGGCTACATAATTTCCCAAATGAACTCCAGCATTGTCTCCCCCTTTTATTAAATCCTTGACTCTGACTATTGTCTTATATTTAATGGCTGTCCAAGGTATATCCATAAATTGAGTCAACTACTCATCCAATTTGATTACTTTTGCTAGACAACTGGAAAATACACAATCAGCTCAATGTCATCTGCAAAGAGAATTTCTAGAGAACCCTAGAATCTTTTGGTAATCCTATTCCATTTGGAGACTATACAGACCATTTCCCATGATGATGGCAAAGAGTCTTGGAAAAGACATGTCTTCCTGGTTTATGCCTCTCTTGATATGATGACTCAAAATCATTGAACCACATCACCTCTTTAGCTGTACGTATTCAATTCATAAAGCATTTATTGTGTCAATCACTACAAGACCTCCTTGTCAGTCATTCAGTCAACAAATATGTATTAAGCTCTTACCTTGCACTAGGTACTATGCTAAGTGTTAGACAAACAAAGAAAGACAAGACACAATCCCTCCTCTCAAGAAGTTCACATTCTAATGGGTAACATACAGGCAACAACGTCCAAATAAGAAACAGCCAGGATAAATTGAAGATCATTGACACAAGGAAGGCACTAATAGTAAAGAGTATTGAGATTGATCAGTTGTTATGTGCCACAAAAAAAGAAATAGTTCTGTGGGCAAAGTATATAAAAACATAAATTAAAAAGTCTTCATGTTTTGAAGCTCATGTTTTGCTTCTTTTAGTGGTTTTCCTATCTTCTCATGTCTTGGCAAATTGCCTTGCTACCATGTTTGACTGATTCTAACAAATCCTTCTTCCCTTCTGATTTACGTCTCCTAATGTACTCTAGGCTTGGAAGCCAATTAAGCAAATTTATTCAAATTATATATGAAATCAGCATAAATAGGCTCTGTATGAAAGGCTTAGGACAGCTAAGTGGTACACAGGACAGAGCACTGGCCCTGGAGTCAAGAGGACTCCAGTTAAATCTAGCATCAGACACTTACTAGCTGTGTGACCTTGGGCAAGTCACTTAACCCTGTTTGTCTCAGTTTCCATATTTATAAAAATGAGTTGGAGAAGGAAATGGCAAGCCATTACAGCATCTTTACCAACAAAACCTCAAATAGAATCAGAGAAAGTCAGAAACAGGGTGGCTAAGTGGCACAGTGAATAGAGCACTGACCCTCGTCAGGAGGACCTGAGTTCAAATCTGGCCTCAGACACTTAACACTTATGAGCTTTATGACCTTGGGCAAGTCACTTAGCCCCAGTAGCCCTAAGTTTCCCCTTCCAAAAAAAAAAAGCAAAAAAAGTAAAAAAAACAACTGAAACAACAACATGAATGGCTGAGGGGCTCTATTTTTCATCAATTGCTAGGACTTCAAGTGCACAAAATTTGTAATATCTCACTGTATCTCAGATGAGCTTAACTTTTACATTGAAGATATCTTTCTGTAAGGCAGCCTTTAGAGTATGGTTTTGTTCTATATTTGAGAGATTTTAAAGAATGAATTAGACAATAAACATATCAAGATGTTTATACCCTTCATTTCTCTGTCATTTGTTTGACCAAGAAGAAGACATATTTTGTGAAAGCCTGTGTACTACTCTATGGTTTTGTTCATTTGTTTGTTTTTAGTAACAGTGAGATAGGGACTAGACCTGTGATTTCACTGGGCTAAGGAATTACTGGGTAAGGAAACACACTCAACCAAAATAGATTGCCTCTGCAACTTAGTCTTAGAGAATTGCTTGGACCACAGAGAGGTTAAATGACTTGTCCAGAGTCACACAGCCAGTATTCATCAGAGTCAGAAAGACATGAACCCAGACCTCTTTCCACCTGTTTTTTCTTTCCTTGTTTTTTTTTCAAATGCTTTATTAACTTCTCATTTATATCATTCATTTCCACGAGATTTTGAGTTACAATTTTTCCCCATTTTTCCTCTACCCACCACCCCAGAATAGAATTCCCACAGGATATCACCTCATGCAATCTGCCCTCTCCAATCTCTTCTCTCATACCCCCTTTGACTTTTCCAGTAGGGCAAGGTGAATCCCCATGCCCCAGTGCCTGCACATCTTATCTCCCAATTACATGCAAAATAGTTTTAATCATAGTATTTATATATTTTTAAAACATTTAATTTTAAAACTTTGAATTCTAGACCCATTCCCCTCCTCCCATCACCCACTCCTGCTGGAAAGATAAGCAACTGAGTATATGCTGTATATGTATAGCTATGCAACACATTATCATAGCAGATATTTTGTAAAAGAATGACTATATTTCCCTCCCTCCCACCTCCCACTTGGTCTATTCCCTACTTTGATCCTGCCCCCTTTCAAAAGTGGGTGCTTCCAACTTCCCTCCCCCCCCGCCCCAGCCTGCCTTCCCTTCTGTCATCCGCCCCCATCCCCCTTCCCCCCACTCACCTGTAAGGTGAGATATCCCATTTAGTATGTATGTCATTCTATCCCTGATCCAAATCCAATGAGAATAAAGTTTTGCCTTTTTGCCTTCCTGTTCTTCCCCTCCCCTGCAACCACTTTCCCTTGCCTCTTCTACATGAGACAGTTTACCCCATTCTGTCTTTCCCCATCTCCTCTCTCTATATTCCTCTCTGACCTCTCAATTTAACCCCTTAAGTATCATCCCTTGCCATTAAATTTGACCTGTGCACTCTATCTGTGCATACCTGTAAACATATATACACACATTCACATGTGTATTTATATGCCCATATACCCTTCTTCAGCTATTTTCATACTGAGAAAGGTTTCATCAGTTACAGTTATCGTTTTTCCATGTATGAATGTAAGTAGTTCAACTTTGATAAGTTCCTTATGATTTATTTTCCCTGTTTACTTTCTCAAGCATCTCTTGCTTCTTGTGTCTGAATGTCAAATTTTGTATTCAACTCTGGTTTTTTCCTCAAGAATGCTTGAAAGTTGGGCGGCTAGGTGGCGCAGTGAATAGAGCGCCGGCCCTGGAATCAGAAGGACCTGAGTTCGGAGCTGGCCTCCGACACTTAATCCATACAAACAAAAACCTAGCCGTGTAACCTTGGGCAAGTTACTTAACCCCAACTGCCCTAAAGGGGCGGCTAGGTGGCACAGTGAGTAGGAGCGTCGGCCTCGGAGTTGGGATGACCCAAGATCAGATCCGGCCTCAGAAAATGAGCACCCACACATAAATAATGACTAGCCATGTAACCTTGAGCAAGTTACTTAGCCCCAATTGCTTTAAAAAAAAAAAAAAGAATGCTTGAAAGTCCTCTGTTCCACTGAATGACCATATTTTCCCCTTAAACATGATATTTCGTTTTTCTGGGTAGGTGATTCTTGGTTTGAATCCCAGCTCCTTTGCCCTCTAGAAAATCATATTCCATGCCCTTTGATCCCTCCGTGTAGAAGCTGCCAGATCCTGAGCTATCCTGATTGTGTTTCCACAATATTGAAATTGTCTCTTCCTGGCTGCTTGTAATATTTTCTCCTTGATCTGGGAATTCTGAAACCTGGCTACAATATTCCTAGGAGTTTTCTTTTGGGGATCTTTTTCAGGAGGTGATCAGTAGATTCTTTCAACCTGTATTTTGCCCTCTGGTTCTAAAACATCAGGGCAATTTTCCTTGAGAATTTCCTGAAGGATGATTTCTAGATTCTTTCTTTGATCATGGTTTTCAGGGAGTCTAATAATTTTTAGATTATCTCCCCTGGGTCTATTTTCCAGGTCAGTGGTTTTTCCCATGAGATATTTCACATTGCCTTCTATTCTTTCATTTGTTTGGATCTGCTTAACAGCATCTTGGTTTTTCATAAAGTCACTAGCTTCCATTTGCTCCAGTCTAATTCTGAAGGAATGATTCTCCTCAGTGAGCTTTTGAGATTCTTTTTCCATCTGGCAAATTCAGCTTTTTAAGGCATTCTTCTCCTCATTGCCTTTTTGAACCTCTTTTGCCATTTGAGTTAGTTTATTTTTTAGGGTGTTATTTTCCTCAGTCAGGCTGTTGACTCTCATTTCATACTTTTCTTGCATCTTTCTCATTTCTCTTCCCAATTTTTCCTCTACTTCTCTTATCTGCTTCTTAAGGTCCTCTATGGCTTGTAACCAGCTCATATTTTCATTTGGGGCTTTTGGTGCTGGATTTCTGACCTCCCAGTACTCCTCCTGTTCCATGCTTTGATCCTCTTTGCCCCCAAAATAAGAGTCTGTTGAATTTTTCTGTTTATTTTGTTTCCTTTGCCTAGGCATGTTGCCACTCAATTACTTGACTTTTGGGTTTGTTGCCACAGTAGGACTCTGCCACCAGCCAGGGGAACTTCTGTCCCAAATGCTGGGGTTTTCTCAACTGCCAAAGATATTAGTTGGGCGCTCTCTCTGAATCCTCCCCATACTCTGGCAAGCTGGTCACACACCCCAAGACCTCCACACCAGACTGCAATCCAGATCCAGGGAGGTTAAAGCAAGAGTGATTATCCCCAAGACTAATTGCCAGTCCTCCTAAATCCACAGGCCAGGAGCTGAAGCTGCACTGTGGCTACTCAACATCTTCTCACCCCCAGGGAAAGAGACCAACACACTCTCCCCACTAATGAGTCCCAAAGTCCATACTCTACTAACCTCTCACTTTGTCCATGGCACCTGTGTGTTGATAATTCTGGAAATGCCACAGCTGCTGGTATTCTAGAGTCCCTCCAGCTGGCTTCCGGTCCAGCCGCCCTGGAGCTAAAACCTCTGACTCACGTGGTCCTTGGCTCTGCTGCCAGAGCACCTTGCTGGCTGCTCCCTACAGGTCTGCAGGGCTGTCCTCAGCTGGAGGTTAGCTTCTCTGTGTCATTTTTTGTGTTCTGTAGCACCAGAGGTTGTTCAGAGTCCCCTTTTACATAGATTGGAAATAGTGTGGGCTGGAGCCCGGAGGAAGTGATGTTACTACTCTGCTGTCTTGGCTCTGCCCCTAACCCCACCTGTCTTTTCTTAATAATACTATGCATAATTTCCCTTTGAAATCCTGAAGCTTGATTCCTGGGTGTTTCTGAAATTGTGTCACAATCAGCATGTATTTCCTTCACACATCTTTAGTCAGGTCCAATTAATTTTCCAACTTAATCTTCTTAATGGTCATTACTACTTCCTTACATAGCACATTGGATACTAAAGTTTGGGGTCCAGGTGTACTGGTATCACTCCCATATATGATGAAAGTATATTGCTATCAAAATGTTCATTTCACTTCTTTTTGTTATCCTGCCTTTATTTTCATCTATTTTCATTTTATTTTCAAACTCCCAGGATAATTTGGCTTAGCTGAGTCTCATGCTAAAACAATCGACAGGCTCATTTTCCCCCTATCATTACTTCACTATATTTTGAGGTGACTGTGCTTATATTTTTCTACAATCATACCTCATAGTATTTTCATTGATATCTTTTTTTAGATCACCAAAATGTCTTCCCTTTCCCTTTCCAGAGATAAATTCTTTACAGCAATATTTTTAATAGAAAAATAAAAAGAGTGAAAAATCATGAGAAAACCTATACAATGTACCATACCTTTTGACCTCCCAACTCAGTGAAGGGGTCAGGGGCAGCAATGGGGGGAGAGGGAGGGATGCTTGTCTTCTTCAGTACTTTACAAATGCTACTGTACTCCAGACTTGTACATTTGCCCAGCAGGCCATAAGCAACCTGAAAAGGATTTCAGTCAGCCAGCAAAAAATGTAGAGGATGTAAACCCAGCCTTTAATTGGCTGCCCTAGCTCTGTGCTTGGGGAGGAGATCAGGGGTTTCCTATCTGCAGTTTCTGGCCTCTTAGTCTCTACTCTGTGTCAAGTGTTTTACACGCATTACACTTCTCCAGGAAACTGTAACAACCAGATTAGATTTCTTTATATGTATTCATTCTAGCTTGTCTGATTAGGCTGAATCTGAGCTGTACTGTATAGTGAGGTGGGAAGAAACACATTTAATTCTGTATCAGAGAATCTGGATTCTCATCCCCACCTTTACTTGCTTATGACTACTTACTATCTGTGTAACTTTGTATAATTCACTTAATTTCTCTGGAAATCAGTTTCTTAACCTACCAAACAAGGGGAGTGGATGCAGTGGTCTCTAGGCCAGGAGGCAAAGATGAGGAAGACAGCACCCCAGGAATGTAGGAGAATCTGAGAAAATGCCCAGAGAAGGGAGATTAAGTGTCTTATTTGTGGAGCAGCTAGAGGGCAAGTGTCACTGGACTGAAGAGTACATGAAGGGGGTATAACGTTGAAGAAGACTGGAAGGGGTGCAGCTAGGTGGCATGGTGAATAAAGCACCAGCCCTGGAGTCAGTAGGTCTTGAGTTTAGATCCGACCTCAAACACTTAACACTTACTAGCCATGTGACCTTGGGCAAGTCACTTAACCCCAATTGCCTGGCCCTCCCCCTTCCAAAAAGAAAAAGAAAAAAAAGAACACTGGAAACAGAGGTGTGGGTTAGGTTATGAAGGATTTTGAACACCAGAGGATTTTGCATCTGATCCTAGAGGTGATAGGAAGTCACTGGCGTTTGTTGAGTTGGGAGGATGGGATGACATGGTCAGATCTATGCTTTAGGAATATTGCTTTGGTAGTTGAATGGAGGCTGGATTGCAGGGGGAAGATACTTGCAGTGGGCAGACCCAGCAGCAGGGTATTGCAATCATGTCTGTGGATAGACAGGCATAGGGAGGAAAAGCGCACCTTTGCTTGAGACTTTTCTCAGTCCTTGAGTAGCTGGCTATCTTGATGGTATCAGTTCAAGATTAATGTTCTATGACACCAGTACGGCCAGTCAACTTTTTTAGTATGCCTGTTTTTTGCCATGCCTCAGTCCCACCTTCTCCTTTACATTCACTTGCTGCCTTAACTACCAATTCTTCGCTCAGCTTTGTGGCTCCCTCCTTTCAACTTCCAGACCTCAGAATCTCTATCTGTTTCTGAGATAACTCATCCTTTTTATACAACTTTCTCAGTGTATGACTAAGTCTCTTACACAATGACTTTTATTGATTCAAAGAAGCATATAGACCCAGATACACTCATTTCTGATTGATTCATTGAATAAAGAATTGTTCCTACCTAACAAAGGTAATTACTTTTAAGTGGAATGGGATGATCAATGAAACTTCACTCTTATGTGTTTAAAATGAAGAGTTGAACCAGAAGAGGTCCCTTAAAATTCTTAATCCTAAGATCTCAAAGAATCTATCAATAAAAGTTTTCTTCTCTTTTCTCCTCCATCCTCGTCTGCCACAAGGAGACATATATTCCATTTGTGTGATCTGTTGCATGTCTATGAGGCTTTCTTCTTAAAAGCAGCATTCACTTTCATGACACTAGGGAATTGTGTAGAAGGAGACAGAAAGAATGACATATTTAGTACCTCAATGGTCCATGTTGCCAACCTGGCTAAAAGAGGGGAAACCTTCTTCCCAACTTCTACCAGTTGCTGAATCTTTTGCACCTTTAAAATCTGTTAGAATTCTAGGACTTTCTGACCATACCTACAAAGCTGAAACTCATAAAATGACCAGACAGTTTTGTTTTAATCAATTAAAAAAGAATTCGCCAAGCACTTACAATATGCTAGGTCCTATGCTAGGTGCTAGAGATATAAAGATAAAAATGAAAAAGTCCCTGCCCTCAAGGACCTTACATTCTATTAGGTATACAATATGTAACTATATAATCATATATATATATATGCACACACGTGTGTGTATACACACATATATACACATATACATACATACCTACACACATCTATGTAGTGTGTGTATATGTGTGTGGATACATATACACAAAAAAAGAGCCAAAAGATGTCCCACTCCTCAGATCTGGAGATAATAGGGAGAGATAGCCACTATCATTTATAGAATTGGAAAACAACAGACATGATCTAGAGAGAGGTGTTTAAAGAGAATCATCAGAATGTGGGCCTTCTTCACTCAGAGCTCAATCATGGACATACCAAATTGGTATAAATTAAACCACCAAGCAGATGGCCCACCAGGGGAATCATTAGCTCAACAACACACACATCTAACAATAATTACTCCTTTTTAATTGTTGTTCTGACCTATGATTTCATTAATATAGGAATTTCTAAGCAAGGAAATTTTCCTTTCCTAAGCAGATGAGCATCTTCTCTGACTTTTATAGAATTAGAGTTGCTTAGGGAACTGAGAGATTGGGTGAGCTGTCCAAGTCCCACAGCCAGTACAAGTCAGAGGCAGGATTAGAGAAACGACCTATGAATTCATGAAAATGAGAATCACCTAGGTGATGAAGTGCCCTCTACCAATGGAGGGCAGCACCTTCTCCACAACTTAGAGTCTTGAAGAGTTATCTAGATCACTGAGAGTTTCCTGGGTCACCCAGTAAATTTTGTCAGAAGCAGAACCTGAACCCAGGACTTCTGATTCTGAGAACAGCTCTCTACTTATTGTGCCAATATGGCTTTATGGATTCTATATAATAAAAATATAATCCTTAATGGTAACATAGGAAGAGAAGACATATAATTATTCCCATGAAGAGGATGATAATTCTAGCCTCAGAGGAATATGTATGAAGTACTTCCACAAAGCTGGGCTACCACTTCTCCCTCAAAGCTACCTGGAAGGGAAAAGACTATACATGCAGCCCAATGTTTGACATTCTTGTCCATAATGAAAAAAGAAGAGGAACTTCCTGCTCTTTCTAGAATAAGTAGGTAAGAGCAGTCAGAAACAAGGGCAAGGTCAATGCTTGATGAAACCCTGCTGTTTCCAGGCAAACTAGGTGACCTGCCCAAGCATGATGCTCTCCTTCCTTGGAGGTAAAAATGACTCCCTAGTCACAACAGAAGTACTGTGAGAAAGAAGTCAGTTTGAAAGTTGAAGTTGACTTCCATGAAATAAACAGATTGAGCTTATCCTTCCCTAAGATCTACAGTACTGAATTAAGAAAGCTCTGCCATATACCAATGATAGGAAGGCACTCTCTCAGTGGGGACCCATTTGAAAAATATCTTCACTTGTGAGAAGGAGGGGAAGTTTGTTTTATTACCTTCCTCCCCAAACAATTTGATAGCATCAAGTACCAACTGTTAACCAAGAGTGGGAGGAGCAGCGAACTAAGTAAGCTATTAGATATCATATGACATCACCTAGGAAAGTGGAAAGCTGAAAAAATCTCATAATTCTCCCCTGTTGGTAGGCTAATGATACTCATCATCATGTCTACCATATACCAAATACAAAAGGAGCAACAGATACACAAAAACACCCAATGTGTTTACCTTGCCTCACACACAGGACCTGAAAGCACCAATATTAATTTTGACAATAATAATAACTGTACTTTACCTAACACTAGGCACCTGAAAAGCCCTTTACTTATGACAACTTTATGATGTCATTAGGTTAAGTATTATTATTCTCATAGTGAAGTTGAGTAACCCTAGGTTTGAGAATGGCAGAAAGGCTGTTGCATGGTTACCAGGCTAGTATATCTATATCTATCTATTTATCTATCTATCTATCTATCTATCCACACACACACACACACACACACCCCAGGAGAAGAGTGTAGAATATATATATATATATATATATATATATATATATATATATATATATATATATATATAATCATAGATCTAGAGCCTAAAGGCTAACCTCTTAAGTCAAGGGTGATCTAGTGCAAACCTCTCATCCAAAGACATTAAGTGATTTGCCCATGATCACACAGCTAATAAGGGAGAGAGCTGAGATTTGAGTAAAGGTCCTGTGGCTCTAAACCCAGTACCACCATGCTCTGTTAAGTCCCCAGCTTTCTTCTATTATACTGCTTCATTGTGCCTGTGTCCTGGGATAAAGAAACCACTTTTCATAGTCAAGGAAGTATTCATTCCTCAAAACCATCCCTAGTAGGCATCTAGAGATAGAAGGTCCAGAGAAAATGTTCAGAGATGGGAACACCCCACCCATACCTTTCTAATTACTATCTTTGTCAAAGTGACAGGTGGTTACACAGAACAGCTAAAGCAGATGATGATGATAATAATAATGATGAAGATGATGGTGGTGATAACAATAATAACAGATTGGCACTTCTGTGTAACTTTCACCTCTATGTAAATGGTCCTAGGGTTGCTTGGCAACCATTTTTCATTCTCTGTCTTCCATTCCACACACACACCCCTCAAGGTGAATGCCTGCCCTCAGACATTTACTATAGGTATAAGGTGACATTATTATCTCATTTGATCCTCACAACAACCCTGGGAGGTAGGTTATTATTCCATTTTATTTTTTATTTATTATTCCATTTTACAAATGAGGAAACTGAGGCTAAGTGACATTAAGTTACTTGCCCAGGGTCACACAGCTAATAAGTGACTGAGGCCAAATTTAAGGGAGCCAGTTCAAAGTGTTGACATTTAGCTTGAGGGGTGTGTGTGGAATGGGAGCTGGAAGATGTAATATGGTTGCTAAGCAACCGTAGCATCATTTACATACAGGGCAAAAGCATGATTATTTCATAGGATTTATAGATTTAAAACTAGAAGTATGTTAGAGGACAGTGAAGCCAACCCCCTCACTTTACAAATGAGGAAACTGAGATCTGAGAAACTGGCATAACCAGCCCTAGATTAAAGAGGTGTTGAATTCTGGCTCTGGGATTTGAACTTGGATCTTCTGTCTTTTCCATTATAGTACTCCTCAATCATTTTGAGCATAATTACTAAAGGAACTTCGTGTCACTTTTAGCACCAGATGACCTCTTTCTCCCCAGACCGGAAGAGCTCCAGCTAGCTTGTATCTTAGCAAGGAGATGCCCACTTGCAGCCTTTACAGCTCCCTTGGGCCATCTCAGGATATCCATCACTAAACCAATTCCACTTCTAGTCTTTTTCTTCAGGTAGCTAAACTCTCCAAAGGCCACTTTGCATTTAAAATGCAAGCACCTCCCCTCCAAGCCTTATTGATGGCTCTAAGGACTGTACTCCAATTCTACCCTGCTGTTTTTCAAAAGCACTTCTAACTACTTACATTTCTGATAAAACTGTGTTTCTAGCATACCTGTCTTTTATCACAGATCACAGAAGCCCTGTCTCTGCAGAGATGGGGTGGGGGGGAAGGGGGACATTTCATTCTTCTCTCTGAGCTTACTCTGCTCAGCTAAAGTCTTCAGAGGCAGCTTTAGCTTTGTATTTTAAGGAATATGAGTACAAAATGTTCAACCCCTGCAAATGTGGCCTCTTTGGTAGTTATGAGATCCATTTCGGTAATATGACAAATTTCCAAAATATGCAACCGAGAGAGACATCAGGCAATCTTCCATTGCCCTCAGGAGGAGACTTTCTGATCAGAGATAATCAAGCTGCTGACTTTATATAGCACTGATGAGATTAGTATTCCCAGTTTACAGGTGAAAAAACTGAGGTGTGCAGTAGGGAAGTGACGTCCCCCCCATCACAAAGCCATTAAGCTTCAAAGGCAAGATTTAAAACCCAGTAGAATACAAGCTCCTTCAGTTAAGGGGCTCTTTCACTTCTGAACTGTGGATATTTCCATTACTAATACACGTCAAAATTAACTCAATAACTCTCTCTCTCTCTCTCTCCCCTCTCTCTCTCTCACTTTTGCTCTCCCTTCCGCCCTTCCTCACCCCTCCCCTCTCTCCATATACACAAATATACATATATACATGTACATGTGTTGTGTGCATATATGTGCATATATTTATGTGTATATACATAACATATACTTACATGAATATGTACGTATATGTATATAAGTGTGTATATACATACATAAACATTATAAATACAGTGTCTCTCCAACATCTTAGTATAAATTTAATTTTTAATAGTTTAAAGTTTAACATAGTAAAACTATAGTAAGCCTTTTGAGACACCCCACACATTCTCATAAATCAATGAAAGTATTAACATTATGTCCTTATTCTTCTGTTAGAGCACTGAAGTTCTTATGATCATAGATTTAGAAATAGAGTTTAGAGAGAAATATCCACACCCCTCTTTCATTTTCATCTGGTAGCTTTACAGTGCCTTGCACAGTAGGAACTCCATAATTGTTAAGTTAATATTGAAATCCTGGGCTCTCCTGAGTCCAAGGTGAGGGGCTCTATACTACAGCACACTTCCTCTATCTACATCCTTAGGCATAAATAGTAATATAAGGTGTAGATCTAAGTGGATGAAATGAATCTAACTGAATGGGATGAATGAAAAAACATCTGTAGGTTCTCTCTGTAGTGTCTCTCCAAGAGGGCTGCGAAAAGACCTCTATTTTATAAGGAGGATGGAGTGCCTCAATTTTGAGTTAGAAGACCTAAGTAAGCTGCTTGAGGACAGAAACTATTTCACCTTTTGTATCCCCAGTGACCAATACAGTGCCTAGGATATGGACCTAAGAATTCAAGGGCTGGGGGAATTCTTCACTATCAATGCAGGTTGGCACTTTCTCTGCAACTTAGAGAGATTCCCAAAACATTAAGAAGTTAAGTCATTTTCCCAAGGTCACATGAGCTTTATGTGCCATTGGCAGGACCCAGGTTTTCCTGGCTCTGAGGCTAGGAATAAAGGCCAGCTCTCTATCCACTATACTATACTACCTTTCCTGACACATACTAGGCACTTAATACATTCTGTGTAATAGCTTCATCACTTGCTAGCTATGTGACCTTAGGGAAGTCATTTAACCCAAATCTCACTTTCTTCATCTGTAAAAGTATAGTGGAGAAAGGATTGAAATTAGAGGCAGAGGACCAGGATTTAAAGCCTAGTTCTGCTCCTTACTATTCATATAGCCTTGGGAAAATCATTCAAACTCTCTGGTCTTCTCAGCTCCTCAAGGGTAAAGCCTATTTTTGTCTTTGTATCCCCTATGCCTAGCACATTATTTGGTGCAGAACAGATTCTTAATAAATGCTTGTAAATTAATTAATGAGGACAATAATACTTGATATTCCTTAAATCCAGGGATGTGCTAGAGCCAGCTCAGGAAACTCAGCTGTTAAATTTGCAGTGTGAGAATTTACACTTCAAAAATCTTCAAATAGAGGTAACTAGATGGCAGAGTGAAAAGAGAACTGGCCCTGGAGTCAGGAGGACCTGAGTTCAAATCCAGCCACAGACACTTAACACAAAAAAACTAGCCATAGGACCTTGGGCAAGTCACTTAACTCCAATTGTCCTACCTTCCCCCTCCAAAAAAAAGAGGGAAAAAAAAGAAAAATTATAAAATAATACAAGTTGGGGTTTTATTTATTATTTTTGTAGATATTTTAGACTTTTAAAAGTGATAGAGAAAATCAGTAGTAGAGTCTAAATTTAAAAGTATATCATACATACTTTTTGGAGAACCAGTTCGTAAACATTTACCAGCACAACCCTGATTAAATTCCAGAATGGTTGGAAGAATAAAATGAAAATAAGGAGGTAAGGAACTACATAAATATAAGCCATTTGAATAAGTAGAAGGAACATGTAAAGGTTTTAATTCCTATAATCACTGGCTAGGATTAACTAGTGCCTGCTTTCATGGCATCCTACTTGCCCAGCCCCTGAGCTGCTTTCAGAAATACTAAGAATCCTTGCCTTAGCCAAGTTCCCCACTTGATTGCACTCCCAGCATCATGCTCATAATTCATTACACATTTTCCTGGACATGACCTTGAGTTTTTTGTTCCTATCAGATGAACAACCAGTGTTGTCTTTCTTTTCTGTCCAGTCAGCTTCCATAAGAGACACACTGTTATAAAGCCATCTCTTTCAGACTAATTGCTCCCTCCCCTTCTTCCTGCCAGTGGATGCCATTCTATATTAGCTTCATGTCAGCATTAGGCAATCAGGGCATATTTCAACAGTGTGTTATTAATCCAAAGGCAACCTGCATAATCCTTCCTTTCACATAACATATGATCACCCCAAACATGAAACGAAGGGGGCTTTAAGACACAAAAATGTAATTATTCTGCCAAGGAGACTTTCCCCACTTTCCAAGCATTCTACAAATATAAGAGCCTCTAGAGTGAGAACCTCAGAGTCTGTTAAAGGGAAGGGGGAAATAGATGTAAAATAAAGCCAGTGTGATTTAATACAAAGATCAATC
This sequence comes from Gymnobelideus leadbeateri, assembly GCA_011680675.1. Lineage (NCBI taxonomy): Eukaryota > Metazoa > Chordata > Mammalia > Diprotodontia > Petauridae > Gymnobelideus > Gymnobelideus leadbeateri. The sequence goes on along the minus strand of WOXC01011850.1, from coordinate 579,969 downwards.
AGTCAACAAGTATTTATTTAGTACATACTATGCAACAAGTGATGCCCTAAGTATGCACTGGATGGGAAATGAATGTTCTTGTCACAGACCTGCCACTTACTTGTTTAGAGACACTCACAACTTGCTTTTCCTCTCTCTTCCTCAGTCCTTCTATACAATGAGAGGAGAACCAAACAGTCTCTAAGGCCATCTCTAATTTCATTAATTCTGGTCCTCAATACTACATGGCAAGGTCTAGTGGGAAATTCTTCCTACTCAATCAGTAGCTACTAGGAATAAGTTAGAACTATAGCATTTGGAGTAGCCAATAGGGCTGACCATGTCTTTACTCTGATAGTTCCCAATTACTCCTAGGGACCAATAAAAGCTCCTTTGTTTGGCATTTGAGTACCTTTACCAAATGGTGTGAGGGCTGCTCAGACCTTTTCAGGGCTATTCATCCACCTTTAGTGTCCACCTATCACCCAGATCTCACCTTTGGTTCTAAGAAGCTGTAGCATGTGCAGTGGCCACACTTTGGTAAAATCATCTTGGCAGAGGAGCTAAACCAGGCTGAGGGCAACAAATAGACATCAAACCCAAAGTCTGGGGGATATGTACCCCAAAGATATGAAGAATTCCCCCGGTGGATTAGGTGGATAACAATAATTTATTCCAATGGCCACGAAGGCATCTGTGGAGCACTTAGAGCTTGGTCATACATTGAAGACACCAAGGTCATCCATTGCATCTCAGGCCATTGCCAGTCATCCTGACTTCTGTCTTGCTACTGGACTTTGATGACTCTGGGAAAGAGAGTAACTTTGTGCAGCTCTGTCTCATTTAAATCAAATTCATGCTTAAGTAAGGACATCACCCTTGACATCACTGGTCCTCTTCGAAAACAAAGGACAAAAAAAATAACAATTTATATATGGTACAAAGTATGTGCTCAAAGAATTGCTAGTTGACTGCCTGCCTGAGGACAGGGCATTGCAGGTAAAAAGAAACGGTGTCAGCGAAAAGGCATAAAAGGGAATGGAGGGGAAGGGAATAATTTTTGTGGCTGTTATTGAGTCATTTCAGTCCTGTCTGACTCTTTGTTACCCCATTTGGGGTTTTCTTGGCAAAAATCTTGGAGTGGCCTACAATTTCCTTCTCCAGCTCATTTTATAAATGAAGAAACTGAGGCAAACAAGGTTAAGTGACTTGCCTAGGGTCACATAGCTAGTAAGTATCTTCGGTCAGATCTGAACTCAGGAAGATGAATCTTCCTGATCCCAGGCCCAGCACTCTTCTCTAATGTACCACTTAGCAGCCAAGTATTTATATAGTGCTTACTATATGCCAAGCACTGTGCTTAGCTGTTTTTACAAATATTATTCATATGATCTTTACAACAATACTGAGTGGTAGATGCTTTTATTATCCCCATTTTATAGGTGATGAAACTGAGGAAAACAAAGGTTAAGTGACTTGCCCAGAGTCACAGAAATTAGTAAATGTCTGGGGATGGAATTGAACCAGGTCTTCCTGACTTCAGTCATAGTGCTCTACCAACTGCCCTACATATGGGCATGAAGTGGGAAAACACAGAATATGTACTTATGGTACAATGGTGGTTCCCAGTTGGTTTTGTGTTGAAAATGATTTTCAACAACAAAATGTGTTGTGAATCTCCAGAGTAATTGAATATACTGCTCATTCTTTACAATTATTTTCTACATTTGATATTATTAAAGAATATATGGCCTAAACCCCTTGGACCATTGTTAAGAACCACCAATGGCTTCCAGAATCATTAAACAGAAACAAGAATAAATATTTATTAAATATTCATTGTTAGCACTATGCTAAGTTCTGGGGATACAAACATAAAAAAGAAATACATTCCCTGACCTCCAGGAGCTTATAATCAAATGGGGGAAGACAACACACAAAAGGCAGCTGAAAGTAGAGTTGTAGGGAGGGTACCTAAGGCAGGGTATGGTAGAGAAGTCAGAAAAGTCCCAGAAGTAATGCAGCCAGGCAAGAAATAGAAAGGAAAATAATCCAGTTTTGCTGGAGCTTGGAATCCACAAAAGAGGAAAAGGGAGACAGAAAGAGAGAGAGAGAGAGAGAGAGAGAGAGAGAGAGAGAGAGAGAGAGAGAGAGAGAGAGACATGAGAGAGAGAGAGAGAAAGATAAAGAGAGATAGAGAAAGAGACAGAAAGACAAAGAGACAGAGACAGACAATTGTACAGATTATAGATACAAAGATGGATATATATAAAGGCAACTAGGTGGTGCAATGAATAAGGTAGTTGGGCCTGGAGTAAGGAAATCCTGAATCTAAATCCTACTTCAGAAACTTACTAGCTGTGCGACCCTGGGCAAGTCATTTGATGATTTATTTCTTTAATTTACTCAACTGTGAAATGAGGATAATAGCCACTTCCCAAGGTTGATGTGAAAAAATATCCCTAAAGCAGATAGCAAAGTACTTGGCACATAGTAGGGACTTAATAAATGCATGTCCCCACTCCTACCCTTAGGGAGACTTGTTTCCAAACCAAGATAATTTACCCACCTGCCCATATTTCTTTCCGAAGCCCTCCTATTTGTAGCATTCATTTATTTTTTCTCGTTTCCAAGGAGAGAACCTTGCCTGGGTATGACTTTTCCCTTCACACATTTTTTAACGCCTTTTAGATTTGAATGACCTTGTAAGCAAGGGAAATGCTAATGTCATTTTTCAATAAGGAGTGTCCACAGGACATTTTCAAGATGGAAGGAAGTCAGAAATGATGTAGGAGGTGGGTGGCACCTGGAATAAACAATGTATTAAAATTGTAAGAGATTGGCAAGGGCGTCAGAATAGACATCTGAAAGGGGCATCCTGACCATGAATCTATAGCATTCTTTAACATGACAATATAGACTACAGGTATAAAGCAATTTGTGACTGTCAACACTATATGAGTCTTATGATTAGAATTATTATTGTTGAAAATTTGTATTTTTTGGAGGTAATCAGGGTTAAGTGATTTGTCCAAGGTCATACAGCTAGATTGTTCTGAAGAAGGATTTGAATTCAGGTCGTCCCGAATCCAGGGACAATACTCTTATCTGCTGTACCACCTACCTGCCCCCTTGATGATAATTTATTACAATTTGTTCTCCTCATCTGTAAATGTCCTAGACAATAGTAGTTCATATTTTATAGCCATTTAATAATAATTAGCATTAATATAGCTTTTATACATAGCTTATATAGTTTTCTAAGTGATTTACACATACTCTCATTTGATCCTCATAACAATCTTGAGAGGTAGGTGCTATTATTAACCACATTTTATAGATAAGGAAATTGGGGTAGGTAGAAGATAAGTGATTTGCCCAGGGTCACACAATTAATGTCTGAGGCATGATTTGAATAAGTCTTCCTGACTCCAAGTCCTGTGCCACCAAACTAGTACTCTTGCCCTGAGAAGGGTGGCAAGAATGGTGAGTAGATTGGACACACCACAGAATGCTGGTTGAAGGAACTGGGGATGTTTACCTTACAGAAGAGTAGATTTTACAGAGCTATGATAATAAGAAAAAAATTTTCTACAAATTGGAGCTATCCAAAAGTGGGATGACTTGCCTCAGGAAGTAATGGTTTTCCTGTCCCTAGAAATCTCCCAGTGGAAGGCTGAATGATCACTTTGTCATATTGTAGAAGGGTTTCCTATCAAGGTAGTCCTTGGGTATGATGACCTTTGAGTTTCTTCTCTATAGTTCTAAGATCCTTGGATTCTCATGTGTTAGTGAGTCTGTTTCCCACAACAGCCCTCTTAGGAATCCCTATTATACTGATAAGGAGAATGAATCTCAGAGAGATCCTGGTAATGACAATCAAAATCCCATAGCTAGCAAGACAGAGTAGGTCTTGTAATGCTCTTTTCACCACACCCTGCTCCTTCTTGATATATCTTCTAGGATGTCCACAGCCACTGCTCAAGGACAAAGACATGATGACTCTTCCTCTCACCCTTAGCCTCCAAAAGATAAATCCTTGTGTCATGGAGCTGTGCCGTTTTTTTCAACAATGTCTCTGTATTAGTCAAAAGCAACATTCAAGAAAAGATACCATGAGGTAACCCTGGTTGCTATTTTGTAGGAACATTCTCTTTAAACTGCTTCTCTTTTTGGTTTGGAGGGGGAAAAGTTGTCCTTTGGTTGGTGCAAAATGGTGGTTCCTGTCATCTTAATTACTGAACAAATGACTTAATTGATAATTCAGAAACCAATTTCTCTGTATGTGATATCTCCACCTAACACACGTCCAAACAAACAACCAAAAAAACCCAAAACAAACCAGACAATTCAAGTCAAGTTAAATAACATTAATTAATCACCTACTACTATATACAAGGCACTGTATTAGCTTCCATTGATCCACAGAGGGCATAGGATATAGGACCTTCATTTCTAAGCTGTGCCACAGTATTTATACCACTTTCTCTTCCCCTTCCTGTTTTTTTTTTTTTTTGTATATGTTGTCTTTCTTTCTTTAGACTATAAGTTCCTTGAGGGCACAGATTGTCATGTTTGCTTGTATTTACATCTTGGGTACTTAATGCAGTGTCTGGTGCCTAGAAGGCATTTAATAAATGTTCTAGCACTCATTCATTCATGGTTTACAGGTGTTTAAAGGATTAGATGAAGAATATTGCTAAAACTTAAACTCTTGGGGATTAGTGTATTTGGGACCCAATAAATAATTGGTAGAGAACTAGTTGTCTATTTAAGAGGATGAGGTTTGAGCATCTCTTCCCTAGACCTCATCAATAAGGTTTTTAGGAGGTAGGAAAGACAAGAATGCACAGGAGTGGTAGATGCAGACATGTGGGGAAAGGGAAGGAAGTGGGGAAAGGGAAGGAATCAATAACTGTCCTCTCTTCAGGCTACTCATGCACAGGTATAGAGGCTTTACTGGGTCTTGGAGATAGCACAGGGAATGGTTAGACAGAAGAGAGTAAGACAGAAATGGAGAGGACACAAACAAATGAACAGGAGAAGGGAAGGCAGTCACAAGTCAAAAAGTAAAAAATTGTCTCTATATTCCTACTTAGGATCAGCCTGAAATGTTTTCTGCTCCCTCAGGTTTCTGTATATAAAATCAGCTAGGTGCTACAGTGGATAAAGTGTGATATTTGGGGTCAGGAAGAACTGGATTCAAATCCTGCCTCATCCACTTACTATCTGTGTGACCCTGGGCCAATTCGCTTCAACTCTGTTTGCCTCAGTTGTCTCATTTATAATATAATAATAGTATATATATATATATATATATATATATATATATATATAATAGTAGTACTTGTCAGATTGCTGTGAGAAACAAATGATTTTACACCAACAAAACTTTTTGCAAACTTTAAAATAAATACCAGAAATTATCATTTATTATATGACCTTTCATAGGACTTTGTCCTAAAGCCAGTAAATTTTTTTTTTTTCTAAATGCATTTGGGAACAAACTTGAGTTCTGGCTTTACATTGGAAAAGAACGTGAACCAAGAAGAGTGAGTATTGTTTTCAAACTCCAGTGCATGACTCCCTAGCCTCCCATCCCTCTCAAACTAATGGAATTTGCTAGGGGGTAGGTCAAAGAGGTCTCTGCCTCCCTCCTCCAAATACACACAAATCACAGTTCTTCCAGTGGCTAATACCAGTCATTCTCAGGGCCAAATGAATGGGTCAGTGAAGGAAAATTGGAGAATGGGCCTTGTAATGTTTCAGAAAATTTGGTCAGGGATTTTTGCCTTCCCTGAAATGCTGACATAACTTTCTCTCCACTGTGATTTTCTCTTAGATGCTGCCATAAGCAGAATAATAGAGGGGGGAAAATCATGCTCTATAGCTCTGGGAGCCTGTCTACTTCCAAATCTTTAGTATCATTATCAAAGACCCTTTGGAACTAGAATGGATTGATTGATTGGAACCTGTGGTGTAGTAGACTGGGAGTCAGGAGACCTAGAGCAAATTACAGGTCTGCTGTTTATTATCTGTGTGAACATGGATAAACATTTAACCTTTATAAGCCTTCCTCTATAAAATAAACTCAATACTACCCATACTCTCTCCCTCACAAAATTGTTATGAGGAAGGTGCTTCTTAAATTTAAAGAATTGACATCTTATGCTTTCTTAGTCCTTCAACAGATGACTTCAGTCTTCTCTCCAGCTCTTACTTCTGGACATTTTACCCAGCATCTCCTGTTTTCTACAACTAAAATGGATCAGCCAAGGATGGCTCAGCAAGGTTTTTAGTATCAGGAATTAAGAAAAAAGGAAGAAGGGAAAGAGAGAAGAGAATTCTACCTTATGGACATTTGTGGCTCTTTTTTTTCTTTTTTGAGAGGGGAAGGCAGAGCAATTGGGGTTAAGTGACTTGCCCAAGGTCACACAGCTAGTAAGTGTCAAGTGTCTGAGGCCATATTTGAACTCAGGCCTCCCGACTCCAGGGCAAGTGCTTTACTCACTGCACCACCTAGCTACCCCTGTGGCTCTTCTTAAAGACAGAATTATGACTACTGTTGAGGGAAAAAATGAGGCCCATCTACAGTAGATGAGCTGTGGATCTGAACTGGGAAAAGAGAAAACACACACTGAAAGGACAGGTCAAGTAGGTACCAGAATATCTTCAGAGTCCTGAGATCTAGGGGCCAAGATGAATAGGAAGACTGGGCTTTGTAATAACAATATGGGTACAGTAAGTCACCCTACATAAAAAAATCTAAGATTTTGGGAGGGCCAATGAGATAACCATTTATCTAACTTGACCTGTTTTTTTTTTAATTGAGCCCATTTGTATTCCCCTATTCCTGCCACATTTGGAGTCTCTCAAGCTTCCTCCTGACACAGTTGCCCTATTTGATCAAGGATTCATATTCCAGAGGCATCACCAGAAATCCTGGCAACTGGCTTAAATTCAGTTGAGCCTGAGTGAACGTGGCTCAAAGTAAATCAAAAGTATAACCATGCCCTTGCATAATTGAGGTAGATTAGAGACAGAGGTCATAGGAGTTGGGTAAGCTGAGAAGCTAGGAGGCTGGAAAGAACAAAGGAGGTAAGGCAAAGACTGCGAGCCAGGACCTGATTTTATTGAACCCAGGGGTTCAACAAGGGTCCAGACTGGTTTATACTTAATAAGAAGAGAGATAGTTGCTGACTGATATTGATGGCGATAGGAAGGTCTGAATGTGGTGATAGTGAACAATGAATTTGTTAACTCCTCTTGGCCCTGTATCAGAGGGTGTAAGGGAAGGAGTAGACAGCCTTCTAAAAGGATTCCAAGAAATATGGTGCCTTCAAAAAAAGCTTAAGCGCAAGAGACCTCAGAAGACGCAAGGAATATAAAAGGAAAAGATCTAGGATCCCAGGTTATAGCTTAAGGAAGGGACCTTAAAATTCATCTAGTCAGTCAATTTTCTCTATGGAGAAAATTAAGGCCCAGAGAAGTAAAATTAAGGGCTCACAGTCATACAAATAAGTCAGTCATTTATTAAACACCTACTATGTGTCAGGCACATAATAAATAATTGGTAGAGCCATGATTAGAACTCAGGTCTTCTGACTCTAAATTGATCTTTACACTGCTCTACAACCAAGGAAGCTTTTAAGAGGACATAGAAATGAAAAAATTGAGAAGAAAGATGGTAGAGAAAGGATGTGTTTACATTTTTTATAGGGAGGGTAAAGAGACTAGACTGTAGAGTCTGGCCAGGTCAGGAGAGAGGAAAAAGTTGAAGAAGAGTATACCCTGACCTGCTATAATGGCACCAGAGGAGATGAGTATGATAGGTCCTTGACTGCAGACCCAAAGATGATAGCCTGGGTCTGGGAAAAGAAGCAGGTAGAGAGGATCAGGGGTAAGAATTTCAACCCCACTATTTCCCATTTATCAGTATATGGAGCACAACCTTATTTTCCCTGTGCTAATTCCAAATCTATATACTCCCACACCTTTCTATGATTAAAGGCCTTGCTTTATATGACCTTAGTACCACTAGTCATCTTGTCAACATTGGATGATGTTTTTTTAGAACTTCACAAGAATGGCTGGAGTCAAAGAAAACCATAATGCGGAACTGGACTGTTATTCTATGGCTGTCTAAAGCCCCTGAGCTATATTTATATGTGGCTGCCTACACCACCTGAGCTAAAGACATCCCAAGGTCAATGTGGTCTTGTGAAGTGCATGTTTCACCCTCAAAAGCAACCCCAAAGCACTTCCAAAATGAAGCCTAGTAGAATGCAACCATTTCCTGGCTATCAATAAATCAAACACCACCTAACCTATTTTAAGTAAACACCCCAGGCTACTCTAAGTATAAATTCCTAGCTGTTACACAGTTGTCCCTTCCCTGACTTACCTTAACTCTCTAGGTTCTGCATTGAGTACTATTCCTGGTTCTTGAGAAACGCAACATACATCTGTCAGAGGGTGACAAGGATGGCTCATTCCCACAGTAAGTACACTACCTAACAACTTAAATATAACATCTTTACTTTACTTAGAGTTACTTTAGCTACAACAAATATCATTACCAAGGCAGGCTTTGTATAACAGGATTCCCATAACATCAATCCTGACCTGATTATGAGTGATTCTAAGCAGTGAGGTAGCACGATGGATAATATGTGAGACTTAGAGTCAGAAGGACATGAGTTGAAACTCTGCCTTGGACATGTACTGCCTGAGTGATTCCGGGCATATTATTCAATTTTTTCTTGTCCTAAGTTTCTCAACTGCAAAATGGGAAAATAATTCACAAAGTTGTTGTGAGAGGCATATAAAAAAACAGGGAAAGAAAACTATAGACCAATTTCCCTAATGAATATTGGTGCAAAAATTTTAAATAAAATACTAGCAAGGAGATTGAAGTCATATATCACAAAGATCACACACTATGACCAGGTCAGATTTATACAAGAAACTCAGGGCTGGTTCGATATTAGAACTATGAGCATAACAGACCATATCAATAACAAAAGCAACAAAAATCATATGATTATCTCAACAGGTGCAGAAAAAAAGCTTTTGACAAAATACAGTACTCATTCTGATTAAATACAGTGGAAAGCATAAGAATAAATGAGGCTTTCCTTAAAATGACAAGTTGTATCTATCTAAAACTATCAGCAAGCCTTATCTGTAATGGGGATAAGCAAAGCCTTGCCAATAAGATCAGGGTGAAACAAGGATGCCTATTTTTACCACTATTATCCAATATTGTACTAGAATTGTTAGGTACAGCAATAAGAGAAAAAAGAAATTGAGGGAATTAGAATAGTCAATGAGGAAACAAAAGTATCACTATTTGCAGATGATATGATGACATACTTAGAGAATCCTAGAGAATCAACTAAAAACTACTTAAACAACTAACCAGCAAAGTTTAGGATAAAATGAATCCACATAAGTCATACAACAAAGTCCAGCAATAAAAGATAGAAAGAAAAATTCCATTTAAAATAACTGTAGATAAAATAAAATATTTGGGAATCTGCCTGCCAAGGTAAACCCAGGACCTATGAGAATACAATTACAAAACATTTTTCACACAAATAATGTAAGATCTAAACAATTGGAGAGATATCCATTGCTCATAGGTAGGCTGAGCCAATATAATAAAAATGAAAATTCTACCTAAATTAATTTACTTATTCAGTGTCAAACTACCAAAAAACTTATTTTATAGAGCTAGAAAAAATAATAAACTTTGTTTGTGAAAACAAAGGTCAAGAATATCAAGAGAATCGATGAAAAAAAACACATGAAGGAAGGTAGTCTAACAGTGAAGGATTGTAAACTTTTCATATAATGGTAATCATAAAAACAAAATTAGGTACTGGCTAAGTAATAGAATGAAAGATCAGGGAAATAGATTAAGTATACAATACATAGTAGTAAATGACCATAGTAACCTTGTGTTTGACAAACCCAAAGATCCAAATTTTGGGGACAAGAAGTCACTATTTGACAAAAATTGCTGGGAAATCTGGAAAGCAGTTTGGCAGACCAACATCTCACACATAGACCAAGATAAGGTTAAAACATGTACATGATTTAGTCATAAAGGGAAATATAGTAAACACATTAGAGGAGGATAGAATACTTTGCCTGTCAGATCTATGAATAAGGGAAGAATTTGTGACTAAACATGAGATAGAGAGAATTATGGGATGTAAAATGAATAATTTTGATTACAGTAAATTAAAAAGGTTTTGGACAAACAAAATCAATGATGCCAAAATTAGGAAAAGAAGCAGGAAATGGGGGGCATTTATAGCAAATTTCTCTAAAAAACACCACATTTCTCAAATACATAGGGAACTGAGCCAAATTTATAAGAATGCAAGACATTCCCATGTTGATAAATGGTGAAAGGATAAGGACATATAGTTTTTAGAAGAAATCAAAACTATCAATAGTAATATGAAAATATGCTTTAAATAACTATTGATTAGATAAATATAAATTTAAACATCTCTGAGGTACCACCTCACACCACATGTATGATCTATATTAAGTCACTTGCTTTCTCAAGGAGGGGAGGAGAGAATTTGAAACTCAAAATTTTTTAAAAGTTTTAAAATTTTACATGTAATTGAGAAATATTTAATGCAACAAATGAAAATCTATTGGGGGCTGGAAGAAGAAGAATATCCTAACATAAAAGAAAAAGGAAGTGAACAGAGAGGTCACCTACTCCTACTTCTATCAAAATCATGAATTTCATCAACAATGGAAGGGGTGCACAATGATCTGCTCATACTATTTATTACATCATCATCATCATCATCATCATCATCATCATCATCATCATCATCATCATCATCATCATTATCAGACAGGGATTAGACCTGTGATTTCATTAGTGCAGGGAATTCCCAAGTGAGGAAACTCCCTCAGCTAATGGAGATAGGCAACTTCTCTCTGACTTAAGGAGTTTTAGAGAAGTACTGAGAAGAATATATGTGAAAGCCTGGACTTGAATCCAGGTATTCTTGAGGCAAAGGACAGCTCTGTTCCCTATACCACAGTGGCTCTGATAATGATAACAAGAAGAACTAACAATTATGTAGCATTTTAAGGTTTGCAAAGCACTTTCCATGCATTGCCTTCTTTGATCTCATTTAAATGATTTCTTAATAAATGTGCAACTAAATTGAATGGTCTGGGGTGGGGAGGGAAGAGATTCTTCACAGGAGGAAAAGAAGAGGCTAAATGACCACACTTTGGGGTTGTTGTAACAAGGATTCATGCACTGGATAGGGAGTTCCACTAAAGGACCTCTTCCAACTCTAAGAGTCTGTGATTCCAAGATTCTTCAAACTCTACCTTATTTGGGGCATCACATCTGCAATGCACTCATTTGAAAATAAGGAATTAAAAGATCTGAAAATGTAAAGAGTGTTGCCGAAAGTCACACAGCACATTAGTTGCAAAGACATAAGAGTAAGAAGTAGTTCTCCTGACCCCCAGGTCAATGTTCTTTCCTGTTCTGTACATTACCAGCACTTGATAATGTGCCTGGCACATAGTATGTGCCTAATAAATTCTTGTTGACTTAACTTGAATAACTCCCATTTGGGGAAGGAATCAGTAGTCACCAAACTGAAAACAAATCTAGTAGAATGGATGTCCTGAAGTTATAAGGGAAATGCTATAATCAGGAAATAGTGAAATCCTATTTTAGTCTGAAAGCAGACTCCTCTGGGATGATGTTCCTCTATCTGAGTGGTCACTGACTACTCAGCTCTGGGTCCAAGTCAGAGACTCGTTCTCCCCCTCCATAATTTTCCATATGCACAAGAAGGCCTTGGTATACCCAGAGAGAAGCAGCAAGGTGGCTCAGAATCTAAGAGAAGAGCAGGATCTCAATTCCAGCTTCTAGCCTGGTCTAAAGGCTACAGAGAGATAACCAGGGCTGAAATCCCAGACCAAAGGGGAGTCTGCAGTTTAGTCACCCTGATCCAGTAAAGCTTCCCCATTGGTTGATAGTTGTTGATCCTAATAGCAATCTGCTATTGCTCAGACCCAAACCCAGGTCAGGAATTCATAAAGTTCAGCAAAACTGAGAATAATCCTTTGGAGTTGGAGGAGGAGGAGAATAGGACCTTTAATTAAATAAATAACTTCCAATTATTCCTGAGTAAAAGACTAGAGCTGTATACAAACTTTGAAGTTCAAACACAGGAGTTAAGAGAAATATAAAAGGGTAAATATGAAAGAACAATAAGAAAGGTCTAAACAAGGATAAACTGCTTAGATTCTAATATGGAGAGATGACACTTATATCCCTTCTGAACCTTATAATCTTCAGGAATCATAGAGAGATAAAACAGAAGGCTTAGGAGTGGTTCTGTTGTGCCTTGATGATCTTCAAAGAATGGAAAGAAAGGAAGTGAAATTTCACACAGTGAAATAAACAGAACCAAGAAACAAGTTATACAATGACAACAGTATGGTTAAGATGAATAACTTTGAACAAATTAGGAATTTTGATCAGTGTAATCATCAACCATGATTCCAGATGACTAGTGATGAAACAAGCTACCCATCTCCTGATAAAGAAGTGAAGAACTTGGAACATAGAATGATAAATATATTTTTGGACATGTCCAATACAGAAATTTGTTTTGCTTGACTATATTTGTTTGTAATAGGGGATTTGTTTTTCTTGCATTCTTTATTGTGTGGAAGTGTTGGATTGAGAGAGAAAGTATACAGATTTTTGCTGATTAAAAAAAGAGTAATAACTTTTTTAAAAAAGAAAAGAAGGAATATAGGTGATGATTAGTAGGAGGAATCAATAGAACTTGATAACTGATTAGATATTAGAGGTGAGGGTGAAGGAGTATGATAACCCTAAGGTTATAAAAATAGTAAACCGAGTGTTGCCATTTACAGAAATGGTGGTCATAGGGGACAAGATTGGGAAAAATTATGAACTTAATTTTAGACATTATGAGGTGCTAGTACCTGTGTAGAGAAGGTTTACAGGGTATTTGGATATACTAGTTTGGAACTTAGAAGAGTGGTCAGGGTTGGAGATACAGATTCAAGAGTTATTTGCATAGAGTTTGTAGTTCAAACCACAGAAGTAAATGAAATAACTAAAGAAGAGAATGTTGGAAGAAAAGAGGACAAACATATTCAAAGAGAGCTTTTAAGTTTGGGATATAAAGCTTCATACTGAGTTTATATCACTTTAGCAATGGTTGATATCATACAGTCCAATTTAGTAGACATATGGATACAAGATGGACATAAGAGACACGTACACATCTACCTCTTGCTGAGCCTCCATCTCTGCTTAGCATGGGCAAAGGAAGCTACACATTTAACTGCACCAAAGAAGTCAGCTCTATCCAGCCCATTCTCAATATGGTGCAAAGTTATTGGGAGCCAAAGATATTTGGGGCTATTTGGAAGTAGATAACAGGAGCTACTACTTCCTAATAGTGCATTGACTTAAAGTGAGCAGACAGATTAATTGAAGGGTTGATAGAATTCCTTTGGAGTCATGGGCTGTACTGGTGGGTATTTACCAGCTGCACTGGTTGTCTCTTTTGACCCTTTCTGGTCAGCCCACATTCAGAAAGGAACAGCTACCTTCTAGAGCTGAGGAGAGGACAACGATCCAACATAGGAACCCCCCCCCCAAAAAAAAGGTGCAGTTAGAGAGGTCAGCCTAAGTAACACAAAATAGACTAAACGTCTTTAACTGTCCATTTTTTTTTATCATTCAGAAGGTTCTTCATTATGAATGTCAATCATCATTATAAAAGACTACAGAATAAATTATTCTGGTTCCACAATTTTTCTGGTTGGATTCTAGATAGATCAAATAAACCAAGGATTTATTTGGTCTCTACTATGGACTCAGGGCAGCTAGGTGGTACAGTGGATAGGGTGCTGGGCCTGGAGTCAGGAAGACTCATCTTCCTGAGTTGAAATTCTGCCTCAGACAGTGACTAGCTGTGTGACCCTAGGCAAGTTACTTAATCCTGTTTGCCTCAGTTTCTTCATCTGATGAATGAGTGGAGAAGGAAATGGCAAACCACTCTAGTATCTTTGCCAAGAAAACCCTAATAGGGTCACAAAGAGTCAGCACAACTGAAAAATAAAGACTGAAAAACAACAAATACTACAGGTTAAGCACTAAAAGCTGATGGGCATTTACTATATCTGGAATTCTTACTGTAATAAAAAAAAACTTGATATTGATACCCTTTAGAATGGTAAGAATCATGAATGAGAGGGAAGAAAGGGAGGCCCAAGGTCCTAGTCTCAGTCTAGATCACCCATAATACCATCCTGCAACAGGGGTAATTTAGGGCTAGAGAATTCCCAAATGGATGATGCATGCTGAATCAAAGCCCATGTGGCCTATAGGAAGTTACCCAGGGGTAACTCTCTCTCTAGGTTCTCTCTAAAGCACATTCCTTTGTTATTTACATGGAGGTAAGGTTGGCTTCCCATGGCTACTTGGGCTCTGGCTTAGCTCTGTTCATAATCTAATGGAGTGATGGAGTGTATGCTTAATCCAAAACAGATAAAGGTGTGTGTGTGTGTGTGTGTGTGTGTGTGTGTGTGTGTGTGTGTGTGTGTGTGTGTGTGTGTTGAGGAGAGGAGGCGCAGATCACCTTCATAACAATAGAATCTTAATCACAGATTTTATAGCTAGAAGGGACTTTAAGGATTAAGATTTAGAAGGATTCCATCTTTTAAATCATCTAATCCAATGCCCTCATTTTATAGATAAAAAGCTAAAGATCAGAGGGAGAAGCAACTTGGTCAGGACCATAAAGCAACTGAGAAGTAAATAGGTGGTGTAGTAAATCATATGCTGAACCTGGAGTCAAGAAAAGCTTAGTTCAAATCCTGCCTCTGACATTTAGCAGCTATATGACCTTAGGTCACTTAACATCTCAGGATTTCAGTTTCCTCACCTGTAAAACAAAGGAAACAATAATGCCCACTTCCTAGGGCTGTTCTAAGGATCAAATGAAAAATACACACACACACAAACATACATACATATATATGTATGTATGTATGTATGTATATTGCTCTGCAAATTTTAAAATGTTACATAAATGGGGGCTGTCATTATTAGTGGCAGAACCTGAGCTGGTCCAGATTACCTTCCTTCTAATATACAACCCATATTCCACAACCCTACTGCCACAGTATATGATGAATGGGGCACACTGAAGTCTGGCATCTTTCCCAGAGTCACTGCAGTCAGACACACTACATTTCTTTCTAGTTGTTCCATACCAGTGACTATTTTTTCCTCCTCTTCTCTTTCAGCCTTAAAGCAAAAATGTCTTTCAAACATCTGCACATCTGTCTGAGGCCACGAGGGAACCACTGAAGCAGAGTTCTGAATTCACTCCACCTCCTTGGCTACTCTCCTCAGCCCACAGTACCAGCAAGAGTGCCACCAGGAACTGATTTGGTTTTTTGTTGTTTTTGATCAGCCCTTTGTTTTCTCTCTCTTTTTTTTTTTTTGAGAATACAAAGTAATTTCTTTTTTTTATAAAAATCTTTGTTAATTTGTTTACTTTTAGTTTACAAGATTCTCTCTTACAGGTATGTTTCATTTTAGGCCACCATAGGCAAAGGGCACATATACAAAAAAAGCTGTTTCATGTTCATAAACACATCAGTTATGAATGGGTCTGTGGTCAACTCAGTCCCAGAAGGACCAGTTGTGGGCACAGAAGATAAATGCCAAAATGCCTAAGGTGAACCTTCTCTGTACTAGAACATTGTGTCTCAAGAAACTAATTGGTAGGACAGAAATGCAGCCCAGGGTTCTCTAAAATCCTCTACCAATAGATTTTGTCTGTTTTCATGTTATTGTTAAGAAGGCAAATCCCCAAGAAATTGGCACTGACTTGGGTCTGTTGTTCTAGTTAAGATAAAACATGTTTGAGACAATATGGGTCCTCTAACCTTGACAAAGAGCATTACCAGGGCAGAATGCTATTGCTGCTTAATTGGTAATTATGGTGTTCTCTCTCTCTCTCTCTCTCTCTCTCCTTTAGTTCTGTATACTGGACATCTTCATCTACTTCACTTCAAAGGAATATCTCCCCTCTCCCCACCTTTCTAGTTCATCTTTATGTATTGTCTTCTCCTATTAGAATCACAGGAAGGGACATTCCCATCAATGGGTAGAAGCTGTCTTATTTGACTCCATTTGTCTCCAGCACTTAACACTCTACCTGGCACATAGCAAGTCCTTAATAAAAGTTCTATCTATCCATCATTATATTGTTCTATCTGTCTTTCTCTCATTTTATCTATCTACAGATAGAATGAATAGATAGATAAGAGAGGCAGATACAGATTCAGACAGATGATAGATAAATAGATTTTGTTGTTCAATTGTTTCAGTCATAGACAATAGATGACATAGACAGATAGATAGATATTCTATATATATATATATATACTGAGAGACAGTGTGGTACAGTGGATAGAGAGTTGGCCTCCAAAGCAGGAGGTCCATATTCAAGCACTGCCTCTGACTCACAAATATTAGCTGTTTGACCCTGGGTAAGTCACTTAAGTTTTCGCTGCTCTAGGGAGCTCTCTACAACTCTAAAGGGCAGAGAAGCTACCCACCTGCATTGGGAAAAGGGACTTCATTTTCCAGGAGTTACATATGCCAATAAAATCACAGGTCATCTATCTCTGTATATAAAACCACATATGAACATGCGTGCACTGTTGGAAGATAAGCTATCTAAAAGCAAGGCTGATTCACCTTTGTCTTTGTATCCCCAGAATTTAGCATAGTGCCTGGCATATGGTAGGTATTAATAAATGATTGTTGGTTGACTGCTTAATTTGTTACAAGGGTAAATTCAATTCTGTTATGGACTGAGGTGTATCTGGAAATGACTGATATAAAAGCAAAAGTCATTAATAAAACTTTTTTTAAAGGAGGAGAGAGAGGAAAAAGAAAAATAAAGGGATAAAGTCTGCCTCTCATAGCCCAGTATCTGGCACATTTTTCCAACTGTTTTTCAGTTGTTTCTGACTCTTCACGACCCCATTCAGAGTTTTCTTAGCAAAGAAAATTAAATGGTTTGCCACTTCCTTCTTCAGGCTGATACATAGTAGGAACTTAATAAATGTGTGTCCCTTTGATCCTATATTGTCTTAAATAAGGAATCAAATTTTAATCAATGGATTTGTCCAACCCTATACCCAGGGTATGAATCCTCTTTCCCTCATCCCTGGTAGATAGATGGTCACCAGACTCTTTTGGAAACCATCCAGGAATAGAAAACTCACTGCTTTCACAACATAGCCCCTTCTCTTGCTAGGCAGTATGAACTTTAGACCTATAAGGAAACCCCCTTTTATCACCTTAAGTGCTTTTCTGACATAAAACACAAGGTAGGTAGTTATTTCCCTTTCAGGAAAGCAATTTTTCCAAGAGACACCACAGCTAAGCACTGGAACAGGAAAGAAAACCCAAGTCTCCAGTTCTCTTGATACCTTAGGGAAGACATGGCTTGTATAGTAAGAAGCAACAGAAACCTTAGAGGTCGTTGATTCTAACTCCCTAATTTTACAGATAAGGAAGTCAAGACCCGGAGAGATTAAAGAACTTGCTCAAAATTATATTACTATTAAGTGGAGAAGTTGCAATTTAAACCAAGGTTCTTTGACTCAAAAATTCAGTGGGCATTTCTTTGCATCTTTGATGCTCTCATCAATATGTTCTCAGATCCTCAACCACTCTGTTGTGAGTAGAGAAAGCCAAATTCTCCACCAACATAACAACCTATGGCTAAAAGCAAGGCTTTTTTTTTTCTTCACCTTGTTAATGCTACTGAACAAAACCCCCAGGTGTCTGTAAAAACACTGACCTACAGAGAGACCCAGCAACAGTGTGGTGTAGCAGAAATGGCAATAGATTTGGAATCAAAAGCATTGGGTTCAAATCCTAACTGTTAATACATTAGCAAGTAAGTCACATTAACCCTCTGGGTCTCAATCTCCTTAATTGTAAAATAAGGAAGATTGGACCAAATGGTTCCATTGTCTCTAGGACCCATTGCCTTGGGAAGGGTTAATAAATAGTGGTGCATTGAAGTATGTTTCTGTGCCACAAGAAACAATGAGTATGAATTGAATTTTGAAAAGTACGGGAAAACTTACATGAACTGATGCAGAGTGAAGCAGAGTCAAGAAAATATACACACAATAGCTACAATTATGTAAACAGAAAGAACAAATAAATGTGAATTTTGTGTAATATCTTGACAAAATCTGACCAAGGAGTAGAACTGAGGAAGTGAACCTTCCTCTTTTCATTGCAGAAGTGGGTGATTATGGGTGACTTTGTACACTGTTAGATCAAGTCAATGTGTTAGTTGGTTTTGCTTAATTGATTCTTAATCTCTTTTCAAATATTTTTTTTTAGAAAGAAAGGCTCACTACAGAGGGAATAGGGCTATGTTTGGAAATGAACAACAAAAGGCATCTATCTATATTGTTATATCACCTTCATTTCCAAAAAATACTATGAGTATATGTGTGTGTGTGTGTGTGTGTATAGAGAGAGAGAGTGTGTGTGTGTGTGTGTGTGTGTGTGTGTGTGTGTGTAATGTATGTCTATCTATATGTATATCAATCTCTATCTCTATTTATCTAAATCTGTAATCCTCATCTGTAAATAGGTCATAACAATAGCACTTACCTCACAGGGCTGTTGTAAGAAACAAATGAGGGGCGGCTAGGTGGTGCAGTGAGTAAGAGCGCCAGCCTCAGAGTTGGGATGACCCGAGATCAAATCCGGCCTCAGAAAATGAGCACCCACACACAAATAATGACTGGCCAAGTAACCTTGAGCAAGTGACTTAACCCTAATTGCTTAAAAAAAAAAAAAAGAAAGAAACAAATGAGATCATTTCCCTAACACTCTTTGTAAACATAAAGGTCTTTATAAGAAGGTTATTATATATTTTAATTATTATTTATTTTTAAAGTTGCTCTTTCTAGTTTTAGCATTACAGGCAAGATAGTTGTATTTTCTCCAGATATGTATCTCGCCTTTTGAAATTTTTTTGTTTTAATAAAAACAAATCTTAAGCCAGACATGGTGATCTCCATCTGAAAACCTTGCTATCAGAGAGGCTGAGACTGGTGTATCACTTGAATTCAAGAGGTCTGAGCTGCAGGAGGACTAATTTTTTTTTTAGTGTGAGACTTCATCTGGTGCCAAAATAGTGGGTTTTCCAGAAGCAAGCCATTCAACAGGCTGCTTATGGAAGAGCAAATGAAGCAGGGCAAATTTCCCAGGAACAAGAGTATTGGGTTAGTTTCACGAGTGGCTGCTATACTTCTAGCCTGGGTGAGATTGGAAGACCTAGTCTCAAAAAAAAAAAAAAGCACAAGAGGGGAGATTATAAAAAGTGGTGGGATTTTTTTTTAATATACCTAGAGTAGGACACATAACAAAAACATCTCATTTGTATACCTTGCTGATGTTTTTTTCAAGAAACCAAGTTACATGAAGATTGAACATAATTTATAAGTGTGTGGGTCCAGAGTTTTGAGGCAATCTTGTAGTTAATAGAGAATGTTTGACAGGTGCCATGCTTAGGGTCCAACAGTAGTCTTTATTGTTAGACATTTTTTAATTAAAAAAAAAAAGAAATGCATGTAGCTCTTTTATGATTTGATTTTTCTTTGGTTAATCAGCTAAAATTCCTGACAATTTAATAAGGAAGATAGGCATTTTTATACCGTGATGAAGGCATTTTAAACATTTGCAGAGAGTTAGTGGATTTAGGGAAATTGTACCAAGATGTAGCAGAAATCTGATGTATGGTGGGAGCAAGACAGTAGGTAGTACATATATCAAGGATTCAGAACACTAAAGGACACCTGGTTCTCGCCAAATTGAAAAGAAATGCATTTTATCTTTTCTGAGTGCTACTTGTATAGTTTAAATTTTGAGGCAGCAAGGTCATGTAATAGAGGATAGAAAGCTAGACTTGGAGTCAGAAATGCTTGAAATAGAATCCTACTTCAGATACTTCCTAGATGTGAAACTCCAGACAAGTCAGGTAATCTCTCTCAACCCTCAGTTTCCCCATTTGTAAAATAAGTATAACAATAGCACAAGGTTTATTGTGAGGATCAAATAAAATTAACCCTCTCTTTCTCTCTCTCCCCCCCCATATTATGTGTGTGTGTATATATATATATATATACGTATGTGTGTGTGTGTACACACATGAGAAATAGTAATTAACATGAACTATATGTATATACATATGTGTATATATACATACATATCTGTATATATACTTATATATAATGAATGTTAATTATGACTAGTTCCCTCCTGACCCACCTCCTATGGCTGCCTCATCATGTCAATGAATCACTGAATAAACTTGACTTTATATAGTTTATGCCACTTAAAGCACAAGGCCAGGATCTACTGGTTAACTAGAATAATGCTAATTTGTCTTTCATGTAAGTCTTTCTGATATCTGAAGACAGTAATTGTGTCCAGACTAAGTCTTCTCTATCAAACAAAATATCACTATTTCTTTCACCAATTGAAATAGTGAAGAGCTATTACCAGGGCTTGAACAGAAATTAAAGAAGACACATATGGGCAGCTAGGTGGCACAGTGAATACAGCACCGGCCCTGAAGTCAGAAGGACCTGAGTTCAAATTTGACCTCGGATACTTAATACTTACTAGTCATGTGATGACCTTGGGAGTGTCACTTAACCCCAATTGCCCTGCATTACCCCCTCCAAAAAGCAAAAAAAAGAATGTGGTCTTAGATACTTGACACACTAGCTATGTGACCATGGGCAAGTCACTTAACCCCAATTGCCTTGCCTTTCAGGAAAGGAAAGGAAAGGGAAGGGAAGGGAAGGGAAGGGAAGGAAAGGAAAGGAAAGGAAAGGAAAGGAAAGGAAAGGAAAGGAAAGGAAAGGAAAGGAAAGGAAAGGAAAGGAAAGGAAAGGAAAGGAAAGGGAAAAGGAAAAGGAAAAGGGAAAGGGATGGAAAGGAAAGGAAAAGAAATGAAATAAATAAATATGCCCCTAAAGCGATTAGAGAAGACACTCTAAGATGTCAGATCAGCCCTATCAAGCAGGCTACTTAAAGTCCCATGGAGCCGAAGAATAAACCAGTTTCCAAAGGCAGTGGGCCATTTAACCCTGCCATTCTGCCCCACTTCCACTCTCTACAAAATTGATGTTTAATTGTCCTTGAGTGCAGGGGGGAGAGGGGATATGAAGGACTTCTGAAAATACTAGAATCTCAGAAACCTAGAGTTGGTTATTCAAGGTCATTTATTCCAGTCTCCCACTCTATTCTGTCCCCTAACAACTTCTGTTACCTCAATCAAGTCACTACTTTTTTGGGTGTTTGAAGATCTCATTTGTTGTCATTGTTTGTTCTTCTCCTCAAAGAGTGCCAATGACATCACTAGGGTGATGTCTTGATTTGTAAGTGGATTGGATTTAAGTGAGGCAGAGCTATGCAAAGTTGTCAGCCTTATTCTCTCCTTAAGTTATAAAGGCTAGTGGCAAAACAAAAGTCAAGATGACTGGTGATGACCAAGGAGGTAGTGGATGACCTCGGTCTTTCTAAATTAAGGTTTTTCCCAGGCCCCGGTTTATCTGAGGCAAGAGCTAGGTAAGCAGTGAGATAATGGCCTAATTTACCATTTACTATCTCAATAAGATCAATCTGGAAGGGCTTAACTAATTTGCTTGAGGGCAAGGGGGTGATATGGAGGCCATCCCACAGTTAAGGGCCAAAAGTGAAAAAGACCTTAAAAAATAAAAATAAAACTACGGGCTTTTGCTTGCCATTTGTAGAAAGGAAAATCCTTTGCCCTCATTTATAAGTGGAGGCAGTTAGCCTTAGTCATGTGGTTTCCTCCAGTTCTAACATTCCATGACTCCATGGATTGGTCAGTTTTCCCACTATTATGTAAGAAGTCTCACTGGGTAACCTTGGAAGTCTCACTGGATAGCCTCAGTATATGAACAAATCCATGAGCTCAGAAAGGGTATGCTTGACTAAGAAAAGCACAGAGTTCAAAGGTGCTCTTTGAGGTAGAATTTTTTTAAAGGCAGGGGGAGGGGGAGAAAGAGGAGAAAATGTAGAAGAAAAAGGAAGCTGAGGAAGGAGGGGAAAATCAATTAGAAAAAAAGGAGGAAGAAGAAAAAAAGAAATCTTGATGGGAAACAGAAAACAGGTTTTGAGGATATCAGGAGGAAGAAAAGGAGTAGAAAAAAGAAAAGGAGAAAAAGGGGGAGAGGAAAAAATGAGTAGGAAAAAGAAAATTGAAGAGAAGGAAAAAATCAAGAAGGAAAAGAGTAGGTAGAGAAAGAAAAATGGATTGATGAAGAAGAGAAAGCAGAAAAGAAAAAAGGAAGAAAAAAAGGAGAAAGAAAAAGAAAAGGGTAGAAAAGGGCAAAAGATAAAGAGACAAAAAGGGAGAAGAAAGAAGAAATTGGAAAGGGAATAGGAAAAAGAAGAGTAAAGTGAAAAGGAAGAAGAGGAGGAAGAAGATGGCAAGAAGGAGAAAGATGGGGAGAGGAAGAAGAAGAGGAGGAAGGCAAGGAGGAAAAGCAGGAAGACACAGAAGGAGGAGGAGAACCACATCATCTAAGGGAGAAGAAAGAGGCATGGATAGTCACCTGCCAGCAAGTGTAGGGGTTTTGTGGCCTTTGAGAGGTTGCTTCCCCTCCTATTGAGCTCAGGCATTTAGCACTGAGGCAGCAGTATTGATTCAGCTTCAAGAGGCTTTATCACCTGATTTGGGTCTTGGTGAGACTGCCTTCCTTTAGTCCTTGGTCATCGCAGATAGGAGTGGTGGTGGCAGATCCCTGGTCTCTCGGTGTTTCTGAGGTGATAAGCATTGGTGACCCAGACATCAAGGTGGGACACCCTTCTTGGTCATCAGATGGCCAAGTTATTGACCCCCACCATGCTAGACTCACAACTTTCAGTCCCTGGGGACAGAGTAGGGGATGAGAATAGAAGGAAGGTTAGAAGGGATAGGGGAGATTGTGAGGAGAATGTGATGGGAGTTCTAGTGTCCTAGCTTAGCTGACCTATGGACATTGAGACACACTTTGGTGTGCATGTATTTATACTCCTTTTTTTCTATTTTAAATAAATGATCCATTTTCACCTTGACGGTGGGATGTTATGCAATTGATTATAAAAATAATTCACATTCTGTCCATCCCTTACCCTACTTGGGTTGAATGGAATTACATTTATACAATACTTTAAGATTTTTAAAGTATTTTACACATATTATTTAATAAAATATAAGGCTTAATATTTTGAAGAAAAAAAATCAAAGGGCTTGAGCGTTCATTAGAATTAGTTTAAGTAGATGTGAATCCTCAACCAAATTTAAAAGCTTGTGAGTTGCTAAGGGAGCACTTCATGGGAAGGTTTTGTCTCTAGGATTTTATTTTTCAATTTATTGGCATGTATGGAAAGCTCTAGTAAATGGTCAAAAAGTTTGGAATAATTTTTTCCATGCTGAAATTCTTCTTGATTATACCAGTTGTTCTGCTATGTGTTGACATGCCAATGATGTAGTATTGTTCATTTCGATTAAATAATGGGCTCCTTGTGCTTTGGAGATCCTGTGGTATATAGAGAGGCCCAATTTTGGGGGTAGACAGCTGGTTTGTGTGGAAGTTGTCCAGTGACTAGGAGGAAGATGTGGTTGAGCAAGTCAAGCTGTAGACTTTTGGGGGAAAATGTCAAATACAAGATAAGGCATGTGGAGTGAATAAAAACAATTGTATTAGTTAAACTGGATTAAACATTTGGGGATGTATGCATTCTATCATCTCTAAAGTGATTACTATTAACAAGAATGATTGGGAACTAACTATTCTACCCTTTACTGCAACCAGAAGATGGCAAGAAAATATAAGGACATCCTTCTGAGAGGACAGATCCTAGATCCCACGAGAGGCCTGCTAATTGAATCAACATCAACTTGAGCAGTTCTTGATTTAGAAGTAGCAGCATTCTTTAGAGAGCATGACTCAAGAGCTACCCTAGGTACAGCAACAGGTGATGCCAAGCAACCTTTCCAACTAACACTGTAATATGGTAACCACAATATCCCTAGGACCCCAACTTCCAAAGGAACAGAAAAAACTAGAAAAGGAAACAGAAATTGAATCAGAGAACTGTGAAGAAGACAGAGAAGACTTTGGATAGATGGGTAAAGAAGGCCAGAGACTGAATTTGGTGAGGAGAAATTTAGAAGAATTTGAGAAAAAAATTGAAGATTGACTTGAGCTGATGGAGGAAGAGGTGAACTCCATCTAATGAAGCCTCCAGATGAAGAAGGATCAAGGAAAAAGTCTCAAAGGGGAGGAAGAGAACTCAAGGAAATGCAGAAGGTATAGCAAAGTAAGAAAAGTTAAGTGAAACAAATTGGTAAGGTAAGAATTTAAGAATAGAAGGAAAAGAAAATTGGATGGATCTGCCTATCTGCTGCTAAAAGAACACAGAGAAAATAGTTGGCTGTGACTGTCAAGTTTTTAAGAGGCGAAAAAGTAAAGTCAATCAACCAATACAGGAAATAGAGAACATGGAGGGAATAGAGTTGTTAAGGGTGTGTAAGGAAAGTAAACCTATAAATGATGGGATGAGGTGATACAGTGGATAGGGTGGTAGAATTGGAGTCAGTAAGACCTGAGTTCAAACCCTACCTCAGATAATTATTAGCCATGTGACCATGATCAAGTCACTTAACCTTTCTTAATCTCAGTTTCCTCATCTGCAAAACCAGAATAATAGCTCCCACCTTACAAGGCTATTGAAAGGATCAAATGAATTGACCTATAAAGTGCTTTGTAAAGCTTAATGCTCTATATAAGTGCTAGCTGTTTAGTAGTGGTGGTGGTGGTGGTGGTGGTAGTAGTAGTAGTAGTAGTAGTAGTAGTAGTAGTAGTAGTAGTAGTAATAGTAGCAGCAGCAGCAATAGTAGTAGTAGTAGTAATAATAGTAAAGTGAATAAGCTTGCAAAAGGAATATGCCTATAAAGTAAGCAAAAAAATAAATCTTATAAATGGAATAAAGTAGTAATAAAATCAAAAAGCATTTATTAAATACCTATTATCAGCGATATGGGACAGTAGGATGAATCTTGCATTGATTTTCATTGACTGAGATATTTTTACTTCTGCCATGGCCAAAGTGACTGCTACTTCTCAAAGTAAAAGTTAGCTTTCCCCCTACTAGAGATGAAGGGACTCAATTCCTTTCCACACTCGAGGTTTTCAAGGAAAATGAACTATTCCTTTAAAAATCATTTTAAAAGACTTACAGTCTAGAAACCAAGGAGAAAAACATATAATCAGGCAGGAATATCGAACTGGGTCAGGAGGCTAGAAAACAGAAGAATGTGAAATGGAAGAAGAAGGGGAAAAACAATAAACACTGAACACTTGGAGCTAAGAAACTATCAGGTTCTTTCAGAAAAGCAGGAAGATGAATGCTCTCAGAAGGATACAGCTCCTTGTCCTCCAAGGAATGATACAGCTCCATAGGATATGACAGGTTCCCACCTGCACATCCAGTAATGGTCAGAGGAAGGAATAAAGATTACTGGAAGTCTATGACTCCCCACCATGAGGGAACTGGAACAGCTCTTTGTCAATCTGATGACAACACTGAAAGTTCTCTTGTCTCCTAGGACATATATCCAAGACATAACTGAGAAAATCCCTAAACTTGTTTTTTTTTGGAGACTCGGTCTCCCAATCTAGCCCAGACCAGAAGGGCAGCAGACACTAACAGGACCAATATTAACTATTAATGAGCATGGAAGCTTTGACTTTTTCCATTTCCACCATGGGCCAGTTTGCCCATTCTTACACAGCTTGATGGTGCCACCTCCTGGGGGCTCCCATATTGGTGCCAAAATAGTATGGATACCCAATTGACTTTAGCCTTATTACAATTCAGAAAACCTGAATTCAAATGATCTACCAGCCTCAGTCTCCCCCAGTAGCAGGAATTACAAGCATGAGCCACCATGCCCTGCTAAAATTTTCAAAACAAATGACATGTACCTACTTTTGGTGATTCATATGGGCACAAATGATCCTTCCAAAAGGAATCTAGAAAAGTACTACCAATGATTATGAAATCCTAGGCAAGAAACTAAAGTCCATAGGGAAATAGTTGTTGTTTTCTTCTGGGCTACCCATTGAAGATAAGAGATTAATAAAAAAAAGCTTTAGAGGCAAATCAATGGTTAAGATGATGTCTCAGGAGGGTAGAGCCAAGATGGTGGAGCAAAAGCATGGACTCACCTGATCTTGCCCATAAATTCCTTCAGTTACCTCTAAAAAGTGAATCGGAACAAATTTTAAAGTGACAGAATCCATTAGAAGACACAGTGTGGCAGATATCCAGCCCAGGAAAATACAGAAAATCAACAGGCAGGATTTGTTGCACAGAGTACAAGCTGCACCAGCACAGACTCGCCCATAGTAGAGCCGGAGCAAGCATGGGAAAACGGATTCACCCACTGTAGTGGCAATTCCCAAACCTCAGATTGTCAGAGGTGGGTAAGAGACAAGCTCAAGGCCTGCAGCAGAGGCAACAGCTACTCCTGGGGCTATCAGCCCACAGTCTAGATGTTCTTAAATCACCTACCTGAATTTCCAGGAGCAAAGATGGTGTAGTAAACTGTAGGTGCTCTCATCTCCCCCTTGTTGATCTTGAAAAACCCAGAGAATATTGCCCCAGGGTAAAATCCTGAAATAGTGGAACCAGTGGGAGGTTTGGGAGATCTACAGGAAGGGTGTGGCTGTGGCTGTATTGTGTTTGTAGGGGACCAGTTCAGGATGAGAGGCATCTCAGTGGGAGATCTTGAACCCCGGGGGATGGAGCCAGCAAGCACCGACATTAGAACCCTAAGTGTGCCTTTGCACAACCAGGAGAATCGACAGACACCAGCAGCCAACAGCTGCTGAACCTGCCTGAGCTCTAGCCCAGGGGAGTAAAGGCAGAAACCTGAAGAAGCCAAACCACCCCTCCTCCACACCCCATGCTGTGAGCTTCAGTGTAAACCAGGGGCAACACAAAGTCCTGGCCTCAGACTCAGTCTCAACACTCACCAGTCAGCTCTAGCTCAACACCAGGTGAGCTGCAGCATTATATAGTCTTTAATGGACAGAATCAGAGGCCACAGCATACAAAGCCAGTAACCAGGCCCCTAGCCCCTAGCACAAGAAGCATGGGTCAGAGTCCTGTGTGCCCCAGAAGCAGAGACGCACTTTAAAAGCCAGGAAATAGACAGACATAATGGGCAAAAAACAAACTGGAAAAACAAAGACTATAGAAACCTATTTATAGTAAGTGAGAAGAACCAAATTCAGAAGAGGACATTGACCATATACCCACATCTGAAACCTCAAAAGGGAATACGAACTTGTCTCAAATACAAAAAGCATTCTTGAAAGAGCTCAAGAAGGATTTTAAAAGCCAAATTAAAGAGGTAGAAGATAAACTGACCAATTATTTTAAAAATACAATTGGCAAAATGGAAAAAAAAATTCACTAAAGAAAACAGCTACCTAAAAAGTACAATTAGTCAAGTGGAAAAGGAAGTACAAAACCTAACTGGAGAAAATAATGCCTTAAAAGTAAAAATTGGCCAAATGGAAAAGAAGATAACAAATACTGAGGAAAACAATTTCTTAAAAATTAGAATCGGACAAGTTGAAGCTAATGACTCTGTGAGGCATCAAAAACCAGTCAAACAAAATCTAAAGAATGACAAAATAGAAAAAATGTAAATATCTTATTGGAAAAAAACAAATGACCTGGAAAATAGATCCAGGAGAGATAATCTAAAGATTATTGGTCTATCAGAAAGTCATGATGAAAAAAAAGAGCCTGGACAATATCTTCCAAGAAATCAAGGAAAATTGCTCTGAGGTCCTAGAGCCAGAGGGCAAAATAGTCATCAAAAGAATCCACCAAACACCTCCTGAAAGAGATCCCAAATTCAAAGCTCCAAGGAATACTGTAGCCAAATTCCATAATTATCTGGTCAAAGAGAAAAGACTGCAAGCATCCAGAAAGAAACAATTCAATTATCACAGAACTACAATCAAGATCACACAGGACCTTGCAGCTTCTACATTAAAAGATCAGAATGACTGGAATAAGATAAATTGAAAAGCAAAGGAGCTTGGACTACAATAATGGATCAACTATCCAGAAAAATTGAGCATAATCTTTCAGGCAAGGAGATGGTCATTCAATGAAATAAGGGACTTCCAGATTTTCCTGATGAAAAGGCCAGAGCTCAATGGGAAATCAGATCTTCAAATATAAGACTCAAGAGAGACATAAAAAAGTAAACAGGGAAACACAGGTTGTGTGTGTACACAACCACACTCAAAAACAAAAACAAAAAAACCTTGTTATTCAATAAGAGCAAACTGTTTACATCCCTATATGGGAGGATGATACCTGTTAATCTTTAGAATTGTATAATTATCATGCCATTTAAAGGTGATATACATAGATAGAGGGTGTGGGTATAAATTAACTGATGTGATGATGAAAAACCTAATTAAGGTGTGCAAAGGGATTGTACTGGAAGATGAGGAAAGGAGGAGGCAGAAAAGGGTAAATTATGCCACATGAAGAGGCACAAAAACATATTGTAGTAGAGGGAAAGAAGGGGAGATGAGAATTGTATGAACTTTATTTTCATTGGTTTTATTTCAAGGAGGGAATAACATACTCAGTTAAATATAGGAATCTAGCATGAAGAGATGCAAAAAACTTATAGTAGAGGGAAAGAAGGGAGGGACGAGAACATTGTTTGAGATCAACTCTCATCAGATTTGTTTCAATAAGGGAATAACATTATATGCTAAGTTTAAAAATCTAACATATCCTACAAGCAGTAGGAGGGGAAAGGGGTGGGAGGTGGTGTTAGAAGGGAGGGAAGAAGCAGTAAGGGGGAAGTGTAGGAAAAGGGAGGGGACCTGATAGAGAGGGAATACTGAGGGAGGTTATGGTCAAAAAGAAAACTCTTGAGCAGGGGAAAGGAGAAGGGAGAAATAAAAGCATAAACAGGGGAGGGAATAGGATGGAGAGAAAGACACATATAGTAATCATAACTCTGAATGTGAATGGGATGAACTCTCCTATAAAATGGAGGCAGAGAGTAGAATGGATTAAAAACTATAATCCTACAATATGTTGTTTACAAGAAACATATTTGAAACAGGGAGATACACACATGGCAAAGGTAAAAGGTTGGAATAGAATATATTATGCATCAGCTAAAGTAAAAAAAGCAGGGGTAGCAATCCTAATCTCAGACAAAGCAAAAAAAAGATCTAATTAAAAGAGATAAGGAAGGAAACTATATCCTGCTAAAAGACACCACTGACAATGAAGTAATATCATTACTAAACATATACAAACCAAGTAGTATAGCATCCAAAATTTTAGATGAGAAGTAAAGGGAGTTAGAGGAAGAAATAATAGATAGCAAGACTATACCAGGGAGGACCTCAACCTCTCCCTCTTTGAACTTGATAAATCTAACCTCAAAATAAACAAGAAAGAAGTTAAGGAGGTGAACAGAATTTTAGAGAAGGTAGATATAATAGACCTCTGAAGAAAACCAAATGGGGATAAAAAGGAATATACCTTCTTCTCAGCAGTACATGGCACATACACAAAAATTGACCATGTATTAGAGCATAAGAACATCACAATCCAGTGCAGAAATGCAGAAATATTAAATGCATCCTTTTCAGCTCAGGATGCAATAAAAATTATATGCAATAAAGGGCCACAGAAAGATAGACTAAAATCTAATTAGATACTAAATAATCTAATCCTAAAGAATGAGTGGGTCAAACAACAAATCATAGAAACAATCAATGACTTCAACAGAATAACAATAATGAGAATACATACTAAAACTTACGGTGTGCAGCGAAAACAGTTCTTAGGGGAAGTTTTATAACTCTGAATGTTTACATGAATAAAATAGAGAAAAAAGAGATCAATGAATTGGGCATGCAACTGAAAAAGCTAGAAAAAGAAGAAATTAAAAATCCCCAATTAAATACCAAATTCAAAATGATGAAAACCAAAGGATAAATTAATAAAATTGAGATTAAGAAAACTATTGAACTAATAAGACAGAGTTGGTTTTATGAAAAAAAACCAAAACCAATAAAATTGTTAAACCTTTAGTCAATTTGATTAAAAGAAAGAAGAAAATCAAATTACCAGTATCAAAAATATAAAGGGTGAACTTATCTCCCATGAAGAGGAAATTAAAACAATAATTTGGAATTATTTTGTTCAATTATATGCCCATAAATTTGACAATCTTAGTGAAATGGATGAATATTTACAAAAATATAAATTGCCCAGATTAACTGAAGAGGAAGTAAAATACTTAAGTTAACCCCATCTCAGAAAAAGAAATTGAACAAGCCATCAATGAACTCCCTAGGAAAAAAATCTCCAGGGCCAGATGGATTTACAAGGGAATTCTACCAAACATTTAAAGAACAATTAATTCCAATACTTCATAGACTATTTGGGAAAATTGGTGGAGTCCTACCAAATTCTTTTTATGATACAAATATGGTATTGATACCTAAATTAGGAAGAACCAAAACAGATCAATTGTAGATCAATTTCCCTACTGAATATAGATGCAAAATTTTTAAATAAAAATATTAGCAAAAAGATTACAGCAACTTATCATGAGAATAATACAATTTGATCAGGTAGGATTTATTCCATGAATGCCAGGCTACTTTAATATTAGGAAAACTATTATTATAATCAATCATATCAACAATAAAACTTGAGGCAGCTAGGTGGCACAGTGAATAGAGCACTGGCCCTGGAATCAGGAGGACCTGAGTTCAAATCCAGCCACAGACACTTAACACAAAAACTAGCTGTGTGACCCTGGGCAAAAAGCAAAAAAGGAAAAAGAAAAAAAAACAATAAAACTAGAAGAAACCATATGATTATCTCTATAAATGCAGAAAAAGCTTTTGACAAAATACAATGCCCATTCCTATTAAAAACACTAGAAATCATAGGAATGAAAATACAATACCCATTCCTATTAAAAACACTAGAAATCATAGAATATATAAGTAGCATCTAGCTAAAAGAATCAGCAGGTATTATATGTAATGGGGATAAGTTAGACACATTTCCAGTAAGATCAGGGGTGAAACAAGGATTTCCACTATCACCCCTATTATTTAATTTGGTTAGAAACTAGAAATGTTAGCTATAGCAATAAGAGAAGAAAAAAAAACCAAAGGGATTAGAATAGGTAAAGAAGAGACTAAGCTAATACTCTTTCCAGATATAATGATATACTTAGAGAATGAAGTAAAAAAACTATTTGAAATAATAACTTTAGTAATGTTGTAGGGTATAAAATAAACCCACATAAATGCTTGGCATTCCTATATATTTCTAATGAAGTCCAATAGCAAGAAATAGAAAGAGAAATTCCATTTAAAGTTACTGTAGGCATTATAAAATATTTGGGAATCTACTTGCCAAAACAAACCCAGGAACTATATATGAAAACAATTGCAAAACACTTTTCACACAGTCAGATATAAATAATTGGAAGAACATCAGTTGCTCATGGTTAGGTGTAATAGAAATGCAAATTTAAAGACCTTCCCTGACCCAAGGGCCTTTGATTGGCTTAAGAGACTCTGAGAACCTTCCTTGATTTGAAAATATACTCTGCCCCCTAATAGGCTGAATGTGGTCACATGGAGCCTGTGGCAGGAGGCTTGGTTTTCAGGAATGCCTACACGTAGGGCAGTGGGTCAAGAGGGTGGTTACATTCTCTGAGCCAGGAGAAGGATATATAATCCCTGATGTGAGGCTTTGCTTTGGGGCTCACTTTGAGAAGTGTTGTGTGATTTGACCAGATGAGACTCTGGGCAGCCATTGAGAGCCCCCCAGCTTTGAAAACCCAGATGTTGATGCTTCCCTCTCTGGTAACTGTGATTTGGTATTGATAATGGTTGGACAGTTTGGAAGACAGTCTGCTTGATCTGTTTGTTTCTCTGTCTTGTAAGTTCTGTCTGTATACTTTGAAGTTCGGGGTGCTGAACTTTTTCCCCCGAAATAGGTAAACGATCTATGTTTGATTGATTAAAGTAAGCTTGTTAACTCATTTTGAGTTGCTTTCCTTTAGAAAAGCAGATCTAACAACCTGTGTTGGCAGCCACCCTGGGGATGTTGGGGTGCTTGCTGCTACATTAGGCCAAGCTAATATAATAAAAATGACAATTTTACCTAAATTAATTTACCTATTTAGTTCCATACCAATCAAACTACCAAAAATTATTTTATAGAGCTAGGAAAAAATAGTAACAGAATTCATCAGGAAGAACAAAAGGTCCAGAATATCAAGAGAATTAATGAAAAGAAATGCCTAGACATATCAGATTTTAAATTCATTATAGAGTAGAAGTTATCAAAACTACTTGATATTGGTTGAGAAACAGAGTGGCAGATCAATGAAACACAATAGGTACTCAAGACACAGTAGTCAACGACCATAGTGTTCTACTGTTTGATAAACCCAAAAACTCCAGCTGTTGGGATAAGAACTCACTATTTGACAAAAACTGCTGGGAAAACTGAAAAATAGCATGGCAGAAACTGGGAATAAACCAATGTATTACACCATATACC
This sequence comes from Gymnobelideus leadbeateri, assembly GCA_011680675.1. Lineage (NCBI taxonomy): Eukaryota > Metazoa > Chordata > Mammalia > Diprotodontia > Petauridae > Gymnobelideus > Gymnobelideus leadbeateri. The sequence continues at coordinate 547,151 of WOXC01011850.1, read as the reverse complement.
AAAATAAGTCTAAATGGGTTCACAATTTAGATATAAAGGCTGATATTGTAAGCAATATGGGAAAGCAAGGAATGATTTACCTGTCAAATTTATGGAGAAGGGAAGAATTATGACCAAACAAGAGATAGGGGGCATTACAAAATGCAAAATGAATAATTTTGATTACATTAAATTGAAAAGATTTTGTACAAACAAAGCCATTTATAACCAAGATTAGGAGGGAAGCAGAAAATTGGGAAAGAATTTTTACAATCAGCGTCTCTGGTAAAATATGGAGAACTGAGTCAAATTCGTAAGAATATAAGTCATTCCCCAATTGATAAATGGTCAAAGGATATGAACAGGCAGTTTTCAGAGGAAGAAATTAAAGATATCTATAATCATATGAAAAAGTGTTCTAAATCACTATTGATTAGAGAACTCTTACATACCACATCTCACCAGTCAGATTGGCTAAGATGACAAAAGATGACAAAACAGGAAAATGATAAATGCTGGAGAAGATGTGGGAAAATTGGAACACTAATGCATTGGTAGACTTGTGAATTGATCCAACCATTCTGGAGAGCACTTTGGAACTATGCCCAAAGGGCTATAAAAATGTGCATATCCTTTGACCCAGCAATACCACTTCTAGGGCTGTATGCCAAAGAGATCATACAAGTAGGAGGAGGACTTGTATGTGCAAAAATATTTATAGCAGCTCTTTTTGTGGTGGTAAAGAATTGGAAATCAAGGGATGCCCATCAACTGGGGAATGGCTAAACAAGTTGTGGTATCTGAATGTATTGGAATACTATTATGCTGTAAGAAATGAGGAGCAGATGGACTTCATAATAATCTGGAGAGACTTATATAAACCGATGCTGACTGAGGGGAGCAGAACCAAGAGAACATTGTACACAATTACAGACACATCATATCTGTGATGACTAACTTTGATAGACTGGGCTCCTCTCAGCAATGCAAGACTATAAGACAAATCCAGAAGACTCATGATGGCAAGAGCTATCCACATACAGAGAAAGAACAATAGAGTCTGAATGCAGATTGAAGCAAACCACCTGCTCTCTTTGTTTTGTTTTGTTTCTTCTTTCTTGTTGTTCATTCCATTGGTTATAATTCTTCTTTACAAATATTTAATGTGAAGGTATTTATAAAACCTATATTGGATTGCATGCTGCCATGAGGGGGTGGAGAGGAAAGGGGAGAAAATTTGGAACTCAAACTTGTGGAACTGAATGTTGTAAATTAAAAATAAATAAACTTTAAAAAATTTTAAAGAATAATAAGCACTTTGCCTATTAAAAAAAAAGATGATGTCTGAGAATGGGACTTGGATTTCTAGAACATGACTTAAAATATCACCTCCTGAAAAAGATCACAAAAAGAAAACTCCTAGGAATATTATAGCCAGGTTCTGGAATTCCCAGATCAAGAAGAAAATATTACAAGCAGCCATGAAGAAACAATTTGAATACTGTGGAAACACAATCAGGATGACACAGGATCTGGCCACCTCTACACTGAGGGATCAAAGGGCTTGGAATATGATATTCTAGAGGTCAAAGGAGCTGGGATTAAAACCAAGAATCACCTACCCAGCAAAACTATAATGTTTCAGGGGGAAATATGGTCATTCAATGGAATAGAGGACTTTCAAGCATTCTTGATTAAAAAACCAGAGTTGAATAGAAAAATTGACATTCAATTACAAGAAGCAAGAGAGGCATGAAACGGTAAACAGGGAAAAGAAATCATAAGGAACTTATCAAAGTTGAACCACATATTTATACACAGAAAAACAATAATTGTAATTTATGAAACTTTTGTATGAGAATAGTTGAAGGGAATAGAAATGTATATATATGTGTGTGTTTATATATATATATATATATATATATATACACATATATATGTCTATATAGGAAGGTATATGGGTGTATGAATGCATATGTGAGAATGTGTATATATCTATAAAGTATACATAGAGGGTACAGGACCAGTTGAATAGGAAGGGATGATACTTAAAAGGTGAAATTGAGAGATGAGAGACAAATATGATGAAAGGAGATGGGGAGAGACAAAATGGGGTAAACTATCTCATATAAAAGAGGCAAGGGAAAACTGTTACAATGGAGGGCAAGAACAGGAAGGCAAAAGGAAATGACTCAACCCTATTCTCAATGAATATGGCTTAGGGAGGGAATCACATAGACACTAAATAGGGTATCTCACCCTACAGGAGAGTAAGGGGGAAGGGGATGAAAGGGGTATGATGGAAGGGAGGGCAGGCTGGGAGGAAGGGAAGTTGGAAGCACCCACTTTTGAAGAGGGACAGGATCAAAGTAGAGAATAGAACAAGTGGGGGGGGTGGGATGGAGGGAAATATAGTCAGTCTTTCACAATATATTCATTATGGAAATGTTTTGCATGGCTACACATGTAAAATGTATATGTTGAATTGCTTGTCTTCCCAGTAAGGATGGGTGACAAGGGAGGTAGGGAAGGAATCTGGAACTCAAAGGTTTAAAATCAAATGTCTAAATATATATATAATAATAATAATTATTATTATTATTATTATTTTATATGTAACTGGGAAATAAGATATACAGGCACTGGGGCATAGTGATCCACCATGCCCTACTGGAAAGTCAGAGGGAGGATGGGGGAAGACATAGGAGAAGATTGGGAGAGTGGATATTCAGTGGGATCACTATTTTTGGGGTGCTGGGTAGGGGAAAAATGGGAAGAAAATCTGTAACTCAAAATCTTGTGGAAATGAATAATGTAAACTAAACCAAACTAAACTTAAAAAAAGAAATAAAGGTGGTAAAAAAATGAAAGGTCAATTTGAAAAAAAAAAAAGGTAGGGAAGAAAATTACACATATATATAAACATATATACTTATGAATACTAAATTAGTTATGGTAGAAGCTATAATGTGGGGAAAATGTTGTGGAGTCAAGAGGAAGCTCATGGACAAAATCTAAGAAAGCAGTCAGAAACTCAGGCTTCAAATGACACAAGTGTCTATAGTTTAGGCAGTAAATAAAATGAAGTAGAGGTCATAACATAAAAGAGGAAATTTAATATCTCATAAGTATCATGAAGACTTTTTTGAATGAGGCTTGGAATATGGCTCTGGATGAGTATACATTATTTAAAATAAACCAAAATAGGAAAAAGTGATGATATGGCATTGGACATTAAGAAGTTAAACTTATGCAAAAAAAAAAAAGCAATCTATGAAGCAGGTTGAGGATACATGATGGAGCACAGTTGTGTAAAAATAAAGAAACAAATAGAACCAATTTAGTCATCAGAGTATAGAAATAGAGGAGGAGGAGGAGAGGGGACGAGAATATGTTACTGAAGCAACTAAGCTTTGCTTACAGGATGGGTATAGGTGGCAGATGGATAGAAGGCTTGGTCTGAAGTCAGGAATGCTCAGAGTTCAAATCTGGTCTCAGATATTGATTAGCTGTGTGACCCTGGGCGAGTCACTTAGCTTCTATCTGCCTTAGTTTCCTTAACTATAAACTGGGGATAGTAATAAGCAACTACCTTGCAGGACTGCTGTGAGGATCAAATTTAATATTATTTGTAAAAAAGCACTTAGCCCAGTGCCTGGCACATAGTAGACAGATGCTATATAAATGTATTTCCCCTTCTCCTCGGGACATAGGTGCATACATAATAGAGATAAAAATAAGGGGGAAGCTGGCTAGAGAGCAATAACCCAGCCCCTTTAGCTTATTTTCAGATTCATTTGTATGTTAAGACAGTATCTGGGGAATATACAACCCTAAATAAATTAACTGTAACCAAAAACCTTAATCTCCACTGGGACATAGGGGTCCAAAAGAGAAGTCTCGGTCCACACTTGGGGCACTCTTCTTAGCTTCTGTTGGGCATGGGAGCTATAACTCTAAAATCTTCCTTCACCAAGGAGAGGCCTGGCACACAGGGGCTGAGACGGCTGGAGCGGCCCTGGAGCGATGGGTCCTGCAGCGAGTGGAAAAGGAGCAATGTCCAGCGGGAGCCGTGGAACCACGTGTCCGGCAGAAGGCGGCCCGAAGCAGCAGAGGCGAGCGCTGCCCCTCCTCGGGGAACCAGGCATCACGCGTGTCCCCAGGAGCGCCCTGGAGGTGGGCTCCAGCGCATCCCGACTCTGCCCACTCATGCCCTATTTACGAGAGAATGCGTCCTGGTTTCATGGGGAGGGGTATCATGATTTTTCTTGCTTTTAGAAGAGTTATAATTCGAACTGAAAAAGCCTACTCTTCTGCGTCGAAGCGTGAATGCGCACACGGGCTCCATGCCCCTTTCCTCCCCCCTCCATTCTTTCCCTGCCCCGCCTCTTCTCCCCTCCCCCATCTTTGTGTCTCCTCTCCGCGTAGCCTGTCACCCTCTTCTCGCGAGAGTCCGGCCGGCGCTGAGCCCGCTGCTGAAGAGTGTTTTCAGACTGGTGACACTGCAGGTGTGGCAGACTGTGGCATCTCAGCTGGGCAGCGGGTGGCAGGATCCGGGATAGGTCACCTCCAGGGGAGGCTCTGAAAAGTCTGGTGGATAAACTGTGGGAACTGGCTAGTGATGAATCACGTGTCTCTGGAAAGCCTCCAACAGCCTTGACGATCCGGCGCACAGAGCTCGGCCTCGAAGCCATGCTGCCGGGTCCGGCTCCAGGAAACCCAGCTCGGCGTCCCCCGAGGTTTTGGCGGAAATTGCTAGGATCCTTCGACCAGGTGGGCAGGCCCTTCCGAAGGAGCACTTGGAGAGGGGCTCGGTCCGTGAAAGCAGACGAAGACAGCGGCTGAGCTGTGCCCAGCCCCAAAGGTGGCCACAGTGCCATCTTGGTCCAGTCACAGAGAAAAAGCAGGCTCTTCTGCCCACCTTCAGCTTGCCTCTCCCCGGACATCTGCTGTATCAGAGAAACCTGCCGTGGACCCCTCCACCAGCAGCAGGAATGATGATGGCGTGGCCCTCCTTGATTCCGATGAGCCCTTGGATCCAGAGGATTCGAAGAAGCCAGATCCAGCTTCCCAGCGGGCTGTGTCCTGTGGAGAAGGGACAAAGAGGAAGGCCTGTGAAAGTTGCCACATGGGTTTAGCAGAAGAACTGGAGCAGGAGAAAGCGAAGGAGCAGAAGAGACCCCAGCCCAAGTCAGCTTGTAGAAATGGTTATTTGGGTGATGACTTCCGCTGTGCCAGCTGCTCCTGTTTGGGATGCCAGCCCTTAAACCTGGGGAGAAAATCCTCTTGAGTGAAAAAAATCTTCGTGATGCTTAAAAGGCAAAAATCATTGGGATTTGTGGGGGTTATTCCATTCCAGAAATTGACTCTAGATTCATTTCAGCAACCCTTCAAACCCTACCTTGTCTCCTGCTTTCCTCCCTGGTTCTGCCTACACTCTGTGTTGGGATCCTAGATGGGCTTGGCATGGTAGACAACACAGAAATGTGGGTATATGTGCTGCTGTGAACCAAAGGACTGAGATATAATCAGACAGATTCATTTGCTAGGCTATCTGATTCTTCAGTGGGACTTGCACTGAAGGTATAGAGAATTTCCATCTAATTAATGCTGGCAGAAAGGAGATGTACACTGGAGAAGTTACCTTCTTTGCATTAGTATTTGGTAACCTGATCACACTGTATTTGGGACCTGAGCCCAAACTCCCTGTCAGCTTGGATATCATATCACCCTAGAACATAGTTATCTTCTAGTGTTAAACTTATTGCCAGACCACAGATCTGCCTCCTAAATTCATCACTTAACTACTTGCTCTGTGAGCAGGCACATTTGTTCAGTTTGTCATTATTTGAAAAGATAGCGAATTGTTGTAAGAACTCCTTACAGTAACCAATTTCCAATACAAATGGATTTCTGAAACCTTTTGAACCATTCATATTTTTGAATAAAACTCAGCCTCACTGTTTCAGACCATTGTTATTGTGATATGGTCATTAGTGAGTTAGCACTGGAGCTGTGTCATTTTTCCACAATTGTGAATTTGTAGGTGTTAGAATAATGCCCTGTTATATACCAACTCCAAGGTATGTGTGTCTGTGTCTGTGTCTGTGTAAGAGAAAGAACTGACTCTGCAGTAACCAAGAAAACACTTTCACCTAAGTGAGGAACCCAAGCTCATTTCTATCTTTAGATAGCACATTCACATTTATTATCCTATCTGGTGGCACATCAGGGAGTCAGTGTCATAAACAAATAACCCTTCAGTTATGGAATGGAGTGGCCTTTCTTCACCTACCCAGAGCTGTTCTGTGTGGGGTTTGGAGATCAGAACTCAAACCAGCTATAATTTAGTTGGTGCAAGATTCACTTTTGTCTTTCTTGATATTGACCTGTAAGGACAAAGATACAGTTTTGCCAAATGTTGACAAATGTGTGGATTTAGGGGAACTGTAATTTCAGCTGTATGGTTGATAAAGTGTTTCAAATGGTCTTAAAAAAGAAAAGAAAAAGCTTACTCTTTAAGTGTGACTTCTCAGAAAAGCTCTGATCGAAACAAACAGAAGTACCCCATAAAACCAGGACATATTCTTTCATAAAGAGACACAGCCTAAGTGGCAAGAGTAAGTATGCATAGGGATCCCACCTGAAGGGCAAACTTGTGGGGAACAACAGATCATTGTTAAGATATTCAGCCAATGATGGAACTGTGTAAAGAAATTTTGCTGTGACAGGACTACACATACCTGATAACAGACCAATTGGAAGCCATCAAATACCAAGAAGTTAGAAGACTGTGCAACTTGAAGCCTATAAATTTGCCCTGGATCATAGGCACCTGCCCCCAGAAAGACCTTATAACCACATTTTGCCTATTGAAGATATAGGCAGACTTCCTTGTGAACAGAATCAAAACATGGATGGAGAGTGGACCAAGAGATCCCTGAAGAGAAAAGCATCCTCATCAGCTGCAGACAGACTGTCAGGGCTAGGTGATGGCTCAGAAGAGAAAGTCTCAGATGAAGATGAAACTAGGTGTTGCTGCCCACTACCCAGGGTAAATGGGACAATATTGACTGAAAACAGAAAAAAGAGAGCTGCCCAATTATTACCGTTTCTTTTTTCTGTGCTTGAGAATAATTGAAGAAGAAAAGACAGGAAAATGGTAATTAGTAAATTGCTACTTCAGCAAGGATATCAAAGATGACCTTGATGAATTCAAATCATGGAGCCCACCAAAATTACATCCCTAGGTACTGATAGAATTGCCAAATGAGATTCCTGAACCACAGTTGGTGATATTTGTAAGACTGTTTAGCATAGGAGAGGTACTGAAGCCTGGAGAAGAACAAATAATGTCCTGGGTTTTTTTTAAAGGAAAAAGGAAAGAAAAAGATCTTGATAGGTTTTAAATATTGTGCTAAATCTAATAAAATTAATTTTACTATGGTAAGTCTTATACTTGGGTTTGGGAAATAAATATCTGAGGTACTATATAATTATCAGTTTGACTGGTTAAAGATCTGAGGGTATTAGTGAATTTGTAATCTCAAGAGAGGTAAAACTTCTGGAATAAGGAGGTGATAGTCCCCTGGTCAAAGTCCAAGTATAGTCTAATGTTCATTTCTGAATCCCACATTTTCAGAAGGGCAGTGATGGGCAGGACAGAATCCAAATAAGGGCAATTTGGATAAAAAAATATTTTGGAGCACATGCCACCTAAAGATTGTTTGAACAAACTAGGGTTGTTTACCCTGGAAAGATAAGACCAAGGAGTAACAGAATAACTATCTTTAAGTACTTAAAAGGCCTGACATATGGAAGAGAAATTAGATTTGTTTTGTTTGACCCTCAAGGGCAGACCTGGGAGCAATGTGTAGGTTGAGCCTATATTTAAGTTTGCTTTAAAGAAAAATGCTCAAGCAATTAGAACTCTCCAAAAATGGAATGACAGCCATTATGAGTAATGGAAGGTCTTATTGGAAATCTTTAAGCAAAGGTTGACAGTTAAGTTGCAATGGTCATCCTTTTTCAAGTATGTAATTTTTATTAAATGGTCACTAGGTTTACTTTCAACTCTGAAATTCTGTGATTCTGCCTGGACAATAAGTGCTCATGACAACAAGCCTGTCAAAAACATTTTGAGAAGTTCATTAAGGGGAGCTATGGTCACCCTGTCCTACTCAAAGAACCTTTTGAGTCTATTAGGATATGGCATTGAAGTAATACCACATTGGCAGAGAACTGAGGTGGAGAAATATAGGAGGTTAATTTAAATACTCAGATGAATAGCTTTTGATCTTGTATAATTCCTGAAAATGGAGCATCACAAGCTTGTGATGTTGGAACACTTATGGAAGCGAGATGAACAATTTTGGGTTTTTTTTGGAGAAAACTCAGGAATCTCTGTCCAGTTCATCAGGTACTTTTGTGTATGAGAGAGAAGGTATTTCTGACTTTGTGTTATACATGGAAAGATTGCTTCAGAAATTGGTAGTCAAAGAAAAGTGACTGTGTAGGAGATACATTTATTGCTCAAAAGACTCACCATTTCGGGGTGGTTAGGTGGCGCAGTGAGTAGAGCGCCGGCTCTGGAGTCAGAAGGACCTGAGTTCGGATCCGACCTCAGACACTTAACACACACACACACACACACACACACACAAAAAAAAACCTAGCCATGTGACCTTGGGCAAGTTACTTAACCCCAATTGCCCTCAAAAAAAAAAAAACTCACCATTTCATTATCAATGTATGCCATCACATGGTAGTGATGAAAAGCACTAATTTACTTAAAATAGAAAAGTAGTTGAATTGGCATTCAAGGACTCTTCCCCACTATTATCAGTAAATGCTCTCTAAATGGATGTCTTTTGGTAAATCAGAGGGGACAGCAAAGAAATAACAAAACAAACCATACACAAAATAGACACATTTGAAGCAAAATTTAATGGAATGAAATTTGGGGGTTCCCCCTTAGTCTCATATAGACAGGAACAGGGGTCTCAAAGTGCTTTCAGTTTGGGGCATGCATGTCTAGGTCTTAGAGGGTGTCTGGCTTTAGGCCTACTACTGTTCTATTGGTATAAGTGCTAAAAGCAGATATAAAACTCCCTGAAGTGTGCAACAGCCTAGTGGTGGGGCTTGGTTCTTTTTCTATATGTAGAAATAATAACAATAGTGATAATAATAATAACTAACATTTATGTAGCAATTAACTATATTCCAGGCACTGTGCTAAACACTCTATGAGCACTTTACAATTTCCTCATTTGTTTCTCACAACTGTGGGAGGTAGGTGCTGTTATTATTCCCATTTTACAGTTAAGGTAATTAAGACAAAAATTACTTGTCCAGGGTCACACAGCTCATACATAAGTGTCTGAGGCCAGATTTGAACTTGGGTCTCTCTGGTGCTCTATTCACTGCATCATCTAGCTTCCCCAACATAATTATCCCTTCCTCATTTAGTCTACAAGCTTTCTATCAGTTTTCCCTACCTCCAAAGTCTAGACTTTAGACCATAAGTCATTCCCAAGGTCATAGGCCCAAGTTAAAATTGAACTTTATAGAAGTTCTTCGACCCAGAAAACGTTTTTATCTCCTTGTAGACCCAGGATGATAAAGGAGGAATTTTTTCAGATCAGCACTTCATCTTTGAGCTCATCTGAGACTAAATCAGTCTTAAAAATTCAAAACTAATAATTTACAAACTACCAATTAATTTAGCAAAAAACCATTGCATAAAGAAACATAACAATACATATGTGTAGGAGGTCTTCCTTATCTCAACATGACTGGTTCCTGGAAAAGGCCGCTTAAAGCAAGTCTACTGACAATGAAGATCAGTACATTTCATTGTGAATAGTGGGAAAAGTTTGACTGAGATACTATATTATGTGTGTGTGTGTGTATATATATATATATATATATATATATATATATACACATACATACACATACACATATACATATACATATACATATACATATACATATACATATACATATATCATTATATTAGGAAGCTGGCTCTGGAGTCAGATCATTTCAAATCCAACTTCTAACATTTGCAACTTACATGACCTTGGGTATTAATTAACCTCCTTCAGCCTCTGTTTCCTCATCTTAAAATGAGGACTAAATGACTAAATTTAGGAGGAGACTAAATGATCTTTTAAGGTCCCTTCCAACTCTAGAGCTGTGATCCTAAAAAATTAAACTAAAAATTAAGAAAATAAGTTTATTTTATTTTATATTTAACACAATACTGGTGATAATTGCAACTCTACACTGATTCTTAGAATGAGCAAAGATCAAATGTTGATTTGTGGGGGGAATCATTTTTCAAACAAAATTACATGCATGAAGAGAAATAGATTAATTAGAGAAGATTTTGGAGCTAAAAGACTTAGATTTGAACTCCACCTCTGCAAGATAACTGCCAATATGAATAACTGTGGGCTGGTCGAATTACCTGTTGAGGTTTTCCTCACTTGTTTGAGAGAGAGAACTTGGCTCAATAATATTTAAAGTTCCTTTTAAATCAGTGCATCTATGATAGCACAATAAAACAGTCTTTACTTGACTTTGACTTCTGTTTCATGATCAAAAAGAAAATCATTATTACAAAAAAAAAAATGAAGGTTTCATCAGTTTCCTCAATAACCTCTTATATTCATGTCATTCTCTTCAGAAATGCCTACTGACAATCAAGAAGAGAAGGACCAGACAGGATGGCCTTGGAAAGATGTTAGTTTTAAGTAAGAATGGTGGCAACTAATAGTATATGTGGTCAATTCATGAATATATCTGTATTACAATTTTGGCTTTCCTCAGTAACTTCCAGGGGTGGCAGTATAGCATACTGGTCTCTGGGGCAAGAAATCTGAGTTCAAATTCTGCCAGTAAAACACACTGGATAGTTAACTTCAATCCTTTGGGCAATGTTCTATGACCATAAATTGCAAGATAATTGCTGATCTACTGATCGGCAGTTTTCTCACTGGAAGTTCCCTAATCAGAAACCATGAAACAAAGCCAGACAAACAAAATGCAACCTCATAATTTTGAGGACTCAAATGAGTAACATATATTTGTATATATTCACATATATATATACCTTTTTCTAATGCAAGGTTTTTCTGACTAAAATAATACAAATAATAAAACATTTAAATATATATGCATACATACACACATGAAATTCATTGGTCCAGTGCTTAGCAATGAATTTATCTACCTTTAATTACTACTAGTAAAATATATCTCTAAATAAGAGAAATTATCAGTTTTATTTCCCCACACTTTGGATTAAGCAGCATTATGTGCTAGGTGCTGTGCTAATCTCTTCACTGATTTTATCTCCTTTGATCCTCACAAAAACTGTAGGAGATAGGTGTTACTACTTTCGTTTTACTGTGTCTTGCCCACAACACACTAGTAAGTGCCTGAGGCCAGGTTTGAACTTAGATAGTCTTGACTCCAGACTGTCTGTCACCTAGTTACCCTCATTTAATAGAAAAGTAGTTTTACCAGAAATGAAGGAAAGATCTCTTTAACAAAGCAAACTGAAAAAAGCACAGAGATTTTGGTTGTTGTTTTTCCCCCTTTTGCTAGAAAGAGCATCTTATATTCACCAATAAATATAAGAAAAGAAAAAATGGAAACCTCTTCAACTAAATATGCATACACAGGAGCACAAATATTGCTTTATAAAAGTTAGGATGATAAAAGTATATATTTTGATAAATATCCCTCCTTGATTCTTACTCAGAAGTGAACTCAGATTTTCAAATGAAAGCAACCTCTCTCCTTTAGTGGTTTTCTTAGGAAGGAGAAGGGACCATTGCTGATTATCTCTGCTGCCAGAAGGCTATTGTCAGCCACTCCCCTCTGAGCTGAGTTTAGCAACTCAAAATTTATGTGAATGAGAAGCAAGAAGGCAGGATCTAACAGATGCTTTTCATAGCTACTTTTAAAAAGGCTAGGTGGAGAGTGCGGGCCCTGGAGTCAGAAGGACCTGAGTTCGGATGTGACCTCAGACACTTCACACAAACAACAACAACAACAACAAAAAAAAACCTAGCTGTGTAACCTTGGGCAAGTTACTTAACCCCAATTGCCCTCCAAAAAAAAGCAAAAAAAAAAAATAAGGCTAGGTGGGTCTATAGTGTGAGAGAAAGGGGAACACTATGATAAAATAACTAATTGAAGAATAACACATTAACTAGGGAAACTTCTCATTACTTCAGAATCTGTCTTGTCTTTAAATTCAAATCTCAACCTCTCTGTGGGGTTGAGAATTTAAATCCATGCAGAACAAATGTAGCATACATATATTTATGTATGTATATATGTTTGTGTGTAGATATAGGTAGATACAGATATAAATACAGACTAGATATAGATATGGACACGAATACATATAGATATAGAAATGGATATTGATATAGATACAGATATAGATTAGATATAGACATAAATATAGATATAAATATGGATATATAGATACACAGGTAGATATGGAGATAAACAGAGTAGATATAAATAGGGATATGGACATAGATATGCATAGATATAGATATAATCTGGAATTTGAAAGAGCTAGGTAACAACCAACTAATACAATACAGTAAATTCAGGAAAACACATTAACCTTAAAACCTTTCAGTGCCCGTGTCCCAAGTGAAAACACCAAACCCTTCCTCAGTTTCTAGGTCCTGAAGGTTATGAGTCTAGCCCTGTCCCAGGCCTCAGCTTCAGGGAAACATGGAGGGTTAATAACTTGTTCCTTTGCTCCACCACTAAAGGTGGCATGCCTTGCTATCTGGGTCACCTTTCTTGATCATCTCAGAAACAGTGAGGGATTGGAACTTCTGCCACCACCCTTCCCAACAGGGATGTCTGTGGTCTTCCAGGACAGAAGGAAGGTGGTGCAACCAAGTCTCAAGCCAGGCTCAGCAGGAAAGAAGAAACCTCTTGGAACTGAGTCAGTCCTGCTTCTTCAGTGTTATTCCCCTGGCCTCAGCAGGAGAGGAGGAGGACTCTAAAAGACCACAAAATCTTCCAAAATCCGAGTCCTCTTATGGGATGTGAAACCCCATACCATTCTCTTCCCCCACTTTAACCTCCTCCTCCAAGAATCCCTACCATCCTTGTAAAAGTTCTTCTTCCAACAGCATCCTTGTAAAAAAAAATTCCCACTTACAAGATCATCATTGTAAAGACTCCCTCTTCCAAAAGCATCCTCGTGCTCCAAATACAAACAGATTCCAGAGAAACTCTTTGCAACTAAACATATTTATTCATGCAAGTTTTGCTTTCAAGTTGACACCAAGAGTGACATTTTGCAGGGCTAGCTATTGTGCTAACAGCCTAACTGAATTTTTATATATTTTCCTAAGTAATAAGTTTCATCTAGAACTAACATTTAATCAAAGCAAGAATATAAGCCTCTTCTAAAGCTTTAAAACCAAGAACTGACATATACAGAGGCAGAATACATGTCTGCCAATATCCTGTGATTTAAGAGATGCTGAAAGACTGCTTAACCCAAAATCCATGCTCTTGTCAGCCAGCTAAAGGCCTTCAACCTTTTATCTTTCAAGAGTCGCAGAATCAATATTGGAAGGAAAACCCAAAGCTCCTCTGAACTAACTCATATAACTCATCAACAAAAAGACTCTTCAACAATGCTCCTAATCGATGGTTATCTAGAATGGTTGAAGATCACCACTATAGAAACCCATGATGACCTGAGGAATCTCATGGCCTTTTGGACAGCCCTCATTATTAGGAAGTGTTTTCTTTTCATGGAGCTGAAAACTGCCTCTCCTCAATTTATTCCTTAAGGTGAGTGGATTTTGTCTCCAGGAAAGCCCTGTTTATATGAAAGCATGTCTGGGGAAGGGGTGAATACATTAATGCTTGGAATTTAGTTAAGTTTCCCTGGTTTCTAGTTGTCTCCTGGTATATTAGTGGGATTTAAGCTCTCCCCCACCCATTAATTGGCCTCAGGTAGAACCCATTAAGAGAAGCTTGCTTAGGGAAAGTTTGCTTGTAGGAAGGCTTTCACACCTTTTGTTAATTTCTAATTAGGCACTGAGTCTTGAGGGTTGTGCTATTTTCTGGCTCTGAGAAGGGTATATATACTCTGAGTTGATATTTTGCTTTGGGGGCTTACTTATGAGAAGGATCTTGTGATGCCCTGGTCAAGATTCAGAGTGGGTGTATGTTCAGATCTCCCCAACTGCTCAGATAAAAAAGGTTCTCTCCATCAAGGGATATATGTAAAGTATATAATTGATTTAGGCAGTCAGAGCCCTGTCTGTTGGTCCTTATTTCTCTGCTTATATTTTCTCTGTATTTTCTCTAAATTTCAGTGTGCTGACTGAACTAATGAATGTTACTAAAAATGACTGTTGACCCCATAAACAGCTGTCTTTCCTAGTAAAGCAGATCTAAGAACCTGTGCCAGCAACCATTCTGGGTATGAGAGTGTGGTTGCTGCTACACCTGGGAAGGCTGATTCACTGCAAGTGAATGGGACATAGGCCTGGTAAATTTTGATGTGGTAAGGCTAGGTCAGAGGTGGGGAGAAGGAGAAGAAAAAGGGAGGAAAGAGGGTAAATAACATCTGAGGATATTGTAAAAATCCAGAGTCGCTCTTTTGGAAATGAAGGCATGGCAGTTAGGTGGCCCAGCAGATAAGAATGCTGGGCCTAGAGTCAGGAAGACCTGAGTTCAAATCCTGCCTCAGACATATACTAGCTGGGTTTCCCTGGACAAATCACTTAACTTAAGCTTCCTCACTTATAAAATAGGGACAATAATTACACCTACCTCATAGGAGTCTTATGAGCATCAAGTGAGATAGTGCTTTGCAAACCTTTAAGCCCTATATAAATGCTGTTATTATTTTCTGTACATAAAATTAATTTTCATAAATCAAATCCTCTTGTCTTATTTGCCTATTTGTCTTATTAACATAATTGCTTCAGATATACTTTGTCCTTACTTCCAGTTGGTGAAGAATGAAAAATTAATATCTTTGTGAACAAACACTTGAGTACACTAGGAGAACCACCTGTTTAAAGAAACCCTGCACTGGTTCCTTTATAAAGAAAGAAATTCTCAGTAAATGGCTGGTTTGGTAAGTCCTAGTTTCTTTTAAAGTTTAAAGGGATCTTTAGGGGGGTGTTTGATAGAAAAATGGTGGCTGAACATTGTTACCCTGCTCTGCAGTTCTTTACTGTTGTCAACAAAGACTGGTACCGGAAGGCCATCCCTACTAAATAATAACTGATATCAGATGTAGCCGGTTGTGGACAAGGCAGCTGGAGAAAGAATGGAGCCATGTTGTGTGACTTTCATCCAACTTTAATCACTGAACCACTCCTTTGCTAAACCTGAGTCATATCTCTAGGGTTCAAAGCCTTGAAGGAAGGTAGAGAACAAAGAATTGATTGTTTACTAATTAGCAGCAGGGTACCTGAACTGGGGTCCTGCTGGCCAATGTCCTGCGCAGGTGAGCTTCTTAATATAGAGCCCTGAGTGTTCCAGTCTGGATTACTCTGTCCCCTCCCTCCAATTAGGTTTTGACATTTTATGAACAGTTTCACAAATGAGCAGGGGCTGTTGGCTAGAGGGTAATCGCCTGTACTAGGGGTAGGGGGTATAAGTCACTTAGTCCTGACTTTGGTCATAGCCGTTATCATCCATCCAACTGCACTGGAATAAGACTACTCAGGTAAGCATTTTTAATCCATGTGCTACTCTTGGGTATGGGCGGGGGGTGTTATTGAGGAAGAATGGGGACATCTCAATACAAAGATGGAGAAAACACTTGCTAAGCCCTTATTACTCTGTGACAGGCTCCATTTTATAACTAAACTTTGATGATGTGAGTGTGGCTCCAAGGAACTGTAGGCATCTTATTCTATGGTACCCTGAACCAATAGATGCTAACAAACTCCCATTTTCACATCTATCCACTATACCCAGATGCATGGAAGGTTCTTGTAGTGTTTCTCTGTCTGCATTTGTGTCTGTGTGTATGTATCAGGGCAGGAAATAAACATACTAATTCAGACATTCATATTGCAAGCCTTGTAGGTAGATGGAAACAACTCCAATTTCTGTAGTCTTTGAAGTTTGGAAAGTACCATATTCCCAGCAAACCTCTGATGTGGGTATTCTAAGTTTGCTGGTCTTCTTCTTATAGATGATGAAACAAGATTAAAGAAGTTAAGTCACTTGTTCAAGGTGACACAGCCAGAGAGTATTAAAGCCAATATCTGAACTCAGCCATTGCTGGACTCCAAGTCCAGAATTCTTTTTGTTATGCCATCCTATGTACTCTGTAGATAATGGTGGAAAAAGCCCCAAAATGACACTTACTTACATTATATAGCATTCACAACCACCCTGTGAGATAAGTAGAGTAAAAATTACCATCCTCATTTATGGATAGGGACTTTAAGAGGCTTTAAGAGTTTAAGTGCCTCACCCAAGTTAGTAAGTAACACAAGTTGATAAGCATCTGAGTAAGGAATCAAATTGAGGTCTCTGGACTCCTAGTGTTTCCACTATTCCATGTTGCCTAGGCTATTTTATGCCTTATTTTACAAACAGAAACATTCAAAATTATTAGATTGATAATGTGAGTGTGGCTCCAAGGAGCAATCGCTCCATCTAAATATTTGAAGGCCTCACAAAGGAACCTGTTCATTATGATTTTTAAAACTGGATCTGCTTAGATCTACTCTTCTTGTTTGTCTTTTCATTGATTCCCTAACCCCCCTCCCCATCACATACCTCAAAAGAGGGTATGGGTAGCAGTGAGGAGTAAAGAGAACTACATTCTTTTGCCTTGGTGATGGTGGGATGCTGTGGCATTTTCACGGGCTGGGTCAATGGTATGAGCCTCAAGACCTTTTAAAGAGTTGTATTGAAATGAAAGATATCTTCATGTTCTTCCAATCCTTCTGGGCTAACATAAGTCATTAGCACAATCTGTCACTGAAAACAGAATGGTAAGTGAAAGCAGGGGGGAAAAGTGGCACAGGTTAATCAGAAGAAATGAATAAGCACAACGGCGATATATGACATGTGGAAACCCGGGACTGCTAGAACCAATTAAACACTGATATAAGAAAAGAATTTGGGGGAAGGGGGTACAAGGGAGTGGGGAAAAGATGAATTGTTTTTGTTTTCACTTAGTCTACAACCATTAAGAATATGCCAGGCCCTGTGTTAAGTGCTAACTAGAGATACAAATAAAAGCAAAAAATGTTATCTCTCCTCTCATGTGTCTCACATTTGGGTGGGGGAGACAGCATGCCAATATCTGTGTATATATACAAGATGTGCACAGAGGAGATGGAAAGTAGTCTTGGAAGGTGGGAGAAACCGGGGGCAGGGGAAGGAAAGGCTTAAGAAGGTAGGGTTTGAGCTGAGACTTGAATCCAGGAGGCAGAGATGAGGAGGGAGAGCACTGGAGGCATGGAGGACAGCCAGTGAAAAAGGCATGGGGTTCAAAGATTGTCTTGTCTAAGGAGCAGCAAATACCCCAATGTGGCTGGATTTTAGACTGAAGGGGAATAACATTTAAGAAGACTGGAAAGATAAAGGAGGCTAGGCTGAGAAGGCCATTAAGTGGCAGACAGAGGATTTTTATTTGATTCTTGAGGTAATAGGGAGTCCCTGGAGTTTAAGTAAGGGGTTGAAATGGCTAGACCCGTGCATTTTAGGGAAATTACTTTGGAAACTAAATGGAGGGTGAATTGGGGCAGGGAGAGATTAGAGGCAGAGAGAACAGTTAAAAGGCTATTGTAACAGCCCAAACAATGGGACCAAAGAAAGGTGAGGTGAATGGAGAGGAGAGAACTTTCATGAGAGATGTTGTGAAGGCAAAGTGGCAACATTTGACAATGTTTATTTGAAATGAGAGGGTCAAAGATGACGCCAAAGTTTCAACCGAAATGACTAGAATTCTAGATTGTGTGCCTTTTCACATAACAGGAAATTCAGAAGCAAGGGTTTGGAGGGAAATATAATGAGTTTAAGATGCCTGTGGGCCATCTAGTTGTAGCTATACAAAAGATGGGGAAGTGGGATTCAAGTTTAGGAGAAAAACTTGGCTGAATATAGATCTGAGAATTGTCTGCTTTGAGATGATAGGTGAACCCATGGGCACTGACAAGATCACCAACTGAGAAGAGGATCCAGGAGAAAGTGGTAGGGAATACCTAGGGTTAGTGACCTGGATGAAAATCCATCAAATGAGACTGACAAGGTAGATAAAGGAGAAACAGGAGAGAGACTGGTTATGAAAACCAAGGGAGGGAAGAGAAATTAAGTGATTAATGGCAGCAAAAGCTGCAGAGAGGTCAGGAAGGATGAGGAAGGAGAAAAGGCCATTAGATTTGCCAAATAAGAGATATCTGATGACTTTGGAATGAACCATTTTATTCACTGCAAACCTGAACACTTTGTTATTATAAAATTATCTTAATAAATCATTATATATAACATATAATATAGATATTATAATAAGTATTATTATAAATGGAGTAAGAGATAGAGGGAAGATTCACTGGTCTCCTTAACTTAGACCTAATAAGGCAGGTAGAAGGATAGGAGGCAGCAAGGTGGTACAATGGACAAAGTGCTGGGCCTGGAGTCAGGAAGACTGTCTTCCTGAGTTCAAATCTGGCTTCAGACACTTACTAGCTTTGTGACCCTGGGTAAATCACTTAGCCCTGTTTTCCTCAGTTCCTCATCTGTAAAATGAGCTGGAGAAGGAAATAGCCAAGAAAATCCCAAATGGGGTCACAAAGAGTCAGACACTGCTGAAAAAATGACTGAATAACAACAGATGGTTCAATGGATAGAGCACTGAGCCTGGAATCAGAAGACCTGAGTTCAAATTCGACCTCAGATACTTATCGGCTCTGTCACCCTGGGCGAGTCACTTAGCCTCCGTTTGCCTTAATCCATTGGGGATGGAAATGGCAAACCATTCCAGTAATCCTTACCAAGAAAACCCCATTAATTGTATGATCCACAAGGTCACAGTCAGACATGACTGAACAACAAGAGTTATAGTAGAAAACAATGATCTGAGAAGCAGTAAGTCTGGGCTCAGGTCTCGGATCTTACACTTACTGACTGTGTGCCCTTGGCCAAATCAATGAACCTTTCTGGACCTTAATACTGTACTATCCAAAATAGGTAAACTGAATAAGAGAATCATTAAGAACTATTTCACAATTCTAAAATTTCTTACAATCCTAATATTCTATGATTTAAAAGTTTTACTTGGTGGAATTTATATAACTGAGCAATTAAATATTCCAGTTCTGGTATTGCCAATACCCTTGGCAGTAATTAGGTCCAACAATGGAAGGTGTCCCGTTTTCTCCTTAGTAGAATATTTCCTATGGCACCTGTGTCTGCAGATTCCCTTGAAATTACTTCAGCCCCCTAGCAGAGGAGGATATTCTCATGGTATTAGGAACCCTATGCTTTCATCTGCTGAACTCACTATAGTTTGTCCTTGGTGATAAGACAGGTTTCATGTCTTAGGAAGTTCTTTGCTTGTCGGCCTCAAAAGTTCCACGGGACATGTCATTATCAGGTCTGAATCTCTGCTGAATACATGAAAATCTAGTCTCTGAAGATTTATTCACATTTTATGGCTATTGAGGTATTATCAGTACATTTTGTCAGAGTGAAGTATTTCCAAGTTCCTACAATGGTTGATTATAAAAACAAAAAATACAAGAAGCTAGAACAGACCTTGGGTGAGAGAATATATTACACCTGAAAGAACTTTAACACCCTAATGTGGTGGAATGGATCTTAGGAATTATCTAATCCTCCCAACAACCATGTGAGTTACAAATATCTTTCTTCCCATGTTACAAAGGAAGAAATTGAGACTCGGTATCCAAGTTTTGCATTCTAGCTCCTAGGGCAGGATGTCTCTGAACCCCAAAGTAGAGAAATGTCTTTCTACAGGTAACATGGTGCTTTAATAGCAGGGAGCCAGGATTGGAGCACAAGCTGCAACTGACTGCCCTCTCCATTGACCTACATGGCCTTCCACTGACAAAGGCTTCTTGGCTGCATTTAGTTTGCATAATTAATATTTGTTGAATTGAATTGAGTTGAGCAAATAGTCTTCATCATATCTTACTTCATTCAACAGGCTGCTGATTCATTTCTATTCCTTGGACAAAAACCATGCATGCATTTGTCATGATGAGTATATTAATGTTACCAATTACTGGTAAGTAAATATCCTTTTTCATATCCAACATAAAGTAAGTTATCTAACTAGCTTAAAAAGATGTCCTTTTGAGTGAGGTCTTAGTTTTGCTGACAGGATGGAGGGGAACAGGGAGAAAGAGGTGGTACTTTTCTCTAAGCGTGAATGTAGAAAGTATTTTCATACATATTGGAAGTCCATGATGGGCATAAATGACTTGGGTATTTGTGGTCTGTCTACCTTCTTGAAGGCCCCCACCCTCAGGACAATAGAGAAATTATACTGGGACCTCCCTCTACTCATGCATTATAAGAGCTCATGATTACATTGTTGAACATTTAAAGAGTATTGGAACTCATTGGTATGGGTTCTCCTTCATACCTTAGCAAATGGTTTCATGTAACAGTTTGCTATGAAAAAAAGAAAGAAAGAAATTATTCTGGTGGCCAACCAACATCCTTGTGATGAGCCTCCCCAAACATAGTTGGTCTTATTCTCAAAGAACAGAAACACATCATATACAGAACTCAGGATTTTCCATTTTTGAAAAATGACCTGCCAGTGTAGCCACAAGTTTTGAGACCTTAGTTTCCTTCTCTGTAACCCAGGACAATAATACTTATCCTGGTCACTACCTAGCTTGTGGTGAGGATCAAATGAGAGGAATGGTGTGAAAGAAGGCTGTATAGTACAATGGAAAGAGTATTCTCTTGAAAACCAGAAAGCTCAAATACTGCCTTTGTCATTGACTCTGTGATTGACTTTGAGAAAGTCACTTAATTTTTGTGGGCTTTCTCATCTGTATAATGTGGGGATTGGGGTGTGTTGGGGAGGGAGTTTACCAGATGGACTCAGGGGTCCCTTAGAGCTCTAGAGCTACAAAAGGGCTTTGGAAAATATGACAAGATCTACAAATGTAAGGTATTGTTATTCAAAGTACCACTATCTTTCAGAGTTTTTAAATTAATTTTTAACTCTACAAATTATCTATCTTACCTATCCGTTTATGAGTCTATCTAAACTATCTTATTTTTCTCATCTCTCTCTGACCATATTGTCACCAAAATGGAGCTAATTTTACAAATTCTTTCCAGATGAGCCATCCTTGATAAATAAATACTTTGGATCCAAACCCCTCCAGTGTTCAATGGCATACTCAGCATGCCTCCACATAGTATGCTCCCTCCCACCTCTCTGTCTTAGGTTATTCTCTCTGCAAGCCCTCTTTCTTCCTCTGTGCCTGTCTTAGTTCAACATGGATTTTGATCCTTCAAGTCTCACTACTTCTGAAATTCAGTTTGATTCAACAAATACTTATTAACATAAATGCCTATTGTTGAAGTATGAGAACCAGGCTAAGAGTCAGGAAGGAAATGGTTCAATTTCCATTTCTGAAATAGACTGGCTGAATAGTCAATTCATTTAAGCTTTTAGTAACAGGCAGCTCTCTAAGTCTGCAAGTTACAGATAAGTTGCTATCTGTATCAGTAGAAGATATCTCCTTACTGGGAGCTCCTTATGTCACAGGTAAAATCACAGGTCCAGACCTTCCAAAAATGTTCAAGGCATTATTCTTGGTGCTGAGTATGCAAAGACAAAATAAATAAACAGTTCTTTCCCTCAAATAACTGATAGTCTACTGAGTACTGGGCAGAGATAATGCATACAAATACAAAGCCTCCTCTAAATACTTTAGACTACACTGATTTATCCTTCTCTGAACTAGAATCAGAGACATTTCACATTTAGAAGAGTTCTTCAAGAATAAAGAAAAAGCATTTAAGCCAGCAAGAGATCTGAATAGCTTCTTGCTACAAACTCTCCAAAACCAGAACATCAAAAGAAAGGAATTATATGCCAAATAATAGAGCCATCACAACTTAATTCATAAGATGAGAAGGTAGAACTCCTCTGAATAAGGTAAAAACTCCACGAATTAACTCTGGAGAACTATTGTTCTTACTCAATGCCCTTACACACACACACACACACACACACACACACACACACACACACACACACACACACACAAAACTACTTCCAATCAACTCCACAGGCCACTGAAGTGAGCACAAGGAAGTTCACAAGCTTATAACTCAGGCTGTTTCCTTAAGGATACCGCACAGCAGGGACTCTGCCCAAATCCCTTCCTTTTCCAACAAGAAATAGAAGACAGTGAATTTACCTAGTCACAAAGGAAAGAAAAACAATGGCCAGATGAAAGACTTGGAGGAGGGCACGAGATGTGGCATATTTGGTGCTCCAAGTTACAGTAGGCTAACATTTCATTGAGCCTAAAAGAGGAGACTAGACACCAGCTAGGTTTGACAAGCAACGGTCTCTAGACTAGGTGTATCCCAGCCTAGTCTAATGCCTTTGATTGGTTGAGAATTAATAAAGATATTTAAATCCATACAGGGAGATGTTCTCACCTGACAATGACAGTTATTTTAAGGGGGGGCGGGGAATGATTGGTTGATTGAATGGATTGACCTACATTTTAATTCCAAGTCCAGCATCCCACCCACACTGTACTTCATTGTGCCAAGTGATCTATCCAACTCTGTTTTGAGTCCCGTGATTTTTTACCATTATGGTTTTCCTCTTTTTGTTCCCTATCTTTCTCTACCCCTGATTCTTCTAAGTGAACTAACTCATTCATAGAATCAGTCTTAGATTTTAGAGCTGGAAGGACCTTAGAGGTGACCTTATCCAACACCCTCATTTTACAGATGAGAAGACGGAGACCCATGGCAGTTAAGTGACTTTCCTAAGTTCACATAGTAAGGATCAGGGGACGAATCTGAATCCAGATTCTCTCACTCCAAAGTCAGTAGTTCTCTTTCCACTATACTTTTATCCTATCTTCCAAGTCCTGATGGGATGGAAGCATTTACAAACTATGGTGAAAGTATCTTAGAGTTGATCTGCTGAAAATAAGCAGGAATGAAGAAAAAAAAAGTAGTTCATTAACATCTATTGGTAATAATATCAACTAGAATTCTGGATTAGAATTTAATTATTAGTTGCATGAAGAAAATAAAAATGTAATAATTATCAAGTAGGAGATAATATTTTGCAATTGCTTTTCCAGTGGGGAGCAGCCATTCTTACATCAGTTATGCTAATTGAATAGATTGTGAGCAATTATGTTGTATTTGAAAGATGCCAAAGCTATTACAGGGCCTTTGTGCTACTGACTAGCACCTTACAAGTTCTTTCTTTCAGAATCATAATAAAGACCTGCATTTCACTGGAAAGGTTTATATTTTTCCAAAACATGATGAATGACTGCTCCATGACACTTTTGGCTACAGATGGAATTTCCCTAACTGCAAAGGGTTTTGCTCTCACTGATCATTGCAGTGGACTCCTATCCAGTTTTCCCCATTTCTGGGCTATCTCATCTCCACGTCATCCTTCACACAGCAGCCAGATTCATCTTCCTAATGCATAGATAGCTCTAATCATGTCACTCCTACTATTCATATGGGTCTCTCTTGCCTACCAACTCTCCACATACAACACTGTTGACCTCCACTCTCCTTGAGGGGTTTTCATGACACTTCTCTCCTGGTTTTCCTCCTACAAGCCTATCGATTCTTCACTGAACTATCATCCAGATCACACGAAATCTTAGGTTTGGGTGTATCCCAAAACTCTGTCCTGGGTCTTCTCTCCACTCTCAGTGAATGTGTCAGCTCCCATGGGTTTAAATAGCATCTCTCTGCAGATAACTTTTGTACTTTATATCCAGCCCCAAACTCTGTCTTGGTCTGCAGTCCCACATCACTATTAGTCATTTCAAACTGGATATCCAGAGACCTCAAACTGAATATCTCCAGGCTCTAAGGAGGCAGGTCAGAAGGACAAGATGGTTTATGGGGCCACTGCTTTATATCCTGACATTAGTACAGCCTGCCTATCCATGATATACAAACAGATGTGTTTCCACTCCATTTGTTCTCTTACCCCTTACCTCTCTTGACCATCCTTACAAAGTAGGGAGATTTTCATTAACATTTAAAAACTTTCCCTTCCAATCTCTTTATCATAAATAGGTGGACAAAATGGGGACACACCTGACCTTCCATCAGAAATGACTCAAGGACTTTCAAGAAATATAAGTGAGAATCTTTTGAATTTTTCCTACTAAGTTTAGCTGAGGATGAAAGGGGGAGATTTTGACAGAAGGGGGAAAAATGCATCTTCCTATAAGACAGGTAAAGAAGTTTATTTCCCCGATGGTAAAGATTTAGAGGTTTTTCTTTCTCTTGCAAATCCTGCCTCTAGGAAGGTAGCATGGTTGTGCTTTTCCTCCAAATTCATCCCTCAGATTTGATGGGAATACTCTCCCAACTTATTCCATTGGTAGAACTTCTATAAAACTGCCCACAGCTTGGGTGTCACAGGATTCCATAGTCCAACGTCTGACTATCCCTGAAGGTATGTGTTGGTGGGACTGAGGATGTCTAATGACCTTTCTTTTTCCTTGTTGGAACAGGGAAGTAATTATCACTATCTTGTCTGCTAAGCCAATTATTATAGGAGACTGAAGGAGCCATTTAAAGTCAAAGTTATCAGGTTATAAATGACTAATTTGACACAGAGAGTAAAAAAGGTTTATCTAGCTTTTAAGGATATATCTTACAGGACAAAGGTACATGATAGTCTTGGTGCTGATTCTGGTTCTGATGAATATCTGAACTCCTTCGTCTCCCTGTTCGCCATGGAGACGATACCCATAATGATAGCTGGTTCAGCTTTCTCGGGAAAGGTGAAACTTCCTGAAATGTCTGAGAAGCTCCAAAATTTGGGGGCTGGGTGTTTTTGTCACTGTGAAAATGCCAGGAAACATATAACCAGAACAAAATCTTCAGCCTAACGGTCAACAACAATGCCTAGCTCCCATGGGACTTGAAATTCTATCTGTTCCATATTCTAGAGACTCCCCCTTTGCAATTCTGTCTGCTTTATAGATTGTGCTTCCTCCTCCTCTTTTTTTTTGGAGGAGGGAAGGCAAGGCAATTGGAGTTAAGTGACTTACCCAAGGTCACACAGATAGTAGGTGTGTTAAGTGTCTGAAGACGGGTTTGAACTCAGGTCTTTCTAACTCCAGGGTGGTTGCTCTATTCACTGCGCCACCTAGTTACCTCTCCATATGTTATTCTAGAGATTCTGGAGTCTTGCCCCTGTGAGCCATAATTAGGAAAAGTGTATTAAACTAAACTCCAATCAAAGCAGCTATTCACAGCCCAAGCAGTACTCCTGTGGAGGTCCTGTTGACCTCTCTCAAAAGTAGTTAGCCTCAGTGAACTTGCCAGGTCACTGGAATAATTTCCTACCACACCAGCGCTCCTCCCAAATGTCTCCCTCAACTTAAACCAGTCACTCTGGGACCATATTCCTTCAAGGCAGCATTCCCCACTGTTCTACTAAATTGAGAAGGATATAATTTCATGATCCACAAACCATTAACACTGCCCGGATTAAGAATCAAGGACATCACACAGGAAGCACAGGATATGGCACATGTGTGACTGGCCCCTTCAATAACTTAATATTTCCCAGGTAGGAAAATAGAATTGATTTAGTTATTTAGTTGCATGGTTATTGACAACAGCTCCTCACCAAAACTGTCGCTCAGATAGATTGCCTTACCTTCCTAAGGGTGGGAACAGAGGACAATTATAATGCCCCATCCTAAGCCTTCTTGAGGTTCCAGCAAAATGACAGTCTTATCATGTAACTCTATCTTTATATAAACTTATTATCCCTTTCACGATAACACATTTTTAAAAAATCTTTCCTCTCTTCTTAGATAACATCACATTCTTCAATGGGGCATTTAAAGATGTGGACAGTGTAACATTATTTTTTGGTAAGTTAAATCCCTAGCTTGTAAGGATAATACTGAGGGAGATATTATCACTGTTGGGAATGCTTGGTGTTCCTTTCATTCAAAAACCACTTACAAAGGATGGCCTATATAGATAGGATCATAGAATCACTGCTTTAGAGCTAGAATGTACCTCATGGGTTTTCTAATCCACCCACTCACAGACACACACATTTTACAAATGAGGAAACTAAATCCAAGAGATGTTGAGTGATTGTATCAAGGTACACAGACTAAGTGGAATAGCTGGGAATATCCAAGCCCTCTGTGACCCCAAATTCAGCATCTTTTCCTCTGCATTGCACTTTCTCCTCAGGTTTTCATCATAAGAGGTACTAGTGGAGCTGTCAGGCAGTTGACAAGTAGAATCATTGCTTTGGGGACTTAGAACCCAACAGAGGAGATAGGGCACATATCTAAATATATGATGGCTCCATTAGAATTATACAAGAACTGCTACTTCTACAATAGAGCGTCAGAGCATAAAGAAAAATGCATCCTCCTTTTGTAGAGGGCCCTCTTACTGGGGGTTAGAGAGCAAAAGTAATTTACCCAAATATGCGCACCTCCATAGCTCCAAATTCAGGATCCTAATTATGGTCCACTTCCCCATTGTCTCTCTGTAATAAAAATATTGTTGTTGCTCAGTAGTGACCCCATTTGGGGTTTTCTTGGCAAAGATACTGGAGTGGTTTGCCATTTCCTTCTCCAGCTCACTTTACAGATGAGGAAACTGAGCAAACAGGGTTAATAATTTGCCCTGGGTTACACAGCTAGTGTCTGAGGCCATATTTGAGCTCAGTGGATAGAAGGCTTGGCACTGAGCAGTAGTTAACATTTAAATAGCACTTTATGATTGCAAAGAATTTTACCTGCATATTTTCATGTGTCCCAAATAATAAGCTTCTCAGACTGGTGATAGACTACCCCTGTTTTATAGATTATATAATCCCTAGAATTCTATTCGTTTTACAGATGAGAAAACTAAGGATCAGTAAGTAACCTTTCTTGAGGTAATAAAAGTACTAAAAGGTAAAACTGAGACTACAATTCAGGTCTTTTCATTCCCACTCCAAGGCTTTTTGCCTTATTCTATATGAAACTCTTCCATATCTCTCACTGTATTTAACACAGTTCTGGGCACATATCAATCTATAAATGCTTGTTTATCTAGAGTATCACAACAGTGTCAAGGTAGTGAGTGGCCTGAACGACAACTGCTTGTGGCATTTAGATGAAGCCCTCAGTTTCCATGTCCTTACTCCCAAAGAACTTCTTCATTTTCCCCCTACCCTCTTTGCAGACTGCTTGGGCTCCCACTTTACCTGGCTGCAGGCCATTTTCACGAACTTCCCAGCCTTGCTCCATTTTGTGAACAAGTTGAAGTGTGTGGCTGGCCTCTGCCCCAAGGACTTTGAAGACTATGGCTGCTCCTGCCGCTTTGAGATGGAGGGAGAACCCATAGATGACACTGACAGGTGAGTTCCTAGAATCACAGACTTGGGATGGGTTGTTGGCTGCCAGAAGTGACAGGAATTATGAATGGCTACATCAGTTGGACAGGAGCTAGAGGAGCTTAGGGGTCCATTGACTTCTCAAGGAATGTTATTCCACTCTGGGAAAGTTCAAACTATTAAGGTCTTTGTGGATCTGTGAGTAAATTGATACATGAAATATAAGGGGGAGATAGGGAGAGAGAAAGAGAGAGGAAGAGAGAGAGAGAAAGAGAGAGAGAGAGAGAGAGAGAGAGAGAGAGAGAGAGATAAAGAGAGAGATAAAGAGAGAGAGAGAGAGAGAGAGATAAAGAGAGAGATAAAGAGAGAGAGAGAGAGAGAGAGAGAGAGAGAGAGAGAGATGCATTCATACAGGTATACACCAATAGACAGACAGACAGATAGATAGATAGATAGATAGATAGATAGATAGATAGATAGATAGATAATGTCAGCTAGATGTTGCAGTGGATAGAGTGCTGCACCTGGAGTCAGGAAGACATCTTCCTGAGTTCAAATCTGGCCTCAAACTCATACCACTTGTGTGGCACTGGACAAGTTACTTAATCTTGTTTGCCTCAGTTTCCTTATCTGTAAAGTGAACTAGAGAGAGAAATGGCAAACGACTCCAGTATCTTTGCCAAGAACACTGCAAATGGGGTCATGAAAAGTTAGATGTGACTGAAATGACTAAACAAGAAATTGGTTGTGTCTCTATATAAATAAATATACACACACGTGGAATAGAATTAGATATGTATGTACATATCGCATCATACTGTTTCATTCACATATATGTATGTATAGAATGAGCTAGAGCTAGAGTTAGAGAACTATATAGTATCCCAAAAATCTTAGTGCAATTTTAAGTTTGAACAGATTAAAACTGTACCAATATATTTTGGAAACCCAGTATATATTCTATTTTTGAACAAGTCTAATTAAGTTTATATTTATGTGAATGACAAAGGATATAAGAATACATGCTTATATCTATATCTATATATGTGTATTCTCATATTGCCTGTATATGTCCTTTATATGCATGTATCCTTACATTCTTTGTGTGAATGTGTATCTGTATGTGTATAATATCCATATAGATATTATACAGGTATATAGGGACCCACACAAGGAATATGAGATACACTCATATATACATACATAATACACACACATATATGGAATATAAGAAAATATACAAAACAAGTACATATATAGGATTATATATTTATAAAGGGAATATAAAGATACATGCATGTATATATGTATATACATCTATATACCCACATACATAAGGACAATATTGTAATATAAGGACACATGCATGTGTATGTATTTGTGTGTGCACACATATACAAGAAATATAAAGACAATATAACAATATAAGAATACCTAAGGAATATGAGACACATACACATATATATACATATTCCATATATGTC
This sequence comes from Gymnobelideus leadbeateri, assembly GCA_011680675.1. Taxonomy (NCBI): domain Eukaryota; kingdom Metazoa; phylum Chordata; class Mammalia; order Diprotodontia; family Petauridae; genus Gymnobelideus; species Gymnobelideus leadbeateri. Next base: position 518,063 of record WOXC01011850.1, on the reverse strand, counting down.
TATTATACATGTATGTGTATATAGATATATGTGTCTTATATTCTTTGTGTGTATTCTTATATTACTATATTGTCCTTGTATATGTGTGTCCTTATAGTCCAAGTATATGTTTGTATCTCTCTCTCTCTCTTTCTCTCTCTCTCTCTCTCTCTCTCTCTCTCTCTCTCCCAATACACACACACACACACACACACACACACACACACACACACACACATATATATATATATATATATATATATTCCTAAATATGTCCTTGTGGATATATATCTCTATATATATTTACACACATATAGGAGATGTGGGGGTGGGGATGGGGGTGATTATTCCCCCCTCACATGTATGTGTATATTATGCATAAGGATATATAGGAGTGTGTGCATAAACACATACACACGTGTATATGTGTATATATGAATATGTATATACATAGGTGTGTCTTTGTGTGTGTGCATGTATATGTGAAATATAAGGGCACACATATTGTGGTGTGAAGATGCCCCTGTATTCCCAAAGGTGATGTTTAGGCAGGATCCACCAACCTGGAAAAGCTTCAAGTAGAGATCCAGTGAGGGACCAAGGCCTCAGTTAGCCAAGTTTAGAGATATTCATCATCAGACAGGCTACAGTGATGACTTTTTTTGGCAACAGCAACTAGGAAGACTTCAATGCAAATCCAGCCACAAACATTTAACTGGCTGTATGACTCTTTGTCTGCCTCAACTTCTTCATCTGGGAAATGGAGACTATAATAATAGCCAGATGCACAGAAGAGGCAAAGTGAAATATAGAGTCTCATTGGTTGATAGACCTTGCTCTTGACCTTTCATCAACATAGGTGGTTACAAGATGGGAAAAACTCAAGAGTCATCTCCACTGATGAAGTGGTCATTAGATGGATACCTCCTCATGTTGGGCAAGAGAGAATGGTCCAGAGGTACAAAAATATTTTGGGAACTTTCCACTTCACATTAGAACGCCCACCCACACTGGGCTTAGTCACAGTGATTAAGTAAAAGTGGGCAAAAGTCCAGAGTCCTTTCACCCATGTTAACCTTGGTCATGCACTCATCAGGCCAAAAGGATGGAGGTCCTCTAATCAACATTCTTGTGATTAACCAAGTGAACTTTATAACAAGCTGGTGAACTTATAGCTCATACTTTAGAGTTACCTTGTAGTTTAAAATTTGGGGCCTATTATAAGAAAGAATCTATCTTGTCTAACTATCCCTAAATGTGACATATATGTAAAATATGTATTAATACATATAATTTCTGTATTAATATTAGTTGACTAGGTTGATTAAATGTATATTAATAAATACATATAACACTAATAATTGCTACCTCTATGGAATCACACTAAACTGAATAACACTGACTGGTGTAAAGTAAGGGTCTAAATAATTACCACAGGGCAAACTGCCTCATTTGTCTTCTTATTCCTCAGCACCTAGCAAAGGCCTATGAATGGAGTAAACATGATACAAGTTTGATATAATCCTGGCAATTCTTTAACATGGATCAGTAGAGTTACTCTAGCCTCTCCACTCACTCTAGTGTGTCAGGTTATTAAAAGTGAAGCCTCCGTGCATTAGGAGGGATTAGTGACTTTTGTATTATTTAAAAAAAAAAAACAAATAAACCAGAAAACAAACAAACTTTTTTCTGCTTTTGAACCTCCCAATGGCCTTTGAATATTTTTAAAGACCTCCAGGCAAAAGTTTGTCTCTGTCTCAGCAAGAAGGAGTCCTTAAATATAGATATTTACATTCTGAAATCAGAGAGAGATTCAGCTCAATGAGTTGGTAGGAGGAGGAGATCCTTTCCTGTTCCCCATTACTTTGTCCTACTGCAAGGATAGGGGTGGGAGGCTCACAATTGTATAAGCAACAATCCATCAAACAATCCAAGCAAACAATCCATCATGGCCAGATCAGAATTACTAAATCATGCATGCTGAAAACTGATGGATGGGTGAACACCCAATTTCATTTTCTTCACACCATCTGAGAGGGTACCAGGGACCCAGAGGGAACACTGCAGGAGAGGTAGTTTACTTGGAGATTTGCATACCAAACCTGAATAAATCTTAGTAGATTTATTCAGAGACCCATTATTTTTCTATCTCAAATGTCACAGGTTTCCTGATTGAAGGCAGTTTTTGCCCTGGGTGGATATGAAGTTTTGATTGCCCAGGCCATCAATCAACAAACATGTATTGAGCTCTTACTAACACAGTACCACTGTGCTAATGAATATCCCTTTTTGGACAGTTCCTAGATTAGAGGGACACCATATATGTAGTGTGCCTGATTTCAGCAAGGCACTTGGCAGAGCCAACACTGTTTCATCATTAAGATGATGGACTTGAAGTTGGAATGTTAGCTCTACCACTGTGACCTCAGGCAGCTCATTTCACTTATAGACCTCCATTTCCTTTTCTGTTAAATTAAATGTTTGCATTAGATGGAAAGACCTCTAAGTTACTTTACACCTCTGTATCTATGAGCTGATGATCCTCAATCACTCTCTGGACTTGTAAAGTAGGGACAAAATACCTATGGAGCCTAGTTCACAGGACTTTGGTGAAGATCAAATAAGGTCCAGCATATAAAGCACCTTGTCAGTCTTAAAATGCCATGTAAATATCAGTTATTATCAAATCCTTATGGCTAAAATAGAGAGATGGAAATTAGATAACTCAGTCAGGTTATACAGGACTATAAGACACACAAGGAATATAATACACACATATATTTATACAATACACATATACATGTGGAATATAAGGACACACACATACATATTTGTACTTAGTTATGACTAGACCCAAAAACTTTTGATTCTTGGGTTGATATCAACCCAAGCAAAAGTCCCCAGTGGAATGTTCTAGAGATATGTCAAGATATGGTCTGTATTCATGAGGTATTTAATCATCCTGTATAAAAATTAATTGAAAGAACTGGGAATGTAAAACCTGGAGAAGAGAAGGCTTAGATAGAACAAAATAGTTATCTTGGGATGTTTTAAAGATTGTCTTATAGAAGAGATGTTAGGTTTGACCTGTTAGGGTAAAACTAAGGGGACAAGGATGGAATTGAGGATCAGTGTAAGGACAAATATTCTAATAATTAGAGCTAGCCAAAGGTCAAATGCACTGTCCCTGGAGAGAATGGGTTCTTTCACTAGGGGTCATCCAGCTTTTGCTTACCTCAGCAAATCATCAAGGTTCAAATCCTGGCATAGCTTCAAGCCTCCTGTGTGACCTCGGACAAAATCATTTTCACTTGTCTGGGCCTCAATTTCTTCATCTGTTAAATAAAAGGCTTGGCCTCAAGATCTCTAAGACTCCTTCCAGTTGCAACATTCTATGTTCTATACTCCAAGGTCCCTTCTGTATTCTAACTATAACTAACACTCTATTCTAACATTCTATGCTCTCCCTTTAAACTGATTCTAAATATAATTTGCCTAGAGGGAGGTAGCTATATGTGATTCTTCTGCTGAGGAAAAAGATACTATTATTGATCTAGAGCTGGAAGTTCTCTTAGATGTAATCTAGTTCAACCCCCTTGTTGTACAGAGGAGGAAGCAGGTCATACAGGGAGTAAGTGCCCGAAGTGGGATTCAAATTCAGGTGCTTTGAGTCTGAATCCAGGGCTCTTTCTACTCTAACAAGTTGCTTCTTTATTCTAGTGACAAATAAACAAGGAGTTCTTTCCTCTAACTCCCCAAGTTTTAATTTTCTCCCCAACCACGTGTCCAGTTGTTGTTTCCAGCACCGAAAATGTTATGAAGATGCTGCTGAATTGGAGTGTGCCCGAGACCTAATCAAACTTTCCACTGATGTCACTTGTGATAACCAAAATATTACTTGTGGTAAGTGAAATTCATTTCACTAAGTCTGATAGATACATGGTGATTCTAGTGTAACTGGTGTGTTTGGGGATACAAAGAAGTTCCCTTCCTTCCCAGGATACCCACTGTCCAGGGGGACACAGAATTAGATCCAGAGGATTTCCTCTCCTATTCTATAACCCTTCCTGGAGCTAGGACCAGCTAGGACCAACTGTGACCAATTTGGTGGGCACCAATTTGGCATCCTGCTTACAACACCCACTCTTCCCTCATAGAACTCAAAGGATATAGAGCTGGGTGGGATCAGAGAGGTCATCCAAAGGGAAGGAAAATGAGTTGGAGAGTTTTCTGTTTTCTCCATTTGGTGGTCCATATCTCCAGATTCCAAGGATCCTTGTGAGCATCTTCTATGTAATTGTGATAAAACTGCCATTGAGTGTTTTCTTCATTCACACATCAACTCCTCCCTCATTGGCCTTGATGTTGCCTTCTGCATGCCCACGGTCACAGGTAAGAAAAACCAGATTGGGTTTCTTACTTTCCTCAACAGTACTTGCTGTCAATCACTGGCTTTACCTTCTCTTTCTTGTTGGTCATCCTTTGTCTAGTACAATTCAATGACAACCATTCGTGAAGGGCCTGCTACTTTGCAAGCCCTGTGCTTGGTCCTGGGGGAGACCTTGGTCCTCAATGCCAACAAGCTTAAACTCTAATGGGGACAAGAACACAAATAACTGTGATAGAAGATAAGGTGAGATAAGTGGAAAAGAAATAAATCTATGCAAAGTATGGTGAGAAATATGAAGAGGTAGAGATCATTTTCTTTTATATAGATAGGCAGATAGGTAGAAGGACAGAGAGACACATAGATACATAGACAGATATATACATACATACATACATATATACATAGATAGATCGATGGATAGATAGAATTTTTTATTAAACACTTACCATATGCCATGCACTCCTAAGGACTGCAAATACAAATAAAAGAAAAAAAATACAGACCTTACCTTCAAGGACCTTACATTCTAATGGGGGAAGATAACACATAAAAAGGGAGGAAAGTGGGGAAAGTAATGTTGGAAAGACAGGGCTATAGAAGGAAAAGTCAGGAGCTGAGCCAAAATAGAAGAGGGCATGAATGGCCTGGGTATCTACTGAGAACACTAGTCAGGGCAACAAGCATGAATTTTATGTTTTTATTTGTTTGTTTGTTTTTATTTGTGTTTTTCTATTGTATTCTATTCTTTTATTTTTGTCAAAGAATCTTGCCCAGGCTTAGCAGCATCAACTCAATGGCCAGCATTCGGCTGATGAGCCTGGAAACTTTGATTTGCTCTGTTTCCAGCCTGAACTAGTTCACCTTCCTTAGGTAACCCATGTTTCTTCCTCCCCTCCCAGGGGCTCACTGTATTGGTGCTGGACTTGGTGTATACCCCTATAAGCATTAGCCCTACAGAAACTTAGATCTCCTAAGCTCAAGCGATCCACCAGACTCAGCTTCCCAAACAGCAAGGAGTATAGGTGTGAGGCCACCAAACCAGGCTCAACAAGCATTTAAGAGCTTACTATGTGCCAGGCACTAGAGTAAACACTGCAGATATAAAGAATGGCAAAAACATCTCCCTGCCCTCAAGGAGCTCACAGTCTAATGGAGAAAACACCATGCAAACAATTACCCACAAACAAGCTATAGACAGGACAAATTGGAGGTAATCTCAAGAGGGCAATAGCATTAGAGGGAACAAGAAAAGGCTTCTCATAGAAAGTGGAATTTTAACTAATGTTTAAAGGAAGCTAGGAAGAAGAAACAAGGAGGAAGAACATTCCAGGCATGCAGAACAGCCAGTGAAAATATAGAAAGTCCAAAGATATCTTATATGAAGAGTACGTGGTTATCAGCAGCTCGTACAAGCAGCTAGTGATGAATTAAAAGAATACTGGAATGAGAGTTGAGACCTGGGTTCTGATTCTGTCTCCTCTACAAAGTTGATGAGTGACTGTCAGCTTCTCTAAACCTCAGTTTACTTGTCCTATCTACCTCCATGGGGGTTCTGAGAATGAAATAAGAAAATATGTTGTTGTGGGGAATCAGAAAACACCATTTAAATATAAGCCATTATTATCATGACATGTCTTGCACATAGCCCCTCACCTACTGGCCCAGGGTGAGGAGCCATTTGTGGCCAATGAATAGGAAATAAGAATGTTCATTTCACTTATTTTACTCCCAGTGGGGACTATGGAAGAATAAAGTTGTTGTGTTTTTGAAGCTACAGTCTCGGTAATTCTTTTAATAAGTGGATTACTTAAAATCATTTTGTCCACATATATACTCTGTTCTCAAAGGACGATTTCTTGCTCTCCAGCTGGGCTGCTGCATTCAGGTAACTTTTCCAGACAGGTTAGACTGGGCAGCACTAGTATAGCAGGAGGAGGTCTGAATCTGGGGTCAGGAGGACCTGGCTCTGAATCCCAGTTTACATAGTGGTTCTATGACCACGAGCAAATCACCTCTGTGTTGTTGTTGTCCAGTCATTGTGTTGTGTCCAACTCCCCATGACCCCGTTTGGGATGTTCTTGGTAAAGATACTGACTGGAGTGGTTGGCCATTTCCTTCTCCAGTTCATTTTATAAATGAGGAAACTGAGGTAAGTAGGGTTAAGTGACTTGCCCACAGTCACACAGCTAGTCAGTGTCTGAGGATGGATTTGAACTCAGGTCTTCCTGTCACCAGACCCTGACTTACCTCTGTGAATCTCCTTTATAACATGGAAATGCTGATTTTCACACTATATTTTTCTCAGGACTTTTGTCAGAAAAGAGCTTTGTGAATTCTCAAGTACTAGGGCAATGTGAGCTATTCCCACCCAGCTTCTGTGTTGCCACCATCCCACATGCCCCTGCCAGGAGTCACATCCTTCCCTTTTGATAGAATTCTTTTAGAGATGTGAATGCCTTAACTCAAAGGTGTTTCAATATGAACTGAATCCGATTCTTAAGGCCTTTTCATCATCTTTCTCTCAAAGCTTGTGTTGTCTCCCAATTCTATAGTTCGATGACTTGTCCCTCGAGGAACTTTGTACCTTGGTCCAAAATCTGAGCTTGAGAGATTGGAAATTCATCTCCCTAATGTTCTTTCCCAACATGTTAACTTTTCAGATACAAACAGCAAGGAAGAGATCATGACCTTCCCAACTGACCGTAAGTCTTTCTCATTATACTATGTTTCATCCATATACTGAGACATTAAAATGGGGAGGTGTAGATGAGTGGGTACAGATGCTATTCTTTTAAGCTGTAAAGGTTTTACAGACTACTTTCCTGACAGCAATTCCATGAGGTACTTGTTCCTTGTGAGACTTTGAATGAGTCTCTGAACCTCAATTTAATTATTAGAAAAATGGGGATGTCTAGACCTGCCCTATCTGGTCAAGTCAACAAGCATTTATTAAGAGCTAAGTGCCTGTACTATGCTAAGCATTAGGGATACAAAGAAATGTAAAAATAGTCCTTGCACTCAAAAAACAAGCAATCTAATGAGGGAGGCGACATGCAAACAACTTTGCCCAAATAAGATATAAACAAGATTAATTGGAGGTGGCCTATAATGGAAGACATTAACACTAAGAGGGACCAGGAGAAGCTTCTTAAAGAAAGTAAGATTTTAGTTGAGAACTGAAGAAAGCCAAAAGGCTTCTAACAACAACCTACCTTCATAGCTGTTTCATCAGAAAATGGCATTTAAATATAATCCATTTTTGTCACAAGGCTTGCAAATAGCCCCTCACTCACTGATCCCACTTGAGGAGCCGTTTGTGGCCAATGAATATGAAATAAAAATGCTCACTTCATTTACTTTACTCCCAGTAGGGACTGCAGATGAAATAAGGAAATGTGAGAATATGGGAAATCACAGATATAAACCATGATTATCAAGAGGCTTGCAAATTGCCCCTCACCTACTGGCTCAGTCTGAGAAACCATTTGAGCCATGAATAGGAATGAATAGGAAAAAAAAACCATTCACTTCATTCATTTTATAATGTTATTGTTGCTGTTGTTCGGTCGTTTCAGTTAAATCCTGCCCTTTATAACCCCATTTGGGGTTTTCTTGGCAGAGATACCGGAATGGTTTGCCATTTCCTTCTCCATCTCATTTTACAGATAAGGAAACTGAGGCAAAAGGGGGGAAGTGACTTGCTTAGGGTCAAAATACCCAGTAAGTATCTGAGGCTGGATTAGAACTCAGTTCTTCCTGACTCCAGGCCTTGTGCTCTATTCTCCGTATCATCTGACTGTCTAATTCATTTAATAATATTCAAGTATTATTAAGCCTACTTTATAGATAAGGACATAAGCTCAGAGTGTTTGAGTGACTTGCCTATTACTATACTGCTTAGATAAGAGCCAGGATTCATAGGAACATAGATTAGAACTAGAAAGGATGTTGAAGACCATATAATGCAATAGGAGATGTGGAAGAGTTAAATGACTTACCCAAATCCACCTAGGTTATCAATGGCAGGGCCAAGATCTGAACCCAGGCCCTCTTGACTCCAGGGCTGGCACTCTACCCACTGCCCCACCTAGCTGCCCAACCGCTTTACAAATGGGACCCAGAAAAGTTAAATGACTTACCCAAATCCACACGGGTTATTAATAGCAGGGCTAAGATTTGAACTTAGCTCCTCTGGCTTCACGTGCAACATTCTATGCATTATAAGAAGCTTCCTCCTAGATAAAAGCATCTTCCAGTGGACATTGTTGGGTTAAGTTGGAAGTATCTCTGAGAGCAGATGTACTAAAATTCCCAAACTCAGCTATTCCTCTGCTCCCAACAACAGGAAACATTAATTACCTTCCATAATGAGACTAATTCAAACATCCAAGTGCAAAACAGGTCCCCATGCTGTACTTAACAGATGTGAATTTGCATTTGTTAGGATGTAGACCATTAAGTACCCTTTTTCTCCTGCCCTCACTGCTGCCTCCCTTGGATAATTAAGCTGGTCTGTGGGCTGCCTCACGATGTTATTGAGGTAGAAGGCTCAGCAGTGCTCAGAGAATGCACACAGACCAGGCAGAAAACTGTGAAAAACATCTGTTCCCAATCACTCCTCACCAAGGTAATGCTGGGCTTGTCTCCCTGTGACTGAGTGCAGAAGTACATAACTAGCTGGGGCCTCAGGGGAGCCAACTCCATCCGCCCCCCTGGTCCAGGGTACAGTGATCCAGGGGCATGGGACTACATTTAGCTCCCTTCCTTTCTGGAAGCTGCCTGGGAGCTTCAGGGCAACTTGAATGGTGACTTCCCTATTACTTCAAAGAGAAGTTATGGAGGGGACTCAGTGTGGTAGGAATTGAGATCCCTTCTAACTCAAAGATTCTGTGATTCAAAAAGATCAAATAATGCTCCAGGGTTCCATTATCTAGTGCTTGCTGGGTATCTTCTAAAAAGTATCATGACTTCTCTGGTCCTGGCTATCACAGACTTGGTCAAGGAATGGTCAGCGTGGCTAAGAGTGGAAAGAGCATGAAGTGGTAGTCAGGAGGTCCTGGCTCTGCTAATAGCTAGCAGTGTGACCTTGGGCAAATTACTTAAAGCTTCACAGAGCATCAGGGTCCCTATTAGATTGTAAACTCCTTGAGGGTAGAAAATGTCATTTGCCTCTTTCTGTTCCCAGTGCTTACATAGTGTCTGGTACATAGTAGGTGCTTAATAAATGTAGAATAAGAGTTATAGGATCACAGGTTGGATTGAATGATCCCTAAGTTGTTCTCCAATGCTAAAATACTATTATTTCTATAATTTCTACATTTTGAGGCAACGAATGAATGATGGGAAAGCATTGTGACTGATAAATGAGAGACCCTAGGGTACCACTATGTATCAGAAGTTGGTATCAATGACTGGTTATGTGATTTTGAGCAATGCAATCTACTTCAAATGAGATAATGTATGTAAATCACTTTGTGAAGAATGGAGCTTGTATAATTTTAGATTCTGGCCATCATTCCTTATATGTCTTTCTTCTTTCAATGAGGATGTAATTTTGTGGAGGACAGAGATTCGGTAACTTTTGTATATTTTTATCCCCAGTGTACTTACTACATATTAAGCACTTAATAAATTCATCTTATTCAAGATGGTAATGAAGATAAGGATGATTGTGGTGGGGAGTGGGGAGCCCAGCAATGATACTTGGGCTCATCCTTGACTGTCCAAGGTCTCTCCTATAAGCAGGAGGGAAAATGATATGTGGGGTCCTCTGGGAGTCATAGAGTGTGGGACAAAGCAACATCTAAACACCTGCATGTGGAAATTCTAGTCAGAGCCCACATTCCTTTTTGGCACACTTTCCTCGTTTTGATGGGGAATTGATTGTTCTCTTACTAAAGCCAAGGCCAAGGGCATCACCAGTGGTCAAGGGAGTTGGGGAGGAAGGTGGTTCCATTCCCCACCATACTCCAACTTCATAGGATCAAGGATTTGGGACGTGAAAGGGACTGGAACCTTAGAGATCATCTAGACCAACTTTCTCTTCGAAAGATGAGGAAATTAAGACCCAGAGAAGGCAAAGGACTTGGCTTGAATGTCTTTACTGAGTCACCAATAGCACCAGATTCAAACCCGTTCCTATTAGTCTACTATAAGTTTCAAAAAGCTCTTAAAGTTATACCTACACCACCAGGTAGGGTGTGAGTGGGGCATAGCAGGAAAAAAAGATTACACATAGCACAGACCCCGGGGGTAGGACTAGGCCAGTCATGGCTCACAGGAACACACAAGCCTGTATCATGCCTCCTTTCCAGTTATCTTGGCAAGGTCCTTCTCTCAAGGTCTCAGCTGTCTCATCTCTGTCATCTTATTTCAGAGACATAGAACTTAGCTGTGAAAATCTCAAAAAGGCTAGGAGAACCTATAATGTAGAGGGATAGGCCTTTCTTGATAACTACTATTTTGGTGTTTTGTATTTAAAAGGGCTTTGATAATGAGGGGGGATTTTGTCTATTTGTTTGCTTGTTTTTAAAGTATTCTCTTTCATTCCACAGAGCTTCTTGCCCACAAGAGCTCTCTGGCACCACGGACATCCACTGAACGAACTGAAGGTATTGTATGAGGAAAATACAAAAGAAACACCACAAAAGATAATATGTTGTTGCTCACTGACTTACTGTGACTCATGGCGTCCCAAAATTAATGAACCTCAGAATTGCAAGGAACTTCACAGGTCACCTAATCCAATCTCCCTCTCTTATAGATGAAGCCCCAAGGGTAACATGACTTGCCCAAGATCACGCAAGTTTTTGGCAGAGCTGGTATTTGAGTTAATCTCTTTGGATTCCAAGCCCAGTCTCCTTTCTGCTTTAGTTTCATCATCTGTAATTTGGGAGTAGTAATTTCTGTCACATGCTTTGCAGGTAGTTATGAATAAGTCACTTTTATAAACTGTAGAGAGATATATACCATGTGAACTTTGCTTTTTCAGCTTTTAGTATTCCTACCCTATTAGAATCTAATCCCTCTCTTTTTTTCCCCTTTCCTGAGGCTCATCTACACCCTCCAAACACCCATATCACTGGCTAAGGACTCATTTGAGTTTTCTGTTTGGAGTAATTGGTATACAAATAGGCTTATTAGTAGTCATGAAGGTGACAAGTGGGAATTGCTAGCAGAGAACTTTGGTGATGTCAAACTGAGACTTTGGGAAGGTAAACTTTTCCAAGTGTCTAAAGAAAAGAAATCCCACCTTCTAAAAGGAAGCCTTCCTTAACAGCCCCCCTAGCCCCTTAATTCTACTGTCTTCCTTCTGTTGATTATCTTCTATTTATCCTCTATATAGCCTACTTTATTACATGCTGGTTCTCACCCCCCCATTAGATTGTAAGATCCTTGAGGGCAAGGATTCTCTTTTGCCTCTTTTCGTATCTCCATCACTTAGCACAGTGCCTGACATGTAATAGACACTTAATTCATATTGATTGATTGAGGGTAAGTGGGGCTCTGAAACAACTAGAATGCTGTAGGCTAAACATCTAGCTGTTATTATAGAAAGGTTGTTGACTTTTCCAGTGGTGACCTCCCATGACACTGTGGACCTATGATAGAGGTCCATTTTGTGATGAGCTAAGCCCTAAACCAGGACTGAAATGGTTCTGAAAATGAGGAGGGTCTTGTTTGGAGGCACCTAAGAAAAACTGAGAAGTGGAATGATGGGCCTATGGGATATGAGGGCTGGAAAGGGCCATGGAGGTAATTTGGCCCAACTCTGATTTTAAAGATGAGCAGACTAAAGCCCAAACTCTCTGGAGTCTTCAAGAATCTCCCTTCTTTTCCCAGAGTAAGTAGGGTTTGGGTCTGTCATTACGTGAACTATGTGACTGCATTAGGCAAGATATTTCACTTCTGTAACCTTCTCAGTTTTAACCTTTGTTAAATGAGGGGTTTGGACTAGATGTCCTTTAAAGGTCTAGTTCCTGTGAGTCTATGAGAAAGTAGCCTTGAGCAAGTAACCTATGAGTTACTTGTGCAAGATCATACCTCTAGGACAAGTTATTATGATTCTAGAATTAAAGATGTATATCTGGAAAGGACCTCAGAGGCCATCTCATCCAATTCTCTCATATTATAGATGAGTAAACTGAGACCCAAGGAGGTTAGGTGACTTGCCCAACATCACAAAGAAACAACTATAATAGGTAGGATTTTGAATATGGTTCTCTTGACTGTAGCCTTTCCATTGCACTGTATTGCTTCTCCACTTTTAAGTTCAAATTTTTCCTTTTATTGAGTCTGCTGCCCCTCCTGAGAAAACCTAGTATAGTTCCAAGACTGGTCTTTAAGAAACATGGCTACTTCTGGTTTTCTTGGACACTTTAACCCCATAATGGAAACAGAGAACCTCAGAGCTGGAAAAGATCTTAGAGATCAGCCATCCAAACCATATGTAGCTAATTTAGAATCTCCTCTATAATACCCTCAACAAACTGTCACTCAGTCTCTGATTAAATATTCCCAAAAAGGGAAAACCCACAGTCTGCCATAGAAGTTCATTTTACTTCTGAATAACTCAAATCAATATTATTTCTGACACTGTCCAAATCTGCCTCTGCCTCTGGTTTTGCCTTCTAGAGTTCTATCTTCTATAGGACAAATTTAATCCCTTTTCTGGGGCAGCTAGAGGGTGCAGTGGATAGAGTATTGGGCTTGGAATCAGGAAAACTCATCTTCCTGAGTTCCAGTCTGGCGTCAGACTCATACTAGTTGTGTGATCCTGATCAAGTCACTTAACCCTGTTTGCCTCAGTTTTCTCATCTGTAAAATGATCTGGAGAAGGAAATGGCAAACCACTCCAGTATCTTTGCCAGGAAAACCCTTAGTGGGATTCTGAAAAGCTGGGCACAACAGCAACAAAACGCTTTTCCATACCATAGTCCTTAAACTATATGGAGTCAGCTAGGATGCCCCTGCCCAAGTCTTCTTCAGTCTAAATATCTCTAGCTCCTTTCACCAATAGCATTATCTTGAAGCCTTTCATCATTTTCATTGTCCTCCTCTGGATACATTCATCTAACACATCTAGGAGGAAGAAAAGGAGGAGGAAGAGGAAGAGTGGTAGTGGGTAAGAACGAGGGTGAGAGTGTGGTAGTAATAGCTACCATTTATTTACACCTTAAAGTTTACAAAGCAATTACATATGTTATCTCATTTGATCCTCATAACAACTCTGTAAGTTAAGTATTATCATTAATGTCATTTTACAAATGGAAGAAATTGAACCTAAGAGAGGTTGTGACTTTCCCAGGATCTCATAGCTAACAAATTTCTGAGATAGGATTCAGACTCAGGTTTTCCTGATTCCAGGTAAAGCCCTCTGTGCACTTCACCAGACTGTATACTAGGTGCTGGTGATACAAAGGCAAGACCAAAACAGTTCTCACCCCAAGGGGCTTACATTCTATTGGGGTAAAATAACCACATCATGAATACAGTTAAGTGCATACAACAGAAATAAAAAGACAACACAAAGTAATTTCCTGCAGTGGGGAAGAGTACTAGCATCTGGAAAGATCAGAAGATGCCGAAAGTAATAGGTGAAACTTTAGTTAAGCCCTGAAGGAAATTATGGGTTCTATGAGGGAAAGGTGAGGAGGGAGAACATCTCAAGGATGGGGGAGAGTCTGGGCAAAGGCATGGAATATTCTGTCCTGGAAAAAGCAAGGAGGCCTGTTTGTTTAGAATATAGAGTGTGTCAAAGAGTTAGAGTGGAACCAGATTATAGCAGAATTTCAAAATCAACCAGAGGAGTTCATTAAAACACTTCTGTCCTGGTATGTTCCTCTTCTCTGCCAGTCTGATAAATTCCCCTGTGCAAAGAGATTAATGAGTATTAAGGTGCTACTACAACCCAGGAAATAGATTTTCATTTTCATAGGCATCATTCCTACATGTCAGAACACCACACTAGTCAGGAGACCCCCGTTGTTTCCCTGGCTCTATTACTAACAAGGGGCATGATCATAGAAAAGTCATTTCACTTTTCTTGACTAGCTTCTTCACCCGTAAAATTATGGGGCTGTACTATAATAGGGGCTCTTAACATTTTGTGTGTATAGATGTGTGTGTCCCTTTGGACATTCATGGTTCTCCCAAGGGGCATGGTGAACCCTACTGACCATTTTTAAAATAATGTTTTGAAATGAAATAAAATAAATAGGATTACAAAGGAAATTTGATCATATTGAAATAGTTATCAAAATATATTTTAAAAATAAAATATGTCAAAGTATATATCAATATGGGGAAGCTAGGTGGCATAGTGGATCATAGAGTTCAAGGCCAGGAGTCAGGAAGACTCATTTCTGGAGTCCAAATCTGGTCTCAAACACTAGCTGTGTGATCCTGGGCCAGTCACTTAACCCTGTTTGCCTCAGTTTCCTCATCTTTAACATGAGCTAGAGAAGAAAATGGCAAATGACTCCATATCTGTGCCCAGAAAACCCCAAATAGGGTCATGAATAGTTAGACACAACTGAACAACAACAAATATATCAATATATCAAATATGTATCAATATACCAAATATAAATTAAAAAATAAGTTCACTGACACCAGTTTGAGAATCCCCGGACTAGAGCTATTTCCCAAGGTCTCTTCAAATTCTAACATGCAGTGGTCTATCTTGGCATTCACACCAAGACTGGATTATTAATTCAAGTTGTGGGATTTCTTTTCATAGTTATTCCTGAAGTGCCTACAGACAGCAACTTAAAGGACTCCTCCATGGAAGGTATGTAGAAGGGATTTTCCTCAACATTATTTATCAAGTCCTGTAGGGAGATATCTCTGTTAAAATTCTCCTCTGCTGGCTAATGGGGGCGCTTCTCAAAGACAATGGAAGTGGACTGTAAATTGCCAAGCAGATATTACAAAGCTAGAAAGGCTTTAAATATGGCCCAATGATAGATGGCCCAATTATGTCATTCTTTCCAACACCTGAATAAGATCTGAAGGTCTTAGTGGACTTGAAAGCTCAAGATGAATCAAGAATGTGATAACTGACATACTCTAAGCTTTCAGGGAAATTACAATTGAAACTGGAGGCTGGGTCACACTTGGAGCAGGCAGCCCCATAGCCCAAGCCCTGGAGGCATAGGATATAGTCACAGTCCTGGCGGTCGGTAAACCAGGTCATGTTGGAACAGTTTTTCACATATCCCCACAGGGCTTTCTCATACTTACCAATAGTGTCTGGGTCTCTAGGACTAGGAAGACAACAGTCTCAATATACTCAATCCTAGTTAGACCCCAGGTGAAAGTGTTGTGTTCATTTCTGGGTCTCACAACACATGATGAATTAGGGAGCCTTCAGTAAGGAGGAATGGGATTCTAAAAGGCTAGGAAATCACGCTATTAGAGGATCAAATAATAAATGACAAAGCTTAGCTTTCAGGAATCAGGGAAGCTTTCTGATTGTGGTGGCCTTTAAAAGATGGCTAGGAATTTAACAGGTGAGGAAGGGAAGGAAGAGCATTTGGAAATAGGGAAGAATCTGTGCAAAGGCAAGGAGGTAGGAGAGGCCTGATTGTGTTTGAAAGACAGTGAGTCACCCAGGTTAGTTGGAGCATGGAGCACATGGAGAGACCTGTTGTGGAGGGCCTTGAATGCCACGTAGAAGAGTCTGAACTTTTCTCCCTATGCCCCTATTTAATATTTGCTACATCAGAAAACCTGAGTGGTAGACAAGTGCAGATGTCATAGTTGTTTTTGGCAGAAAGGACTAGATGTATGATCTTGTTGATGTAGGGAATTTCTGGTGGGAAACTCTCCATCAATGCAGACAAGCACCTTTTTGGTAACATATATGGTCTTAGATGATTGCTTCAGGTGCTAAAAGATTAAGTGATTTACCTATGGTCACCCAGTCAGTATGTGTCAGAGGCAGCACCAACAACCTTTAACCAAAAAGGGTTAATGTTAGAGTCTGAATCTGGGTTTTCCTGACGCATTTTTATGCTGCATAGAGTGTAGCATGTGATGCTGCATATTATCCTTATTTTACAGAAGGAGAAATTGAAACTCAGCAAGGTTGGCTAGATTTTCCTAGATCACATGATCTGCTATGACCCTCTCTCCGCACTAGACTCAATTTTTCATGGTGTGCCTTTCCACTTGGTTCATAGATCTTTACACATTTGGGGAGGGAAGTACCTGCTTCCTCATTTTAAGACAAATCAATTTTACCCAGGCCTTTCGCTTTGGTTGGTTTAAAGACCAACTAGTTCTTGCTGCTCTTAATCAATAAACACTTGTTTGGATTTATACTCATGTGCTTTCAACTGGACTTATTGTCCCCAGTTCACGGACACCCACAAGTGATGGGAGCCCAGGGAGAGGTTACAAGGTCTCTAATTGGCTTCTTCTATCATAATGTATTCTACCTTCTGAGAACAGAGGTGAGGTAGAAGGAAAGATCAGCTTTCATGGTGATTCTTTTTCCTCTTTTGTTCAGCTATTGTCAGAGGGCATGAAGGCACAATCCGCCCAGAGACTGTAGCACTGCTAGGTAAGTGGTTCGTCGCCTTTTTTGCCTCAAGATATTTTTATTCCTATTTTATGCCTATGGAAGAGACTAATGAAACCAAGTATGTTGGGGTGTGAGGACCAGGGAAGAGACAATACCACAGAGAGGGCAATTGAAATAATTAAGGTGGTCAGGAGAATTGATGTCAAATCAGGGAATATTAATTGAGCAATTACTATAAGCAGAGCACACAATTTTACTATCCTCAGCATTGAGGGTGAGGGTTTGGCGGGGGGGGGGGACGGGGAGCATGGTATAAAGCAGAGACAAGGACTAGGAACCACACGGAGAAAGGTCCAGAGTTGCTGAGATGGCCAGCTCTTGTCAATCCTATCAGATAGTTGGCTGAAAGTCAAACCTAGGTAGAGATAACAGATTTTATATTTTGAGCAATATTTCATTTCATTCCTTAGATTAATTTTTCTGGCTATCAGGGAAATGATTCATCTTGAGTATTACCAACCCTCTATTGGCTTTGCCAGTGGTAGAAATAACCTTGGGGATTACAATAGCTAATAATTATAACAGTGTTTATATAGTGTTCTAAGGTTTCTGAAGCACTTTACAATTCTCTGATTATAATTATTGTTGCTATTATTATTATCATCTTATTTTATCCTCATTACCACCTTGAGAGGTAGATGTTGTTATTGCCCTCATTTTACAGGTGGGGAAACTGAGGCAAGCAGTGGGTTTTTTTAGGTAGCTTATGTCAGCTGGAGAACACTTCTGTTTTTGTACTCCTCCTGTAGATAACTTATTCAGTGTGTGACACATGCCCTACCACAATGACATAGCTAGCACTTGGCACAATGCCTGGCATAGGAATGAATGCTCATTGGTTGACTGACACGGTTTTGGGGGGTGTTTTTTGGTTTTGTTTTTGTTTTGTGAGGCAATCAGGGTTAAGTGACTTGCCCATTATCACACAGCTAGTAACTGTCTGAGGCCTAATTTGAACTCAGGTCCTCCTGACTCCAGAGCGAGTGTTCTATCCACTTATGCCACCTAGCAACTCCAACATGTTATCTTTTACAAGATTAAGCAAAATGGTACTTAAGTCATAAAGCCAAAGGGTCCCAGACAGAGGGTAAATATTTAACAACCAGCTATACAGGGAGAAAATGTACTCAGGACACACTTTTAAGTTTAATCTGCTTTTATTAACATTTTCTCCATTCCTTTCCAGATGATCAACAAAACAGTCTTGATTTGTACTATTTACTGATTTCCAAGGTGTAAATACTTACCCTGAAAATTTAACAACCAGCTCTCATGAACCAGTTTGAGATAGCTGGTCCCAAGTAAGAGAAAGAGAGAAGAGCAAGAGTCACACGAACAACACTGTTTTTGCTTTAGATTGTGTCTTTGTGATCCCAGGTGGGAAAAACAGAGGTAGACTAGATGAGAGTCTATATTATGATGTGCCCTGTCCAAATGTGAAAAATAATAACCTTCCAAAAACTCTACTCATGGCAGAAGGGTGACCCTGGGTTCTCAGTGGCCATGGACACAGAGTACAAGATTTGGCAAATTCTGTCATACAAAAAAAAAATGGACTTTAATAGGGTCACAGTGACAATGGGCAGCTTGATTAAGTAGACCAGTAGGCCCCTTGGTAACAGAAACACATGAGAGAAAGTTATGCATAAAATTGTCTTCGGTCTTATGGGGCCCCCTTCTGGTTCTGCAGTGATAATAGAAGTTAAAAAACAAAAGGCAAAGGGTGCTAAGAACCAAACAAGTTTTAGAGTTTCTACTAATTTTAACTTAGTTCTCAGTAAAGGTGAGATCCTTGCCTAGTGACCAATATACTAGAGCAACTGAATCCTATCAGTCTTGACATATCTGCTAAAAATGGTATTAGAAGACAAAAGAAAACTGTAGCTTAATGGAAGGATAACTCACATTTATTTCTCCTTGGAAAAGCAAATAAAATAGTTGATGTAGTTAACTACCTTATTGAACTAGGCTTGGAGTTAGGAGAATCCAAGTTCAAATCCAACCTCAGACACTTACTAGCTGTATGATCCTGGACAAGTCACTTAACTTCTATTTGCCTCAATTTCCTTAACTGTAAAATGGGGGTAATAACAGCACCTACTTCCTAGGTTGGTTGTGAGAAAAAATGATATAATATTTATAAAATGACTTGCACAGTGCTTGGCAGCAGAGCAGGAGCTTATATAAATGCTTATTCCCTTCCTAGTCCCTTCCTTGCTCATCAAAAGCATCATTTCATGGATCATTTCTTATTGCATTGCTTATGAGAACCTTTTGCAAAGAGACAGCCATGAAGATAATTACAGCTTTTTGCAATATGTTGCAAATAATAATAAGATAAAGAAGTCCTAACAAGAAGTCAGGAAGACCCACAAAATAAAGTCAACATACCTTCTAATGGAAGCCAGTTAGGTGGTACAGTGGAGAGAGTGCTGGACCTAGAGCCAGAAAGACTTGAGTTCAAATCCTGACTTACTGGATGTGTGACCCTAGACGAGTCACTTAACCTATGTCTGTAACCCATGCATGCCTGTCTGACTCAATAACACCTATTTCCCAGGGCTGTTGTGAGGATAAAATTAGATGATATTTGTAAAGCACTGTGTAAAACTGAAAGTATTGTTAAAGTTTTAGCTATTAATGTGATTAGATCTCCCCCCCCCCATTCTATGCAAAGGGGAAAGTGGCAAAAAAAGTGGGAAACCTGTAAAAGATGAAAAGTTAAATAAAGCCTTGAAGGCTATACAGAAGCCCCATGCCCATTTATCATGGCTGCTCAGAGAAAAGTGAGGAGACGTTGGACATGGCTAGCATTGCCTGCTTGGTTTTTTGTTTTTGCTTTTTTTGGAGGGCAATTGGGGTTAAGTAACCTGCCCAAGGTCACATGGCTAGGTTTTTGTTTGTGTGTGTTAAGTGTCTGAGGCTGGATCTGAACTCAGGTCCTTCTGACTCCAAGGCCAGCACTCTACTCACTGTGCCACCTAGCCGCCCCACATTGCATGGTTTTTAAAATAAAATTTATTGTATTTTAATAGACAAGAAAATACTAGACACTGATATGATAATAATTTCCCTTGCAGGGAAAAGGTGAGTTTATAGAAAATATGGCAAGACCCAGTTAAGCCAGGTCATACTAAGAGTATTTAGAGACAAAAACTAGGAGAACAGGAGACAAAAAAGGGAAAGAGCTGTTATGACTTTTATTACTAACTCTTTTCTGTATTAATGACAGAGAAGTCACTACTTTGGGACTTTAATATCATAATCTCCAATGTATAACATGTGGAAATAGAAACATCACAAAAGAAAACAAAGCTGAGAAGAGAATTCAGAACGGACCAGGACTCTACACAGAGAGGATATATGCTAGAGTTAACACAGTTTGGAGAGAGTTGGGGGATTCTTAGGATGTCTGAAAGAGGGGATGATGCCAAATGCTTAGAAAAATCAAGAACTTTGTTATCATATTCCCTCCTCCATCCCCCTCCACAAATTCCCAAAAAGCAAGTGAGAAAATAGTAACAACTATTTACTCCCTAAACCTACTTTCCCAGGTAAACAAAAATTGTATGTGAATAATATTGACACACATCAAAGATACAGTTCCAGAGACTGGAAATAGCCTGAGCAGAAGTATAAGTGTTTTCAAAGGAGGACATAGAGTAATCTGGTTTGACTGGAGCAAAATGCACATAGATGGGGAGAAGAGTATGAGATTAGGCAAGAAAGGTAAGATGGCACCAGATTGTGGTAGGCCTTGAATGCCAGGCAGAAGACTTTGAACTTGACAGGATATACTGACACACTGAAGATTTTTGATCAGTGAAGCTATGTGACCAGATATATACGTAAGATTATTAGAGTGGACTAAGAAGATAATTAGATTGGACTAGACTAGAGGATATCACTGAAGATGGCATAAGAAGGCAATAGATAGACTTTGGCAAATTATCCTACAGTGGACCACATCTTGGCAGTCATATAGTTGACTGAAAAATGCAGAAACTACAAGTTATCACTGTACTCATTTTTTTTAACTATTCATTTTTTTATTCAAAAGAGAGAACTGCCCCCTTTTGTTGACTCTCCTCCAATAAGATCTCTCCTGCACCTGCTCTAATACTCACAGGAGTCTTTAAAAGATTTAACAACATGTATGACCTTGTAAGAAAACTAGTTATCACATTAAATGAGGTTTAAAACAGGACAGTGAGTGGTCACCAAAGGTCTTTGCTCTTGTCATAAAGGATGCCCAGCTCTGAGTCCCAATGGAAGAGGGATTTCCTATAAATCATAATATACATTACAATTATATGTGTTATATAATTATATGTTGTAATTATAAAATAAAAATATTTCCTATAAATTTTGAGTCCTCCCAGATGTTCCACCTTTACAGACAACATTGTGCTAATAGGTTAAAGTCCCAGAACTTCCTCAATGAGATTCATAGTTGCTCAAAAGAGTTCAGATGAATGCAGGGAAAACCAAAGGGAGGAAGAATGTGGTCCAAGTTGAGACCTGTAGTTAATGAGATCATTAAATCTTATATTTAGAACTAAAAAGGACCAGAGAGGCCTTCAAGTCTGACCTCATTTTGTAGATGAAGATACTGAACTTCAGAAAGGTGAAGGGACTTAGTCAAGGTCACATAGCAGTTAAGGGTCTGAGGCAGGATTGGAACTCAAGATCCTTACTAACTCCAAGTCCGATTTCATATACATGTATACATTTATGTGTACATACTAGTACATACATAAAACTGAGTGACATAGAAGATTGAATGCTGGACCTGGAGCCAGGAAGAACTGAATTTAAATCCAGCTTTAGATACTCTTTAACTGTGTGACCCTGGGCAAGCCACGTAAGTGCCTGTGTGTGAACATGTATGTGTATTCAATGCATACTCCCAATCAATATAAACATATTACATGTATTGTGTATATGTACATATATATGAGTATGTTTACATGCAATCTTTTTGGCATCAGTATTCTTCCAGTGATGATATATGGCTCTGAATTATAGAATGCTATGGTCTCCAAAAGAATTAAAATTGAGTGTAAGCCATAGAGCAATACCTGATAGTCAGAAAGAGGTTGTACTATGTAGTATGAAGAATTATGCTTAGGGGAGTAGAGCATCACCAAAGAGTTATATGATCTGGAAAGGAGATGGTCATAGAAAGAGTGAGAGACAACCAATGGACAACCCACATGCTCCACTTCCATGGCAATGTAAGAAGAACTAGGGAGAGGCTCCCAGCAGGTTGGGTAGTGAAATTTATGGGAGGTCCTTAGACAAGAGTAATATAGAATGAGAAAGAAAGTATGGGTTTACTTGTACAGTGGTGTGGAGATACAAAGACAAAAAGGATATACTACCTCCCCTCCAGAAATTTAAAATCTGTAGGGGAAAGAGGGCACCACATGTTTTTCTATAAATATACACAGAATAAATGTAAGGTAATTTGGAAGACAGCACTAGCAGCTAGGAAAATCAGAAGGCACCTCATGTGGAAAGTAGTATTTAAACTGGACTTTGGAGGGAAAGAAAGATTCTACAAAGTGGGAGGTCAGGAGGGAGGGTGTTCCAGGCATGGGGGACAGAGAGCCTTTGAAAGGTGCAGAGATGGTTGATGGAATGGCTTTTGTTATTAAAAAACAAAAATTATCTGTTTAACCAAACTGGTCCGAATAAGTTAAGAGGAGTAATAGTATTCTCTTGCGAAGTTCAGATATAATGCTGTTATCTATGTTTAACAGATGAGGAAATGAGAGCTTAGCAAGGTGCTGTGATTTATCAAAGGGAATACAACTAATGAGGGTTAGAATTCAAACCCAGTGTACCTGACTCAAGCAGGCTGCTCTTCCTTCTGGGGTCATTCTAAACCATCTCAACATTCAAATCACAATGCTCATTGAATGAATTTCATTAGCAATTCAAATTAATAACCTCCTACAAATAAGGACAAGAAATGAAACAATAAAGCCCATTAGAGGGCACGAGAAGAGACTTTGACCCTTTGAGAACTAAGTTCTAATGAATTCTCATGGGTGAGAACTTTAGATTTACCTGCCCAGCTTATGGGAAGTCAGAAGAAAGGATCTTGGTCTTTTGGATAGACCTGCTTCTGTCTCTGCATTTAGGCAGGGTCCATTGACTGATCTGCATAATGGATAGTTTCAACATGTAAGCTATCCTCTATGTGTTTTTAGGACCCAAGCAGCCTGTCTCCATAATGAAGGGAGTAACAAATGCCTTGTCTGGCCTTAAATCTGGAGACTCAGATGTGCAAGCTTTGGAACTGATCCCTAAGGAGACAAGAGGAAAAGGTGAGTAAGAATATTAGCACTGTCCTTGGATCCAATTAGAGAACCCCTCCTGCCCATATAGATATGAGAGAACCATTAAGTCACTGGAAGGAAGGTTTTGATTCTGAGCTCCAATCTGACAGTATTGTAATATTGAATCCAAGGTGGGTATGTTTGGCTTAACTGCGCGCGCGCGCGTGCGTGTGTGTGTGTGTGTGTGTGTGTGTGTGTGTGTGTGTGTGTGTGTTTGAAAGAGAGACACAGAGAATATCTTGATAGGGCTTCACTCAGGTCAGTAAGGCAAACTCAGGAAATAAGATAAAAGGAGTTTATTAGCACAAAAAGGCAGCAGCATTGGGTGTGGCCAACCTCTATTCAAACTGATACTACTTTTTATATACAGGAATGAACAACTTTCATATAAGGGCAAAAGTATTTTTTATTGATACATGTAATTATGAGGAGATGAAATTAGTGAATATGTACAAGATATCTTATGAAGGTTAAGTGCTACATACTCAAAGTCTAAACAAGATTTTAAAATGGAGCCACTCAGGTTGACTCATCACAAGTAGCTGACTTTGCATATATATGTATATACATATATATATATAATATATATATATTTCTGTGTGTATATAATATACATATATCTTTACAAATGCATTTTTCATTCAGTTCATTTTCATAAACATTTAATAAGCACCTACTGTATGCCAGGCACTGTGCTAAATGCTGGGAATACAAATAAGAAAAAGACAATCCCTGCCCTCAAGGAATTTATAATTTAATAGAGAAGATACACACATAATACATATGTGAATATACCCACACAGATGAAACAAATAATGCATATTTGTTACAAGAGGAGGAGTTGGAGGTCAAGAGGGGAGCTAGCTATAAAGTTGTTCCCCCTCAAAAAAAAAAAGTGGTCCTTGCAGCATTTTTTTTAATGCATAGAAGAAAGCAAAAGGAAATTCAGAAGGAAACAGAAGTAAGAAATCTTTGAAAGTAAAATATTGAATTTATGATGTTCTTTTTAAGAATTAAATCTTATTTTTTTCAATCAATGAAAATTTACCTTTTTCCTTTCCCTACCTCCATTACCCCGTTTCTCCTGAAAAAAAAAAAAAGAAAGAAGAACAAACCCCAGGAATAAACACTTACAGTAAAGCAAAAACAAATTACTATATTGGCTATGTAAAAGAAAAAAGTTTCAATCTGCACCCCTGAATCCATCATCTTTCTATCAGGAAGCAGAAAGTGTATTTCATCATGAGACCTTTGAAGTCATGACTGGTCATTGTATTGATCAGCACTCCTAAATCTTTCAAGAAAAAAAAAAGTATTTATTGTTTTCTTATAAGAGACCTGTGACCCATAAGGAGATACACCCTTTCAGACAATCACAAAGCCTTTTATCCCTTATCCTGATTCATATTTCCCTCTCCTGTTCCCCATTGGCTGAACACAACTTCATGAACCACCTATTCCATGTTTTTCTTCTAGATGTGTTTCCCCCCTCCTTGCCATATTTCACATGTGCATTTAAATTAGCTTGCTCTACCCCAGGGGGTGTGTGGATTAATATTAAACAGCTCATTAACTATGTGTACAAACTTCTGACCTTTTACTCAATCAGAAGTCTGGTTCTGCTAGGTCACAGCTCTGATTACAACCAGTTACTTCTAATTTACATCCTGTTATCTTTCCTGCAAAGCTGGGAATGTGTAGGTGTCACTGCTGTGGAAACAGAACTCTTTCTGTTTCTCACAAAACTGTTTGTCTTTACAATATTGTGGTTACTGTATAAATTGTTCTGCTCACTTCATTCTGAATCAGTTTATACAAATCTTTCCAGGTTTCTTTGAAACCACTGCCTTCATCATTTTTTACAATACCATTTCTTACAATAGTATTATAAGAAATTCATATTCCATAACTTGTTTAGGCATTCCCCTCTTATGGGCATAATGGTCACCTCTTAGTGTCCAATTCTTTACCACCTAAATAAATTAATAAGCTGCCATTGTGTTTGTGTGTGTGTGTATGTGTGTATTCTTAGAGTTTGTTTTGTTTAGAATTAATCCTTCCCTTAATCTACCTTCCCTCTTATTCCTCCCTCTTCTTTCTTTTGTTTGCTTCCTGTTTCCCTACTGGAAGATGCATTTCTGTTCCCAATAGCATGTGTATTCTTCTACTACTTCATATGAAAATGTCAGCTGTTCCCCTAACCCCTTCTTCCTTAACAGCATAGATTACTACTTGTTCACCCTGGTTATGTGAGATAATTTCCTCTATACTTCTCCCTTTTTCCTCCCTAATGTACTCTTCTTCCCTTCCCTTTCCAATTTTTTTTAAGATCATCAAAACTACTCTCAGTATCTCTAATTAGAGTCCCTCTATGACCCCTGATAATGAGAGGATGCTGAGGAGACACATGTATCATGATCTCATAATAGAATGTAGACGGTTTAGTTCATCCTTGTTTCATCCCTTATGATTGTTTTCTCATGTTTATGTTTTTAGGTTTCTCTTGACTTCTGCGTTTGCATTCATAGTTTCTATGTAGCTCTGGTCTTTTCGTCAAAAATGATTTGAATCCTCTATTTCATTAAAAAGTCCATTTTCTTCCCTATTATATTATACGCAGTTTTTCTGGCTAAATTGTTCTTGGTTGTAAGCCTGTATCTCTTACCTTTAGGAATATAGTATTCCAAGCTCTCCATTTCTATAATTAGCTATAAGGTAGCTGCAAAATTGTGTCTGATCCTGACAGTGGTTCTTCAATATTTGAATTCTTCCTTCCTAGCTATTTGTAGTATTTGGTTTTTCTTTTTTTCCTTTGACCTGGAAGCTCTGGATTATTTAGCCATAATGTTCCTGCCAGTTTTGATTTAGGGGTTTCTTTCTGAAGGTGATCTGTTGTGTCTTTCTATTTTCACTTTTTCCTCTGCTTTTAAGAGACCTGTTCAGTTTTATGATTTCTTGAAATAAGCCTAGACTCATTTTTTCCTTCTCCTCATGGCTTTTAGGTAGTTTGCTATTGTTCAGAGCATAGTCATCATAACTTGATTCAGCTGGCCCTTTCTGACTATGGATTCATTATAGTTTTAGCTTTCTGTCATCTGAAAATAATCCACTTAATATGTTATTTATGCTTTCATCCAAGTCACTGATAAAATGTAAAATAGCAGAGTCCATCAGAGATACCAGGAGCACCCCAGGGGAGATTGTCAGAATTGATACTGAGCTACACCTCTCAGTTAGTCTATTCAACCAGTCCTCCATTCATCCAGTTACTTGCCACTAAGAATAACAGGAGAGACCTTACCAAATACTTTCCTTCTCTAGATATTCATAGGCATCCATTTAATGATGCTTTCTAGAACCTTATGAAGCAGCTGAGTCAAAACAAGTGATGGCTTATAATTATAATTTTGAAGATCAGGATATTTGTTCTCTAGTCCTTTCATAACTGTCTCTGCTTCCATGAAATTCCGGAGATCATTGACAACATCATAGCAATTTTGTCTTCCAGTTCTTTCAGCATTGAAAGATACTGAAAGATTTATCTGAGACAAGTGATTTGAACTGATCAAGGGCTGTTGTACCCTCATTCATCTTGTCTTTGTTTTGTCCTTTGCTGTCTAAAGCTCATTTTCCTCGGTAAACAGAAACAAAATAAGCAGAGTAACTCTGATTTTTCTTTGTCATCAATTATCATCATCATTCCATCCACTCCAATCAGGTCTCCTATCCCTTTGTGACCCTCCTCTTTTCCTCAATATAGCTATAGAAAAAGAAAAAGAAAACACAACCCCTTTATTGTCCTTGGTTTTCCTCACCATTCTTTGCTCATTCTGACTTTAGCATTTCTTATCCTTTTGAAAATTCATTGTTATTTCCAGGGGCCATCTCCAGTTATCCTGATCCATACCTTGCCATTGGACCCAGATGCCTCTGAACAAGAGAGTGAGGCTGGTGACTTTGCACAGCCCTCCCTCAGTTAAATCCAATTCACTTGCAAGTCCTGGCATCACCTTCCTGATGTTATGATGCTGTTTGAGAATAAAGGACAAACAATTCTCCTTCCCCAACCCCAAACTCCCATTGAGAAAGTAAGAAAAACAAAATCTACTACAACTCATATTCCTGAGGTCAAATCTGGCCTCAGACACTTACTAGCTGTGTGACCCTGGGCAAGTCACTTTACCCTGTTTGCCTCAGTTTCCTCACCTGTAAAATGAGCTGGAGAAGAAAATGGCAAACTATTCTAGTATTCTTGCCAAGAAAACCCCAAATGGGATCACAACGAATCAGACACAACTGAAAAAACTGAACAACTATATATGTGTGCTTGTGTATAGACATACATGTGTGTACATATATACATATGCATCTATACCTATATATACTTATACATGCATATGTACATACATATATATTTATGCATATATACTTATACATACATGTGTATGTACATATGTATGTATGTATGTATGTATGTATACCAAAAATATATGCACACACATACATGTTTTATCATTAGTTCTCTGGAATTGTGGTTGATTATTATCTTGACATTCTTCATACAAAACTCTGCCCTGCTTTTGTATTCATCTTCTGTTACCTGCCTTTGCTTCAGTCTTCTGTACATAATCTTTTTTTCAGACTTGGTGACTGAGTTCCCAGTGCATCTACATTTGTATCTTTAGACAATTCCCCTTTTTCTTCTCATTGAAGTTCTTCCTCTTTGTGTCTTGAAAATATCATCTTTGACAGCTTCTCATCCCTCCTGGGCTTTCTCCTATAGAGTTCCAGCCTTCATCTGAAACATATAAAATACATTCAGCCCAAATCTAGACTGCATGTCAACCTATTTCTTGCCTTCCTCTCCTCTCTGGTAGACTTAATGATTGGATTTTCTCTTCAAGGTTCCATCATTTCTACCCCAGCAACCATTTCCTCCTCACAAACTATTTAAATAAACTGATGCATTACAGTGGTATAAAGGACTATTAAGGGAGGTTGGGATCCTGTGGGCACCAGCCTAACCCTTGATACTGATGTCAACAAGGACAGTCCTGACTTTCCCTTCTGTTAGAAACAAAGCCATTGGCTGGGCATGTTGAGCAATTTATCCAGTGTGATGCTGATTAGAATTTCAAAGATGGAAGCAGCCCTAAGGATTAGAATTTCAAAGATGGAAGCAGCCCTAAGGATTGTGTGTTCTGATTCCCTTATTTTATAGATATGGGAACAGATGTACAGAGAGCTTAGCTACTGGAAGAATCAGGAGGCTTGGTTTCCCTGCCTTACCTAAACTATTGAAGTGTTAATTCAAGTCACTTGGTCTCTCTATAGTTTCTCATGGAGAAAATGTGAAACCTGTAATTCCAAGGCCTACTAATATCCATATTAAAGCATTGAACATGTATATACACATAGGCCTGCTGTATCTATGCATCTTTTCTTATACTCTGGTTTTAAACCTATGTACATTCCATCACTATAGCAGAGAAAAACATCAGCAATGATCTCAGTTGGACTCCAAGGCTAAATGTCTCATTTGGATGATTGAAGGTAACTTTTCTGACCCTTTGAAAGCTAATTGACTTTAGATGTGAATAGAACTTCTTTTAGGGTGATGGGAACAGGTTTCATTCAAATGTTCCTTGCTGAAAGGCAGTTAGCTGTGCTTTCTGACCTTCTGCTCCTCCAACTTTTAATGAGAAGTCCTCTGGAGAAAAGATGAACTTGGGATCCAGCATTGCTTACTGGTTCATTACACAATTGGCGCCTCATCTGTAGCTCCCCATGGCAGAAAGACTAAGTGGAAATGTTCCCTGCAGTCTTAGGGGGAAAATGTTATTGTTAGAAGCCAAGTTTAGCCAAGAATCCAAAGTTGGTGAGGCTATCCCATACCCATACTGCAGGAGTGATGGGTGGCATGTCCATGCCCCCCCCCAAAAACATCAAGTAAATGAGATATAGCGGTATATACACATAGGCCTGCTGTATCTATGCATCTATTAAGAATCAAGAGATCTAAATTTGTATGCCTTTTCTGCCATTTTGGTTCTGTAACCCTATGCAAGTCATTTTATCAAGATTGTTTTCTCATCTGCAAAATGGAGACATATATCCTACCTACTTCATAACATTTTTATGAGGATAATATGAGATGATGTATATTACCGTGTTTTGTTAGTATAGAGGACTACATAAAGATCAGCTAGTCTTAACAGTAGCAATAATAGAAATAATAGCAAAAACATTAATAACAGTCACCTAGAGTTACCCGGAAATGGGAGCAGCTTTGTATTATGGGAATAGAGATAGTGAGTCTTCAGCTAGGCACAGAGGAGGTAGGAGTGGGCTGAAGATACAGGTAAAAGCATCAGCAAACCAGAGACTCAAGAGCAGAAGGCTAACCATGTTTTGAAAGGACACTTCAGATCAGTGCACTGGACTGGGAGTCACAAGCAGAAATAGAATTGAGGAAGAGATTCATAGGTTCTTAGACATTTACAGTTAGAAAGAACTTTAAATGTCATCTAGTGCAACCACTTTATTTTACAGAGGAAGAAACTGAGGCCCAGAGTTGAACTGAATACTTCTTCTTATGTGCTTTAAAAGGGAAGTGCTACAAAATATGGGGACCACACATTGGGGAAAAGATGAAATAGAATGAGAAGATGTAAGCCACCTTGAACCTTGTGATTCTCCATCTCCATCATTCCCAACTGAGCTATTGTGGTTGTCAGACTATGGTTAGGATGTATAAATCCAAAAACATATGAACTTTTGTTCCTAGGAAGAGGTTGGTGCTACAGACTTTACCCTCCTTCCTCCCCTGGGCTCCTTTCCTTATTTCTTTGGTAGCTAGTGGATTAAGATTATCAAAGCTAAGGTGTTAATGACTCACAATGGCTTAATATGTAACCTGTATCACATTAGCCTTTTAATAGCTACCTTCAATTCCTGGCCTTTAAGGAGTAACTTATGGGTAATTTCAGACACCCTGGGTCAACATGAAAGGTATTTTTGTAGGGACAAGACTTATCTAGTACCATTCACCCATTGTGCCCACATGTAAGGCTAGCCCTGTATGAGATACCATGGCCCTATTCAGACAGTGTGCAGGAAGCCTTCCAGTCTTGGACTGGAAATCCCCATTCTCACCCCAAAGCCTGCAGCTCCACATCACTGAAACAGGTATGGATTCACAAAGCTAATCCTTTTGAGATGAACTGGTTCTTTTAGACACTATTCTTGCAGTTGAAAGAACTTGAAACTGCCATCTCATCAGTCCTCTGGTGTCATGGTTGGTCATTGCATTGATCAAAAATCTTAAGTATTTCAGAATTATTTTAAATTTACATTGTTGTTTCTAGGGTATAAATTGCTTTCCAAGTTCTGCTCACTCCACTCTGTATTAGCTCATAGAAGTCTGGTCAGGTTTCTCTAAAAATATTCCTTTTGTCATTTTTAGACAGCACAGTAATATTCCAGTACAGTCATATATCATAACTTATTCAGCCATTCCCCATTTGATGGAGACCCCCTTTATTTCTAGTTCTTTTCTACAATGAAAAGAGCTGCTATAAAATATTTTGTGTAGATGGGTCCTTTCACTTTTCCTTTGGTCTCTTGGGGTATGTACTTAACAATAGTATACTTCAAAGTATGTACACTTCAACGAATCTACAACTTTTTTAAACGTAATCAATCACCTTTTGCCTTTTAATGTATTTTTAAAAGTTTTTAATTAATATCTTTTGATCAGACTGTAAGCTCCTTGAGAACAGGGATCTTTTTATCCTTTCTTTATATACTCAGTCCTTAGTACTTAATATATGCTTACTGGTTTGACTGATTTTTATGTTAGTTAGATTTCCCTTACATCCATCCCCCTTCCCCAGTTCATAACCTTTTTAGGAAAGACCTATTTCCCATTTCCCCAAAGACTGGAAATCATTCCCGGGGTCACCATAAGCAAAAATAAGTTAGTCTGGTCTTGGTATGATGGGGGGAGGGGAGAAAGGGATCCTGGTGATAACCAATTTGGGAGTTTTCTCTGATCCCTATCAGTAACAATTTTGGGATTATAATGTTTAGACAAGACATTATCCTTGGTCTCATGGTAGATGAAGGGAAAACTTATGACTATTGTACATACAATCAGAACTTCTATACAAATCTTTCCAGAAGAATGTTAATATCATGTGACTTTACTTTCAAGGCTGCTCTTGATGTCCATTTTAACTCAATTTGGCCTAGATACAAATGTTGGTGGGGAAAGACACAGACTCTCCAGTATGATTTAGTGCTGGATTAAATCTATAGATAATCCTAGATGTAGGAATTGCAACCCCATCAAATAGTTTAACAGGTGGAGGAGCGAAGGTAGTAAGGTGAGCCGTTCAGCTCAGGAGATTTAAAAAGACAGGTACTAATCCGCACAAACAAAAAACCTAGCCGTGTAACCTTGGGCAAGTTACTTAACCCCAATTGCCCTAAAGGGGCGGCTAGGTGGCGCAGTGAGTAAGAGTGCCGGCCTCGGAGTTTGGATGACCCGAGATCAGATCCGGCCTCAGACGCATAAATCAAATGACTAGCCGTGTAACCTTGAGCAAGTTACTTAACCCCAATTGCTTTAAAAAAAAAAAAAAGACAGGTAAAGGGACAAACCTGGGAAATGTACTTGATGATATTCACACCTACACTGATGGTAGATGTATTGAACAAATAATCAGTGGTCACTCTGTGCTAGGTAATGGTCATGCAAAGATGGAAAAACTACATAGTCCTTGACTACACAGCGTTTCTTAATTGAGTAGAGAGGTGAGACATGTTCATATAACCTTAGTACAAGCTAGGATATGGTAAGTGAACTAGAGAAATCAGAGCTGTTTATAGGTAATGACTTCATCATCCCCAGAAATTTGGCAAGGAATGATAATGATAGTATCTTTTATTTGTTAAAGGTTTTGCATGTCTCTTCAAAGTGCTTTCATATGAATTATCTAATTTGATCCCCATCAATGACAAAAGGGATGTTTTCAGAGAAGCCTGACCAGATCTAATGCAGAGTGAAGTGAGCAGAATCTGGAGAACAATTTATACCATAGCAACAACAATGCAAATAAAAAATAACTCCAAAATACTTGAGATTTTTGCTCAATAGGTAGATAAGGCAAATGTTATCTACATTAGATTGTAAATTCCTCAAACATTGTACACAGCAACAGCAAAATGATTAACTTCAAATATGGAACTACTCTGATAAATACAATAATCCAAGCAAATTCCAAAGGACTTATAATAAAAATGCTATTCACCTCCAGAGAGAGATATAATGAAGTCTGAGTTTCAGATTTCAATTGCATATTGAAGCAATTTTTCCCTTCCTTTGCATTTCTTGCTTTTTTAAAAAAAAATTTTGCAACATGGTTAATATGTAAATATGCTTTACGTGATTTTATATGAATAATTTATATTGCATTGCTTGCTTTCTCAACGAGTGGGGGAGGGGCAGAAAAGGAGGGAGAGAATTTGGAATTCAAACTTTAAAAAAATGAATGTTAAAAATTTTTAAAATTAGTAAAAAGATCATATCCTCCTTGAAGGTGGAAGTTGTCTTCCTGTCCCTCTTTGTATCCCTAGTACTTAGCACAGTGTCTGATATAAACAAATACCTGTTGATTGATTATTGCTTGATTATATAGGAGAAGCAGAATAGTATAATGGATAGAACACTGGACATGGAGTTAAGAATCCTGGGGTTCGAATCCCATCTGAGAAATTTACTAGCAGTGTTGAAACTGAGCAATTTATTTAACCCCTCTGGGCCTCAGTTTCCTCATCTATAAAATGAGGACAGTAGACTAGCTGACCTCTAAGGTCCCTTTCAACTCTAAATCTATGTTTTTGTGGTCTCCATCTGACAGATAAGAAGGCTGAGGGACACAGAAGTAATGTTACTTTCCCAAGGTCACACAGTGTCAGAAAGAAGGCTAGAACCCAGGTCTTTTGATTCCAAATTCTATCACCTTCCAAAGGTCTACCCAGAGGGCTCAAAAGTCACTCTTATGGACTACCAAGGATTTCACTGTCTTTAAACTCACATTCCGTGATGTCTTGAATAGCTGAGTACTTGATTTTCTTTTTCTTTCTTTTTTTAAAAATTAGATTGTGACAGATTCACCTTTGTGCAACTGGGAGACAGTGGAGAAGTCAAGCAGGAGATGCCCCAGATTGGAGAAATGCTCTTTTGTCTGACAGCTCGGTGCCCAGAGGACTTTGAATCTTATGGTTGTTACTGTGGTCAAGAAGGAAGGGGAGACCCTGTTGATCCCTTGGATAGGTATGGGAGATTATAGTTGTGTGATATGGGTACAGGGACCAGTGTCAGGACACAGTTCTGGCACAAGGTCAACTGGCATTGGTTCATTACAATTAAGCCCTGACTGATACTTTTAGGAATACTTTTAGATAAGAGCTCCATAACTCTGTGTGTGTGTGTGTGTGTGTGTGTGTGTGTGTGTGTGTGTGTGTGTGTGTGAGAGAGAGAGAGAGAGAGAGAGACAGAGACAGAGACAGAGACAGAGACAGAGACAGAGACAGAGACAGAGAGCGAGAGAGGGAAAGAAACAGACGTGGGGCGGGGAGGAGTGGTTTCTGGTAGTGTGGTGAAACCTATGGACCCCTTCTCAGAATAATGTTTTTGAATGTATAAAGTAAAATGTATAGTAATACAAAGGAAACCAGTTATATTGAAATAAAGGCATTTTTTTTTCCTATCCAAGTTCACAGGCCCTCTGAAATCTATCCATGGATCTCTTGGGGATCTGTGGACTCCATGATAAGATCCCCTATGCTATGAATGATCCTAAACTTGTCTTATCAGCAAAGACCAACGTGAAGGGCATGGATACACCTAGACTTATTTATAAATGGAGGGCAAAGGAATAATAATGTGCTAAACAGCCTATGTTTATATAGAACTAGATAGTTGCAAAGTATAAGAAATGCTCAAATCCAGCAGGTCCATGCCAGTCTTTTTGCCCCTTCCCCAAATAGTTTCCCCTCCTCTATTCTGGCTCTTTATTTTTTTTTATTTTTTATTTTTTGCTTTTTGGAGGGCATTTGGGGTTAAGTAACTTGCCCAAGGTCACACGGTTAGGTTTTTGTTTGTGTGTGAGTTAAGTGCCTGAGGCCGGATCCGAACTCAGGTCCTTCTGACTCCAGGGCCCGACGCTCTACTCACTGCTCCACTTAGCCACCCCTCACTGGTTCTTTATTTTTAAGATTATCTCCCATCTATACTGCATATGACTTGTACATACGTCCATAGTTATTTATGGTTCTCTCTCCCATTAGAATGTGAGCACCTGGGGAACAATGACTGTGTATTTGCCTTTCATTTTATCCCGAGTCCTTAGTGTCTCTATATTGCCTGGTTATAGATGTCAGACTACTCCTGGTCTCTGCTGGGGAAAAAAAAGAGGCAAAACAAAATAAAGAGAACAAAGCAAAAACACGTCAACCTGAACCTATTCGGAGGACAAAGCTGCTGTTCAGCCATTTTCAATCATGTCTGACTCTTCTTTGAACCCATTTAGGGTTTTCTTGGCAAAGACACTAAAGTGGTTTGTCATTGCCTTCTCTAGGTCATTTTACAGATGAAGAAACCAAAGCAAACAGGGTTAAGTGTCTTCAGGGTTAATTCAGGATCATACAGCTAGTATAAGGCAGTGGCCAGATTTGAACTCAGGTCCTCCTGACTCCAGGGCTGCTACTCTGTCCACAGAATCATAAACTCTCAGAGCTGGAAGTCTTTAATTGAATGGAGTTCATTTCACACTTATTGTCTACTAGGTGCCAGGCCCTAGACTAGGTGACTATTAAATTGAGGCTAGCATGGGCCTTACAGAGGCTCAGAGACACGAACATGACTGCATATATAGTGAGATTTTAGGAGTGTAGCAAGGGCCACTAACTCCCCTATGAGTCCAGTTTCACATTTGATTCTTGAATTAGGTGCAGGAATGCAGTAGCTCATTTTGTTCAACTGTGATGAGTATTGGTACAATAACATTCACAGATATTGTGCTTATGTGACTAGTATAGCTCAAGATTCTCTCCTGGGTTTTTTCCCCTTTTCGATCTATAGCATCACACTGCTGACATCATCAGCTTCCAGGGGTTTAATCATCCTCTCTGTGCAGAGATCACTCTCTTGCTTTGAGTCCCATGTCATCAGCTGCCTGTGTTTCTCCACAGACATCTCAAATTCAAAGCTCTTCACAACTTAGTCCCAACCTACCTTCCCATTCTCAACCTTATACTTTACTCCCTTCAACATGCTCTAAATCCAGCCACACCAATCTACTTGCTGCTTCTCACACATAGCTCTCCATCTACCTCTGCACTTACTACTTACTCTCTATGATTAGAATGTTCTCCCTCCTCACCTCCAATTTTAAGTTTCCATGCCTTCCTTTATATTTCATATCCAGTGCGTGCTTCTGCAAGAGGCTGTTCTTGGGCACTCCAGCTGTTAGTGCCTTCTTCATTAAGATTACCTTCTATTTATTCCATATGTGATTTCTGTGCACCTGTTTCCTGACATTGCTCTCATTAGAATGTACATTTCTTGATGGTAGGGACTGTTTTTTAACCTTATTTCACATCCCAAGCACTTAGCATAGTGCTTGGCAATACTAAGCATCAGAAATGTTGAATGATTAACAAAAACCCTTTGAGTATTAATGGACACTGATTATCCTACTTGAACTCTGCTAACACAAACCAACAATCATTTTGTTGGTTGCATCACATTCTGGTTGAAAGTGTTCAACTATTCACCTCTTATTGGTGGGGAGTCCAATAAATTTTCAATCAATAACTACATCAGCTCATTACACAAATTGTGTACTGCTGGCATGGAGAGCAGAACATAAGAACTTGATGAGGGTTTTTGTTTTTGTTTTTTTGCCACCATTACAACTTTCTTTCCCCAAAGAATTCTTTGTCTGGTTTCATCTAATTCCAGGCATTCACTGAATACGGTTTTAGGGAATGTTGCTGTCATATGCCTGTTTTATAAGAGGATGCTTTTTTTTTTTTTCTTAAAGGAGGAGACATAATCTTTTACAAAATTATGCCTGGACAATTGGTACCTTTGGATGATAAATGTTTTGCTTCGTTGTAGATGTTGCTTTTCACATCATTGTTGCTTGGAGCAAGTGAAGAAATTTGGCTGTGAGTTACAGAAGAGTTCAAGGTCCAAAGTGACATGTGCAGATCACAAAATAAAATGTAAGTGATTTCATGGAGGTTGTTGATCAGGTCAAGTCAGGAGGGAAGCCTTGAATGCCTACAACATGTCCACACAGTCCTTCCCTCTAAACAGCTTAATAATCTGGTTAGAGATAGGAAATAAACACAAGAAAAAAATATATTTATTTGTGTATGTTTGTGTGTATGTGTGTGGATATATATGTATAAATATACAACAAAATAAATATAAGGTATTTTTATAAAGTAATTATACAATAAGAAAAACACAAGAAAAATTAACAAGGTAAAAGAAGGTACCAGAGCCACAATAAAACTACAAATAATTCAAATTTTAACTATACTGAATTTTTCTTTTGGGGGGGGGGAGCAAGGCAATCAGTGTTAAGTGACTTGCCCAAGGTCACACAGCTAATAAGTATCAAGCTTTTGAGGCTGGATATAAATTCGGGTCCTCCTAAATCCAGAGCCAGTGTTCTAGCCACTGCACTGCCTATATTGAATTTTTTAAAGTTCTAATGGTTCCTTTGTTGTGTATACCATAGTTATTCCCCCTCACCCCAATTCTCTATAGCAATAACAAAAGCTAATTCATACAAAACAATTATCTAATAACAGATGCATATTCTACACTTATTGTCCCTTACCTTTCTGCCAGATATATTTCATTATGTACTCTCTAAAGACTGATTATTGTGACTAATCTGAGTCTGCCTTATTTATGTTGTTGTAATCATTGTATGTGTTATTCTCCTTATCCTACTTATTTTGCTCTGAATTTTGATCTTCCAATAGATGTTGGATGGTAAGCATCATCTTCTGGTGATGGGATTTATGCTTCACTTAGGAACAAGACTAGATGGCTCTAAAGCTCCCTAGTTCCATGTATTTTTTGTTTTAAATGGCATTAGCTCCAACTGAAAGTACTATTTCTCAATGCATCAAACAAAGAATGTTCATTGAACATCTATTATATACATTAGGTACTCTGAGGTCTAGTAAGAAGTATACAATGGAAGGGTTAGGGTAGCCAGAAAAGGTATTAGATCAAGGCAGTGGAAGGAAGTGGGAATGTTTAACCTGGAGCAGAGAAGGTTTATATGGAGCATGGGAGCTGTCATCGAATGCATGAGGGACTGTAAGGTGGAAAAGTTATACTTGTTTTGCTTGACCTAAAAAGATAGAACTAAAGACTGTTGTACCCCAATAAAAGTGAGACAGAAGATCCCCAAGATTAAGTTTAAAAAGTGGATTTTATTACCGCGGGATACCGCGGGACTGTTGGGGTACATGGTCACCCAAATCAGACAGTGCTTTTGCACAGACAGTGTGTCGGTTTTATAGAGGTTCCATAGCCAGGTTACATAAGCTGAAATTACAGTGATGTAAACTGAAACTACAATGATTGGTCAGTGTACACTTGAAACTACAATTAATGATTGGTCAGTATACATTTGAATTTCCCCACCAGCTTGAAACCCTAGGCTGGGACTCCCACCCACAGATTAATCAAGGGGAAGCAAGGGGTGGGGGTTCTGCCTGTTTACAGATTAAGCAAGGTGAAGTTCTGTTTTACAAATCAATGAAGGAAAGATTGGGCTGCCTGCTTTACAAATCAAGGAAAGGGAAGGTTGGGCTGCCTGTTTTACAACTCAAGGAAAGGGTGAGTGGATTTGTGTCCAACATTTGGGAAGGGCAAAGTGACAAATCAATGGGGGAGGGGCAGAGTGGACCTGTGTCCAACAAGACAACCAAAAGAAATTGCAAACAGGAAAATTTAGGCCAAATATGAGGGAAAATTTACTAGAAATTTAAGCTGCCTAAAAGTAGAATGAGTCATCTTCTCAGGATATAACAAATTCCCTGTCAATGGAAGTATTTAAGTAGAAATTGGATGACCACTTACTGAGGAATCTATAGAGTCAATAGGATAGGCTGCTCAGGAATAGAGTGGTGTAGGCTACCTCTGTGATGCCTTCCAACTTTAGGAGTCTATTCTTCCAGGGTGACTAGGTGGCGCAGTGAATAGAGCACCGGACCTGAGTTCAAATCCAGCCTCAGACACTTACAACAAAAACTAGCCATGTGACCTTGGGCAAGCCACTTAACCCCAATTGCCCTGCAAAATGCAAAAAAAGAAAAGAAAAGAAAGAAAAGAAAAGAAAAGAGGTTTCCTAATTACTTTAGGGCAGCTAGGTGGAGCACTGGCCCTGGAATCAGGAGGACCTGAGTCCAAATCTGGCCTCAGACACTTGACACACTTACTAGCAGTGTAACTTTGGGCAAGTGACTTAACCCCAATTGCCCTCCAGAAACAAAAACACAAACAAAAAACACTAAGAAGCTAAATTCGGGGCAGTTAGGGAGCGCAGTGAGTAGAGGGCAGGCCCTGGAGTTAGGAAGACCTGAGTTTGGATCTGGCCTCTGACACTTAACAGAAAAACAAACAAGCAAAAAGAACTAGCCCTGTGACCTTGGGCAAGTTACTTAACCCCAATTGCCCTCCAAAATAGCAAAAAAAAAGTCTATTCTTCCAAGAAGACAGAGCCCATGTCCATCAATCACTCACCATCTAGCAGAGGAGATAATCAACCAATAAACATTTCTTCAGTACTTATCATTACACAATGCTCAACTCTGAGCATAAAAAGAAAAAAAATAGAATGGGTCTTGCCTTTAACAAGCATACATACACAAAGAAGAAGAATTAACAATACAAAGCATCATATGCTAAGGGTCAAATAGGTGGCATAGATAGTGTTTCCAACAGAGTAGGCACTAATTGAGCCCTGTAGAATTGTATAGAGGAGATCAAAGGAAGGAGAGATCACTTACAGCTGAGAACATCAGAGAAGTCTTCATGGGAGAAGTAAAATTTGAGTTGGACCTGGTATAAGAAAAAAAAAAATCTTAGTTTCAGTTGAATGACAAGGTTAGAAGCCAAATAGCAAAAGGTGAAGAGTGAGGATCAGACTTGAAAAGTTCCATTTGGAAAATCTTCATGGAGGAGATGGGATTCAAATAGACTCTTGGAAAATGGATAGGATTTACAAATGGTCACTGGAAAAGAACGTTTTGCAAGTGAAGATGCAGAGAAAGTATAAGGAGATGTCCAGTGAAGAAATATGGCTAAAGGAAAGGCTGTATATAAGAGAGAAAGAAGCCTGAAATGGTTAATTGATGAATCCTGGAAATCAGGATCCAGTCAAGGAACCAAATGGTCAAGGGCATCTTAGGATACTATCAGGTGAAGTACTAACAATTTGATCAATAACATTAATTTATATTCCTGTAACTCTTTAAACAGAGGACAGACAGATAGATAGATGATAGACAGATAAAAGATAGATAGATGAGAGATAAATAGAAAGATATATGATAGATAAATTATAGATGATAGAAAGATATACAGATAGATAGATAGATAGATAGATAGATAGATAGATAGATAGATAGATAGATAGATAGATATAGCATTTATTAAGCACTTAATATGTGCCAACCATTGTGCTAAGTGCTAGGAATACAAATACAATCAAAGAAGACAGTCCTGCCTTCAAGGGGCTTACATTCTAATATGTGAAGACAACATATAAAAGAGTTCTAGAAAGCCGAGGAGGGGAGAGTACATCCATGTGTGAGGGGAGACTCTATGGTTACAAAGTACCTTTGCACTTATCTTTCTCATCTGAGCCTCATATGAATTCTATAAGGAAGATGGAATTATCTCCTTTGATATATAGGGAAACCCTGAGGCATGACTATGTCCTATCAGGACAATTGCCATTTCTATTCCACCTTGAAATTCAATAAATTCAATGCATTAACTATTTATTCAGTGCCTTTGTATAAAGGTTACTATACTTGGTTCAAGGGCACATACAAATTATGAAAGGCCAACATGCAGATTAAGGGAGGTGCTCATTCTGTCTTCCTCTACACTGGTCAAACCACAGCTGGTATATCATGTCTAGTTCTCAGTATCACAGTATCACAGAAAGAACTCAGATGAGCTGGTGTATGTCCAGAGAAATGTGACTAAGATGGTGAGGGAACTGAAAGCTCTCCTCTATGAGGACTGGAATTGGAGATGTTTAGTATGCAGTAAAGAAGACCCAGATTAGATGAAGGTACAGGTTTCTTCAAATCTATGAAGGATTGTCATGTGGAAGAGAAATCAAACATTTGATTTACTTGACTCTACAAGGCAAAACTAGGAAGAATACATTGGAAAAAACATAAGAAAGAAAATTTTCCTAAATGTAGGTCATGCTGAAGTAGACTAAACTGCTTTGTAAGTTAGTATGAGAGCTCTCCATGACTGGGAGTGTTCAAACAGAGGGTGTATAGGTCACCTATTAAGGTTCCTGTAGATGGTAGTCTTGCTTTAGGCAGGGGCTAGTAGATAAGACTATCTCCAAAGTTTATAACCCAGCAGGGGATTCCATTTCCACAGATCACCATCATACAAAACTGTGCTTGATAGAAACATTATAGTTAACAAATTTCTATATAAAAGGTGATGAAGCAGAAAGAGTGCTCAACTTAAAATCTGAGATCTGATGTTCCAGATACTGCGAGTTATTTTGTAACAATGGGCAAGTCTTGTAACTCTCTGAGCCTCAGTTTCCTCATTTTCAAAATGATGGTGATATCATACTACCTATTGTTAGGAAAGCCTTGGTAAAATGTAAAGCTTTACTATGTACCCATGAATTATTCTTGGTAATGAAGTGTCCGTTATTTTGCCTTTGCTTCTTTAGGTAGAGGGCAGAGTGTATGTGAGGAGCTTCTGTGCTCCTGTGATCAGACTGCTGCCGAGTGTATGGCTGCTGCAACATTCAATGAGAGTCACAGATTCTGGAGCAGATCCAGGTGCCAGGAGAATGGAACACTGTGTGAAGACAGTAACCATGAATGGCCTTTGGCTCCCACTGGTTTAGGAGTCAGCTCAAGCTCTGATGAGAACAGCAGTGAAGAGTCTGTTGCTTCCCTCACAGGAGGTTTCAGAAGAAAGAAAAGATTTTTGGGAAGGCCATTTGGTAATGCTGGTTCCAGGCCAGCCCGTGGACAATAATTTGAGTTTCCTTCATCAGTGAAAAACACCAAAAGCAGGTCTTCTAGAACTGTATTATTCCAGATTTAAGCTTTCTGAAGCCTTGGATGCCTCACCTGCCAAATCATCATAATAATGATTCTTCTATATTTTCCCCCCACAGGTATGATGGGAAGATTGATGGAGAAAGTAAAGAAGATGCTTTGAAAATTAGGAGTCCTCCATACACATACGGCGTTACTATTGCCAGACACGTTAGAATGCAAGATCAGAGGGGTCTGGATGTGCCTCTTGTCTGATTTGTACTGCATGTATTGTATCATGGAAATTAAATAAACATTCAAATTAATTGTGTTTTTAGAATTTCACTACTTTAGATGGCAATGCACAGATACTACGGGTGGTGTATAAGGGAGAAGGGATGAGAGGATCACTGCCTGAACACTTAGTCTTTGAATGCTATTCCTGGAAAAGTTGAGCCAATGATAAAAACCAAAGTTAGCAGTTCAGGTAAAAGAAGTTTTAATTAAATTATGTATCAATTACTTTTAGGCATCTAGGTAGCACAATGGACAGAGTGCTGGGTCTGAAGTCAGAATGCTCATCTTCCTCAGTTCAAATCTGGCCTCAGATATTTATTGTGTGACCCTGGGCAAGTCACTTAACCCATTTTGCCTTAGTGTCCTCATGTGTAAAATTAACTAGAGAAGAAAATGGCACATCATTCCCATATCTTTGCCAAGAAAACTCTAAATAGGGTCATGAAGGGTCAGACACAACTGAAAAACAACTGAACAACAAAAAACCCATTTACTTATATAGCAGCATGCATGTGACTGGGTAACTAGTCATTTCCCAGTCCCAGAGGTAGAAATGTAATGTGGTGCACTGGGAAGAACGGACCTGGGAGGGAGGAGACCTACCTCTGCTATTGATTCATAGTTTAGTCACTGAGTAAATTGCTTTCCCTTCATGGGCCTCCATTTCTTCCTCTGTAAAATTAGGGACTTTGCCCCTTTTCTATCTCTAACAATATGAATGTAATTCTACTCATTTCGACTTAGATTCACTACCTGCTTCAAGAGCTTTCTTTCATGGAGTTGTATACAAGGAGCACAACTTAGTGCAACAAAAACCATTTCTTAAACAATAAAGTACATTTTCAACAACACTTTGAAAAGATAAGAAATCTCACATTACATATGACCATGCTTTTTTTTTTTTTTGAGAGGATGCAGGCTTTCAGAGACTTTGTGTAATTATAAACTGTATACTTTTATTTCGCAACTTAAAGCCTACAAACTCTAATCTTTGTAATTAGGAAACTTTTTAAGTTCTTATATTCTTTTCTTATCATATCCTGGAGTGGGTAAAAAATATAGAATCAGAAAATAAAACAGTCAAGAGTTAGAAGGAGCTTCAGAGGTCATGTAGTCAGTCCCACCTTATTTTATACAGGAGTCATATCTTTGACTGGTGGTCATCCAAAATCTGCTCCAACATTCTTCATGGTGGAGATCTCATTGCCTCAGACAACCTTGGATCACTTTGTTAGGAAAGTCTTCTTATCTTGAGCAAAACCTGCACCTTCCCCTTTAGTGATCCCATTAATTCTGCACTCTATGCCAAAGCATTCCATAAAATGTAACTTTAAGTAACTTCCAGAACAAGACACTCCAAGGTAACCAACTTTTTTCTTAACACTATCATTTCACTCTGTTGTCATTTTGAAGCCCCCCAATGCCTCCCCCACCTCAGCAAGTGCAGGACTCAGATTCTACTTAGAATTCTGTTTCTTTAGGTAAAGGCTTTGTCAGTCTATTGAATTAGAAAAAACCCCTTGTCCACTTTCCCTCCTAAGAGAGAAAGATTTTAAAATATAAATCCTTTATCTTTAATGGAAATGTATTTTTCCCTGAGATCGGGTTTTGAAAGATGTGGAAGGAAGGAATATATAGCATAAACTTCCTTAGGCACGTGAAGTGGTCAGAGAGGGACCAATGCTGGAGAGGATAGAGGAGGCTTGAGGTGCTGAATATACATGAATTGATATTTTATGAAGTTATGAAATGGGGGCAGGCATGTCCAGTACTTTGGGTACTCGCCAGAAAAAACCACAATTGGCAGTGGGAAAAGGGGTAGCAATCACACATTAATTAAACAGAGAGTAATGGGGGGAGATGGGTAAGGCTGTAAAGGCAGAGACAAATGGTGAAAAGTGATACAGTGGTAAATCTCATGGAAATGGATGGGTGGTGAAGGAAGGCAGGCAGTATAGTGTGGGGAAGAGGATGGGGAGGGGGAGAGGAAGACAGCATCAGTCATGTAACTGTGGATTAGAGTTGGGCAGCATGAACCTAATACAAATGGAAGAGTATGGGGGATGGAGGAGGAGCAACAGTTTGAAGTATCATTTTTATAATTTTTGGGTTTTTTTGGTGGAAACAGACCAACTGCTATTTATGACACTTTGGGGTGAATTCACTGACATATCCAAAGTATCTCAAAGTTGTCAACAAAACTTTAAATATACCATATATATGGTATATAAATATAAATATTATAAATATAAATAAATATTTATATTTGCCATATAAATATACCATCTCAAAGTTATCAGCACCTTGGATATTCTGCTGGTCTGGAACTCTGGGGATCTGGATTTTGTGTGGAATTCACATATCACAGGAATAGAACCTTGACATCAGCACCTGGATGGTTTCTCCTAATCCAGTACATATTACCAAGATATGAATTTTGGTTAATATTGATATCATGCTTCTTTGATCTTTGAGAGTTTGTACATGACTTTCAGGCTCCTCTTTGCAATTTCATTTCCAGCTACTGCCCCTTTATATGAGCTACCTATACATTACTTAGGTGGTACCTGAAACCAGACCTTCCTGGTTCCATTTTGAGCACTCTGCACTACACCATATTGACTCAGTATTCTGCTACTAAGAGTATCCTTGGAAACGTGAATACATCCTAAGA
The DNA here is from genome assembly GCA_011680675.1 of Gymnobelideus leadbeateri. Taxonomy (NCBI): domain Eukaryota; kingdom Metazoa; phylum Chordata; class Mammalia; order Diprotodontia; family Petauridae; genus Gymnobelideus; species Gymnobelideus leadbeateri. Next base: position 473,433 of record WOXC01011850.1, on the reverse strand, counting down.
ATCATGCCAAAGTTTAAAAAGAAAGGGTTGTTTTGACTGTCATTCAGTTAAACTCAGACTCATAGAATATAAGAATTAGGAGGGACCCTAGAGATAAGGGGTCTGCAAACTACAGCCTAAGGGCCAACTCTAATCCATTCTCTAAGTGCAGCTCCAAATAAGAATGGCTTCTACGTTTTTAAATATAATTATTTTTATTTTTTTACTGTAAAAGCCATTTTTAACTACTGGGTAGTACAAAAATATGCAGAGGACCAGATTTTGGCCTTAGACCAGAGTTTGCTGATTTGTATCTAGACAGATGAATTTACCTCTTTTGGAGATGAGGAATCTGGGACCCAGAGAAGAAACTGCCTGAGGTCATGAAGTTAGCAAGTGTTTCTTCTAACTCCAAGTCTGGTGTTCTTTCAGTGGGCTTAGGTAGAGATTTCAGACAAGTTAAGCCAATAAGCACATTTTTTTACGTACCAAGTCCTAGTGATACAAAGAAAGGCAAAAAATAGATCTTGTTCTCAAGGACTTCAGACTCTAATTGAGGAAGCAACTGTAGTGCCAGTGTAATCTTTACAGCACTGTTACTATAAATAGTCCCATATAGTGCTAGATTGCAAAATATAACAAACTCTCCATATAGAGGACAGAAGCAAAGCAATTATTTAGACACCAGAAAACCAACTCCCAAAACCAGTAAGCCGCTTCCATCATAGTAGTAAAGAAGTTAACAAGTCATAACAACACAGAGAGCCACAGCATCCTTCAGCCTTCCTACAAACCAATATAAGATCAATATTTACTCACAAACCTCTCTATCTCCTTGCCTGAGTGTCGGCTCTCTCTCTCACTGTCTCTCTGACTCCCAACTTCCTGTGGGCTGTGCTCTATCCTTCAGCAAGCTCTTCCCACCACAGGCTCCATGTGACTACATTCAGCCTATTAGGGGGCAGAGTTTATCTTCAAAGCAAGGAAGATCTTCAAATTCCCATTACCCTTACAGCAATATGCAAAGAACTATGGGCAAAAATATACATATATATATATATATATATATATATATATATATATATATATATATATATCCAAGAAAATTAGAAATAATCAACAAAGGGAAGTCACTAACATTAAGGGGGATTTAAAAAGGCTTCATACAGAAGACGGGATTTTAGCTGGAACTCAAAGGAAGTCTGAGAAGCCTGGAAATAGAGAAGGGAAGGGAGAGAATTACAGGCATAAAGGACAGTCAGTGAGCATGACAGGAATTGGGAATGGAGTTACATGTTCAAAGAACATCGAGGAGGCCAGTGCCACATTGCTTTTAAAACTGCCATCATTCCTTGTATATTGTTTTACTTGATCTGGAACTGTTACATTACAGATAGGATGAAAAAGCCTAAGGACAGTTTTGGCTATAAATTTTTAATCAGAGAATGTAGGGTTCAGAAGGAACCCAGTTACTATCTAGTCAAATCCATATCTGAAAAAATCCCCTCTATGATATAGTCCATTGGAGGCAATTTGGCCTTTGGAAAACCACTACTTTATACAAGGCAGATCATTTTACTTTTGAAGAGCTCTAATTACTAGGTTTTTCCTGATTTCAAGTCCAAAGGTGCCTCTGAGACTTCTACCTACTTCTTTTAATTGTGCCCTCAGGAGCCAAACAGAACAAATCTAAGTCTTTTCCCATGTAACAGAGTTTTAAATACTTGAAGACAATTACAAAGTTCCAGTTTTCTCTTCTACAGGTTAAATATCTCTGGTTCAACCAACATTCATGACAGAATCAATACCATTTATAATCCTGGTTTCCTTTCTTCAGGTGCTGTCTAACTTATTGATGGCTGTTCAAAAAAAGTAGGACTCAGAATGGAACCCAATATTCCCAGATGTCATCCAACATGGGCAGAATATATTGGACTAAATCTGTCTTTTACTAAAAGTTATACTTCCCTTAATGCTGCTTGAGCATCTTAGCTTTTTGGATTGACACATCACAGTGTTGACTCAGTTTGGCCTTAAACTCTGTTAAAATCTTTTTTTTTTATGCCCCCAAATAACAACTACCCATGCCTACTCAACTTGTAAAGTTTATTTTTTGAAGAATAGCATAAATTATTACAAATTTACTAAATGTGTATTAAATTTTATTTTAAAAAAATTATTCAACCCACATATTATTCTATCCAGTTAAGATCTATTTTTAAAATTTTATTTATTTTTAGTTTTACATCATTTTAGTTTACATAATTCATTTCCACAAGATTTTGAGTTACAAATTTTCTCTCTGTTTTTACCCTACCCACTACCATAAAACAGCAATCCCACTGTATACCCCCTCCCCCAATCTGTACTCTCCTATATCCTTTACCATCCCCCTTTTGACTTTCCAGTAGGGCAAGATGGATCTCTATACCCCAGTGCTATCTTATTTCCCAGTTGCATGTAAAAAAATTATACACACACACACACACACACACACACACACACACACACACACACATATTTAAACATTTGATTTTAAAACTTTGAATTCCAGATTCTTTGCCTTCCTCCTTTGTCACTCACCCTTACTGGGAAGATAGGCAATTCAATATAGGTTGTATACATGTAGCCACACAAAACATTTCCATAGTGGATATATTGTGAAAGACTGATTATTTCCCTCCATCCTATCCTGCCCTATACTTGTTCTATTCTCTACTTTGACCCTATCTATTTTCAAAAGTGTGTGCTTCTAACTTCCCTCCCCCGCCCCAGACTCCCCTCCCTTCCATCATCCCCCTTCTCATCGCCTTCCCCCTACTCTCCTGTAGGGTGAGATACCCTATTTAATGTGTATGTTATTCCCTCCTTGAACCAAATTCAATGAGAGTAAGTTTGACCCATTCCCTTTTGCCTTCCTGTTCTTTCCCTCCATTGTAAGTTTTCCCTTACCTCTTCTATATGCAATAGTTTACCCCATTCTGTCTCCCCATCTCCTCTCACCTCTCAATTTTACCTTTTAAGTATCATCTCTTCGTATTAAATTGGTCCTGTGACCTCTATGTATACCTGTACACATATATAGACACACTCACATATGTATTCATACCCTCCTATATAGTATATGTATACATATACATATACATATACATACATACATATATATATACACACACACATATTTATATTCCCTTCAATTATTCTCATACTGAGAAAAGTTTCAGGAGCCTCGTCATCTGAAACCTGCAGAGCGCGGTGCCCGTGCACAGGGCCCGCCTGGAGCCCCTACGGCGCGTGCTGGCCATCTGGTGCTTCGACCCCAGCGTGATCTGCGTGGATGACGGGCACATGCGGCGGCTCACTGGACGCTACCGGGACCGCCCGAGCCCACGGACCTGCTGGACTTCCCTTTCCACGAGGAGCTGCGCGGGGATGCTACCCCGGCCCGAGCATCCCAAGGACTTCAGCCTGGGAGACCTGGGTGTGGAGCACATCTTCCCGTAGTACGGCGAGGACTTCGGGGCGTGCTGACGGTGACAGCAAATCACGGACTTCGCCGGTAGCTATTCATTCTGCCTTCAGTGGCTCCCCCAGGGCTTGGAGGCAGAAGGTGGGCCCTTGCTCTCCTGGGGGACACAGATCCTGCTGTGTGCCCTGTTGGGCCTTGCCCAGAATGGGCAGAGCTGAGGGCACAGGGCAGCCCCTACACAATGTGCAATCCACCCTTATAACTATTTTTGGTAAGACAAGAGGGTGAAGGTATAAGAAAGCTATACTGTGGCTTAAACAGGAAAATGAGAATAGGGCACCTCCAATGGGTGGGCTCCACACTATTCACTGCCTTATAGCGTCTCCAGACAGTACAGGAGGCCTGCCAAACCTCTGGCAGGCTCTAGGCTGCACTGGTGTGCCTGAGCACGGCCTGATCTGATGGGCTTTCCTTTGGGATCCTCAGGAAAGACCTTCGGTCTCTGTGAGCATACCGATGCCACCTGGTGCCTGGAGCACATCTGAGTGAGTCATAGCACAAGCAGAGTTGTGTGCTCCCCAGGAAGTTTCCCTCCATTCACGGGAGGCCTCTACAATTGTCCATCTAGTGGCAAGGGCCATGTTGGCTGTTCAGAGAGATCGATAGGTGCCCGCACCCCAGACTCCTGGAAAACACAGCCAGTCAGGGAATTGCCTTGTCCCAAACCTTGGAGGGAACCCCCTGAGATGGGTGTGGATGTTTCTCAGGATATTCTCTCCCTCGTATCTTTACCTTCGGGGAAAAAACACTTCAGAGCCTTTGGGACCATAACTAATGCAGAGCTTGCCAGGCCTGTTAATAGTCCTTAGCACAGCCACTTCTGCCTAGAACCCTCACAAACTTGAGCTGTTCAGGAGAGCTCAGGTGTTTTGTCTCTGGAGAGGGCAATAGGTACACCTCTGACCCCAGCAGCTGGCATGGGATCATTTAGAGCTGAAAGGAACCTGTGAGGGCCATGTGGAGAAACGGAGGCCCACCCATACAGGAAAAGGGGTTTAATGGAGGTCACCGAGGCAGTAAAGAGTCCAGGCAGAACCAGCTCTGCCAGGGTAGCCATGGCATCCTGTTTTATCAGGGCAGCATCATCAAGACAGCTGTGTCCAGTGACCTGGTCATTTTGCAGCGATGCCATGGCTGCCCCATGGTCAGAGGACCCAGAAGCAAGGTGGTATCAGGGATTTCTTTCAAAGGGACCTTGGGAGACCTTGGGGCATCCTGAGCCAGGGGAGAGAAAGCATTGGCACAGTGGTAAGATGAAGACTGTCCTGGCACAAGCAGCTTGTGACTCACGAACGTGGACACAGCATGCCAACTGCTTGGACGTTTATTGGGGCAGCTTGTCTGCAAAAGTTGGGGGCTTGGCATCAGACTGAGTCGGATGGTTTGGGGAGGGGGTGATGTGACATTAAAGGTTTTCCGACATTTCTAAAAAAAACAAAACAAACAAACAAACAAAAACAAGCAGCTTGTGACTCTCGAATGAGAAAAGTTTCATAAGTTACAACGATCTTTTTTTTTTCCATGTGGGAATGTAAATAGTTCAATTGTGATAAGTTCCGTATGATTTCTTTTCCCTGTTTACCTTCTCATGCTTCTTGGATATGAATGTCAAATTTTCTATTCAGCTCTGGTTTTTTCATCAAGAATGCTTGAAAGTTCTCTATTCCACTGAATTACCATATTTTCCCCTGAAACTTGATACTTAGTTTTGTTGGGTAGGTGATTCTTGGTTTTAATCCTAGGTCCTTTGCCTTATGGAATATCATATTCCAAGCCCTTTGATCCCTCCGTGTAGAAGCTGCCAGATCCTGTCTTATCCTGATTGTGTTTCCACAATATTCAAATTGGTTCTTCATGGCTGCTTGTATTATTTTCTCCTTGGTCTGGGAACTCTGGAACCTGGCTATAATATTCCTAGGAGTTTTCTTTTTGGGATCTTTTTCAGAAGGTGATCTGTGGATTTTTTCAATCTCTATCTTGCCTTCTAGTTCTAAAACATCAGGGCAATTTTCCTTGAGAATTTCTTGAAGGATGATTTCTAAGTTCTTTTCTTGATCATGTGCCTTGAGCTGCTCAGTGTCCAGCACTTAGCATGATCCGGAGACGTGAATAAGAAATGACCAGGTCATGTGGGTAGTTCAAGAAAAAACCATGAACTCCCTTTATTGATTCTCAGGACAAGATTTTTATAGAGCAACAAGACAAAGGAAGGGGACTCAAGTTTTCTAATCATTACCTTAGTCTGTTGTGTCCTGGAAGTAGCATGGAATAGATAATTTGGTAAGGATTTCTTATCTAGGAGACTAAAGTCTTAGGGTAAGCCCTTTGATCTAGGCCTCAGGTACCTGCTAATGCAGCCACAGTCATAAACAGATACAATTGAGAGCAGACTTCAAAGCTGAAGCACAATCCTCAAAAGACAACTTGTTTAGAACTGGCCACCCAAAGATACCTGAGTGCTGAATCAGATATGTCTTGGGGCAGAGCCTGTTGGCCTCAGAACTCAAATACCATCCTTATAAGTGTAACCCATATCAAAAGAACTCCAGAGCTGACTTAGTGAAAAGTCGCATCTCAAAGAGGTCTTTGTTGTTCAGGTCCACTGATATCAGGGTAATTATCAGAGTCCTGGGACAAGCCTCTTTGGCTCCCTACAATCATGGCTTTCAGGTAGACCAATAATTTTTAAATTATCTCTCCTGGATCTATTTTCCAGGTCAGGGGTTTTTCTAATGAGATATTTCACATTGCCTTCTATTTTTTCATTTGTTTGGATCTGTTTAATAGTATCTTTATTTCTCATAAAGTCATTAGCTTGCATTTGCTCCAGTCTAATGCTGAAGGAATAATTCTCTTCAGTGAGCTTTTTTTTTTTTTTTTTTTGCTTTTTGGAGGGCAATTGGGGTTAAGTGACTTGCCCAAAGTCACATGGCTAGTATGTGTGTCAAGTGTCTGAGGCCACATTTGAACTCAGGTCCTCCTGACTCCAGGGCTGGTGCTCTATTCACTATGCCACCTAGCTGCCCCTTCAGTGAAGCTTTTGAGATTCTTTTTCCATCAGGCAAATTTGGCTTTTTAAGGCATTCTTCTCCTCTTTGGCCTTTTGAGCCTTTTTTGCCATTTCAGTTATTCCATTTTTTAAGGTCTTATTTTCTTCAGTCAGGCTGTTGACTGTCTTTTCATGATTTTCTTGCATCATTCTCATTTCTCTTCCCAATTTTTCCTCCACTTCTCTTATTTTGTTTTCAAAATTCTTCTTAAGCTCCTCTATGGCCTATAACTAGCTCATATTTTTTTTTTGGAAGCTTTTGGTGCAGGAGTTCTAACTTCATTGTCTTCCTCCTGTTCTATGCTTTGATCCTTTTTTTCCCCCAAAATAGGAGTCTAAAGTCAGATTTCTGTGTTTGCTTTGCTTCCTTTGCTTGCTCATGTTGCCACTCAATTACTTGACTTTTAAGCTTTTTGCCACAGTAGAACTCTGCTTCCAGAGAGGAGAGCTTTGCCCCAAATTGCTGGGGTTTTCACAGCTGCTGGAGCTATTAGTTGGCTGCCCTCTCTGAAGCCTCCACATGCTGTGCTCACTGGCCACCCCAGACCCTCCATCCTAGACAGCAATCCAGATCCAAGCAGGTTAAAGCAAGAGGGATTACCCCTCAGAACGGTTGGTTGGTTCCTCTATGATCTGAAGGCCAGGAACTCTGAAGCAGCCACGTGGCAGCAGCCATTGCACTTCAGTTGCTTCTTTCAGGAAAGGGGAAAGGGGAGGAGAGGCCGGACCACACTCCCGGACCCCCTGTTCCCACAAAGTCCACACTGACCACTCACTTTGTCTTTGGCATTTGTAGGTTGATAATTCTGGAAACCACCACAGATGCTGGTGATCCCCTCTCCCACATCCCTCTAGCTGCGGCTAATCGGGCTGCTCTGAGGATAAAACCACAGGCTTACATGGGACTGGACTCTGCTCCCAACATGCTGCATTGGACCTTTCCTGCCAGCCTGCCAGGATGTCTTCAGCAGGAGGTTTGTTTCTCTCTGTCCCTTTGTGGGTTCTATAGCCTTAAAGTTTGTTTAGAGTCATTTTTATAGGTATTTGAGGTGGTAATGGGGGGAGCTGAGGGAGTTTTCCTGCTTCTACACTGCCATCTTGGCTCCACCTCCTAAGATCTATTTTGGATGAAGGTTTTATCATACAGTGTGTTAGTAAAACCACACAGGTTGGAATAATCTAAAAATTAGTTATATACTATGTCTTTAACTAAATCACTGATAAAAATATTAAACAGACCAAGCAGAGATCCATGGGACATGCTAATAGAGACTTTTTTCCAAGGTGACAGCTCATTAATAAATGTTCTTTGAGTCATTCAGCCAGTTCCAAACTCATCAAATGTCAGTTCTAAACTCATCTATGCCATCTGATTATACTATGGCTCTAGATCATCTCCATAAGAACAATATGTGATATTTAGTGGGTGGAGCCAAGATGGTGGGAGTAAAAGCAGGGACCTGATTTAGCTCTCTCCAAACCCCTCAAAATACCTGTAAAAAATTACTCTAAACAAATTCTAGAGCAGCAGTAGCCACAAAAATGACAAACTGAAACAAAATTTCAGCACAAGACAATCTGGAAGGTCAATAGGAAAGGTCTATCACACCAGACTAGGAATGAACACAGCCAGTATGGGCACTTCAGCACAGACAAGTCTGGAGCAGGCTTCAGGGCACTGAATCACTGGCAGCTGCTGTGATTTCCACACTTCTCAATCCACAAACACAAAAGACAGCTTCAAAGTGCAGTGGGAAAGGTCTCCCACCTGGGTGAGAGAGGAGGGCGGTCCAGCTCCAACTCCAGTCCCAGTCCCAGACACAGCAGTGGCTACTTCTGGAGCTCTCGGCCTATAGATGGTAGGAGAATTGAGCGGCTGATCAGAGGGGGATTACGGGGAACTTGTGGCTGGCTATGAGACAGGATTCTCTTGCTTTGCCCGTGTTTTGATTTGGGTTGCAGTCATGGGTGGTGGTCTTGGGGTGAAGAGTGCTAGAAGTGTGGAGCTTGTGAGGGCAATGGAGAGGGATTCCTCCTCACAGTTCTCAGGCAGAAAAGAGTACTTGTGGTTGTTCACAGACAAGAAGAGAAGTAAATGCTTCTCCTTTGATCATACTAACTTGGAAGACCAGAAAATTTAGAGGTCCCTAGAAATATCTCTGAAAACACCTGCACAAAACCTCTGAAGCTTGAAGCAGTATCTCCTTCACTTAAAAAAGAGCTCAAAAGTCAAGTAACAGTATGTGATATTTAGTGGGTGGAGCCAAGGTGGTGGGAGTAAAAGGGAAAAAAATCAGACTGTAGAAATTTACTTTCTTGGTGAAAAAGGTATTTTCTTACATCTTTGGTGACAAGGATGATCAAAACATGCAACCAGAAGACAACAAAAAGCCTCCAAGAAAAATACATCAAAAGCCTCCGAGAAAAATAAGAATTGGTCTCAGGCCATAGAAGAGCTCAAAAAGGATTTTGAAAATCAAGTGAAAGAAGTAGAGGAAAAATTGGGAAGAGAAATGAGAATGATGCAAGAAAATCATGAAAAATAAGTCAACAGCTTTCTAAAGGAGAACTAAAAAATGCTGAAGAAAATAACAATTTAAAATAACAATTTAAAAAAGACTAATCCAAATTGCAAAAGAGGTCCATAAAGTCAATGAGGAGAAGAATGCCTTAAAAGGCAGAATTGACCAAATGGAAAAGGAAGTCCCAGAGCTCCCTGAATAATTCCTTAAAAATTAGAATGGAGCAAATGGAAGTTAATGACTCTATGAGAAATCAAGAAATTATTAAACAAAACCAAAAGAATGAAAAAATAGAAGACAATGTGAATATCTCAATAGAAAAAAAAAAAACACTGACCTGGAAAATAGATCCAGGATATATAATTAAGAAATTATTGATCTACCTGAAAACCATGATCAAAATAAGAGTGTAGGTATCATCTTTCAAGAAATTATGAAGGAAAATTGCCCTGATATTCTAGAACCAAAAGGTAAAATAGAAATTGAAAGAATCCACCTATCACCTCCTGAAAGAGATCCCCAAAGGAAAACTCCTAGGAATATTGTAGCCAAATTCCAACATTCCCAGGTTAAGAAGAAAATATTGCAAGCAGCTAGAAAGAAACAATTCAAGTATTCTGGAAACATAATTAGGATAACACAAGATTTAGCAGCTTCTACTTTAAGAAATCCGAGAGCTTGGAATATAATATTCCAGAGGTCATAGGAGGTAGTATTAAAACTAAGAATCATCTACCCTGAAATCTGACTATAATAGTTCAGGGGGGAAATGGAATTTCAATGGGATAGAGGACTTCCAAGCATTCTTGTTGAAAAGACCAAAGCTGAACAGAAAATTTGAGCTTTCAAATACAAGAATCAAGAGAAACAAAAGGCAAATAGGAAAGAGAAACCATAAGGGACTTAAAAATAAAATTAAGTGTTGAGAGGAATGTCCTGGGAGAAAAAGAAAGGGAGAGGTAGAATGTAGGAAATCATCTCACATAAAAGCAACAAGAAAGGGCTTTTACAATGGAGGGGAAGAGTGGAGAGGTGAGAGGGAATGAGTGAGCCATAAAGTTATTGGATTTGGCTTAAGGAGGGAATAACATATACACTAAATTGGGTATGGAAATCTATCTTACCCTACAGGAAAGCAGGGGTAAAGGGGATAAGAGAGGAGTGATAACAGAAGGGATAGCGGATTGGGGGAAGGGGTAATCAGAAGCAATCATTTTGAGGAGGGACAGGTCAAAGGAGAGAATAGAATGGAGGGTGGGACAGGAGGGAGGGAAATTATAGTTAGTCTTTCACAACATGACTGTTATGGAAGTGTTTTGCATGACTGCACATATATTACCTATATTGAATTGCTTGCTTTCTCAATGAGGGTGGGTGGGGAGGAAAGGAGAGAATATGGAACTCAAAGTTTTAAAAATGAATGTTAAAAAAAATTTTGGGGGCGGCTAGGTGGCACAGTGAGTAGAGCGTCGGCCCTGGAGTCAGAAGGACCTGAGTTCGGATCCGGCCTCAGACACTTAATGCACACACAAACAAAAACCTAGCTGTGACCTTGGGCAAGTTACTTAACCCCAATTGCCTTCCAAAAAAAAAGGCAAAAAAAAATTTTTTTTGCATGCAACCTGGAAATAAGATATACAGCAAAGGGGTATAGAAATCTATCTTGCCCTGACTGAAAATAGAAGGGAAGGGGATAAGAAAAAGGAGGAGGGGGGAGTGATAGAAAGGAGGGGTAATCAGAGTGCACACTGTCCTGGGGTGGGTGGAGGGGAGAAATGGGGAGAAAATTTGGAATTCAAAATCTTGTGGAAGTGAATGTTGAAAACCAAAAATAAATAAACTTAAAAAAGGAAAATGAAAAAAAAAAAAGAGTATGAGATAGTTTATCTTCTTTATCTCTTCACCAAAATCTAGTCTAAGGGGGTGTGGGTTCTTTTTTGTTGGTGCATGTAGGTTATGAGTAGCTGTGCGGGGCAAGAGGGTCTGTCTAGATTTGATTTTCAAGGAGGCAAAAAGTTATTTCTAGAATCTCTTCTTCCCACCCTTCTCCAAGGGAGACTTTGATTCCTGCCAGGAAGGAAAGCAGGAGATTGGGGGCAGTGGCTGGTCACCATGCTCTCCTTAGAAAGGGGCAGGATTTATAGCTTTCCCTTAAATACTGTTAGTCTAGGGGAAATAATTTTTAGGTTCAAGTAACACTCTTTTAAAATTTTTAAAATTCTGAGTTCAAAGTTTTCTCCCTCCCTTCAGTCCTTCCCCATCCATTGAGAAGGCAATATGATATCCATTATATGTGTGAAATCATGCAAAACATTTTTGTATTAGCTATATTTTTTAAATGAAAAAATATGTTTCAATCTTCATTCAGAGTTAATCAATTCTCACTATGGAGGATACCCTTTTTCATCATGGGACCTTTGGATTTGTTAGATCATTGTGTTTATTAGAGTAGCTAAGTCTTTCACAGTTGATTATTGTGACACTATTGCTATTACTGTGTACAGTATTCTCCTAATTCTGCTCACTTGATTTTTCATCAGTTCATATAAGTATTCCCAGGTTTTTCTAAAGTCATCTTGCTCATCATTTCTACTATTTAGATTACTTCATTATCAATGATACCTTTTAGCAAAATGTAGTTTCCCTGAAGATCTCTTTTAATTAGGTCTATTTTTGTTTTTAGTTTGTATGAGATTATTGCTACCGCTGCCCTTTTAACTTCAGATGAAGCAACAGATTGTTCTCGAGCCCTTTATTTTAACTTTTAGTTGTTTGTATCTTTCCACTTGAAATGTGTTTCTTGTAAACACAATATTGTTGGATTCTGGTTTGCAATCCATTCTGCTATCTGCTAGTGTTTTATGGCCGAGTCATCCCATTGATATTCATAGTTATGATTTCTAAGAACTTATTTCCCTCCATCTTATTGTCTTCTCTTTATCCTTCTCTCTTTATTTACCCACTCTCCTCAAAAAGTCTATTTTACTTCTATTGCCTCCCTCAATCCACCCTCCCTCTCATCATATCCCCCTTTCTAGCCACATTTCCCCCTTTCCCTTTGAATGACTGTTTCCTATATCAGTGTCTTATATATATTCTTCCTTCTGTGATCCAGTTCAGATGAGAGTGAGGTTTAAATATTGCCTGCCCTATTACCCGTTTCACTTTCCATTGTAAAAAACTTCTTTGCATGTCTCTTTTATATAACTTCCGCCATAATTTCTTCTCCCAGTGCATCCCTCTTACCTTTCCATTTTTGAGATCATCCCAAAATAACAGACTCACACCCATGTCTTTATCTATGTAGACTCCTTCTAACTGCCCTAATGATACAGTTCTTGAGTTACATGTATCATCTTCCCATATGGGAATGTAGAGTTTAACTTTATTAAATCCCTTAAAATTTCTCTTTCATGTTTACTTGTTTATGCATCTCTTGAATCTTGTGCTTGAATGTCAAAATTTCTATTCATCTCTGATCTTTTCATCAAAATGCTAAAAAGTCCTCTAGTTCATTAAATATCTATTTCCCACTCTGAAGGATTATACCCAGTTTTGCTGGGTAGGGTATTCTTGGTTCTAATTCTAGCTTGTTTATTTTCTGGAATATTGTATATTCCTAGCCCTCTGCTTCTATATGATGCTACCTGCTAAGTTTTGTGTGATACTGATAATGGTTCCATGATATGTACTGGTTTCTGTCTGGATATTTGTAGTATTTTTTTTTCCTTGATCTGGAAGTTCTGGAATTTGGCTAAAATATTCCTGGGAGCTTTCATTTTCATATTTCTTTCAGATGTCTGGTGCATTTTTCAATTTCTATTTTGCCTTTTAATTCTAGGATATTGGGCTAGTTTTTTCTTTATAATTTCTTGAAATATTGTCTAGGATCTTTTTAAAAATTCTCTCTCCTTGATCTACTTTTCAGGTCAGTTGTTTTTCCTAATGAAACATTCATTTTTTTTTTTTCTCATATATTTTCCTTCTTTTGACTGCTTTGTTTCTTGATGTCTCATAGAGCCATTAGCTTTCTATTTCCCCAATTCTACTTTTTTTTAAAGGCAATTAGAGTTGGTTAACTTGTCCAGGATCACAGACTTAGTAAGTGTCTGAAGCTTAATTTGAACTCAGGTTCTCCAAACTCCAGGGCAAGTGTTCTACCCACTACACCACTTAGCTGTGACTTAATTCTAATTTTTAATTAATTATTTTCTTCAACGACGTTTTGAAACCCCTTTTTCAATTTGGAATTCTGCTACTTAAATTTTTTCATCAGCCTAGTTTTGTACCTCTTTTACCATTTGGTCAATTCAGTTTTTAAAAGTATTTTCTTTAAACAGTATTTTCTTGCTTATCTTTTACCAAGATATCTGTCTTTTCATACTTGTCTTGCATCATTCTCATTTCTTTTCCTAATTTTTCCTCTACTTTTCTTATTTGATTTTAAAAATAATTTTTCTTTTGCTCTTTCTTTAACTTTCCCAGAAATTATTTTTGGGCTTGTGTCTAACTTGCATTTTTCTTTGAGGCTTTGCTTCTAAATCTGTTCATGTCATTGTTGTCTTCTGAGTTTGTTCTTGATCTTAACCACTGCCAAAGTAGGGTTTTTTGTTTTTGTTTTTTTATGGTCAGGGTCTTTATTTGTTGTTTGCTCATTTTTCTATCTTTTTTCTTGACTTTATTTTATATTAAAGTTGGGGGGAGGGAAGGCTATCCCTGGCTTCAGATTTTTCCAATCTGCTGTTTTCACAGATGATTTTTAGGGTCTGTAAAAGTTTTGGGGTGGGGCGGCTAGGTGGCACAGTGAGTAGAGCGCCGGCCCTGGAGTCAGAAGGACCTGAGTTCAGATCCGGCCTCAGACACTTAACCCACACAAACAAAAAAACTAGCCGTGTGACCTTGGGCAAGTTACTTAACCCCAATTGCCCTAAAAGGGGCAGCTAGGCGGTGCAGTGAGTAAGAGCGCCAGCCTCGGAGTTGGGATGACCGAAGATCAAATCCGGCTGCAGAAAATGAGCACCCACACATAAATAATGACTAGCCTTGGAACCTTGAGCAAGTTACTTAACCCCAATTGCTTAAAAAAAAGTTTTGGGGTTCCAACGTGGTGTGATACAGAGAGATGCAGCCGTTGACCAGATGTGCACTCTGGTCCTTACTCAGGAAGGGTCCTTGCTCCTTTGCAGCTGTAAATACTAGCACTTTCTGCCCTGGAAACAGAACCAAGGTCCCTGCTTCCTTGCAACTGGCAAGTGCTCCTTGCTGCCCTCAAGCTGCAACCCAGAATTGGTATGGGAATGAAGTTATCAGACAGCAATAGGTCCTGCCCCTAGTGCTAGTCCCCTGTAATCTTTTTTCTGATCATTAGTCCAATCCCCTTACTATCTGTGGACTGAGTTCTTGTAGCTGCTATTGTCACTGCTACAGCCTTCAAAGTCAACAGATGGTGTTGGCATTGCACTCTTGCCAGTCACCCACCCCAGTGTCATAGACCTTTCTTTCATACCTCTTAAGCTTTCTTGTACTGGAAAAGTCTCATCCTGACATTTGCTGACTATGCCACTTCAAAATTTTATTTGAAAGGTTATTTTAAAGTTGTTTGGAGTGGAATGTTAGGAGAGTTCAGCAGGAATGGTCCTTTTACTCCACTGTCTTGGCTCCATTATCCTAGCTTCACTTCTGATGACTATTCCTTAATGGGAAAGGAGGGCCCTGAGCACACACTCTCTCTCACACACACATATGAATGTGTAGATGTGTTTACACACGAAGATGTGTTTACACATGTATGTGTATGAAGATATAGTTATGTATGTATACACATATACACACATATTTCCAAGGCTTGACCCCATTCCTACCAAATGCCAGTTTCACAACGGACAGATATAGCATCACAAATAAACCCATTTATCCAAGTTACCAAAATGGAAATTAGGGAAAGTATACATAAGATACATGCCAAAAAATACATAGAATAAATGATTCCTCCCATAGGTATTAAATTAATTCAGTTTAACCAAGAGGGAGAGTCTCAGATCTCACCTAAGGAGAAATTCCTTAAGTCTCTACTGTGTCAAGTTGGGGGTAAGGACATAAAAGAGACTGACAACTCCTTTACATATCTTTTTCTCCCTTCATCGATCTGAAAAGAGTTTGGTATGTCACATCTTCTCTCTCAAAGCTGGAAATTCAAAGATCACAAATTTCTTTTCTCTCCCACTTTCACCAACTCTGCCCAACATCTGACATTGAGCAATCTCAACCAATGAGAAGAGAGTCTCATACAACAGCTCTTTTGCATCAAGGGTTACACTAAATGTACTGTTCTTTCTAGTTTAGTAACACTGTCAAAAAAAAAGTTACTAATGCTAGTTTGACAAATTATTTACATCAATTTCCTCTCATCTCTCAAGTCTTTGCAATATGGCTTCTGAATTCATTACAAAATGAAACTGCTCTCTCCAAAATGACCAATAATCTCTTTGCCAAATTTGATGGTCTTTTAAAATCCTCATCCATCTTGACCTCTCTGCTGCATTTAATAATCTTGCCCATCCTTTCCTCCTGGAAGCTCTTTTCTTGGTTTTCCTGTCTGACCACTCCTTTTTCATCATTCGTATCATGCATGCCTCCTAACCGTTGGTCTTTCATAAGGTACTTTCCTAGTACTACTCTCTCTACATTTTCTCTTTTGGTGAACATTCAGCTCCCACGGGGGCTAACTTAATTATCATTTCTTTGAAGATGACTCCCAGATGTATATACTAGGACCCAGTGTCTCTCTCCTGAGCTTTACCCATCACCCATTGCCTAGCAGACATTTCAAACTGGTGTGTTGAAGACATTTCAAAGGCAACATGGCCAACAAAGAACTCATCATCTTTTCTCTCAAATCTCATTTATCCAACTTCCCTATTAAAAGCATCCCATTAGTCCATTCTCGTTCCACTCTTGCAGGCTCACAAACTAGCACTATCCTCCTTCCTCTCACATAACCAATCTGCCAAATCTTGCCATTTCCATCTCTGCAACATATCTAATATTTGACCTCTTGTCTCTAGTCACCTAGCCACCATATTAAGCCTTCATCACCTAGTCTATATTGTTTCAATGACCTCCTCACTGGCCTCCCTATTTCTAGTCTTCCCATTCAACTGTCAGATGGTTCTCCTAAAGTGCAGGTTTAACCATGTCAACCCTTGGTCAATAAACTCCAGTGACTCATCACCTCCAGAATATAAAATTTGACATTCAAATACCTTCATAATCTTCCTCCCTACTCCCTTTCCAGTCTTTCCATCATACTTTCCACCATACATTCTGTGATCCAGTGACATTAGCCTCCTTGCTGTTCCTTAAACAATACTCACATATCCAAACTCCAGACATTTTCATTAGCTGTATCCCACTCCTGAAATTATTCTGTCTCTAAATTATTTCTGCTAAACTCTCACCTTCTGCGGGTGATAGAGATAAGAAATATGTCCAGATTTCCCTTAATGTGAGAACTTTCCATCCATTATCTCCAATTTATCCTGCACTTTCTGTATTTGTTCATGTGTCCTCCAGTAGACTGTGATCTCCTTGAGAGCAGGGAGTACTTTGTTTTGCCTTTATCCCCAGTACTTTATATACCACCTAGCATATTGAGTACATAACAGGCACTTAACAAGTGCTTGTTGACTTGAATGCTCCATCATAATCCATCCTCCACAAAACTGCCCAACTGATTTTCCTTAAGCATATATTTGACTATATCATTCCATTACTCAATAAATTCCGTGGCTCCCTATTATCTTTAGGATAAAATGTAAACTCATCTATTTGGCTTTGAAGTCCTTTACAACCTAGGTTCTTGCTTCATCGCAGGTTTCTTGTGCCTCATTATAGTATGGCTAAATCCTCATACAACATTACAGCTCCAGTTGCTGTGCCTTTACATTAACTATCACACCCCCTCTTCACTTTCACCTCATAAAATTCCTCTTCCTTAAAGATGTAAGTCAAACACCATCTTCAAAACAAAGCATTTTCCGATTTCAACGGCTAGTACCGTTCCTCCCTACCTTGAATTTGTTTTGAAAAAATCCAATATAAACATATATGTACATGTTGTCTCTCCTTATACAATATAAATTCCTGGAGTAGGATTTTAGGGGCGGGGAACATATCCCCAGAAGCTAGGATTGTGCTTGGCATATAGTAGAAGCCTGAAAAATGTTGATGAAGCCATGCTAGTTCTTTGTAATCATAACTTCCATTTTTAGGGGCCCACACTATCTCTTTAAATAACATTTTAAAAATTCCCTAGTAATTGGAGTCAAGTTCACTGGTTTGTATTGTAATGAATGGAAGAGACTCCATTCTTTTCCCTTTAAAAAGAAACCGGGGATGTTTTCCATTCTGCACTCTTGAGATTCCTCTCTTCATAATTTTTCAAAGCTCACTGATACTGATCAAGCAATCATTTTCCCCCCAGTATCTGAGGATGTATGTGAATCAACATTTGGATTCATTAAAGGCAACAATGTGATCTTATTATCTTAGGCCTCAAATCCCTGGTAGCCATTTTTATTCTGTCTTTTCTAATCCAAGTCATTATCCTTGGCACAGAAAAGAGGCAAAATAAACATTTTAGAAACACTTTAGACATAACTCTCTGCATTCTTTCTTGCCAGTTTTCTCATCCATCTGGAATAGCTGTCTTATAGCTACCTCCATTGAGCCTCTTTCCTCTCATACAGCACTAAAAACAAAAACAAAAAACAAACAAAAAGTCTCACTGTCCTGTCCTTAGCTTTTCTTGCCTAACTTGCTTCTGATTATTAGTATTGCTAAGCATTTTTCTTCTAACCTTTTTATTTTATGTATCTTTAAAAAAAAAGTTAAGTTGTCTGAATTATCTGTGCATTTAAACAAGCAAACTTGATATTTGTAAAATATGGAAACTGAGCAGAATATAAGGTTTCATCTATCTTTAAATGCTATGATTTGTGATTTAAGTGAATACCACAATTTCTCAGTGAGAAAAGGACTACATCCGTGGAGTACCTACCTTTTTCAACTGTCTACAAGATTATATGGTTTATTTGATAACATTATTTGCTTATGAGTTACTTTCTAGGAAGCTAGGTGGTATAGTGGGTAGAATCAGGAAGACCTAAGTCCAAGCCCTGTCTCAAGACACTTCCTAGCTGTGTGACCCTACATAAGTCACTTAGTCTCTGTTTGCCTCATTCTCCTTATCTGTAAAATTTAAGATTGTGAGGATAAAAAGAGATAATTAGAAAGCACAATACCTGGAACATAGTAAACACAGTAGTAAGTAACAATTTCTTCAACTCTATTTCCTCAGTTATAAAATGGGGAAAGCAGCATCTCCTTCAGAGAATTGTTGTGAGGATCAAGTAAGATCATAATATACAAAGTGCCTTGCAAAACTTAAAGCTACATATGCAAATCTTTTCTCCTATTATTATAGCATCTATTATGGATCACCATGGTAAGAAAAGGTACTAGTGTATACTACGTGACAGAATAGGAGAATGATACTTCACCACCTTCCCCAAACCACTGGCCAAGGGATATGTCTCATAGCCTTTGGTTTCTTTAGACCTTTTCCCATGAATTCCATAGGATACAATGGCTCTCATGTTCTACAGAACCTTTTTTGATGAAAAATTGTGCTTAAGTTTGTCTAGAAAGTTCTAGGTATTGCTGTAATCTTCACCACAAATGTTTCCAAAGCATTTCATCAAAACCCTATTTCCCTTCAAATATGAGACTAAGTCACGGAAACTGTGATGTGGTAGTGACCATATGTATTTCTTGGTAAAGCAGATCTAGTGGATGGTAGAACACAGAAACTGATACCGATTGTTACATTTTGACTTCTAATTATAATACAAAGGACATTTAGCAGCTTACTGACGTGGAAGGAACAAATGAATTTGAAAGATTTCACTGTGCTTGCTGAAGGAATAAGAGTTTCATAAAACTGACGATAAAGCATGTTTTCCACTTCTTAGCAGAGAGGTGTTGGTCCAGAATGCAGAAAGATATTTACAGTTATAGATAAGGTGTTGATTTGTTCTGTTTGATACAGTGGATACAGGAAAGGTTTCTAGGAGGAGGGGCATGTGTGAATGTATCATGGGATGGATTATAAATCTTCTTTATCCACTCTCAGAAAAGCCTATTTAGGTATCTGGTTGCACATGTGTATGAGAGACCATAAATTTGAACTGAAAGGAACTTCAGGAGCCACCTGGTCCAACCCATGCTCCAATAAGAATCTCCCTTCACAAAATACTCAAAAAGATGGGATAAAAAAGTCATCATCCAGCTCTAGCTGGATCCACCATCTTTTACATTTTAGCTCTAGCTCTGCTACAAACTATCTAATTCAGGGTAACAACAAACAGCTTATATCTGCAAAGCATTTTACATTCATTATTTCCTTTGGGCTTCACAACAACCCTGTGAAGGAGGTATTGAGTCCCTGAGAGGTTAAGTGACATGTCCCTGTTCACATAATTATGAAGTTTTAGAGGTAGAATATGAGTCCAATTCCAAATCCAACATCATTTCCATATTAACACAATAACTTTAATCATTTTTGCTTTCCCTCATTTTTAAAATGAGGTTCATTCTGGGTTTATGGATTTTACTCTTCTATGACCTGTCATAAAAATGTAATTCTTTAGATGAAATCCATTAAGGGAATCACGGATACTATAGAGGTATGGGGAGTGTCGGGACTGTAAAGGAAGAGAATAGAACAATCTAAAAAGCTTAAGTGAGTGAGTCACAACTTAGGACATATTAGTGAACAAATTCAGAATCATAAATCAGATATATCCAGATTTAGGTCTGTGCTCAGATAACGAGACTACATGCAATCCTGTGCTCCCATTCAAAGATTTAAGTAAAAGATTTCCCAATGTAGAAACATTTCTGAAATGTGGCTAGAATGATGCTCCATCTCAGTTCAGAGTGCTCTTTCAACATTAGCACTTACGGTCTCTCAAACAGAGTTACAAGTGACACCAGTAAGATTCACATCAAAGTCAAACATATAATGCATCATCTATAATTTAAAAACAAAACAGAATATTACACATAAGATATAACTTCTAACAAAAGGTGGGCTAAAACTTAGATAAAAATACTTTCAACTATAGTTCTGAATATTCCTAAAGTATATAAGTACAGATTCTGATGGTGAAAAAGTCATTTGGTTTTCACCTGAAAATATCATTTCCCAAGTATACAGCCACAGCAATACTTGTTATAAAACTGCACATAACAGGACTACGTTTTTTTTGGTTTGTTTTATTGCTTATATGTGAATCACACAGTATATCTTTATATTTAATGAAACTGGATTCATTACATTTAGTACAGAATATGCTAGCATGAATAAAACAAGATAAAATAAGTCTCATTTCCATATCTATAAAAGCAAGAAGAGGCTTACTTTATCTTGGACTAACAAGCAGAATTCACTATTAATACAAGACACAGTAAGTTCAGAAAAATTTCAAAGCAAAGCTCAAGCATATACAAAATTCGCTGGACTCCAAGTGACAGTCAAACTTTAATGAAACAGGTATCAGGTACTAAAGGCCAAGCATATATACTGTAGAGTCTAAGTACTAAAACTGTTCAAGAAGAATGAAATGATACAAAACAACTGTGTACATTAAAATAGAATACTTAACAGTTTATTTGACTTAATACCTACAGAAAAAAAAATCAACACAATCAGATGGTGGACAAATTCCATACTCTCAGTCTCCGAAAGCCTAAGAAACACATACAAATGCATCTGTGGTACTCCTATGACACAAGAAATAAATCAAAGAAAATATCCATTCTTAGAACTTACAGTCAACAGTCAGGTCAGTAATCAAGGATGTACAGGAAGTTACTGTGGTTAAACCAAAGAAAACTCAAATCAATAATTTATGAACAGATTAAGTGAAAGGTGCAATAAAAGCCAATTACATTTCCCAGGGTACATGCAATCAAGACATGCAGTAAACTTAAATTTCCTGAAAGAAAATATGTACAGCAGTTTGTATATTGCATGAGTGCAAATGAAAATACATTCTTAATTTTTATTTTCATAGATTATTAAATTATATTTCTTTTTTCCATACAAAAGCACACAGTGTTAATTTATAAAATGACATCCGAGTGGATGATGATTGTTCTGCATTCTGTCCCCCCATTTAGATTCTTAAAAAAAGGAATGTAGGTCAAAAAATATCTTACCTTAAAATGAAAATCAAAGTAGGAAAACAGGACAAAAGTAGGCATATTGATGCAAAGATTCTTGTTTGAGCAGAGTGTCAAGTTGTAGCAGCAAAAGCCCCCCAAAACATTCAGAAAGGCTATTTTGTTGTCTACAACTGTGACCACCCTGTTAACTGGAAAATGGTGAGTTTTGAGAACATTCCATCTTGTTTCAATGTGTCATTTCATAGGTTTAACTGAGTACAACATGGAGCATGCACTACTATACTTCCAAAAAGCATCAAGGGAAACCATTATTTGGTTTACATATTTAAAAGATTTACAGTGACTTTGCTTATACTTCTTCATTTTTCCTGTTTCAAGCAGAGTCTAAATAATACACACAAATTCACATGAACACTTTATTACAATTTTCTAAATGAAAATATTAAGTTCCTTTTAGCTTTTGAGATGCTTATGCTGCTTCATGTAAATGGCAATGTAGGTTGAAAAATCTTCCACTCAAGGTACTGGACTGTGGAACAGATGATTTTTAATCTTCTGAAAAGAATTTCAAAATGGACCATGAAGAAAAAAAGTGTTTATTAACACCTAGTGCCAAGGAATTCACCAAAATACATACCATTTTAAGAAAATACTATCAAAAGCATGTCAGTATGCACAAACTATAGCACTCATATTTGCAGACATATAAACCTATGAAATTCAGCACACTTGTTCTCTAAAACCACAGGATAGTCTAAGGTAATTCTAAAAAAAAAAACCTGGATATACATGGGTATATTTGGTTTAAATCTTACAAAATGAACTTAAAATCAACATTTGGGAATGTTGAAACTATAGGACTGATTAAAAAATAATCAATATGTAAAATGGTACTGGAAATTTAACTTAATATACTATTTAGAGAAATGCATAGAATTCTCATTTTTTTTGTATTTATGAATTCACAAGTGAACAATTAACTTCTTAAAAATGTCTTTCTATACTAAATATATCTCTCTCAATTAATGGAGCCACAGCAAAATATGAATGCAATTTCAAAGCATGGCCCATAAACTATATATACATCTATGATGTGAAAAATATTGCACAGTTTTGTGCTCTATGAGGAAGCTTCACAGTTCTCAAGCAGAACAGTTAAACTTTTCGCAAAAAACACAGTATAGCGTACCAGCGTAAAAGTATGTTATTTTTTAGATCACTATCACACAAATGTCATTTGTTACTGTGAATAAGCAATGGTGGTTTTTTACAACTTATTCTAAAGCACAGGAGAAAAGCTACCAAATATGAGCCTCCAGGATTGCAAGCAAATGTATTTCTTTGCTATTCTATGTAACAATAAACTAAAGCCATTCTTGCTAAAACTGTTCTGTATAAGCTTATGAAATATACCATATATATTCTGTATATTTGTAAATGCCTGTTAAAGATTTGAAAAAAATAAAAACTTGCTTCTGAAATAAGCATTTATGAAAAGTTTAAAATGTGCTATAGAACAACATGAAAAAAATCTCACTTGCTCAACTTTCAAAACCAATAGGGAATTCAAACAAATTGACATGATAAATCTGTATGCTCCAATGTACTTAAGAGAATACAGTTTAAATGTCTAATTTGCTCTAGCAATCAATTGGTTCAACTTTAGTTCCATCATTGTTTTGAATAAATGTTAACCTGGATGAAGCAAATTAACCCTAAAAACTGATTTTAGCCTGGATTTTCAACTTTAAACTAAATATGATTCAGCAGACTCCATAAGACTCAATACACACAGAGATCTGGAAACTTCATCTCATAAACTGGGATAGACTGGTACTGGGCATGTCCAGATGTAAAGGTCAGTGTTCCTGATGGACTTGGAGGTGGACTGTAAAAGAAAAAAAAAGGCATCAGCAGCAGGTATTAGTTTTCTTTTTTTGGCTTTCTTTTTTTCAGAGAAAAAACATCACTGACGTGGTCTTCCCAATTAGGTTACAGGGGTTTTAATGCTTGCCAGAAAAAAAAAAAAAGATAATATTGCTAATATTCAAATCTAAACACTTGATAATTCAAAAGCTACTGTGTACTCTGAGTACACCAGATTAGGACTGAAGAATGACTTATGTTTAAAAAAAAAAAATGTCATTTTGGTTTGCTGAACTTTAGCCAAAACCGGAGCAGATGCATTATTTACTAGACAATGAGATTTTAAAGTTACTTATTCCACTTAAGCCAGAAAACTAAGTTGGTCCTTTAACAACTACAAGAATGTCTGCCATAGAAGAACAAGAAAAGGGCAATGGAAAACACAGGAATTTATATTCCTATTATGAAAAGTAGGAAGGTATGGAAAATGTCAAGTAAGGATAAATGAGCAACAAAGCAAAACTGTTGAACTTCTATTATAAACTAACTAGCATGTAGCTTGTAATTTCAAAGAATTGTGGAATGCTATAAGACCTTAAAAAACTATACAAGGTATGCAGGAGTTGTGCTATATAGCACCTAGAAGGATGAGACAATAGTTCCAACCAAGGTCACCCTTCTGACACATACTGAATCTGAAATTAACTAAAAGGAAGTTAAACTTAAGTTGATTTTCTCATGTTAAGTAACATCTCCCCTATTCTGTCCTTGAGCACTTGACTTTCTGGGACCTTACTGTGTGGAAAAATGAGATAACACATGTAAAACACTGCAAACTCATGAATCTGGGTTGTTAGGTAGACCTTTTCGCTTTGTGGTATTTGCAAATTTCATAAGCATGCCATTTATATCAAAGAAACATAAACCATCAAAAGTAGATATTTAAGAAATCTGGGCTATTTAGAATAAGGGCAAACAAGTTTACACATCACAACAGGGAGTATGACAAAATAATATGAATCATAAATTCTATGATTTTATTTCATTCCCCTCAATCTAAGGGCACACTAATCAGTTGGTAATGTCTATGTGGTGCTAATTTATTTCCCTTACATCTTTTTTCCAATTGATTTGGAGTTCACTGCTGAGGTTATCTATAAGTGAATAACTTCTGCAAGAGATCTATTTATAGTAAATTAAGATTTTTGTATGTATCTAATAGATCAAGTCACTGATACCAAGGTCAGCCAGCAATAAGTTAAACTTTACATTGTTTTGGCACAAGCATACAAGCACTGTTCTTAAATGGTACATTTCAGAAGTTTGTGGGTAAACAGACAACATGTTAAAGAACAAAGTAAAAGTTAAAATAAACATGTTCTGACTGGTACACCAATTAAGGCAATACTAGATAAGGTACAGTCCCTGAAAAATAAGATATTTGAATCACAATATTTACTCTGAAGCTGCTAAAGCCCTGCAGTGGGTATAATGTGGCACTATGGTCTTTGGTAACAATCACCTTTACAACCTACTGAGAGTCCCTTAAGCCTTTTCAATAAGCAAAAAATAAAAATCACAGAGGCAATCTCTAGAAATCAGCTGGTTTGTTTCTTGAGGACAACAATTTTGTACATTAGACAGTGGGACGGAGAAAAGAAATATTCACTCTAGAAAGAAAATGCTGACTTTCTTTTCCTTAAATGTTGTTACCACAATTGTTTAAAATCAGTCTGTCATAATTTATCTCAAAGAAGAATTAGTCGATCCCATCAAGGTTTTACATTCATAAATCCTTACCGTATGGTAAGCTCCAGTATTTGTGCAAGTCTGTCGTGAAGAAAATTTGCCTATGAGGAGAAAGAGAATAATGGAGAAAAGAACATTAAAAATTCTAAATAGAAGTGAATATTTTTCCAATGATTTGTATTATGAAGACTAATACAAAACAATAACATTTAGTCACTAAGCTCATCAGTCAAAATGTTGATTTGTCAATGATGAATCATTGAGGTTTCCAAAATCTTTTCTGGTTTCTCTACATATACAGGTATTGCAACATTCAGCATGACTGTGAGTCAATGTAACTTGAGTACTATTCAACCCAACCAGAATAAAGAAATAAAACCAAATCCAAACCCGAACTTTACAATGGTCAGTAAGCTGATGAGTATCCAGAGAAGGGCAATCAGGAAGGCACAGAGCTCTGTGATCATGTGATAGGAGGACTGGTTGAAGTAACTTAAATTATTTAGTTTAGAAAAGAGAAGACTTAATGGCTATTTTCTAGAATGTGAAGGGCTATCACGAGGAATAGTACTGCACAGTAGAGTGTTGAACTTGCAGACAGGAAGACCTGAGGTTTGAAATCTTACCTCTAATACTGTGTGCTCATGGGTGCAAGTAACTTAACCTCTATCAGTTTTCTTATCTGTAATATATTACCTATAGTACCTACACTGCAGTGTTATTAAGAAACATATTATCTACCATATAAATGTTTTTGGTTTTTTTTTGCTTTTTGGAGGGCAATTGGGGTTAAGTAACTTGCCCAAGGTCACACGACTAGGTTTTTGTTTGTGTGTGCTAAGTATCTGAGGCCGGATCCGAACTCAGGTCCTTCTGACTCCAGGGCCAGCGCTCTACTCACTGCGCCACCTAGCCGCCCCATATAAATGTTTTAATGAAAATAACTTACTATGCTTGATCCCACAAGACACAACTAGGAGCAATGTTTATGATTTGGAAAGAGGCAAATTCAACCTTACTATAGGGAAAACTTCACTAAAAATAGAAAAGTGGAATTGGCTATCTTGTAATGTTGACAATTTCCTCCAAAATAGTGGCAACTGAGCAAAGGCTACATAACTACTTAGCAGGGATACTGTAAAAAGAATTCTTGTTCAGGTATAGATCTGACAATGTAGCCTCTGAAATCCATTTCAATTTGAATCCTGTAAATTAAACTACAGTAATATCAGTCAAATAAAATCTTCATAATTGATGTGTATAAAGCCTAACTTAACAAGTGAATTACTACATGAAAATATAAGTTGCTTTCACTAAACAGGTTTAAAGTAAAAGAAATATAATTAAGAAATTTCCTTTCCTTTCCTCCCTTTAAGTATGCAGTAACTTCAAGCAGTAACTTCAAGAAAGTCAATTAAAATATATTAGAAAGAACATATGGTCAGTAATCGGTCAAGTAAAAAGTTCTAGTTCTAGTCTATGTAAAAAATTAGTTATATTACGTTAAGCAAGTTATCTGACCTCATCAGGATTCAATTACCTTAAGTCTATCTAGAAGGGACTTTAGAGATCATCTTGTATAACCTCTATTTTTCAATTAAGAAACTGAGACTCAAAGAGGTCAGTAAATTGGAGAAAGTCTCATATACAATATAGAACAAGTGACCTGAACACTAACATTTTAACTATATATTCACTGTTTTCTCACCACACATTGTACCTTGCACATAATAGGCATTTCATATTTGCTTATTTAAGTATACCATGCTTATTCTAATTCATCTGTAATAGCAACAATTTATACTACATATGTATAACATTCCTATGATCTACAAATGTTTAAAATTTGGGTGCCTTTTGCACAGCTAAATTCCATTCTAACAGGATTATTACTTCATGATATAAAAGTAAAAATAAACATTTCATGAAATAAAAATGAAACTTATAAATTCAAATCTGCTTGATCTATGCACGCAACAACTTAAGTGTTGCAATTTGATGTCCCAAATACTCATCTTCTTTTGTTTTTGTTCAGTCATTCAGTAGTGTCTGATTCTTTGCTCCCCGTGAACTATATGCATAACACACCAGGTCCTTCTATCCACCATTATCTCTCAAAGTCTGTTCAAATTCATGTTCTTTGTTTCCATGACAGTATCTGTCCATCTGTTCTTCTGCCGTCCCTTTACCTTTTGTCTTTAATCCTTCCCAACATCAGGGGCTTTTCCAATGAGCACCATCTTCTCATTATGTGGCCAAAGTATTTAAGCTTCAATATCTATCCTTCCAAAGAAGTCTGAATTAATTTCTTTAAGTAGTGAAAAATTTGATCTCTTTGCTGTCCAAGGAATTCTCAGAAGTCTTCTCTAGCACCACAATTTGAAAGAAGCGTCAATTCTGTAGGACTCAGATTTCCTTACAGTTCAACTCTTATAGCCATACAGTGCTGCTGGAAAAATCATAGCTTTGACTATGTGGACATTTGTTGGCAAGGTGATGTCCACGCTTTTTATTTTTACTATGCTGTCTGGATTTGCTATAGCTTTTTTTCCAAGGAGCAAGTGTCTTTTAATTTCATGGCTGAAGTCACTATCTGCAGTGATACTGAGCTCAAGAATAGAAAATCTGATATTGCTTCCATTTCTTCTCTCTCTAACAAGAAATGAGGGGACCAGTTGCCAAGATCTTAGATTTTTTTGATGTTAACCTTCAAGACAGTTTTTACACTCCTTTTTCACCCTCATCAAGAGGCTTTTCAATACTCATATGGATCTGCAATCTCATCAAATAAGATGGTTTCTTCAGTAAAGCACATTGTAGTCTATACATGTAATTCTTGTCTAGGTTCCCTTTTAAATTCACAAAAAGGGATCCATCCACTAATGTCCTTGATTTTTCCTGGCATTGTGAGGGTACCAAAGGAGCACTATCATTTTTTACCTTTAAGCATTTGGTATCACCATTCATCCAGCCTCTCTTTCCTTCCTTCCAAAATTCCTTTATGACATCTTTAATTCTGATCCTTTTCAGTCTAGCATTATTTATGTTATATAAGTGTGTGTATGTGTGTGTGTACACACATGTATAAATCTACACATACATAAACATGCACACCCCTTCACCTCTCAATTTCTCTCTAATATTCATTTTTGTTTCTTTAAAGGCAGCTATCTTCTGTTCACTGTTATGGAGCAATGTAGTATTTTTTTATAAAGACCTTTTGTTTTCATGAGAAACACATGGTCATTAAAGAAGCACTGCAATTTCCTGGAAGTACTCTAGTCTATTCTCTCGTTCAACTACGGGTTCAACTCACTGTCCATCTGTACTTTTTGCCCCAGATATACATACTGAGGGACAAACTCTTTAACAGTGGTTCTTAATCTAAGGTTCACAGTCCCCTGGGTGTCCACAGCTAGATTTCAGGGAATTTAGATTTCAATTACTTAAAAACAGTTTTCTGAGCGGTCAACCACAGGATTTACCAGACTGCCAAAGGGGTGAGTGATAAAAAAAAAGAACACTTGCATAGGTCATCTGTCAACATGAACACTGAAATCTGGGCAACAGATACTCTTTTATCTAATTGTTCTTTCCTGTTTGGACAGAGACCAAACTCCTTTGAGATGTCTTCCTAAAGGTTCTGCAACACTGCAGGAGGAGCTTAACGTAAGAAGCACAACATTATTCATAAATGGGAGCATTTGAGGTACCTCACTATTCACAGAAACTTGATCTCC
This sequence comes from Gymnobelideus leadbeateri, assembly GCA_011680675.1. NCBI lineage: Eukaryota > Metazoa > Chordata > Mammalia > Diprotodontia > Petauridae > Gymnobelideus > Gymnobelideus leadbeateri. The sequence goes on along the minus strand of WOXC01011850.1, from coordinate 444,750 downwards.
ATCACTGCAGTGGGAAACCCCATTAGTAGTATATATCTCCTTATTTTGCTTCAGCTGATGTACAGAAAGAAGACATCTTTGTAAAAGTGCCAGTATGGTGGTATTTTGTTATGCCAAACCACAGACTTCTTGTAATCAAAAAACAAAAAAAGCATCTTTCTGTTAACTGTTAAACAGTAAAGGGTATGGCCCATTGTAAAATATTACTTGTAAAAAGTCTCTTTGTTCAGTATTAATATGTTCAGTGAGGATACTCTCAGTTCATGTATAAATGACTCTCAAAGATTTCGTGCAGACAGAAGAGGAGGCATAGGATTCAGTAGTTACTGAAGTTCTCTAGCTCACTTTTCCTCTGTATTAAGTACTGCAATTTTCTCCATGATTCTGGTATCTTCCTTTCCTTCAGAAACACTGAATATCACTCACTCAATGTCCTCACAATTTTCATCTATAGCACAGATGTCCTCTATACACATGTGACCCAATCTAGTTGATTTTTACATATTTGTTCTCGTTAATACCTTTTCTACTATTTTATAAACACATTCAAGACTGTGAAGTTAGAGGCAATGTGAGGTGTTTCCTCTGGCCTTGATGGAGAAAACAGACAGATTTTTAAAAACCTTTACCATTTTTCTTCTGTTTATAATTCTCTTTCCATTTTCACCCTGAAATGCCCTATGGAATCACTCTGCTTAGTTGGATATTTTGTCAAGCTTTCTTTAAATAGTTTTTTGTCTCAACTGTATTACAAAATGTTCTGTCTTATATGAAATGATCTATCTTTCTTCATAAGATTTTAGAAATGAGCTTTTATTTTTAACTTGGTGTTACCTTTGGCAGCCTTCTCTCTGGCAAACAGGTCAGGTGTTTGTTATAATAGGCACTTCCTGGACTCCTAAGTCTCTTTTTGGTAATAAATTTGCATTTCTTAAGTTTCTAGATAAACCAGTGTTGATATAATTTCTGCTATTTCCAAATTTTGATTTTTCATTTGTTTTTAGGGTTGTTTAGATTCTACAACCACATTTTTCTCATTATTTTCTCATTTTCAAAAACTAATAGTGATCTTAGGGCTGATGATTCAATAACAAGTTCTTTTTCCTAAAAAAATAGAATATACTTTGTTCTTGATATTATTTGGATTTGGCATTTCCAACACCAACCAAATTCTTAGATGGAAGAAAATATTAATCATCTAAAGGCAGGAAGTTTCTGTACAAATCTCTGACCTTCCTCATTCCTAATTGTTTTTCTCCATCCTCATCTTTGCATTGAAGTCATCAAGTATCAGGTAATATGTCAATTTAATTTAGAGGATGTTATCAAGAGTTTCACAGAATTTCACTACCATTTCACCTCTGGCAATGTTAATATAAGCAATATCAACAAGTATGTTTCCATTCACTTAGCAGCAACTATTTTTTTTTATTCCATTAATAATAAGAATATACTCTAATAATACATCCAATCACTGGTTACTTACAAGGATATCACATTTATTGTGCCAATAATAAAATGAAAATTTATTGACAGATTATGTGATTCTTAGCATCCTCTTCTACCATAACAGTAGAAGTCAAGAGGGCTACATAGGACAGAAGGTCATTTTAATTGGTTGTTATTTGGACTGACAAAATCCCAAGGGGGGAAAAAATCATCCATGAAATCCTACTCTTATGTCCAACTCTGCAACATAATATGAAAGTGTGGATATGTTAAAAAACCTCCCTTTTAGTTAAATTGAAAATATTAAGAAATCATATTTTCTCCAGGTTAAATTCTTTTTAGACTTTTCCCTATTTAAAAATGCAAAGAAGGTTTTTCTCAGGGAATGTATTAAGAATGATAGCAAACCATAACACTTATCTAGAGAAGATCACATATTTTGCACTCCCTGTCCTCCCCCACCCCCAAGTGACTGGTACCAAGAGCACCTAAGGGCAGTGTTCTTTTTAGCATTTAAGGATTAAGATACTGATCAAAGGGAAGAAAGATTTGACCTCTTGAGATTAAGGAAGGAATTAAATAGGGACTATTCTGGAATGCTAATCCAAGCAGTATTTTAATTTATTATAACCTTTTAGTAGTTCAAGATTCCTATAAATGTTAGCTCACGTGTTTGGGGCTTGGGTTAGAAAGTCATGTCTAAGAACAAGGTGGGGAGAAGGGGTTCAGGTAGGTTATGCCAATTAGGACGTTTCTCTAAGAGAGACACATAAGATGAAATAAAGTTATTTTTGGCAGACTTGGGTCTAAAAAACACAAAAGTATATGTTTATTAATATTTTCTTTCTTTAGCATAAGTGATCTTTTGCTCCTGAAGATTAGGACAGCAGAGGCCCCAATTAGCTGACTGTGTAAAGGCACAGCACCAACAACCTGGCTGATTGGTGATGTTTTTTTGAGGGGCTATGGCAACCTAAGACAATGCACTACTGCATGACTATTAATGGGCAGAGCTCTGACAGAATGGCATCTATTTCCTGGTGTTTTGTCCACCCGTCCAAAGTTTAAGAGTTCATTTAAGAAATAATTTTTTTCACAAGAAAAAGTAAGTTCACAAACCATCAAATATAACAATACAGTTGGCATATCATTTATCTCCAAATGAGTCAAGACTGAGAAACAAGTTTGCATTTTGCTCTTTAGGCATCTTTCATTAGGCTTTGCATCTATTTTGTGGAGTTTTTATGTTATACCTCTAGGAGGAGTTAATTAGTTCTACAGCAAAGCTTCAAGCTGACTTCAGTTTCTCTGCAATTTCAGTAGTTCCATTTGGAATTTATCACTTGCATTTTTATTGAATACTTGGGTCCTGATTATTTAATAAAAAACAACATTCTGCCATAATGCCAAACCACATGAGTACTCACTTTGGATTCACACTGTGCTGCAATTTCTTCAAAAGGTGCTTTCTGAAATTTCTCTATCACAAGACGTCTCTTCTCTTTTTCTTGTTCTTCCATTCCATTGGTATCTTTAAAAATATGAAAATAATTTAAGAACTTATAATAGCAATACATTTCCACAAAGGTATTCCCCCAAACCCCAAATGATATATGACTAGGGTTAAAAGCTGTAAAAGTGGGGGCTATCAAAGGATGACATATGGAACATACTTGAAATTTCTAGCTGATTGCAACCTAAGCACAGAAACACATTTTAGAAAGGCTATATTAAATGAAATAGTCGACTAAGAATAAGGAGACTTGGATGAAAAAACTTCACTTGCTTCACGCTGACATTTTTGGTCTCTGTCTACAAAATGCACAGACATTTACATACAATTACAATCCAACAGATCTGTGATCTCAGAGATGTGCTCTCCCTTCCACCACTGTAGATGGCAACTCATCCCCACTTCTCATTCCGTGGGACTTTCCCTTAAATCCTCCATGGGGATTAAATAACCATGCTGTGGAGCCTTTACTTCAGATTTTTTGACATTGCAAAGGTTATCTGTAGACTAACCAAATTAGTTGGTGATGAATTTTTTGACCACTGTAATTGAATCTATATATCGTTATGCTTCACCATGCAGGTTAAGTTTTTATATTAGTTTTAAAGGTAATAATAATAGCTAATGATAGTGATTTTTTCAAGTTGTTTTTCAGTCCTTTTTGCCGCTCTGTGGCCCCATTTGGGGTTTTCTTGGCAGAGATACTAGCGTGGTTTGCCATTTCCTTCTTCAACTCATTTTACAGATGAGGAAACAGGGTTAAGTGACTTGTGCAGGGTCATACAGCTAGTAAGTGTCTGAAGTCAAATTTGAACTCAGGAAGAGAAGTCTTCCTGGCTACCGGTCTGCATTCTCTCCATTGTGCCACCTGTGTCCCAATAATAATGATAGCTAGCATTTAGATAAATAATGCTTTAAGTTTGCAAAGTGCTTTACCAATAGGATTTAATTTTATCCTTAATAACCCTAGAAAGTAGGTTTTTATTATTTTCATTTTACAAATGAGAAAAATGAGACAGACAGTAGTCAGATATACTTGTAAGTATATTCCATTAAGCACTGATTTTAAAAAAATTAATGAGTTTTGAATAGAAAACTTAAAATGTATTAATACATCATAGTTTTTCATTCCTTAAGGGATGCTGAACACAATTTAATCTTTCCTGAATTATTTGGGGTCCTCATTAATCTGCATTGTACGATGTTTAATACAATGATATCCTTAGAAACTAATGAGGCATAAAGGACTATTTATTCCCTTGTGCCTCTATTTTCTTCTCTCTCCATTCAATATTTGCTATTTCTTATATATATCCAGTTGCTACAGGCAATTCCTACACAGTAGATAGAGTGCCAGGCCTGAAGTCAGGATGACTCATCTTCCTCAATTCAGATCTGGCCTCAGAAACTTACTAACCAAGTCACCTAACCCTGTTTGCCTTAGTTTCTTCATCTGTAAAATGATGTAAAGAAGAAAATAGCAAACTACTCCAGTATTTTTGCCAAGAAAACTTCAAACAGGGTCATGAAGAGTCAGATACAACTGAAAAAACTGAAAAACAATCCAGTCTGCTTCTAAAGCTATTAATGTCCATTCATAGTTCAAAGTTCCCATCTCACTCTGATGATATCTTCTGAAGAATGCAGGAATGGACTTTGGTACCACTGTTTTGTTTTGTTTTTAAGAGACCTGTTTTTATTTGCTCACAGAATCATGCCTTTGCTACAAAGTTGTCAGAAGTCTAAGAGCCAGTAGTAGAGCCAGTGTAGAGCCAGTGTAGTATAATGAAAGGATTGCTAAACTTAACAGGTATAATTAGCTAGGGTTAAATTCAAACCTTATATTTGTTAGTTATATTATCATGGGCAAGTAACTATGAGTTTCAACTTTCTGTTACATATCCCCACTTATGGAGATTAAATGAGATAAATGTTTAATCACTTGGCAAACTTTAAAATGCTATAAAAACACTATTATTACTACTACTAAAAATGGAAAACATTTTAATAACTTTTCCTTGAAAAGTTTCAATATTTAAAAGGGAAAACCTTTGCAATGTTGAGAAAATAACTTAAGAGGTTCAAACAATGTAGATTCCAATCACCTCTATGTTTAACAAGAAACTAAAATAATATTTTTTGCTTCTTCTGACATCATCTAAGGACAGAGAGTTGGACACAACTAAAATGATTCAACAAACAAATTCTGACATTTAATACAAGGATCAACATAAAGTAAAAAGATTACTTGAAAAAATAAAACTTAGGGTCAGCTTAGTGGCACAGTGAATAGGGCACTGGCCCAGGAGTCAGGAGGACCTGAGTTCCAATGTGACCTCAAACACTTAACACTTACTGTATGTGTGACTTTGGGCAAGTCACTTAACCCCAACTGCCCTGCCTTCCCCCCTCCAAAAAGACAAAAACAAACAAACAAACAAACAAAAAAACAACAACACAAAAAACCAAATCTCACCAATTGCTTTTTTTAATGCTTCAAAGGTTATTTCTTCAGTGGTAGTGACCTGGAAAAAATGATTTAAGCAGTAATCAGTTATGTAAGAGACTGTTGTAAATATCAATGTATCTAGTCATAAGTTATTTCACAATATGCAATGTTTTTTTTTCTTTTCTTTTCTTAAATTACACAATGCCATAAAGAGCACAAGAGAGGCTAGAGCATTTAAAAATTTCTAGTTAGCAATAGCCCTTTGTTTAATTAGGAAACTTCATTGTAAATGGAAAGCTCACATAATTAGTAAATATATATATATATATATATATATATATATATATATATATATATATATATATATATATATATATATATTTTATTGCAATTTCGTGCATAAGATTAATTGATTGGAGGTCTTCTATGTCTGGTATAGAATGCCTTTGTGCTTGTGGTAGGATATATATTTACAATCACTGACTATTGCTGCAAAATAAATTGCCCCCAAAGATGACCTTAAGAATCAACGTACAGTTATAAAAGTTTTTTTTTAATTATTATTATTAATATAATGTTCCCTAAAGGCAGAACAACCTATTAAAGCCAAAGCATTCCAATGCATAGGGATGAAGCAGTGTCTTTTCCTGTTACTTTTGTTTTTTCCTACAGTTTTCATACTTATAGCTGCCCTACTTCTTTCAGATTCCTCTTTTGGGTTCACAATCTCATTTCACTTGTCTCCACTCTCCGGTTTAACCCTGATGAGATATCTATCACCACTTGTTGCAATACTTTTAATTCTGTCTACCACATCTCCTCCCCAAGGACCCTTGTGTCCTCTAAGTAAATACTGGGGTACTTTTAGCTCAAAGAACTTTCTTACTCAGCAAACTATTTAAGGCTTATGTTTACTGCCAGTCATTCTTCAATAAGGGAAAAAGATCTGGTGAATTTCCAAACTGGCATCTCCCCTCCAGCCATCTCCTTGAAGGAACCACAGTCTCAAGGCCAAGTGATAAGGCCAAATAGTTCCTAAAAAGGTGGCACAGTTAGTTCATTCAGCCTATGTGTGGTCTTTAATATGCCTACCTTGTTTACCGTCCCCTCTTCTTCCAGACAGACTTCTAAGTGACTTTAACAAATACAATTAAGACATTCAAAGCCCTAAATTATAAATGGTTGATAGAAAGAATATTTCCAATAAGTACTTATTAAATATGCTTAAGCAAAGACCTCTCTAATTCCATGAATATTCTTCAATATAACTTAAAGGACATATTATAGGTATAGCCTGACATTTCATCAGTACAGGAAACCGACTCATAATGAAATATCCCCTACCAACACAGACTAACAACTGTTCTATAATTTACAGTCAAAGAATCTGCTAGAGCACTGAAAGACTAAGAGAATGCTAAAGGTGACACAGCCAGTTTGTCAGAGACAGTATCTGAATCTAGGCCATTCTGATTCTGAGGCTACGTGTCTATCCACTATACCATGATGCTATTCTGATGAAAAAATGCAAATGATCCAATTTATTTTATTTCTATATTTATTTTTGCATTCAACAAAGTTAAAGTAGCCCTTGACATGTTTTTAGGAGAAACACAAGATCCTGCAATTGCTGGGACTTTGGTCAGCTTAGTTTTCTTGATAAACGAGCAGGAAATACGTCTATAAGTTTGACTATATCTACATCCAGAATTCCTCACATTTTTGCTTATTCCAAAGCATCCCAACTATAGGAAAGTAAGAAAAGACATTCCTAATATCTCCACTGAAAGTTTTTGAAACATATCACCCTCATGGGAAGTGGAAAGGACTTCAGCAGTCATCTAGTTCAACTTCTACCTAAAAAAACCAATCCTCATTACAACATACCGAAGAATGATTATTTAGACTTTGCCTGAAGACCTGTAGCAAGGGGAAGAGAAGCCCACTCTAATTACAGATCTCAGCGTTAGGTGTTTTTGCCTACATAGACCCTTTGCAACTTCCATGCACTGCCTCTAGGTCTGCCCTCTGGGACCAAACACAAAATTAATTTGCATGGTAGCTGTTTCAGCACTTGGAAGACTGCAATAACATTCCACCTGAATCTTTTCTTCTTCAGGCTAAATGTTCCTTCAATAGATTGCATGGTATAGCATCTAGCATGTTAGCTATCTCTCCTCTCTTTGTACCACCTGCAAATTTGATAAGGATCTTATCTTTATCCAAATCACTGATAAAAAAAAAAAAGCTAAATAGTATAAGGTTGAGAGAACAGATACCAGGAGTGCTCCATTGGAAATATCCTTCTGAGGTGACATGTTATCATGAATATTCTGAATTAAAGCTGCTTCTGCATTGGTTCTTTGTGAGTGCAGCTTGTTTTTTCCTTTCCTTTTGACAAGGTCACTAAGTGATACATTATAAGAACTTTTCCAGAAACCAAAGCAAAGTTCATTGTTCTACAGCTGGCAATTCTGTTTTTGCTTATCCTAGATATCAAACCCACAACTGGTTATTTTCAATGTGTTCTTTCCAAAGCAAAGGTAATTCTTCTTGGCAGAGAAAAAGAGAAGCAAAATGTTGAATTACACAATTTTTGGTTTTCTTCATCTACCTGAGCTCATTCTGTTTGTACTCATGCTATTCTTTTAAGACCAGTCAAGCTGCTGTAGCCATTCACATTACCTGCCACTGTTTTCATTACACACAAAGACAGACAGACACACACACACATCCATCTAAATTTATGAATAAACTCCTTAATCTTCCACATTGGTCTCTTTTAACAATTACCCTCCCTTCTCTCACTGGAATAAAATTTTCCTTTTTTTCGTGCCTTCTGAATATCATTCTTGACAGTTTTTCATCTCTACTGTGATGATTTCTACTACAGAATTTTAACCCTCAGGACCCTACTTTACTCAGTCTTCCTTTGGGCCTTCTGAAACCTGATCTATTAAATCTAGGACATATGTCAAACTATGACCAGATTTTCTCTCCCTCACAAACTCAACTAGTTCGGAGAGAGTAGTCAGTCACTCCCCCTCCAAAGTGTCCATCATCTCTGCTATATCACTAATGCCTCTTTTGGTAAGAATCATATCTGGAAGAGAATTCCATAGTAGAATGTAAACTCCCTGAGGGACCTGAAAAGTGACAAATTCACAGTAGAGACTCAAATATCTGTTCATTTCATTTGAAGATCTTTGAAATATTTTTTCTTCATATAATTAAAACTCATTTGAACAGATCAATTTTACAAAAGGGATGCTTTAGCATCTCTATTCTTAAAATAAATGTTAAGACAAATAGCTTAAGTATACAGCATAGAAAACCATAATATTTACTCAAAAGCAAAATAACTTATAAAAAAATGTCTCTCTTAATCAAGAGTTAACTACAACCCTCCTCATCCTTTTATTTTTTTAAGTGGGGGAAGGGAAATAAGGCAATAGGAAAAAGAAGTTCCTGAAAATGGAAAAACTGGAAATGGGATCAAGCAGTGGTTTCTTTTTTATAAGCCAGGTTCTGATCATTTATAGCAAAAGAAAATCATATCCACAGTTGATTAATCATTCATTAGGTTGGTGTATGTGAGCTTGGGGAAAAAAGAAACAGTAGCTTCTCTGAATGTTCCTTAAAGTTAAATAGACTGTTCCATTTCACTGACCTACTCTTTTATTTTAAGGCTATTTGTTCAACTCAGTCACTTTAATATATACTAAAAAATATTAGCATAGTAAAGGCTGACAAAAGAATTCATGGATTGAAATTGTTGGAAAAAGTGACATTCAAAAGTAACTAAAATGAATGCTGAAACAAAGTAATCTTTATCACCCTAGGAAAACAGAACTTGTATATCACAAAATCCATGAAAGTAAGATATATTCGTACATTTAACATTATGTTAAATGCCTTTACCTGGAAGTAAACTGACTGTGTGTGTGTGTGTGCATGTGTGTGCGTGCGTGCATATGTATGCATGCATTAGAAGACCAGGCAACTCTTGATGAGGAAAGTTTATCAGGAAACTGATAAACATATTCAGACCAGTACTTCCTCTGAAATTTAGCTGCTAAGGTACTGCAAGGTTAAATATTTTGTATAGGGTCACAGACACATGCAGTGTATGCAATGAGGCATAAATTCAGGTCCTCCTAACATTGAGACCAATCATATCCACTGTCAAGGTTGCCGTGCACATACATACATGTTGTAAGAATGTCAACATTTAATTTTTTTTTAATGGATATGATATGTTAGAATATTTAACTATAGTCTACTGGGAAGAAAATATGTATAGGTGAGTCAATATAAAATGGGGACAAAAGACTGATCCTGTGATTTCATTATTGTAAGAATGACTCATCAGATAAGGAAACACCCTTGATTCTTGCAGGTTTGGTACTTTCTCTGCAACTTCTCTTCTCAGGTATTTGCCTAGATGTCTGACACATTAAGTGAGTTACCCAGAGCAATACAGTTAATGTGTAGTTACTAAGCTATACTTTAAATATAAAACATATACAAAGGAAATATTTTTGCTAATGGCAAAGAGGAGAATGGGCAAGCCCTACCAACAGAAGGTATCATAAAAGCACTGGCAGCCCAGAGGGAGAACATTCTGTGCGTAGGAGTGTGTGCAGAGGCCTGGCAGTAGGAGAGGGAATGTCATGTACAGGGAACTGCAAGTACGCCAGTGGGACTAGAATGTGTGAAGAAAATTATCTTGTCTATAAGAATAAAGGCATTTTATTAAATATCCTGTAAAAATAAAGATAAACTAGTATAAGAAAATTATGTCAGTTTGGTAGACTTTATTCTTAAGCCCATACTGACTCCTACCAATCAGTTCTATTTGTTCTAAACGCTCACAAATTCGTTCTAGAATTTTGCAAGGCATAAAGCTTATCAATCTATAGTTTCTACAATCCATATATTTCCCCTTTTCCATGGTTTTAAAATTTTGATATTTACTTCCTAGCTGGAAACTCTGTACTGTTACCTTGTATTAGAGCAAACATTTCCAATATGTGTTATGTTGAATGTTGTCCTGGTGAATAAATTTGAAGCTGGAGTTTGGCTCAGCTGAATCTAATACTGTAGTATATTCCACTATTCAGATGCCCTGGATGAGACTTGTTTGCCTTTACTGTAGCAATACAGAACCAAGTTTGCAGTACAGGAGCTTCAAATGGGAACACACATGGTAATAAATGCCTTTTAATGTAAGAATCATGTTCTGTTTAAAAACAATGAAGTACCATCCCCCCATGTGAATATTTCATACTATATCTCTATGAAATGGACTTCTCAGATAAATTTACAGATTAATTCATCAATATCAGTTAAAAATGCTGTATAAAAGATAGTATCTATGAAAAGTAGTAATTAAAAATGAAGTATGAAGAATAATGTTTCATAAGATGGCTTTGTATTTGACACAATAAAGCCTATTAGATATGAAGACCTAAGTTTAAAAAGTAAACGATCCAAAAGAGGTGAACTGCAACTAGAAAAATAAACACTGAAGAAGAGATATTACATGTTACCACTACCAAAAGGAGATTAAATTACAACTAGCTTTAAAGCAAAAAAATCTTCAAGTGGAGTGGAGAGCGGAGGTTTTTGACTAAATCCAAGTAAGTAATATAATAAGTTACCCTTGATATCCCCAAATCGTATTATTTTAATACCTGGAAATGCATCACTGATGCAGATCACAATCCCTCTATGACATAGTGGAGTGTTTTTAAGTGTTGGTAGTTTCATAAAAAAACAAACAACAACAACAACAAAAAAAGCCATCATCCTGTTGCCAATCTGGTGAGGTGCTTCCTGAACTAGGTTGGTCTTTGGACGATGGACTTAACAGTCCAGTCCATTACAGGGACTATCTGACATGTATCTATGTATCTACGTATCTATCAAACATTTCCCAATTGGTAGGACCTGGAAGAGCTTGCTTTTCTTTGGCATGGCTTTTCAAAAACCTAGTCCTATCAATGCCAGATGGAGACATCAGAATAATATTTAAACTAGTCACTGACTATTTCTTTTTTTCTTTTGCTTCTTTTTTTGGAGGGCAATTGGGGTTAAGTGACTTGCCCAAGGTCACACGGCTAGTTTCCGGGTTTTTTGTGTGTTAAGTGCCTGAGGCCAGATTTGAACTCAGGTCCTCCTGCCTCCAGGGCTGGCGCTCTATTCACTGTGCCACCTAGCCACCCCTGACTATTTCTACTTAGTGAAAGTAGTAGGATAATACAAATCAACCACTGCAGTTCCTAGCTACCACAACAGAGTCTGAGAAATCAATTCTCAACACAAACCAACTATTAGGAAACCTCAAGATCTGGGAGTTGCCACATGGTACTGTAAGACGTGATTTTAGATGATGTCCTTCCCTGTTTTGATACATACCCCTTTAAAGCTTTAGTTTGTGGGGCGGCTAGGTGGCGCAGTGAGTAGAGCATCAGCCCTGGAGTCAGAAAGACCTGAGTTCGGATCCAGCCTCAGACACTTAACACACACAAACAAAAACCTAGTCGTGTGACCTTGGGCAAGTTACTTAACCCCAATCGCCCTCCAAAAAGCAAAAAAAAAAAAAAGCTTTAGTTTGTGTAAATGAACAACAAGATTTCTTAGGAGGCAAACATTTTTTTAAAGAGGTAACACATTTTTGCATAAAAACAGAGAAAATATTTTGACAGCTGCTATTTCTTATTTGACTATTATTATTTTCTTGGATGGAGGACTAAGCATAAGTGAATGGATGAAAATCCAGTAGTTACACAGTGGTGCTATTGTATTCTCCAAATAAGGGGAAGAACCAAGATGATTATCCCAAATAAGTCAATTTCTGAATAATCTAGACTAAGGGCCTTTGGGGATTATCTGATAACATTGGTGTCAAAGCTATAATTTTTTATCAGTGGAAAAATTTCACTAAATGTGCTACCTTAACCACATGAAAGAATTCTTCTGTGGCTATCACACATTTAATAAAAAGATCTGATCTAGTAATTATATATTATATGTACAACACTTTATTTCTTAGCACAGTCTCCATAATGGCTATGATGCTATGAATTTATCCTATGAGATTACATGATTTCTCTTTGATATCATGGCACAGCTATAAAGTTTAAATTGCTTCAGCAGGGAAGTATGCCTTAAAAAGTATGCAAATGAATTGACAGGCTAAGTATAACAAAAAGAACTATACCAATCATGTCTTATTTAAGCTTGATCTCAAAGAAAAAATATCTACATACACTTCACTATGAAAATAAACAAAAACATATCTACATTTGTATGTATGTATGTATGTGTATATATCTAACTCTATCTATTGTTAGACAAGATTGATGTGCTGATTAGTTTTGCTGAACTGCTTTTTTATCCTTTCTATTTTATTTCTTTATAAGGTAAGGCTTTACCAACTGGAAAAGGGAGAGTTATTGGGAAATTACGGTATTGTAAAAACAAAAGATATATAAAAAAAAAACAACTATGTAATATAAATGCATAAAGCTACTCTGCAAAATTAAAAAGTTTAAGCCTAAGTAATTTTAGTGACTTTTAAAGGATAAGTTGTGTTGGTATACTATTTATTTCATTTTAAAATAAGTCACTGGTAATTTTCTGTTTAGGTGCAGTAGGGGGAAAAACACCGACAAAAATAATGACTGCCTCAAAACAAAGATCCCAGGTTAACTCTCAATAACTTACCACATCTTCCACAGGGTTGCTGCCTGGTAAAATATCCACCTGAATGGATACAGTGTCCACAATGCTCTTCCGTCTGGAAAGTCGATCTTCATCTAGGAAAAATAAAAAGATGGATTTTTTTCCATCACAAACAAAATTCAATTTTATTTTTAATCTTGTTTTTAATAAAGAGTACTGACATTCTCTACCTAGAGAAAATATGAAAAAAAGTTCAAGAATATATTTAAAGGTAGTGAGTTACAAGCTTTGTCCTTCATCATCCCTCTTCTCTACTTTTTAATGTTTTTCCTCCACATTGTCTTATTACCCTATCAACAGACACATATCTTATTTAACGCTAAAACAGATTTCATTATCTTCCTCCCCTTAAGCCAACTCCTTTTCTTTCTTTTCCTATTGCTATAGAGGGTATCACCATCCTTCTGGTAATCCAGGTTTGCAACCTTAGCGTATTCTTTAGCTCCTTGCTCTCACTGTCATTTCTTTTTCTATAACATATCTTATATAAAAAAGCCTTCTCTCCAGTCACAAAGCCACCAACCCAAAACAGGCCCTCATCAACTCCTACTTTGTCTTCTGCAAGGACCTTACCCTTAATTACCTCTCATCTTAACTGTTAAAAGACTATTAATTGCCATTCTGTCTCAACTTTGCCTCTATTCCAATCTGTCCTCCATATAACTCTTATAGTAAATTTTAGAAAAGTGTGGCTTGACCATGTCAACCCCCTACTTTACATACTGCAGCGATTCCTTATTACCTCTAAAATAAAAAATAAATGCCTCTATGCAGCATATAAAGTTTTTCACAACATGGTCCCTTGCTGCCTTTACAATCTTCTAACAATCTAGTTTTGCTGCTACTTGTTATTCTTCATACACAAAACTCCATCTCTTATCTCTGTGCCTCTGTATTGGCTGCTCTTCATGCCTGGAATGCTTTCCTTCCTTTACCTCCACCTCTTAAAATCCTTCTTCAGGAAACCTTGAGTTATCTTATCCCCTCAGTAGCTTCTAGGGGATACTTTTTTTTCAACTTGCCTTTACTTCATTACTGTCATATTATCTTTGACATTTATTAGCTTTAGCTAGTAGACAACATTAACCATTCTGTTAATGTCAAATCTACAAATTTCTTAATTATAAAATTAGCTGGGGAAGGGAAACACTGCATTAAAATTTTCATATATCACTCAAATCTAAATGCAAATTTCAGGGGTTTTCTCCCTCTTTGTTGTATGAAATAAATGTCATCTAAGTTTCTCAGGACTAACAATGGAAATGATAAGCCTCATTTTCATTTTTTAGTGTCTTAATTAACTTTTCTGAGTATATCAATCTTTTTCACAGAGTCTAGCCTTCACAATCCTATATTCTGGCTACTGTAGAGAATCTAATCAATGGTATATTTGGTAAGAGTTACAAAGAAGGGCAACAATCAATTCAGCATCTCTAAAGTTATTTTCCACATGATGATTAACTGATTGAAATAGGTAAGAAGGGAAAGAATACTATTCTGGGCAAAAGGAAAAGTCAAAAAGAAAATCTAGAGAATACTTAAGTCCTCTCCTCTAAGGTTATGTACCATCTAATCTATATGAGTCTTTTATGCACATAACTATTTCATTTTAGAATGTAAGCTCCTTGAGGACAGACACCATGTTTTTTTTTCCCTTTCTTCTTTGTTTCCTAACCTAGAATGTAGCCCCATCTCTACCAATTCTATACATCCTTCAAAAGCTAGCATAAATATCATTTTTCTTTATAAAGTCTTCATTGATTATCCCACACAGAAGTGATCTCCTCTAGCTAAAAACTCTTACTGCATACTTCATTTATTCCTGAGTCCCTCACCCCCCCTCACCCCAAATGCCCTTACCTTCTCACCTGGACTGCAAGTTCTTTATATATCTACATACTGTCTCCCCCAATAGAATGTATATTCCTTGAGGGCAGAGACTATTTCATTTTGTTTAAGTCTACAGCATCTAGTCCACTCCCTGGCATATAATGTGGGTGCATTAATGGACAGCTTTGTATTACCATGGCACCCACCTATATCTTTCATTTAACAGGCTAATCAATACATATTTCTTAGTTAAATGAATGAAAGTGCATTGAAGAAATATTTGTTAGTTATACTGTGATAAGTATTTCGTGTTACCTTGGGACTCCAATTTAAATTATTCCCTTGATCTTCTGAGGAAGATTCTTACAGTTAAATCTGACTTTTCAATATGTGTTTATGAGATTTCTTTTTTTTTTCTTTTGTCTTTTTGGAGGGAGGAAGGCAGGGCAATGGGGTTAAGTGACTTGCCCAAGGTCACACAGCTAGTAAGTGTTAAGTGTCTGAGATCAAATTTGAACTCAGGTCCTCCTGACTCCAGGGCTGGTGCTCTATTCACAGCCACCTAGCTGCCCCTATGTCATTTCTACGTACTATAATGTTAAAATCATTGTATTTGTAAAAGCTGAACCTAAGAAAGACTGGATAAATCTGTGTCGGCAGATTTTTAATCTATCTGTAACTTGTTTATAGTCTCTATTCATGACCTATACTCACGAGGCTCATAAGGATGAAGACTTGCCCGTAAGTAATGAAATTTTATTCATAACACATCCTATTAAAAGGGATTTCCAAATCAGGTAAAAAAAAGTGATGGACCCCACTCACAATTGCTCCTTCAACCCCCAAACCAAAAACAAATAACCCCCATCAAAACCCTAATTTTAGATTAGAGGTGGCAACTTAAAGAAAGAGCAGAAAAAGACCTTACAGTATGAGGGTTTTTTTTTTTTTTTAGCAAACTAATCAATATAAGTAGAAATAGGGTATAGAAAAGCCAGAGAAACTCAGAAATAAAGACATGAAAGGGACAAACAAAAACCTCTGCTGTTTTATTTTTAAAAGCTCATTCTTTTCAGCCAGAAAAAGGAGAAAAAACTATTTTAAAGGTATATGATTAACTTCTGTTAACAATTGTGGCTGGTAACTATTATATAATAATCTGTCTACTGATGAGGCTTACAAGTATAAACATAAGCAGAATATAATTCAAGATTTCTATAAAAGTAAACAGGCTCTCCAAAGTACAAAGTTTCTTACTGAGAGCATCCGACAGACAACACTCTTCACATTAGCCAGCTTGATCCAGCTCCTATTTTTCAAAGATTGTTAAAATGTAATAATATATTCTCTGGGAACTATCTTATTCTTTATTAAATTGAAAAGAATTCAGATGGCATTAATCAGGAGTCACTTGGGCTCTGTATCCTTATTATTAAAAAAAAAAAGTTATTTCCCCAAACCTTTGCATCACTACTTCAAGTTCAACAAGACAATCTTCTATTCTGTAAATGCTCTTTTATCTTTTCATTACTCATTGTAGTGTTTTAGATATGTTTACCTTTTTCTTCTTTAAAAATATATTACTATGACTTAACTTTCAGAAGTAGTATTGAGACCTGGAACACATTACTATTAACAATACTTTGCTGCCACCTTGTGTACCAGTGTATAACACACATTACATAAATTAAAAATGTATGTATATGTACACACACACACACACACACACATATACATACATACTTATTTTTAAGTAAGTATAAAAGTTACTTTAGTTAATGGCTAAATTTGCAAATGAACTAAGAAAAAAACTAACTTAGTGCGTAAAACCACTGGACAAAATTCTTAGCTAAGACTATATTCAAAGCTAAATCATTTATATAGTATCCCTTCTGTGTAACTTCATAAAACAGTTATTTAGCTGCATATAAAAATTCTAAAATTTATAATTTAATAGAAAGACTATTGATCTGAAAACTAAATTTTATCTCTACAGAAGAAAGAAAATAAAGTATACCCAAAATAAATATTTACATTATTTTTGACTAAGGGATGTATATGGAGGGGATCCTAAATTTAAAAATATTTTTATTAAATTTTGAAATAAAAAGGTTCATTTTTTCATAGCCTTCAAGGAAAACAAAAACATTCAACATGAGAAAAAATGTAGCTGAAAATGATTTTATGAATAGGGGAAACTACAAGGTGCAATGGATAAAGTGCTAGGCTTAGAGTCAAGAAAACCCAAAGTACAAATCCAGTCATAGACACTTACTAGCTATGTGACCCTAGGCAAGTCATTTAACTTCAGTTTACCTCAATTTCCTCATCTGTAAAAGAGATATAATAATAGCACAACAATATTACATCATAAGGTCCTTGTAAGGATCACATGAGATATCTGTAAAGCACTTGGCATGGTGAAAAGCACATAGTAGGCACTGTATAGACATTAGCTATTATTGTTGTGGTTAAAACTGAGGCCTCAAAAAATGTTAATGAAAGAACACTTAAATGCTGTAAGGCATGTCTCTGCATATTTAATACACATGCATTAGGGAACTCAAGAGTTATCTCTTGTTTATTTTTCCTCACTTAGGTGAGAGGTGAAAGCATTTATATTACTCTCACGTATGGTTTGATGCAATAGCTGGTTTTTATATGCCATTAAATGGTCTTATCTGGCCATTTATAAAACATATCTGCCTAGCTCTGACGAGTTAAGTTTCAATCATGTACCGTAGTAAATATTCCCTTAGGAAAGGAGGCGTTTCATATTTAGATTTATAAAACATTAGTTTTATGAGAATTAACCAGTATGACTGAACTAGAATCTGGCAAAGAAGGATATTAACATAAACTGCTCCAGTTTTAATGAGTGCCTTGATATGCTGTTGTTATTCAGTCCTTTTTCAGCCATGAACAATTCTTTATGACCCCATTTTGGGATTTTCTTGGTAAAGATACTGGAGTTATTTGCCATGTCCTTCTCCAGCTCATTTTACAGATGAGGAAACTGAGGCAAATAAGGTAAAATGACTTGCCCAAGGTCACACAGCAACCTTCTGGGGTCAGATTTCAACTTAGGAAGATCAGTCTTCCTGACTCCAGGCCCAGGACACTATCCACCTAACCGACCTTGATATTCCTTGACATGACTAAATCTGAAAAGTAAATCTCAACAAGAAAATCAAACTCTTAAAAAAGTGACCTCTGTCTTACAACATGCCTTTTAAAGTACTTTGTAAATAAAGGAACTAAATATATGAATGGGTACCACCACCTTTTCCCCTTTGCCACTAGGGACTTTTTTTTGTACTACTGCCAAAGGTGATCATGTCTCACAACCCAACCTCACCTTCATTGCCAAACTTTTTGAAAATTTATATACAAATCCAGTTTCCTTGCCTTAGCACTACTAACCCTTTAACATCCTGCAACCATACACTAGCAAAACTGTACCCTTGAAATTTACTTACAACTTCCTTTTCTAGTTCTCTCCTCTCTGATCTTGTGACATTTGACATTGGTGATTAACCTTTTTTCTGGGAAATTCTCCCTTCTTTGTGCTTCTGAATCACTAAACTCTACCTGAATTGTATTTTCAACTTTCTGAATTACTTATTTGTCTCATTTCCCATTTTTAAAAGTTCTTTTCTTCCTGATAAATATGTTCCCATAGCCTTGGTGCTATTCTTTTCTTTATTAAATTGACCATTCTAGATTTTTTCTCATAGCTTCAACCATCATTTCACATAGAAATCTTCTACATCTAGCCTTCATCTTTCAGCCAAGAACAACTAAACCCATTTTTCTCCCCAAAGGATAATTTCTCTTGTTTATACTCCATCACATCACCTTAAGTACCACTTGTCCAAAAAAACATTGTATATTTTACCACAGGGAGGCTGTATGTATTTCCTACAACTTATCCTTAAGATTGGTACCCATCCACTATGTTTATTTTGATGGAATCTCTATTCCAATTGCTACATGCTAGCTTTGTATTAAGTACCCGAGACTCAAAATATTGGAATTATTCTTAATTTATTGTTCCATTTTGTTCCAGTCTTCAATAATATTTTGCAACTGAACTTGATTTCTAAGTTATTTCCCCCCTAAGATAGGCAAAAGACTTAGAGCCTCAGGACATCTGAGGCAGTAGAGAACCCACTCCAAAGAAGATTCAAATTCAACACTGGACGTCAACATAAATTATGAACTTCATAGAAAAAAAGGTATTGCAGAGCCAGTGCTACCAGGGGATTGGAGCTTCAGAATTGAGCTCCACATATAAGGTATCTATTAAATGGGCAAAACCTGCCACCATACTGGGATAATGCTGTAGAGCTAGCATCGAGTGTAAGTTTGACTTCAGTAGGCCATTAATTATTTACTGAGAAAGATGATTGGCAGAACCCCCTGACATCTCTCCCAGCCATCTCCACCCTAACTCCCTATTTTTCCATAGAAACTGATCTCATTACTTCATGGAAATTGATCTCATTGCCCTTTGTGGTGGCAGTGTTTAGAATTATTATAGGATTTGGGGTGGGGTGGGTTCTTCCCTAATAACATCACAAGTAACTCACCTGACTCCTGCTCCCTATATCTAAGCTGATATCTGCCAGGATGAAAATCCTTTCTTTCCTAATTAAGGATAATTGTCCAAAATAACACTGTATATCTTATCCCTAATTCTACATAAACAGTTCCTATCTTTCTTCTGCCTTCCTAGTACTTTGTATCCTCTCACCCCTGACCCCCAAAAAACCATTGTTAGAAAAACTTCCAGAATCACACTGGATCTTGCTGCTTTACATTCTTCATTTTCTTGCTCTAATGGAATCTTTGATTTCCCCAGGGTTTGTCCCATCCCTGACCATACTCTGAAGTACTGGATGCCATTTTTCATTTCCCCACTTCTTTTAAAAGCTGTGTATACTTTTGCCTCTTGCCTCCATTTCCTCACCTCTCCCTCATTTCTCAACTGCTATTAAGTCTAACTTAACTGAAACTCTTCTCTTTGAGGTTACCAATGTTAGATACAATGGTCTTTTTTCAGTCTTCATTCTATCTGACCTTCCTGAAGCTTTGGATGCTTTTGATCACATGTTCTTCTGGGTACTAGATGTTGTCACTTCTTTTGGCTTCAGTGACACTGCTTTCTCAATTCTCCTACTTGCTCAAGTCTCCTTTGCTGGATCATCGTCCTGTCCTTAAACACCCAGTCTAGATCATCTTCTTTTCTCTTTACAATTTCTCTGGGGGGAGGGGGGGGTCTCATCAACCCATAGGTTCATGTACCAATTCTATGCAGATAACTTCCATATCCATTTATTTAGTCTACACCTCTCTGCAGACCTTTATTTCCATATTACAAACTACAAACTGGGAATGTTCCACCAAGTGGCTGACCTATAAGAATCTTGAGTTTAACATGTCCAAAATGGAACTCATCATATTCCTCCTCCAAACTACCCTTTTCCTGGAGTACCACCATCTTTCTAGTCATCCAAAATTTCAACCCTGATGTCATCCTGTGACTCCCTCCTATTCTCCATATCCAATTAGTCACTAACTCCTGGCAATTCTACTTCTATGACATCTATGGCACGCATCCCCTGCTTTCCCACTTGCCAGGCCACCACCCTAATTTAAGGCCTTATCATCTCCAGCTCAGAATGCTATAAGAGCCCCCAGATTATTTTCCATCTTCCAAACCCTCCTTTCTTTACTCCATCTTCCGCATAGGTAACAAATTAATATTCCTTAAGCACTACATAACCACATCACTCCTGTACTCAAAATTTTCAGTGGCCTTTCATTGCCTGTGGCATGGTCTTTTGTCTGGTATTTACCTTCTATACATTTTGGCTCCCATCTACCCTTCCAGACATGTTTCCAAACGATCACTTTTGCGTCCTTTATTTTTCAGCCAAACTGGCTAATAACCTAGCAATTCCTCAAACTTAAATGTATCTCCCATCTCTAAGTCTTCTCATAGGTTGTCCTCCATGACTAAAATATACTCTCTTCACTTCCAAAACCAGGAATTCTTGACTTCCTTTAAGAACAGCTCAGGTAGTATGGTTATTAATCCCTTCTTCCCTCAAGCAGTTTTGTATATACCTCCCTGTGCTATGTAAACAGCAGTAGTTGACGAAGTAGAATGTAAGTGCAGTGTGTTGCACCAAGTAGAAACTTAATAAAGGCATTCTGAACAGATCCCATGGCAAAATTCTATACATACTGTTAAAGAGATCATTACAAGAAATATCCAGAAAAGCTCTGAAGATAAATATTCACATATATATCCTAAATTTTAGCAAAGCAAAATGATATTGGAATTGTTTTGAACTGCCAACCCAACAGAGAAATAATGAATAATCTGACATCAACTTGGAAGGTCTCCAGTGGAGTGACTCAGGAATCTACATTTGACCTTGACCTATTTAACTATTAATAACTTGGTTAAAGGTATAGATGGATGTTAAAATCTTCAGAGGACACAAAGCTATGAAGTTATCATTTGTTGGTGTTGTTCAGTTTCAGTGATGTCTGACTCTATGTGACCTCATTTGGGGTTTTCTTGGCAAAGGACAGCGGAATGGTTTGTCAGTTCTCTCACCAGTGGATCTATTTTGTCAGGCAACCAGAGGTTAAATAACTTGTTCAAGGGTCACAAAACTAGGAAGTGTCAGTCTGATGCTGCATTTGAATTCAGAGCTTCCTGACTCCAGGTCTAGTGCTTTATCTACCAAGCCTCCAGCTGCCTCTAGTTATCATACTAAAAGACAAAAGGAGTATTCAAAAATATCTCACCAAGCAAGACTACTGTGTCAAATATATTAAGAAATTCAATAGGAATAAACAATCAATGTTACAAATACAACAATGAGGAAGCTCAGGCTCATATGACTAAGATGCTGGGGTTTTAGAGGACTAGAAGCTCAATGAGTTAAAATTCCAAAGCAACCATGAAAAAGCTAAGGCAATCTTTGGTTACAGGAGTCAAAGACTAAGGAAATAATATTCTCATTGTATTCTATCTTGTTTGGATTACATCTGGAAGTACTGTGCTCTTTATTGAACATTTCAGAAGGCAAATTTTCGGGTATGGTGATCAGATTGGTAAAATATCTCAATATTATGCCACGTTAGGATGGTTTAAAAGAATTCTAGAAATGGTTGGGGTTAGCCTGAAGAAGGGAAAGAGTATAAATGGGCTGCCTGATTAGAGGTCTCCAAACAAATAATTATGGTACACTATAGAACAGATTCTTATTCAGGTTTAGCTTGCACTAGGTAGTCTCTAAGATTCCTTTCAACTTTTAAGATTTTGTTTTCTAGTGGTTTCTATTGGTTTACCAAAGTTCAAATAATTAGAATACCATAAAATATACATTAAAATTTTACTGAAAATAATGAAGAACAGTGTTCTATGTTAAAAGAGCAATACAGTGGCAACAGGGAATATGAATTTTATTTCCTACTCTGTTACCAACTAGCCATGTGACCCAATTTTACTTCCATGGGCCTTGGTTTCCTCAACTAGAAAATGAGTATTTTGACCTGATTTATTTATTACGTCCCTCCTAGCTCTAACATTCTATGATTATTCGGTCTGTTTTCATTATTGATTCAGAAGTAAAACAAAGATTTTGCAATCCCTAATAATTATCATTAAGAAAATCAATTATTAGGGGCAGCTAGGTGGTGCAGTGAGTAGAGCATCGGCCCTGGAGTCAGAAGGACCTGAGTTCGGATCTGGCCTCAAACACTTAATGCACACACAAATAAAAACCTAGCCGTGTGACCTTGGGCAAGTTACTTAATCCTAACTGCCCTCCAAAAAAAAATTAATTTTCATTATGTAGCATTTTAAAAATCTAGTGATTTTATCCAGTTGTTTAAATCTTAGACAAATGATAGTTCACTGCAAAAGTCACCAACATTATTTTCTCTTCTCAAAAAAAAAAATCAAACAGACTGCTTTTGAATATATTTGGTAACATTAAAAAGCACCTTTAAAATACCAATACTATATTCAAGGTGATATGCAAACCATAAGAGAAAGGACTAGGTAGACATGCCTCTTTTAATAAGATGACATTTAAAAACTATCCCTGGAAACTCTCATACATTTATGCATGATAAACACAGAACAAAGTAAGATATACAAAGCTGTAAACCACAGTTAAGCGAGAATTCCTATAAGAAAAGAAGTTACAATTTAATAACTAATTGGCTTAAAGGGGATCACTATATCTTCTCATTTTATTTACTTTAAGTGTATTGTGTGTGAACACACACCAGTGAGTAATTTGGTAACAGCAAAGCCTAAGGAAACAGGAGAATTCTTACACACTCATATCTACTAAGATTTTCAGAAGCTATTTGACAAGCTATTGGATGAAAAAAACTAAACTTTTTTTTTTAAAGAGAAATACAACTAAATTGAAATTAAATATATCTAAGAATTTAAAAAAGAAATGGAGGGATGAACAAAAAAGGAAAAATAAACTATGGCTACAGGAAAGGTTAAGAAAAACCACTAAGATCACAACTACATAGAATAGTCTTCTGGCCCAGTTCTACAAATCTTCTAAAAGCATTCTTATTTTAAGCTAAGTATGTACTTTCCTACAGGGCAGCAAGGGAAAGGGGAGAAAAACTGACACTTGGATTACCTTTGCGCTTGTGTCTGTGTTTATGAGGTTTTTTGCCTGAAGGAAACAAAGCTAAATCCAAAAGTTTCATGAGAATGAAAAAAAAATTGTTATTATTACTAAGTTCTACCACTGTGTTTTATTCTAAACATTTTTATTTCCCCAGAATTCCTGAGGAACAGAATCTGGGAAAGTAAAATATTAAAAATTTATGTATTTGAAATTAAACTGCAGTCTATGATTAAGCATAACTATTACAATAGTAGACATTCTGTATAAATAAGCTATGGTGATACTATTTTAATGACGGTCTCATTAAACCACTAATTATAATGAAAATAGTATTCTCTTAAGGAATACATCTATGCATCATTTCACTGAATTATTATATTTGAAAATTTAAACTAAGAAATAAAAAAATTAAGGCTACCACATGCTACATATTTAAATAAAAGCAAAGGGAAAGCAGGGAAATCTATCAATGTAGGAACATATAAATATGATTTAAGACAATGCCATTTACTACATACATTAAGTTTGAGGAAAATCAGTGTTTTGGGGAGATTTCATTTGTATAAGAAAAATGACTAATTCACATCAGGAACAAAACAAACTGAATATTCTCAGAGTTTGCACAAGTTTCACTTTTTGTTACTTCAATAGCTAGCATTTTTGTCACAAGCTAATCTGATTTTCAATATAAATCAAATTAATAATATTCACATTTCCATTTGGACAGGAAAAATGAAGGAAAAACAAAACTTAACAAGTAGAAGTGACAGGAACATATCTCCTCACGTACAATGTTCCTTTATTTTAAGGCCAAGAGTACTTCATTCACTTCAGTCTGTACAGAGTCAATGCACAACGGAAAAAACTGGTTTTACTGAGCATTAACACCTTTATGAGAAAATTAAAGCACCAGATGAAAAAGTACCCATTCTTTGATTTGAGGCATACAAGTTCTGAAAACAAGACAATGAAATAATAAGAATATATAATATATATATTCTCATATATATTATATATTCTTATATATAATATAATAATAATGAAATAATAAGACAAGACAATAAAACCTTATTTTAACCTATAGAATATCTTCTTTGTTTCAAGAATGTGGAAACAAGGGGCGGCTAGGTGGCGCAGTGAGTAAGAGCGCCGGCCTCGGAGTTGGGATGACCCGAGATCAGATCCGGCCTCAGAAAATGAGCACCCACGCATAAATAATGACTAGCCATGTAACCTTGAGCAAGTTACTTAACCCCAATTGCTTTAAAAAAAAAAAAAAGAATGTGGAAACAATAGTGATTAGGTGTACTTCCCCATTACTTATACTATGCTGATATTCCTAAAGTGAACATACTTGCTTCTGTGGTTATTTGACGATATTAAGGACTTGGTTTGTGTGGGCCCTTCCTCCACTGATGTAGATCACAAGTCATAACACAACACTTTGTTATATGATTTTTGGAAGTTGCTGGGAATGAACAAATTCATCTACCCACTGGTCAGTTTCTGATGAGCCATTCTGATTTTAACTAAGCTAGAGCTAAGACAGCGGATATGTACTCCACTATGATAATTCTAGTCTTTGCAGCTTGGCAGAACACAAGAGAATTCAAATTTACGCTTTGCTAGTAGAGTCTTTAGGAAATCAGGATCACCTCCAAGCTATGATAAGGCATTAAAGTGACTTTTGATAGTTCTCATCTTAAATATATCTAGGTCAAAAACATATTTTCTGTCTCAGGTTTAGATAAAGAAACAGATATAATGGCACAAACAATATTATACAATTTTCCAAATGAAATTAAAAAAAAAAACAGGTTTCAAAGAGAAGAAAATATTCATTTTAATTTCACATAACTTTCAGGCAAGAGATGCTATAGTAAAATATACTACAGAGATTTCTAGGAATCATAAAAAGGTATGGTGAGTAGCACCATATACTGTCTTTAAAAAAAAAAAATCAAAATATCTTAAGAGGTCAAATATTTAAAAGAAAAGTAAACTTTATAAGATACTATAACAATCTTCTGAAGAAAATTGATTATATATAATATATGTATTATATATATAATACATACGCATACACAGAATGAATTTATACTACCAATATGAAAGAACAGATGCACTCAAACACTACTATTAAATGATAATCCAAGAATTCTCATCTTACCTGTTACTTGTGGCACATATGGCACTGTCAGTCTTTCCACACTATAGCCACTACCACCTAATGATTCTGCAATCTTGTTAGTCAAGAAATACAAGTTTTTTTCATTTTTCTCTAGAGATTTTGGAAGTCTGTGAAAATAAACAGTTTGCTCTTATTTGTTGATGTTTTATATTTAAATGCAGACAGAAGAAAACAGAGAGGCCAAGAAATTAATACTTTCAATATTAAGTCTGTTAATGATTTTACAACTATACCCTAGTGGAAGATGAGAAGAGATAGCACAGGCAATAATGGGAGAATATGCAAAAGAGTTTGCAGCATTTAAACAATATTCAAAGCAGTCATCGAAAACATACTAGCTGATTTTATTGTACTGACTATTATTATAAAAAGAACTGATCTTAAAAATACTGGTTTTTTGGCCTTTGACTGGGTCCATACTATAAACACTTCAAGTTAATAAAAATCACTGAATTTATTTTAACTTTTCTAGAAATTAGAAATCTAAAGGGGAAATAAAAAGGGAAAGGAGACTTCTGAATTTACAATACTGAACTAATCTTACCCAGCTAAATTCACAGGTTCATTGCTTAAAACTAGAAAGCAACTTAGAATTCAAGTTCAGCTCCCTCATTCTGCATAAGAGGAACTGAAGCCCATAGGTAATAAGTGACTTTCTCAAAGCCACATTGTGTTATGTAGCAGAATCAGGACTTAAAGCCATGTCTCCAGTATACAAATCCATAAGCAAAGTTCCTCCTCTGTTTCATGAAACATGACACCATATAGCTGCTTCTTTAAAAATGGAGTGCAGTTTGGATCTGGCAAAATCTCTCTTTTAAGAGGGACAATGGAATACATAGATTATTAATTTAGTCAACAGTGTAATAATGATTATTTGTTATGGAAAGTCATGAGTAAGACCCTAAGTTCTCTAAAATAAACATATTTTGGGGCAGCTAGGTGGCACAGTGAATAGAGCAACAGCCCTGGAGTCAGGAGGACCTGAGTTTAAATCTGGCCTCAGACACTTAACACACATACTAGCTGTGTGACCTTGGGCAAGTCACTTAATCCCAATTGCCCTCCAAAAAAAGGGCAAAAAATAAAATAAAATAAACATATTATAAATATTCTCAATGGTGAGATATTATCCTATGAGACACATAAAGTTTGGCACCACAGGCACTACACCCAAGGCAGTGGGAAAACAAAAACAAAGAATGAAAAAAAATCCCTACTTGCAAGGAGCTTACAAAATAATTTGCCACAAGGCAAATACTTCTTTGTTTTTAAAATTGTCTCCAAATATGTGTGGATCTACATCTGCAAATTCAAGACTGAAAATGACCACTAACTCAGTGTAAGATAAGTTACAGGAATTTTATGAAGACAAAGGAAATGAAAGATAATTAGTATAAAACACTAAAAATCTGGTATTTTTTTTATAAATAAAAAAAGTTTAACATACAAGCACTTGTCTCTGAAAATATGTTCTGGTAGAAAATAGGGTGCTTCCATTGTTCTTGTTTCAATAACCTGAAAAAATTTTTAAAAAGTAAAACTTAGGTGACTTAAAATTTATTTATTAGTTTAAAAAATTATTTTAAAATGCCTAAGTAAATACTTCCATTTACTTTAGAGATAAATATATGTATGACATCCTATATACAGAATTCAGACCACTTCTATCAACTTTATTTAAAATTCACAATTGAAAAACACCTTATTTGTTAGATTTATAGTTAAATCAAGATATTAATGAAAAACAAAGTATTTTTTACTTCAAAAGCACTGATTAATCCCTTACATTATGTTAAATGAGTGAGAGAAGGGAAAATTCACTAAGCTTTTCGTGGGAAACAGGCCCAAGTTACCCTTCATCGGAAATCACATGATTTACAAGGACTCAAAAGTCGGAGCAGTAGAGAGTCACCCCTCTCCTCAGTGACACCTGAGCATAAGATATGCCAAATAAGGACAGAAGTGCTTTCTCAAATGTACATTAGGTGACCTACTGTACACCTAACTTCCAGCAAACAGAAGAAGAGGGTCAGGAGGGGGAGTGGGGGAGAATTCCGTCTTAGGGCTTTATAACTTTGCTATTTCCTTTTGTAAATTGCTCCACCTCCCTGACCATTTCTCAGGAGGGTGGCCCTTTCTCGAGATCATAATAAACCATTCTTTTCTG
This sequence comes from Gymnobelideus leadbeateri, assembly GCA_011680675.1. NCBI lineage: Eukaryota > Metazoa > Chordata > Mammalia > Diprotodontia > Petauridae > Gymnobelideus > Gymnobelideus leadbeateri. The sequence goes on along the minus strand of WOXC01011850.1, from coordinate 416,715 downwards.
CTTCCCACCTTGAGAAACCTGAGTATTATTTGAGTAAGGATCTCTGTTGTACAGTTTTTGGGGTGCACACATTAAATATAGGAGCAGCCAGTAAAGATAACACAGAGCATTTTTTCTCCCAGACATCATTGATTTGTTTTACTTTGCCAGAAACCTATTCCTTCAAATTTGTCTCAACAGAGAAGATACTACCTATACATTTTATATAACAATTCTTCAGCAATATTGTGTAGCCCTTCTGTATACTGCACTTGTGTCCTATTTTAGTGTGGATTGTATTCAATATGGTTAACTGAGCACATAGTAAATTCTTAAAAATTGGATCTTTTTAAACTAGAAAATTAATTTCAAGGATAAAAAGTTATGTTGGACAAGGTACTTTAGTCAGGTAAACAATATGCTTTTAATGGGGTATTAAACCTTCCAGGTCACCATTTAATAATTTTGAGTTCATTAGACTAAGTGTGCTTAAACATCCTTAGAGAATGCTGTACTTAGTTAACAATTAGCATATTCACCTCCAGGACATGTTTCCATCAAAAATATGGTTTAAAAATAAAAGTCACAATATAACAAAATTACAGATTTAGGCTTGAACTTGTAAGGTATGACTGAATTTTGTTTCCACAGAAATTACATAAAAGCAGAAATTATAATTCATACTGACAGCTAATGTCAGAGATAAAAACTACTTGTAGAGAGAGAGCAGTGGGGGATTCTGGCGCCTGAAAAATCAGCATACAAACTATTTTTCTTTGTTCTGAAAGGCCTCTTCCTGTATATAAAAGGATCTACCAGACCAGGTCTCATTCACAAAGGATGGGGATGAGGGCCAGGGACCCAGACCTGGCCTCAGATAATGGGACTATTGATATCCTGGGTCCAAATCTTTAAACTCCCACTTTTGTCAACTCTCCTGGAAATTGAAGAAAATCCTTTCACATGCTATCTGATGCAGACAAAATGGGAGGAGACTAGAAGCATTTTTGGCCTTTCCTTTATTTAAGTATAAGGAAAATTTATGAAGATGAGAAGGGAGAGAGGAATTGAAATGTGGAAATGAAAAGATGTAAATAAGGGGTGGGATTTAGTGAACCCTGGAATGCTGACCAATGGAGTTCAAAGCATGAAATTCAAATCTGGATGAATCATAAAAAGACTTTATAACTAATTTAACTTTGTACTTGAGCCTTTCACAAGGAGTAAAAGGCCAAAGTACCCTCTGAAATTATGTGAAATAAAAATCGTTTACTTTCTAAATTCACCAATGGGCAGGCAGCCTTCTTGGGTATTTCTAACAAACTGAAGCATATGTGCATTTGATTAAATGAAAATGATAATAAGTATTCTACATGTTAAAGGAAAGGATAAACAATTTGGAAAATGCTGACATAATGTACGACATTGGACATTGATGATTACATTACCTGTTATACAGAATAATTATAAATAATCTGACATTCCATAAAACAAAAATAGACATACTGAACTAAAAGACATACTGAAAAAAAAAAAGTACAATGAAGTACAATTTTTTTGGACAAATTACCTTGCTCACATGTTGGCAAAAAGCAGGAACTGCTATCATCTGACTTAAAAAGTTGAGGTATGCTCCAACTAATGCCATGACAGCACAGCGATGGAACATGGGCAAATTATCCTCATTAATGATGGCACTATCCTTTAACGAGAAACAAATATGAGCAGTCCAAATAATGTTGCTTTAGCATTTTTCTGGAAAAACATATGCGTTAAAATACTACAAGTATAAAAACTTAGAAGAATGATGTCTATTTCCAAAGAGATCTATAATAAAATGAAAATTCTGAAGTATAAATTAACGATTACTAACAGAATTCCTAAGTCTTTTTATTAAAGTACTTACATATTTCTGTACTGATGAGTTATGATCAACATCAATTCATAGTCTATCCCTAGGAAAAGAAAATAGTATCTCAAAGACCACGCTGTCTTTGAAAAATTTCGCTGAGATAAGTTACCTGTAAAGCAATGGCTACTCTTATAAGATCAATAACCACTTCTTCATTGGCCAGTTCAATAGTTATGAGAGCAAGAGATGTATAGAGTAATTCGAAGTTTTTCTGAACATTGTCTTCTTCCTTACAGCCCAAATAAATGTGCCGGTATAACAGCTGACCATTCTGAAAAGACATTAGAAAAAAAAAGACATCCTTTACTTTAAACCAATTCATTTAAAAGAAGCTCATTAACAGTCATATGATCATCAGTTAAGGAGAAACTTAACTAAAACTGACACGATAGAGGGAATGAAAGTAAAGGATCGTATCAATTCAGCTCAATAACTCTTAACAGAATCAGTAGAGTTGAAGTTGAAGCAGCTGCATTCAAATTCCAAATTGCTACCTGCTATTTGTGTGAATTAACTAAATTACTTAATCTTTCTAGACCTCAGTTTCCTGATTCATAAAATGGGAAAATAGTTTAGACTATAGTAGGGATTCCAAACCATTTTATATCAAGTACCCTATTTCTGGAAGGAAATCTGCTAAAGCCTTATTGACCACTTCTCAGGACAAAATTTTCAAGTGTAATGTAAAATAAAATGGAAATCAATTATATAGAATAACTATCAAAATAATAATTTTTGAAAAAATTAATGCACTCCAGGATAAGAATCACTGATCCCTTACAGCTATAAATCCTAGTCATCAAAAACAAAGTGGAACAAAAGCAAAAACCCAAAACATTTGTGGTAGCTGTAATCCTTTGCAATTCAATACAGGAGTCTTAGGGATCAAAAACCCTGTCCACAGGAACTTATAATCAAACACGGAAGTTAAATATATATACCTAAAGATTCATCATGCAAATTGGAATGTAAGTGCAAAGGAGATGTTATAGGTGCAAGGAGAGAGCAGAGTAGATAAGAGTACCAAGCCTATAATCAGGAAGACCTGGGTTCATATGTGACCTCAGACACTTACTGGTTGTGTAACCCTGGGCAAGTCACATCACTTTTGTTTGCTTCAGTTTTCTCATCTGTAAAAATGGGATAATAATAGCACCTACCTCTTCCAGAGTTGTTATTAGAATCAAATGAAACAGTAATTGTAAAGTGCTTAGTATAGTGACTGGCACATAGTAAGTGACATGGAAATGTTGGCTATTATTTGTCTTTAGTTCTGAGAAAAGAAAGATGAAGGCCTGATGATAAACTCCTATTTTATACATTAACCAAAACACTACTTCACAGCTCCTCTTAATGTTGAAGAATATCTGAAAAGAAATTATGATTGAAAATGAGATACCTGTTATCCGATAAACATGAATTAAATGACTATTTCCCTTTAAAGGAAATCGCAAAGTGAGGCTATGACCTGAATAAGTATAGATTATGATACCTAACAAAACAATTTAACTTACTGAAAAAGAAAAAGAAATAGTGTCCTTGCAAGTATAAGGTAGAATCCATTCTGAATGCAAAAGTCTCTTTCTCAGAAGAGTAAGGAAATTGGTTGGTTGGTTACTGTCCTTTGTATTCCAAGAGGACCAAAATATCATCACTATGTTAAGGTCAATGTACAGTGTGTCCACTACGGCTGATCAGACCAATATAAACTCAGTTTTATAGCCCTTTGGGTACAGTTCCAAATTGCTTTCCAGAATGATGGCATCAGTTCATGACTTCACTAAAAGTGTATTATTAGTGTTTCAATTTTCCCACATCCCCTCCAACATTTATCATTTTCTTTTTCTGTCATATTAACCATTCTCATAGGTATATATCTCAGAATTACTTTAGTTTGTATTTCTCTAATCAACAGTGATTTAGAGTATTTTATGACTATAGATAGCTCTGACTTCTTTGTCTGAAAACTTTCTCTTCATATCCTTTTGACCATTTATAAATTGGAGAATGACTTCTATTCTTATAAATTTGACTCACTTCTTATATACTAGAGTAATGAAGTCTTTATCTGAGATACTTGCCATAAGATTTTTTCCCCAGTTTTCTTCATTCCTTCCCATTTTGGTTGCATTGGTTTCGTTTATGCAAAAAAAAAATTAATTTAATAGATCAAAATGATCCATCTTACATCTCATAATGTTCTCTATCTCTTATTTGGTCATGTGAGATGTTAGTCTTTATCTAGTTTCTGTCACACTGTTTTCAAGTTTTCCCAGCAGTTTTTGTCAAATAGTGCCAAAAAGGTTGGTACTATTGGTTTATTAACCACTAGATTACTATGGTAATTTACTACAATATGATGGATCTAATCTATTCCATTGATACACCACTCTATCTCTTACCTAGTACCAGATTATTTTTCTGCTTTATAATACAGTATGAGATCGGGTATTGCTGGGCCAACTTCCTTCACATTTTTCTTTTCATTGATTCCCTTTATATTCTTAACTTTTTATTCTCCCATATAAATTTTGTTAGTATTTATTCTAGCTCTATAAAATAATTTGTTGGCAGTTTGGTATGGCAATGAATAATTAGACTAATTAAGATAGAACTGTCATTTTCATTATATTGGCTCATCCCACCCATGAGTAATTGATATTTTTACAATTGCTTGGATCTAACTTTGCGTGAAAAAATGTTTTACAATTGTGTTCGTATAGTTCCTGGGTTTGTCTTGGCAGGTAGACACCCAAGTACTTTATATTATCTACAGTTATTTTAAATGGAAATTCTATACCTCTTGTTGCTGGTCTTTTTTGGGACTATATAGAAATGCTGATGACTTTAAATGGGTTTGTTTTATATCCTGAAACTTTGCTAAAGTTGTTAATTATATCAACTAGCTTTTTAGTTGATTCTCTAAGTAAAATACCTTACATCATCAACATAAGAGTGATAGTTATGCTTCCTCACTGTCTATTCTAATTCCTTCAATTTCTCTTTCTTCTTACTGCCATAGCTAGCATTTCTAGTACAATACTGAATAACAGGGGTAATAATAGGCACCCTTGATTCATTCACCCCTGATTTTACTGAAAAGGTTTCTAACTTATCTCCATTATAGATATAATGTCTGCTGATGGTTTTATTACTTATAAATATGACTTATTATTATAAATTACTACTTATCATTTTAAGGAAAGCTCCATTGATTCTTATGCTTCTAGTGTTTTTAATAGGAATAAGTATTGTATTTTGACAAAAGCTTCTTCTGCATTGATTGAGATAATCATATGATTTCTGTTGGTTTTGTTTTAATATGGTTAATCATGCTGATATTTTTCCTAATACTGAAATACCCTTGCATTCCTGTGAAAGAAATGATTACTAATAACCAATGACTGTAGAAGATCCAGTGTTTTCTCCTTTTTTCTAAAGAATTTATTTCAAGAATCAGCCTCAGAAGGATGGGACTATTGATAGTGGATAGGAATAACATTATCCTCAATCCAGGTATTGACTACCCCACCCAACTTTACAAGTAATTTAAAAAGAAACTCCAGCCCATTATGTTCTACAGCCAGATTTTTTTTCTAAATGGTCAGCTGTCTAGAAGAAGCTATTCCCAACCCCTCTTAGATCTAGCATCTTCCCTCTAATTTCCAGCTTGTTTTACTCATATCTTGTTTGTACATTGTTGTCTATAACATTAGACTGTGAGCTCCTTGAGGGCAGCTATTATCTTTTGTCATTTTCTGTATGCTCAGGACTTGGCACAGTGTCTGACAAATAGTAGGCACTTAATAAATGTTTCCCCTCCAGGATAACTGCCTTGTCATAGGAGAAGGGCTTGCAAAGCTCAATGAAACTATGAATTGTGTTGCACATCACTCAATGAAACCAAAATGGGAGGAAATAGTGGAAAATTCTGCCAAAAGGTGATCCCCTAGAGAAGAAAATAGCAAGTCACTCTAGTATCTTTGCCCATCTACTTCTATTTCATTGACTACACTAAAATCTTTGACTATGCAGATCACAATAAAATATGGCAAATCCTCAAAGAGATGAGAGGACCAGATCATCTTACTTGTCTCATGAGAAACCTTTATATGGGATGCAAAGCAACAGTTAGAACTGAGCACAGAATAACTGATCAGTTTAAGATTATAAAAGGAATATGAAAGGCTGTACAGTGTGACCTTGTTTATTTAACTCATGTACAAGAGTATATCATGTGAAATGTCAGGTTGGATGAATCAAAAGCTCGAATTAAGGTTGCTGAAAAAAATAATCAACAGTTTCAGATATGCAGATGATATCATTCTGACGGCAAAAAAAGAGAGGAATTAAGACGATGAAAATGAAAACTCCCCTTTCAAGAAAGTGCAAAAGCTGTCTTGAAGATTAACATTTTTTTTTAAGCAATTGGGGTTAAGTAACTTGCTCAACATTACACAGCCAGTCATTATTCATGTGCAGGTGCTCATTTTCTGAGGCCAGGACTGATCCCGGGTCCTCCCGACTCCGGGGCCGGCTCTCTTACTGTGCCACCTAGCCGCCCTGAAGATTAACATTAAAAAAAAAAAAAAAGCTAAGATCTTGGCAACTGATCCTATCACTTTTTGGTAAATAGAAGAAATGGAAGCAATGTCAGATTTTATATTCTTGGGCTCCAAGATCAATGTTGATGGTGACTGTAGCCATGAAGTGTAATTTCAAATTTAGAAAAATAAGTCATTCCTCGATTGACAGATGGTCAAAAACAAGCAGTTTTCAGAAGAAATAAAAGCTATCAGTATTCATATGAAAAATGTTCTAAATCACTAATAATTAGAGAATGCAATTTAAAACAACTCGGGGCGGGGGGGGGGGGAGTGAAGTCAAGATGGCGGAGTAGAAACAGCAGGTCCAGGGAGCTCTGGCCCACACCACTTTCAAATTAATGTAAAAGGGATTCTGAAAAAACTCTGGAGCTTTGATAAAATGCCAATTCTAATTATTCCACAGTAAAATGAGCTTCCTTAAGAGTAGTGGGTTCCCAGCTTCTTTAAGCAAAGGCTGGATGACTGCTTGTTGAAACCTAGGCCTTCTGACTCCTAGTCCATCATATTTTTCATTATACCATGCTCCTTATTCATATTGGTTTAACCTAAGCAACTGGCTCATAGGAGGAACTGCACATAGGTTTTATAAATGAATGAATGGATGGTTATTTGTCTAAAATAAGATTCAACATTACCCAGGTAAGTACCTACCGATCCATCTGACAAATGCCCCAATGCAATTTTATATCCTTTTACAAGCTAAATGCTTTCTGAACTGAATTTATTTTTTAGTGTTCTGAAGTGAGGTATTAGAAAGGAGAAAGCAAATTTCAGGTTTTTTCACTCATAGGAAAGACTATGACCTAGTTGCTATGAGTAGCCAAAAATAGAAAATGATCAAATGATGAACCCTGCAGCAGGCAGCTGTAGAATTTAAGTATTAAAGGAGATTAAAGAGAAGGAATAAGAAATCAATACCACAGCTCCATGCTACATTTATTTCTTCTTCTTCATTATTATTTTTTGTTAAAGGGGCAAAAAAATTAATGGAAGACAAGTAAAAGTAGAAAGAAAAAATAAAGACATTAATTACATGTTAACCTCTGACAAAGCCTTGTTAGGAATTTTCTGTATAAATAAATGAACAATTGAACTCAAAATGTTCAACCTGGAGAAGACCACAGAGAAACATTACTGTCATTTGAAGGGCTGTATGTGGAAAAGGACTTAAAATAATCTTAATAATTCCAGGGGACAGAAAAGGAAAAAAAAGGGGGGGGGGAGAGGCAGATCATTGTTAAATATACTGAAGATTTTTTTAACCATCACAGTTATCCAAAAATGGAATGAATTGCTTTGAGGAAGCAAATTCCAGTTATTAAATGTTTAAGCAGAGGAGAGATGACCAACAATCAATATTATTACAGATGAGATTCATATATTGGAAAAAATGTTGGACTAGATGACCTCTATGGGACCTTAAAATGTTAAGATTTTGTTCTTATATTAATCCGGAACAATCTAAAATAGATATTTATAACTTAATTTGTGTACCATTTTATAATAAAAGTTCTCACCTTTTTCATGAAGCTTGCATCTTGCCTGGAAATTTTCTCTCTTTTTATCTTAAGGTCACCTACATCTGGTATGATTCTATGGAAACAAGGAATACATATTTTAATGAAAACACTATGACACATTTAATTATAACAAAATGTCACATATGATAAAATAGCTGCAAAAATATGTCTAAACTATTTCAACATTCGTACATCAATTTCCATTTCAATTATGGCTGCATTTAATAATAGTCAATTTTCATGACAGGAACCACAAAAGTAGCATTAACTTAATCATAAGACCATTATTATTTTCAAAGTAAAACTAGAGTTTGGTAAAAGCAAAAATTAGACTGTGATTATGTGTTTAAGCTAGTAGTTACTCAAAGACATTAATGCTGAAACATGAAATGGTTCTTTCTCTAAGGCATACAACTGTTTTAAAATGGACAACTAGAAAGGCAGCCTGAAGCCATGAACGAATGCTGGAGTCAAAATCTCAATTTTGACATGTAGTAGCAATGATAGATATCATTTAACTTATCTGAATCTCAGTTTCTCCATCTATAAAACAGTAATAATACCGATAGTATCTACCTCACAAAAGCTCTAATGAAGTATATAAAGACCGCTGCCTAATTTAAAGCAATACAACTTTTATGAAAACAATCTCAATTAAATGAAAGACAGCTTATATTTTTTTTGAAATCTCAAGGATCTATTAGAAGGGGATCTTGAGGGGCGGCTAGGTGGCGCAGTGAGTAAGAGCGCCGGCCTCGGAGTCTGGATGACCCGAGATCGGATCCGGCCTCAGAAAATGAGCACCCACGCATAAATCAAATGACTAGCCGTGTAACCTTGAGCAAGTTACTTAACCCCAATTGCTTTAAAAAAAAAAAAAGAAGGGGATCTTGAACTTTTTGTATCAGAAACCCCTTTGGCAAACTGATAAAATCTACAAACTCCTTAGATTGTTTTTAAACACAAAATAAAATACATATAATTACAATGGAAACCAAAGATTAATGAAAATACAGATGTATATGGTAATGTTTTGCATAGATATACATGTACAACACATACTGAATTGCTTATCTTCTCAGAGGGAGTGGGTGACAAGGGAGAAAGAGAATGGATCTGAAAATTGAAGTTTTAAAATTAAATGTTTCATAAGATGTCCAGGCAGTGGGGCTCAGAGATTCACCTTGCCCTGATGGCAAAGTCGAAGGGGGTATGGGAGAAGATATGGGAGAGAGCAGATTGGATGAGGGGATAGCTAGTGGGACTGCTATTCTGGGGTGGTGGGTAGGGAAAAAATGGGGGAAAAATGTAACTCATAATCTGGTGGAAATGAATGATGTAAACCAGAAGTTAATAAAGCATTTGTTTAATTTAAAAAAAATAAAAGCTAATAAAAAAAAAGAAAAAAGAAAATACAGATGTAATTGTTTTCCCATCCAAATTCATAGAACCTCTGAAACGAACCCAAAAGAACAGATTTTTGACCCCATCTAGACCCCAAAAGGGTCACCATAGACTCCAACTTAAGAATCTGTAGTCTCAGAATAATCTCTCCCATCTAATTATTTAATTTAAAATAATTTTTAAAATTTTAATGTAGAAAATACATTAACAAAACCAATTTTAAAGTGAAATTACCTGATTCCTCGAAGTTTTGCCCGATTGTCATGTCGATCAATTAGGTTATGCAATATTTCCAGGACCAGCTGTCTCAGTTCATAGTCTTCCATGAGAGATGGAGATAGTAAAGGATCAAGAAATGGGGCAGGTAGTGCAGTAACAATGGTCTTAGCTTTGTATCCCGATGTTACCTAAAAATAATATAAACATACACCATTATCACAAACTCTTTTCTTTTCCAAAATCCTTTTTAAAAATTCCTAGTTGTTCTTTCAAGAATCTGTAAACATAGAGAACATCTTCTAATAGAAATAGAAATAAAGACAAAAAATTGGAACGTACCGAATAAGAAAACATGGTTACTTGAAACTTAAAAAGGACTTTATTCAAAATAGTATTTCCATTCTTAAAGTTTAACTATAATGAATATTAATTTGCAAAGAATAAAAAGAGATGAGATTAAACAATAAGTATAATAATTCTAAACTTATGTGTAACTCATCTCACTTTTATATACCCTGAATGCAAAGATTTTAAATGTCAAAATTCCTAAAATGCAGTAAGTGAAGTGGGTATTTCATTAATAGAAAAAGAGAATGACTATAAGAAGCAGTTCTTTATACTATAATGACATGAGACAAAATACAAATTTAAATGGTCAATAAATGCTTCTTCTAGTTGTAAAATTATACAGAATAAATTTAAAGTTTCATGCACTTCTAAAACTTCAGATCAAAGTACTGTATTAAGTATGGGAAAATACATAGACTAGGGATTGGTAATCCATTTTTATCTGATTCTGTTCTAAAAATTTGTAAATAGTGAATTCACTGTCAATGTGGTCTTACAATATGTCAGCATCAACACTGTACTAGCATTAGACTTTTTTAACTTTTCATAATTTCATTCTAAAGTAGAAAAGGAATTAGATGCCTACTCACAACATAGGCTAGGATATTATTTATTAGTAATATGACCATTATATTAAAAAGAAAAAACTGTCTCCTTTCTGATTGGACAGCTGATTTTAAAAAATTCTTTACCCACATGCTCACTTTGGTGAACTGATTAAAGAATTATTTAAAGAGTTAAGAAATCAGTTTTAAATTTATATTCTTCAAAGTGAACATAGGGACAATAAGATGAGGAAACAATTATGACATAGTGGATTAACTGAAAGACCAGAAGTCAAGAACACATATGATCAAGTTTCCTATCTGACACTTACTGTGAGACCACGGACAACACATTTCATTTCCATTAATCTCAGAAACTAAAGATTATAAATTATAGCCAGTTACAAACTGTATCAGCCGTGGTAAAGACCACAGTGGCAAGCTCCTTGATATATTGCCCCCCCTAAAAAAAGTGTTAAAATTAAGAACATGGGCAATCTCATTTGATTGATACCCTTTCAGAACTGGTACAGTTCTTAAAACTCATAATAGATTCATTCTTTTTTTTTTTTTAAAGCAATTGGGGTTAAGTAACTTGCTCAAGGTTACATGGCTAGTCATTATTTATGTGTGGGTGCTCATTTTCTGAGGCCGGATTCGATCCCGGGTCATCCCAACTCCGAGGCCGGGACTCTTAATCCCTGCACCACCTAGCCACCCCTTGGATTCATTCTTTTTTTTTTTAATTTTTTTTATTAATAATAGTATTTATATATATTTGAAACACTTAATATTCGAATTCGAGATCCATTCCCTTCCTCCCTTGTCACCCACTCCCTCTGGGAAGATAAACAATTCAGTATGTGTTGTACATGTATAGCTATGCAAAACATTACCATAGTAGATATATTGGAAAAGACTGGCTATATTTCCCTCTCACCCATTCCACCCCCCCACCTGGTCCATTCCCTACTTTGATCCTGTCCCTCTTTGAAAGTGGGTACCTCCAACCTCCCCTCCCCCCAGAATGCCCTCCCCTCTATCATTGCCCCTCTCATCCCCCTTCCCCCTACTCTCCTGCAGGGTGAGATATCCCATTTAGTATGTTAGATTCATTCTTAAGTGTCATAATGAATAATCAATACATTGGGATAAGAAGGCAGAAATTCTATGAATCTCCTCAACTTCACTCCTTAGGAGTTCTATCCATTCCCTATCCACTCTGAAAGTCCTACTACTTCGTTGTCCCCACTGATTAGGGCAAAGTAGATCCCTTTTAGGCAGCAGGAGGGACAGCAGCTCTGATATCAAAGCTTCTTAAGCTTCCTCTACTTAAAGAGTTCCATCTGCCCCAAAATTCCTTGGCCATTTTCTGGTGACTTCTGGAGGATCCTAGTATTAAGTAACACTATACACATGGTTAAAAGAGCAAAAAGACAGAAAATAATAACCAATACATTTAAAGGAATCATATCAAGGATTTCTTTATTTCCAGATGAAGAATTAATGTAACACTGAATACGTAAGTGAAGAACAATGAATATTTATTAAATTTAAAACAATTTCCTTTCATTAAAAAATTTTTACTAAAAAAAATTTTAATAACTACAGTTCTTCATAACTGAGGGCCTTCTTTTTCAAGATTATCAAATGGGGTGCAGCTAGGTGGCACAGCGAATAGAGCACTGGCCCTGGAGTAAGGAGGACCTGAGTTCAAATCCAGCCTCAGACATTTCTCTCTCTCTCTCTCTCTCTCTCTCTCTCTCTCTCTCTCTCTCTCTCTCTCACACACACACACACACACACACACACACACACACACACACACACACAGAGTAAGCTGTGTGACCTTAGGCAAGTCACAACCCCAATTGCCCTCCAAAAAGCAAAAATAATAATAATTATTATTAACATTATTACATCAAATTATATGATTACCTATAATCCGTTCCTTGGTATCTCATTTTCTTAATCTGTTTTTAAATTATTTTCAGAGAATTTAAATTGTGCTCTAAGGTTAATATATCAAAGAAATATGACTGATGGGGTGGCTAGGTGGTGCAGTGAGTAGAGCGCCGGCCCTGGAGTCAGAAGGACCTGAGTTCGGATCCGGCATCAGACACTTAACACACACAAACAAAAACCTAGCCCTGTGACCTTGGGCAAGTTACTTAACCCCAATTGCCCTCCAAAAAGCAAAAAAAAAAAAAAAGAAATATGACTGATAAATGAATTAGCTGGGCTGATAAACTACAAACATTACATTCACTTATGCATTTAAAGTAGCATGTATACCCTCTTTTCAACTTGAAATATTGTTTTAAAAAAAACTTGATTTAAATATACAAGGGAAATGGTAATCCTGAGTTCTGAGTCCTGACTAACTCTAAGCTGTGATCCTGACTTTCCTACCAGTAGCTAGATTAGATCTTGGAGGTCTTTTTTTACTGATTCTTCACCAAAGGAAAATAAACTTAATGTCATCTTGGGCTAAGGCACCTCAACTTTTATAAAATCTTTATTTCTTTATCTGTAAATTAAAATTTCAATCAGATCTTTAATACTACTTTGAGCTCTAACATTCTGTGACTCTACGTGGGAAACAAAAGATTTGTAAAGTTCAAATCTTCTTGCTTAAATACCCTTTGACCATTCCACTCCTACCGCACATCTCAAATGACTTACCATAAGTAAAGATCTCAGCAGCATAATCTGAATCCGTCTGGTTCCCAAATCCCTAAAATTAAAAGTTCTCAGGTATTAAATTTAGTATTACAGATTTTCATCACCTATTATTAATCACATTACCAACACTTTGACTTGAAATATTTCGTTTTTAAAAAGATATTTATACATGCTTCTCAAGAATAAATACAATGGAAAGACTGCTGGCTCTGAAGTTGGAAGACAGAAGTTCAAAGCATGGTTCTTCTACTTACTTCCACTGTGACTTCAGGGAAGTAACTAACTCTCCAGGCTTCATTTTCCTTAGCAATGATTTGAAAGCACTGTTCTAGATAATTTTTTGAAGTCCCTTCCAGCTCTAAATGCATAATCTAATGATCAAATTATCCTAAAATGCCCACAATGTCCATATATACATAATAGGAACTATTTGCAAAACTATAGTAGCATATTTATTCATGTACAGAGAAAAGCTTGACTCAGTACTTAAAAAGAAATAAATTTTTTGCTTTAAAGGAAAAAAATATTCAAAAACAAAAGTAAGCTAAGAAAAAAAAAGATACAAAATTCAACTCATTAGTGTAATGGTAATGAATTTTTGCGTAATGGGAAGATCTTTCCCATCCATTAATAGATCTATGTGACCTGCTTAAGTCACATGAGTCTGAGTCACATGGGAGGAGTTTGCTGAACAGGTAGAGCAGAGCCCAGAGGAGTTAGGTGAGAGTAGTTAGACCTGAGGGAGAGAGAGGAAGCAAATAAGGAGCTGTGAGTGTTTGTCTGTGGGAAGGCCCTAGCAGGGGGGGAAGACCTGGGGATGGCAGTACTCCCTGTAATGTAATTGTGTACAGATTTCTTTGTTGTTGTGATGGATTTGGCTTTCTGGTGTTGGGATTCGGCTTTCTGGTGTTTGATTAAACATTTTGGTTCTCCAAAATGGAGTGTTTGTTCTGTTTTGCAATTCAGAATTATGTTGGCATATTTATAGCTGTCATAGGCGCTGTGAATATCAAATTGATGATATACTTAGGTAACAATGAATACATCAGCTTAGCTATTTTCCCCCTCACTGTTTCTAAACTTTAAAATTATAAGTTTAAGTTGTTTAAATTTTATGATTCAGAGGTTTTTTTTAAACCCTAAAAGTAGATTTCACTTCACTTGGCCAAATTCTACCTAGAGATCTGAAAACAGGGCAGGCCTATTTGAAAAACAGGGAATTTCTCCATGACTCTTGTTCTATATATTGTAAGGTTAAAGAAACTGAGGCATATTAGTGTCCAAGTCTCTGTTGTACATCATCTGAACAAAGAGCATAAGACAACAAAAAACATCTGGAACCTGCAGCTATGCTGCACTGATCCTAAACCAGACTCAGAAACCTAGAGGGCTAGAATGGGACCAAAGAACTCTCTGGATCAGAACACAGCATGAAGACTGGCCTGACCTACCCCAAAACACTCTACTCTACATGCTGTATGTGTACTATTTACACTAGCAGAGAGTTATCCCTGATGCTGTCCACTGGCCAGCCTTTACCAAGACCTGGAATAATTTTAAATCAGTAACAATGAAGGCTCTTCCAGAAGCGAACACAGCCTAGTTCAAAACAAAATCATAATACAAAATGTACAGATGGAAAAATGAATAAAGGAGAACTATGATGATAAAAAAAATATTAGTCAGTATGCTCAAGACACAAACCTGGAAGAGGAGAATTATTATTATATAATTATTATATAATTATCTACAAGGAAAGTTTGTATGTGTATGCAGAAACATATAACTAGGTGGTGCAGTGAATAGGATGCCAGAACCTGAGTTCAAATTCTGCCTCACATATTTACTAGCTAGAACACTGCTAATTCATTTAATTTTTGTTGATCTCAATGTCCTCAAATATAAAATAACAGCACCTACTTCCCAGGGAACTATATCTAAATATACATGTAGATATATATATATCCTGTGCTTGGGGTGGTTAGGTGGTGCAGTGAGTAGAGCGTCGGCTCTGGAGTCAGAAGGACCTGAGTTCGAATCTGGCCTCAGACACTTAATGCACACACAAACAAAACCTAGCCGTGTGACCTTGGGCAAGTTACTTAAGCCCAATTGCCCTCCAAAAAGCAAAAAAAAAAAAAGAATCCTGTGCTTTTCTGACAATTAAATAACAAAAGAGTCACTGATCTTCATTAGCTGAGGGAGTTTCCTCAATACCAGGTCAATGAAATAAAAAACAGACCAAAAATAACTAGTTGATTATTGAGTTCTCATTCTAGTTCTACATTATTAAATAAGTAACTAAAATGGTGAGCATAATAAAAGTTGATGTATATTTTAAGTAGAAATTTGCTTTCCTTCTTTTCTTATTATTAGTTTTACTTAACTGCTTTCTTTGTTACAAGAGATCTCTTATGAATCAATAGTAATCTGTAAATGTTTATATTGTAAAAAAATTGAAAGTATAAAAATGAAAAGAAAAAGTTGATAAACTGATTAAAAAATTAAAATTCATTTCAAAATATACATATTTTTCAAAATTAATGTAGTGAGTTACACAAATATAAAGATTACTTTTCTTTCTACTTCTACATTAGAAGCACATCAATATAAAATGAAGTCCAAATTATTAGTCTGAGAAAACAGAAAAATAACAAACCCTAGCTGACTGGTATCCAAAGTATGTGTGGTAGTTCCAAAAACAGGCACTTTCCCCATAATGAACATCATGATCTCTGATCTCTGATAATCTGGTAAATTACTTCCAAAAAAACCTATAAAATATTAAAAAAAAATTAGTAGGAGAGAACTGTCATTTTCAACATATAAAACTGGAATCAAATTATTAAAATTTACAATATCCCAAAATATATTTCTGTTTTATAGTACAATTTAAAAGATAACTAAATCAAATGCTTACTCAACTTCATTCATTAGTAAATAATACACTCACTATGATTATACCTGTTCTCTTAAAAATTACATTTAGACTTACTCAACTGAATTCAATTCAAGATTAAAGCACCTACTATATAAAAAGCATTTTCCTAGAAAATGAAAGTATTAAAAAAAAACAAAGAAAAGATAACTTGCTTTAATAAGAAATTAAAAGGGGGCTGCTAAGTGGCATTGTGGAGAGAAAACCAGTCTTGGAGAGAGAACCAGTCTTGGGAGTCAGGAGGACCTGAGCTCAAATCTGGCCTCAGACACTTGCCACTTATTGCCTTAAAAAAAAAAATAAAAGAAAGAAAAAAAAATAGAAGCTATTCTTCATATAACTTTGTATATAGGTTTAATGACCTATGTGCATGCTGTAGACCCTCCTTAGACCAGGGCCTTTTTAAACTTTTTCCACTCGCAACACCTTTAGCACTTCTTAAAACTGAGGGCTGCAATTCCATATGGGGTTGCAACTCATAGTTTAAGAAGCTGCTTTACACTATAAACTACTTGAAGGCAAAGGATATTTTGTCTCTTTCTCTATACTTAGTTGTTGGTGACCTCGTTTGCTTCCATGATTTAAATATCATTTCTATGAAGATAATTACAGAGTCAACAAGCACTTATTAAGTACTTAATATGTACCAGACACTATATTAAGTGTTGAAGGTACAATGAAAGGCAAAAAGAGTCCTTGTACTTAGAGATCTCATTTTCCAATGGGAAAAACAACTTGCAAACATTTTTGCACATAGATGACATATACAGAATAAACGAGGGAATGTCACCAATATTACAACAATATTAAAGGGGACCAAGAAAGTCTTCTTTTAAGAGATAGGATATCAGCTGAGACTTGACATGTGCAGTTCTAATTTCTCTTCTGATCTCTATTCCCACATTAACAACTGCTTAGAAAATATTTTAAATTCTCGAGACATTTCAAACTTAATAATTCCAAAATAGAGTTCATTACCCGTCTCCTCAAAACCATTTTCTACCATTAAATTTCCTTTTCTCTTTTGAGGGAATCACCATTCTTTCAATCCAAGATTTATAAGCTATTACATACAACTCCTTATCTCTTTCATTTGACACAGTCAATTGCCAAATCTTGCTCTTTTTACCTGTATCACATCTCTTGTTCATCCTCTTCCTCTGTACTCACACAACTACCACCTTAGCTCAGACATTCATCATCTCTCACATGGACTAATGTAATGGTCTCCAAACTAGTGTCCCTGCTTCAGGTGTTTCCTCACTGCAATCTTCCATACAGCTGCCAAACTGAACCTTAAAATGAAAATCTGATTTTGTCACTTCCCACCTTACTCAATAAACTCAACAGGCTCCCTATTGATCACAAAAAAATGAAGAAAACTTTTGTTTGGCTTTTAAAGCCCTTCACATCTTTCCCTTTTTATCTTATGGTCAAGTCAAACAAGCCTTCTGCTACTGGTGCCCCTCTACACTAGCTGGCCATTATTTATGAAATGCATATTTTTTCTAACTTTTGCCTCACAGAATGTCTCACACTTCAAACAGTACCATCTATACAAAGCTTAACCTGATTCCCATTCTCTACTTCAACTCCTAGTGCCCACCTCTAACTCTTTACATTTATTTTGCATGTACATAAATATGTACAAGCTATTTTTCCACAAACAATGAAAGTTCCTTAAGGGAACAGAATACTTTCTTACTGTCTTTATTTCCAGTACCTAGAAGAATAACTGGCATGTAATAAGCAAGTATTAAATGCTTACTGATTTATCTACAACATGGCCAACATCATCCATTGTTCACTTGTTGCAATGAGGCAATTCCTTTATATGTTACTACTATTTTCACCGCAATAGCTTTCCCAAACTTTTTCATCCCTCCTCAGACTTCTCATAGTTCATCTTCCCCTTTCCTCTGTGCTAAAAAGTTACCTAATATATGTATCTATGTGTATATATACATACATATACATATATATATATATATATACATACACACACACAAATATATATATATATATAGCCTGGATCACTGCATGGCTAAGAATTGCCAAGTTATTCACAATTGGTCAACGTAAAATACTGCTGCTACAAAACACTGCTGTGTACAGTCTCCTAGTTCTGCTCACTTCACTCTGCATCAGTTCATGTAAATCGTCCTGGGTTTTTTCTAAAACCATTCTGCTCATCAGTTAAAACAGAACAATAATATTCCATTACAATCATATAACACAATGTATTAAGCCTTTCCCCAATTGATGGGCATCCCCTCCATTTCCAATTCTTTGCCACCACAAAAAGAGTTGCTATAAATATTTTTATACAAATTTTTAAATTTTTGTATCTCTTTGGGATACAGACTAAGTACTGGTACTGTTAGATCAAAGGGAATGCATGACTTAATAGTACTTTGGGCATAGTTCCAAACAACTCTCCAAAATGGTCAGATCAGTTAACAATTCCAGCAAGTGAATTAGTGTACCTATTTTTCCACACAACACTTGTCATTTTCACTTCCTGTCATGTTAGCCAATCTGGTAAGTATGACACAGTACCTCAGAGTTGCTTTAACTTGCTCTCCTCTAATCAACAGTACTGCAGAGCATTTTTTTCATACGACTATAGATAGCTTTGATTTCTTTGTCTAAAAACTACCTGTTCATATTCTTCAACCATTTATCAATTGGGAAATGACTTGTATTCTTATAAATTTGATTCAGGGAGGTGGCGCCAAGGTGGCAGAGAAAAGGCTGCAACTGACCTGAGCCCTTCCCAAGCCACTCCAAAAACCTTTAAATAATGCCATAAAATAATTCCTGAAGTGGCAGAATCCACAAAGGGATGGAGTAAAATGATTTTCCAGCCAAAGACAAATTAGAAGGTCCACAGGAAAGGTCTGTCACACCTGGGTGAAAGTAGAGCACAGGCCATGCCCTAGCAAACCAGGAGCAAGTCTTGGGAGCTTTCAAATCAGCAGCAATAGCAGTTGCGTTCTGAGTTCTCAGCCCACAGATGGTAAAAGAGTCTAACGACTGATCGGAAAGAAATTACAGGGGCAGAGGCACCAGGGGCAGGACTTGGTGGCTTTGCTCATATTCAGATCTGGGTTACAAACTTGGGTGGCAGTCCCAGGGCAAGGAATATCACAAGAACACCAGAGTTTGTAGTCACAGTGGGGCAAAGACCCTCATCACAATTCCAGGGAAGAAAAGAGTGCTTGAGGTCACAAACAGACTAGAGCACAGACCAGAAGAGATGAAACACACTTCTCCTCAGATCTTGCATATAGGTAAGCAGAAGACAGCGTTGGTCATGAGATACACAAGTCTTCAGTAGTAAGTGACTGTCGCTGTTTCCAACTCTATTCTTCCCAAGGATACCCTGTCATGTCTGGTAATCTGAGACTAGCTTTAAAGTCACCCCAAAGTTATAAGTTTGGCCTCTTTTGGGACACTGATGATAAGGGTTTCCAGGTCTTCATGAAATTTTTCTTTGACTTCATCAGGGTTTAGCATGGTGAGAGCATAGGTACTGATGATGGTGACATGGCATTTTCCTGCAAGTGGCAATTGCATTGTCATTAGCCTGTCATTCCCTCCTTTTGGTAAGCACACGAGCTTTTTGACTAGATTAGCTTTGATTGCAAAACATACATCAGCTTCACAGAACTCCCCTTCACTGTAGCAACTCTAGAAAAACATGTATCCAGCTCTACCTTCAGGAAGCTGGCCTTCATCTGTTAGCCTTGTTTCACTCAGGGCTGCTATTCAGATGTGATACCTGCGGAATTCTCTCACAAGAGCTATTCTTCTTTCAGGTCTATTTGATTTTGTCTGTAAGTGTGTGAATATTCCATGTGCCAGTGGTGAGTGGAATCATCTTTGCAGAAGTTCTTGTACATTTTTTTTGTTTCAAAGGCAGGATGGGATCCGTGCCTGCTGTGGTCATCAGGCCAGGGCTGGGTAAGCAGATAATTTTTAGGGCACCTTTTCTAGCCTCTTCCTCACACCAGGAGGTGAGCAGTACAATCCTTAAAAGGCTGCTCTAAAACCCAGGGGGTTGCCAAATCCCAGTACTGCTTCAAAAGAGAATACGACCCTATGTCACGGGCCACCTGTGTGCAGGGCTGTGACTATAGCTCCCAATATACCTGCAACTGCTGCATCATTACTTGCCTGTCGCTAAAGGGCTTTAAGACAGGTAAAAATGGTAAGATGGTATGGGTGATGTCTTATGATCCATGTATAAACTGTATTTGAGTGAAGCAGAGTTGCACAAAGTTGTCGGCCTCAGGGTCTCTTCCAATTTTCACAGTCCAGTGACAGGTCAAAGTCAAGAAGACTGGTGACTGCTCAAAACATAGTGGAATACCTTGGCATCTTCGATGTCTAACCAAGCTCTAAGTGCTCCACAGCACCTACTTCAGCAGCCTTCATGGCCACTAGAAGAAAGTGTTCTCATCTGCCCATTCCACCAGGAGAAATCTTAACTTGCTTGGGATATCCTATAACTTTAAGTTAGATGCTAGACTAAATGATCACATAGGTCCCCTCCCACTCTGTGATTCTATATTTGTAACAAATAACCAGAATCCACTGATTTATTGACATTTCCTAGAACCACCAATTTTTACTTATATTACTAACTGTCCATGAGTCAAGGTTTACATTTCTGGTGTGATCAAACAATGACAGAGTCAAAACACCTATATTATTCTTAAACAAGGTTACCAAATCCAGCATTTGGGAGTTAATGTAAAGGACAGAGTAAATAAATAAATAAAATCTTGGTCAATTTCTCGTCTTTTTTTTTTTTTTTTTTTTAGTTAATTCCAAATGGCTTGCCAGTTATATAACTAAAGAAAACTTTCCATATAAGTTGCAATTATATATAAACATATATAATGTATATATGTGTAGGTGTGTTTGGGTATGTGTATAATATTTCAGAACTGGTATAAACTATTAAAAAGGATCAACAAATGTTCAGTAGAACCACATAGGGCTCTGTTATCATGTAAGAATATTTAGGAACTCAAAATCACTCAGTTGAATCAGGAAAAAATCATAACCCATATGTACTCCCTTGCAAATTTATTAATTCTCCTAAGCAATCTGAAAATACCTTTAAAAAGTTTATTTTTCCTAATGAGAATATGGATCTGTTGTTGACACAACTGCAGAAAATATATTTTATATAATATATATACATATACACACACACATATATATACACACACGAAATATGAAAAATAACATATCAATCACTTTGACAATAAACAGAGAAAACATATATTTGAAGCTTAAGCTAATATTTATCTTTCAAAAACTCTTACTGTATGTTTCATGTCTTAAGAGCTTTGCTTATTACAAATATTTTTTAAAAAATAATTAATATTTCAAAGTAAAGTTCACTCACCTATTGTTTGAATAATAGCATTCTGGACAATCTTTTCATCATTATCTTTGGTGCTTGTGCTTACATTGACACTGCCCATAGAGCCTCGTCTTTCACCACCTTCAAATTCAACACTGAGACGTAAATGCTTCAATAAGGTGTTAAATACTTCCAGTACTGTGGGACCTGTAAAGAATCATATGTAAGAATAGATGTTCTTTTCCAATATTTAGATCTTAATTAAAAATCAGAACATTTTGCACACTTATCATTAGAGATGTTGGGCTAAATTCTAAGTACATAAAATTTTAACTGTCTGATGAGAAAAAGAGCTAAGTTCAACCATATTCTCCATCATGTCACTGGATATATCAATCAATCATTAAGTATTTATTAAATAACAACAATATACATCAAGTATTGTGCTGGGAGCTGGCAATACAAACACAAAATGGCATTACTTTCTTTCCTCAAGAATCCTACATTTTGCTAGAGTAAGGGTTCTTGACCTATCATGACTTCCTTAAGCATTCTGAATAATTCTAGGGACTATCCCTATGTCAGAATAATATTTTTAAAACATAAAATATATTGGATTACAAAGGAAATCAACTATTCTGAAATACAGTTACAAACAAAATCCATATTCATGGATCCCAGCTCAAGAACTCCTGTGGTAAAGGGCTATAACGCATTCAGAGATGAGTAAATTTAGGACATGAATAAAATACCATAAAAATTTATTGACAGAGGCCATGGCAGAAGCTTTTTTCCTCTGTCTTCCGGGGAAGAGACAGATAGTCATCATTACTGTGAATGTGAATGGGATGAACTCTCCCATAAAACAGAGGCAGATAGCAGAATGGATTAAAAACCATAATCCTACAATATGCTGTCTACAAGAAACACATTTGAAACAAAGGGATACCCACAGGGTAAGGGTAAAAGGTTGGAGTAAAATTTATTATCTTCCAGCCCTCCAATTTGGGAAACACAAGCAACCAAGGGTATTAAAGAGATATGTGTAGCAAACCTGCAACAACTGCCAGGATGATGAACTTCCTGGTGATTAACATATCTTGGGTTGGAAGCTAAGAAGGGAAGGGGGAATGGTTCAGGGATAGGGTTGAAGGGAGGGGAGTTATGGTGAAGATGATGACAGAGTTAAACCAGAGAGAACAGCTAGTAGAATTTGACATGGGGCTGGTTACTAACAAGAGGGGGAATCAAGAAATTCACCACTCAGGTATTTATTAAGTATCTATTCTAGGCAAAATACTGTGATATACATAGGATATAGAAAGAAAAAAAATATATAGTCTTCAAACTCAAAGACTTTGCATTCTTATTAGAAAAACAATGAGTATACATATAGACACACAAAATATATACAAAGTAAAATTTTTAAGAACTCAAGAGAGGGGCAGCTAGATGAAGCAGTGAATAGAACACCTGCCCTGGAGTCAGGAGGACATGAGTTCAAATCCAACCTCAGACACTTAACACACAAAAACTAGCTATGTGACCTTGGGCAAATCACTTAACCCCAATTGACCTGCCTTCCCCCCCTCCAAAAAAGCAAAAACAAAACAAAAAACCTCAAGAGGGAGGTATTCACATTTAGTGGTATTTCAAAGGAAACTAGGGATTTTAAGATGCAGAGGTAAAGAGACAGTGCATTATGGGTTTCATGAACAAGTCTGTACAAATTTAACAGAAGATGAGATGAAATACTGTATGTAAGGAACAGCAAAGTCAGTTTTGGCTAAAAAGGTAGATTGAAGTCAACCTGTCAAAGGCTTTATTGGAAAAACTGGAGGCTTTCTCATCTACAAGATTTATTGCCTTGTGACCTTGGCCAAGTCAACTTATCCTGAGTTCTAGTTTCCTCATCAGTAAAATAAGGGGATGAACATAGATGAAGTCTTTTCTAATTCTACAATCCTGTGACTTTAGATGGTACTCTTTTCGTCAAGAAGTAAAAAAGCTGGGCTCATAATTGAATTGATAGAATTCCTTCTATCTATATA
The DNA here is from genome assembly GCA_011680675.1 of Gymnobelideus leadbeateri. Taxonomy (NCBI): domain Eukaryota; kingdom Metazoa; phylum Chordata; class Mammalia; order Diprotodontia; family Petauridae; genus Gymnobelideus; species Gymnobelideus leadbeateri. The sequence continues at coordinate 393,127 of WOXC01011850.1, read as the reverse complement.
TCTAAAGTTGTATAATTAATAGGAGAAACATGTAGCTGTTGCTATAATTAACAGGAAAAACATGTTACAACGGAGAAATCTTTGGATCAGAAGTCACAAGACAAGGGTTCAAATCCCAATTCTACTGTTTAATAGCTATGTGACTGCACTTAAACTCACTGGGCTTCATTTTCCTCATCTGTAAGAGTCTCCACTCAGTCTTACTCTGCTTCTTTGCAGACAGAGAGGACTATAGAATGTAATTTCTGTCTTTGTTAATGTGTTGGTTAGTTTTATTGATTTTTTTTTTATATTTTGTTATAAGGAATGGTTTTCTGACAGGAGGAAGAAGAATGATACATTAAGAAATATGATGTTAGAAAAATAAGAATTGGGGCAGCTAGGTGGCGCAGTGAGTAGAGCGCCGGCCCTGGAGTCAGAAGGACCTGAGTTCGGATCCGGCCTCAGACACTTAAAACATACACAAATGAAAAAAACCTAGCCGTGTAACCTTGGGCAAGTTACTTGACCCCAATTGCCCTCCAAAAGGAAAAAAAAAAGGAATTTAGGGGAGGCTAGATGGCGCAATGAGTAAGAGTGCCAGTCCTGGAGTCAGGAGGAACTGGGGAGGCGGAAAACACAAAGACAAAAACTAGAGAGTATCTGACATTAAGTGGCTTATTTTTTATTTGTGGTTAAGAAATATGGCGTGTAAAATATGTACATATATGTATAAAAGTAATTTCAATAGCAAAAAGCATTAGTAATTGGGAAAGTCAGGAAAAGCCATGTGAAGGATATAGTGTGACTAGATCTTTGAAGTTGGTAGTGGTTCTAAGAGGCAGAGGTAAGTAGAGAATGTATACAAAGACAGACAGGAGAAGGAAAATCTAGAATGGAGAATAGCTACTATGGCAATTTTATTAGAGAAGCTTTTTACAAAGTTTTTTTATAAATTTGGAAATGCAGATGGAAGCCAGATTATAAAAGGTTTTTAGATGCCAAACTTAAGAACTTGTATGTCATTTATACAAACCCAATGAAGATTTTTAAGCAGGATAGTTATTTGGTTCATGTTTTTGTTTGGTCGATTAGTCATGTCCAAGTCTTTGAGACCCCACTGGAAGTTTTCTTGGCAAAGCTACTGGAATGATTTTGCCAGGTCGTTTTACAGATGAGGAAACAGAGGCATGCAGGGTTAAATCATATGCCAGCTTCACATAGCTAGTAAGTATCTGAGAATGGATTTGAACTTCAGGTGCTCTTGACCCCAGGGCTGGCATTCTATCCACTTGTGCCATTTACCTACCCCATTTGGCTATATTTACGTTATAGGAATATCAAGCTTAGACCTGTGTAGAACCAGACAGTAAAAGGGAGGAGATAAGGAGATAAGGGATAACAGCTCGAGGAGATGATAGCTTGAGGGAATGACAGACTCAAATGAAGCTTTTTTTTTTTTTTATCCTTTATAGTTGGTAAGGAAGCAAATGGTGATTAAAAGAGAAATTAATAAGTAAAAAAGACAGAATGATCAAGACTATAGACTTCCAAGGAAGATGGGAGTTATAGAATCAAAAGCACAGAGGGTTTGGCACATCTTTATCAGAGACAAAGATAAATGAAAGAAGAATGGGGGACCAAAAAGGGCAGTCTGATTTGTTGAATAGGGAAGGGAAATAATGATGAATGATTAATTCATCTACTAACAACATTTAGTAAAGTAGGAAGCAAGGTCTCTTGCTGAGCAGACAGGAAGAAGGCAGTAGAAGAGAGCTGAGTAGAAATAGGTATGTTGTGAAGTATGAGGTAAGAGTCAAAAAATAAAAAGAGTGTGTGAAAAAAACCCACTACATCCAGTTAAGACTCAACATGATCTGGAAGTGCCTGTTAGTACAATGGCAAAACTGACTTCTTTGTTTTTGTCTTTATTAATTTGTTTGTTTACTTTTAGTTTACAAGATTCAATTCCATAATTCCTTGAGTTTCAAATTTTCTTTCCCTCCCTCTCCTCCCCACCACGATGGCATACAATCCAGTATAGGATCTGCAAATACTTTCACATTAGACATTAGGCTACAAAGGCAGAGTGTACTAGATGGAATGAAAAATGGTAAAGAGGAAATAAAAACAAACAAGAAAAAGAAAAAGATCAAGTAGTTTGCTTCAATCAGGATTCCAACTCAGTTCTTTCTAGTTCTTTCTCTGGATGTAGACATCTCTCTCCATCATGACTTTTTTGAGATTGACTTATATCACTGCATTGCTGAGAAGAGTCCAGTCTGTCATAGTTGGTCATCACAGATACGATGTATCTGTGATTGTATACAAATTTCTCCTGGTTCTACTCTGCTCACTCAGCATCAGTTTGTATAAGCCTCTCCAGGTAAATATGAAGTCCATCTGCTCCTCATTTCTTATAGCAAAATAGTATTCCATTATATGCATATACTACAACTTGTTCAGCCATTTCCCCAATTGATGGGCACCCCCTTAATTTCCAATTCTTTGCAACCACAAAAAGAGCTGCTATAAATATTTTTGTACATATGGGTCTTCCTCCCACTTCTATGATATCTTTGGGATATAACCTTAGAAGTGGTATTGCTGGGTCAAAGGGTATGAAATTATTTATAGCCCTTTCCATCATCAGTCTTTTATAACTATCTTGGATCACTGTATTGCACAGAAGAGCTAAGTCAATTATAATTGATCATCACAAAATGTTGCTGTTACTGTACACAATATTCTCCTGGCTCTTCTCACTTCACTTTGCATCAGTTCATGTAAGTCTTTCTAGGTTTTTCTGAAATCTGCTTACATTCATATAACACAACGTATTCAACAGTTCCCCAATTTATGGGAATTCCCTCAATTTCCAATTCTTTGCCACCATAAGAAGAGATGCTATAAATGTTTTTTGTGTAAATCAGTCCTTTTTCCTTTTTTAGGATCTCTTTGGGATACAGACCTAGTAATGATATTGCTGGATCAAAGGGTCTATATATACAGTTTGACTGCCTTTTGGGCAGGGTTCCAAAGTGCTCTAGAGATGACTAGATTAGCTCACAACTCCACTAACAATGGATTAGTGTCCCAATTTCCCCACATCCTCTCCAATATTTATCATTTTTTCCTATTTTGTTGCATTAGCCAATCTGAAAAGTATAAGTTGTTAACTCAGAATTGTTTTAATTTGAATTTCTCTAATCAATAGTGACAGAGCAGTTTTTCATATGACTATAACTTTGATTTCTTCATCTGAAAACTGTATGTTCATATCCTTTGTCCCATTTATCAACTGGGGAATGACTTGTATTCTTAAAATTTGACTCAGTTCTCTATATATTTCAGAAATGAGGCCTTTATCAGAGACTCTTACTGTAAAAACTGTTTCCAGTTTTCTGCTTTCCTTTTAATCTTGGATGCATTGGTTTTTTTTGTGGAAAAAAATTTAAGTTAATATGATCAGAATCATCAATTTTTCATTTCGTAATGTTCTCTCTTGTTACGCCATAAATTCTTCCCTTCTCCATAGATATGACAGGCAAACTAACTCCTTGCTCTCCTAATTTGCTTACAGTATCACCCTTCATGTCTAAGTCATGTACCCATTTTAATCTTATCTTGGTATATGGCATAAGATGTTGGCCTATACCTAACTTTTGCCATCCCTTTTCCCAGAAGTTTTTGGCAAATGACAAATTTTTATCCTAGAATCTGGGGTCTTTACTATGGTCATTTACACCTGTATGTTATGTACATAAACTATTCCATTGATCCACCACTCTATTTCCTAGCCAGTACCAGAGAGATGACGGCTGCTTTATAATGTAGTTTGAGAACTGGTATAGCTAAGCCACCTCCCTTCACATTTTTTTTCATTGATTCCCTTGATGTCAAAAGGTCAATCTTCACTCTTCTAGATGAATTCTGTTGCTATTATTTTCTAATTCTATAAAATAATCTGTTAGTAATTTGCTATGGCAATGAATAAGTAGATAGGTAGAACTGTTATATTGATTCAGTCTACCCATAAGCAATTGCTACTTTTCTCATTGTTTTGATCTGACTTTATTTGTGTGAAAAGTGTTTTTTGTAATTGTGTTCACAGAGTTCCTGGGTTTCTCTTGGCAGGTAGATGTCCCAATATTTATTATTATCTACAATTTTATTTTAAAGGGAATTTCTCTTTCTATCTCTTGCTGCTGGATTTTGTTGGTAATATTTAAAAAAAGCTGATTTATGTGGGTTTATTTAATATCCTACTTTGCTAAAGTTAAATTATTCAAATAGTTTTTTAGTTGATTCTCTAGGATTTTCTAAGTATATACCATTATATCACCTGCAAAGAATGATAGTTTTGTTTCCTCATTGCCTATTCTAATTCTGTGAATTTCTTTTTCTTCTCTTATTGCTAAAGCTAACAGTTCTAGTATATGGTACTGAATAATATATTAATCATATCTTATGTGACAGTGATATTCCATTAACATTCATGGACCACAATTTTTTAGTTAATCCCCAACTGATGAGAATATACTTTCATTTCTAATCCCTGCAATCACAAAAACTGCTGCTATAACTATTTTGGTGTATATAGGGACTTTTTTCTTATCAATGGCTCCCTTGGGGTAACAGATAACAGTAACAGAATTTCTAAGCCAAAAAGTATGGAAATTTTTGTCATTTTATTTATATAATTCCAATTTATCTCCAGATAGTTCTGCCAATTCACAGCCTATCTTCCCACAACCCCTCCAACACACTAAGTATTCTCATCTTTTGTCATCTTGTTCATATCCTTTGAAGACTTTTTAATCTTTTGTAACTGTCACTTTATTTGCATCATTTTAAATTGCTTTCCTCAATGATGGCATCAGTTCACATCCATCATCAATGTATTGTTATCTCAATCCCTTATTTGGTTAAAAATACATCCACTACATGTAAGTTTGAGAGGTTTATGATTTATGTTCTATTTTTGTCATAAGGTGGTAATGTTTTATAGTATATTTTTTCTTCATTTTTAATAGTATAGTTTTTTAGAATATATTAAGGTCACCCATCTATTTAAAGTGTATTATGGAATATGGTTTAACGTACTGATCTAAGTTTAATTTCTGCTAAACATTTTCTGTTTTCCTATCAGTTTTTATCAAACAGGGAGATCTTTTCTGAGTAATTTTTTCTGTTTATTTAAATAGTGGGTCTTCTTTCTGAATCCCTCCTGTCTAGTCTGTCTCACTATTTTACATTTCTATTTTTTTAGCCAATTCTGGATGGTTTTGATGACTGATCTTTTATAATATAGTTTGAGGTTAGAAGGTTTATTCTCCCTTCATCCATTCTTTATCATAATTTTTTTAATATTTTACATTTTTTTGTTTTTCCAAATGAACAGTTATGATTTTACCATATTCTATAAAATTTCCTTTTGATACTTTGGTATAATATTAAAGATATAAATTAGTTTTCATAGCATTGTTATTTTTACTATATTGGCAAAATCCAGACATGAGCATTGAATATTCTTACACCAATTTAAGTTGTTCTTTATGTCATTTAGGAGCACTATGTAATTGAATCGATACAAGTATTCTGTATGCTCTGGAATATCTATCTCCAGATGCTTTATGCACCTTATTATTATGAAGAAATGCCGTTGATTTTTTGAGGGTTGGCTATAGGTTCCAACTTTGTGGGAGCTACTGTTTCAAATAATGTCCTTAAGGATTCCTGAGGATTTTCTAAATCAACCATTATACCATCCACAAATAGTGACAATTTTATTTCTTCTTTATCTTTATTTTTTCTTATCTTATTGTCATTTCTAGCATTCTGAGAATCACAGCAAATAACAGCAGGGAGAGTGGGCATCCATGCTTTATATCTGTATTTGTTGGTAAAAATTCTAGTGTATGTCTCTTGCATATGATGCTTACTTTTAGTTTTAGATAGATGCTTTCAATGATAGTTTTAAAAATTATCTTTATACCTATATTCTATAGGATTTTTAGCATAAATGAGTGTTGTACTTTTTCAAAGGCTTTTTCTATATCTACTGAAATAATCTATATGGTGTGGGATGTTTTGGCTTTTAATATGATTATGTTGATGGTTTTCCTAAAACTGAACTACCTCTGCCTTTTTGGCATAAATCCAACTTGGCCAAAATGGATGATTTCTTAGATGGATCATTGTAATCTGACAATATTATTTTAAAGAAAAAAAAAGTTACAGATCAATTAGATATTAATAACTACAGTTATTATATATAAATAGTTTACATTTCTCCTATTATCCTTCTCTGTTTTAGATATTAGTACTACATAGTAACAGTGATATCTTCCTCAGTTTTTGAGAATTACGTGCATTATTATTCCTTAAAGTATGACAAAATTCATCAGTTCCAGGAGATTTTGCTTTAGTAGTTCCTTTAAAGATAGTTAGATCTCTGTTCAGTCTTTTATTTTAGATACTTTGTATTTTTGGAAGTAATCTAATTCTTTAATGATCAATTTTGTTAGCATGTAATTGTATATAAAGTTCTAACCATTGTTATTTTTTATTTCTTCTGGCTTTCTCATGATTTCATGTTGTTCATTTTCTATTTAGCTGTTATGAATTTTTGCCTTTTAATTAGATTTGCTAAAGGTTTATTAATCTTATTGGTCTTTTCAAAGAATCAGCTTTTAATTATATCATTTCTATAGTCTTTTTGGCTTCTGGTTTATTTATTTTTCCTCCGATTTTTTAAATTTTTCCTCTTTTATGCTTATTCTAGGATGATATGCTAACCTTCTAAATTTAAGATGCATTTTCATCTTTTTTCTTTTTCATTAATATATGCTTGTATAGATATAATTTTTCTCTTGAGGTCAGCTTTGGCTGCATCCCAGAAATTCTGGTATGTTGTTTCATCATTAGCATTTTATTTTACATAATTATTGTTTCTATTATTTATTTATTTTTTGCTTTTTCTTTGGGGGGCAATTGGGGTTAAGTGACTTGCCCAATATCACACGGCTAGTTTGTGTTGAGGATCTGAGGTCGGATCTGAATTCAGGTACTCCTGACTCCAGAGCCGGTGCTCCATTCACTGTGCCTCCTAGCAGCCCCTATGATTTATTTTTTGACCAATTCAGTATTTAGGATTTCATTGTCACATCTCCATTTGAGTCTGTGTCTTTATTTGTAGTCTCTGAACAGATAACTATTTATGATCTATAAAGGATATATTTACTATTCTTTTGTCCTTTTCACATTTGTTGTTATCGCTGTCCCCTAGTACAAGGTCAATTGCTATAAAAGTTGCACATATTAATTAGAAATACATATATTCTTTAGCAATCTCATTTAGCAGATAGCATAAGGGTTTTAGTCCGAGTTTCTTCAAAAATTTGTTCAGTTCTATTTTCCCTTTTACCTTTGTTAGATTTGTCTAAAATTGAGTAAGGGCACTGAAATCTCTTACCATGACGGTCGTATTATCTACATTTTCCTGTAGTACAGATTATGTTTCTTTTGTGAATTTATATGCTAAGGCCTTTAGAGTAAAATTTAAGAACACTTCAAAGGACCAAGCTACATCAATATATATAGTGATTTTTTAAAAACTGATAAGGTGAAGAAAATAGGATGAAAATTTTTTTTCGTTGTATTTCTGTTATCAGGGGGCGGCTAGGTGGCGCAGTGAATAGAGCGCCGGCCCTGGAATCAGAAGGACCTGAGTTCGGAGCCGGCCTCTGACACTTAATCCACACAAAAAGAAAAACCTAGCCATGTAACCTTGGGCAAGTTACTTAACCCCAATTGCCCTAAAGGGGCGGCTAGGTGGCGCAGTAAGAGCGCCGGCCTCGGAGTTTGGATGACCCGAGATCAGATCCGGCCTCAGAAAATGAGCACCCACGCATAAATAATGACTAGCCGTGTAACCTTGAGCAAGTTACTTAACCCCAATTGCTTAAAAAATAAATAAATAAATATTTCTGTTGTCAGGGATGTTTAAGAGGCAAATAACTTCTTTCTATAAATTTCAAACACCTTTTTAAAAATTAATTCCCATCTGTTTTCACTAATAGGCTCTGATTTGTAAGGTAGGATACACTGGGTTGCATCTTGAGCCCTTTGCTCTCTGGAACACGTTATTCCATTCCCTACTTCAGTTTCTGGTGGATGCAGAAGAGTCTCATGTTATTCAAATATCCTTTCCTTTATGTTCAAAGATCTTTCTCCTGGTCTCTTAAAAAACTTGTTTTTCAGTGTAAGTGTTAAGTTTAACCATTTTATTTCTTGGAATTTGCAACATAGGATTTTTCTGGAGATGATTCAACTGTCACTTTGTTTTCTATGTTCAAAAATTCTGAGTATTCTTGTTATTATTTATAACATTGTAGTGTTAATTTTTTTTTACTTTTGTTCTGCTGGGAGGATATAATCTTTAAGTTATCTCTATGCACCCTGTCTTCAAGACGAAAATGCTGTGCTTGAATGGAGATGATGGTTTCATTTAATGCTACTGCCTTTTGTCTCTCTTTTTACAGATTTTTTTTCTCTTCTGTGCATTTGCATTCCCAATGAGTTATATTCATTTTGTTTCTTTGGCAAGACTTGCTACTATGGATTGAAATTTTTTTGTCCTGACAATTTTTCTATCATGCAGGCTACAAATTCTGCTTTCCAAATTACTTCTCTTTCAAACCATTTAGAAACATTTTCCAATATTCTCTTGGAAATAAACAGAGTTCTCTGCCTCATAATTAATTTTCCTACGTCCTGCAATATTTATTCATAGATGCCTGAGCTCTTTTTCTTGCTCTAGAAGCATTTCCTCTTCTATCATTACTATCTCTTCCTTGTTTTATCTGTTTAGACTCAAGGTCTTTAAATTTTATTTCTTCTGAGATCTTTGGTAATTTCAGTCTTTTTCTCTTCATTTTCCCCTAATGCTTAATTTCTGCTTCCTTCTCCTTTGATGGAAGTTTCACTGAGGATGGATTTCAAAGCTATCTCAACCTCCTCCCACCTATGTATGGTTCATTAGCCTACTTCTCTGAGCCAGCAAAGGCAAGACTGATGATTGATGATGGGCTCTTTCCCTCAAGCTTAATGGAGTTCCACATGTGTCCTGACACAGGTCGCTCTTTCCTCTATCCTCTGGCTAAGCTCTGTCAGAACAGAGGGTTAGGATTCCTCACTGTTGGCATGCCCCTTGCTTTTGGCACAGTCTAAAGCAAATTTCTGCAATTTGGTTCTCTGCAGCAGTGGGAAGAGCGGATGAAATAATTAAGGTGATTGAGTTGTGTTGCAAGGGCAAAGGTCAGCTTGAGTTGGACTGACAAAAGGAACGTAGTATATGACAAGCAACAGGGTTCTATGTAAGTAAGGGGTTAGTGATAAGCCTTGCCTGTTGTTAGTTCAAGATATTTACCTTGTTTGGGTTCTGGGTATCCTAAAGAGCTGAAATTCTTCAGCTCTGGGATATAATTCCTACTTTAGAGTTTGAGAGGTTGTGAATATGGGAAAAATACCTACCCTCAGTCTTGCTGGTCTCGTGACCAAAAGTCCCAACAATTCTGTTCCTTAGTCACTTAGGTTAGAAACCTGAAGGACATTTGTGACTCAATTATATTTCTTAATCTCCAGGGGTCTTTAATCTTATCAATACCACATACACATGCCTTCCTCCCACATTTGTTCCCTACTTAATAGTCCCATTTTTACCATGGTAATTCAAACTCTCATTACCACTCCTGAATTAATCTAAGTTTGTTTCCTTATAATTTACCCTTCAGAGACCTGACAGCAACTCATTTCCTTAATCAAAATTCTTCAAATTTTTCATTATCTATAAAATCCAAATTCCTTAGCCTGATATTCAAGGCTCTCTAGGATGTCTCTACATTATCCTTCTCAGCTACACAGTTCATTACTCGGCTAAATTACAGTCAAATTGGATCCCTGAACATGTCCTAACCTTTTGTATCTTATTTCTGCTCATACCAAATTTTCTCTCCCAAACTGTCATTTCCAATAATTCTTGACTACTTTTTTTTTTTTAACAAATGCTTCATTAACTTCTGGTTTACATAATTCATTTCCACCAGATTTTTGAGTTACAATTTTTTCCCTATTTTTCCCCTACCCACCATCCCAGAATAGCAGTCCCACAAGATATCCCCTCATCCAATCTGATCTCTCCCATATCTTCTCCCATACCCCCTTCAACTTTTCCATTAGAGCAAGGTGAATCTCTGTGCCCCAATGCCTGCGCATCTTATCTCCCAATTACATGCAAAATAGTATTAATAATAGTATTTATATATATTTGAAACATTTCATTTTAAGATGTTGAATTTCAGATCCATTCCCTTCCTCCCCTGTCACCCATTCCTTCTGGGAAGATAAGCAAATCAATATGTGTTGTACATGTATAGCTATGCAAAACATTACCATAGTAGATATATTGTAAAAGGCTGCTTATAATTCGCTCCCACCCATCCCAGCCCCGAACTGGTCCATTCCCTACTTGATCCTGTCACTCTTCTATAGTGGATACTTCCAACCTCCCCTCCCCACAGAATGGCCTCTCCTCCATCATCCCCCCACTCATTCACCTTCCCCCTACTCTGCTGCAGGGTGAGATATCCCATTTAGTATGTATGTGATTCTCTCCCTGAGCCAAATTCAATGAGAATATGGTTTTGCCTTTTTGCCTTCCTGTTATTCCCCTCTCCTGCAGCCACTTCCCCTTGCTTCTTCTACATGAGATAGTTTAACCTACACTGTCTCTCCCCATCTCCTCTTGCCACTTTCCTCTCTCACCTCATAACTTCACCCCCTAGGTATCCTCCCTTCCCAACAAATTCAACCTATGCCCTCTATCCATGTATAACTGTAAACATATATACACACATTCACATATGTATTCATAAGCCCGTATACCCTTCTTCCATTATTTCCATACTGAGAAAGGTTTCATCAGTCACAGTTATTGTTTTTCCATGTAGTAATGTAAATAGGTCAACTTTGATAAGTTCTTTTTGATTTCTTTTCCCTGATTACCTTCTCAGGCATCTCTTGCTTCTTGTGTCTGGATGTCAATTTTCTATTTAACTCTGGTTTTTTCCTCAAGAATGCTTGAAAGTCCTCTATTCCACTGAATGACCATATTTTCCCCTGAAACAAAATACTCAGTTTTGCTGTGTAGGTGACCCTTGGCTTCATTCCCAGCTCCTTTGCCCTGTGGAATATCATATTCCATGCCCGTCAATCTCTCAGTGTAGAAGGTGCCAGGTCCTGTGCTATTCTGATTGCGTTTCCACAATATTGAAATTGTTTCTTCCTGGCTGCTTGGAGTATTTTCTCCTTGATCTGGGAATTCTGGAACCTGGCTATAATATTCCTGGGAGTTTTCTTTTTGGGAACTTTTTCAGGAGGTGATCTGTGGATTTTTTCAATCTCTATTTTGCCCTCTGGGTCTAAAACATCAGGGCAATTTTCCTTGAGAATTTCTTGAAGGATGATTTCTAGGTTCTTTCTTTGATCATGGCTTTCAGGTAAGTTCAATAATTTTTAAATTTTCTCTCCTGGATCTATTTTCCAGGTCAGTGGTTTTCCCATGAGATTTCACATTGTCTTCTATTCTTTCATTTGTTTGGATCTGTTTAACAGCATCTTGATTTCTCATAAAGTGATTAGCTTCCATTTGCTCCAGTCTAACTGAAGTAATGAATCTCCTCAGTGAGCTTTTGAGATTCTTTTTTCCATCTGGCAAATTCGGCTTTTTAAGGCATTCTTCTCCTCACTGCCCCTTTGGGCCTCCTTTGCCAGTCTATTTTTTAAGGTGTTATTTTCTTCAGTCAGGCTGTTGACCCTCACTGCATACTTTTCCTGCATCCTTCTCATTTCTCTCCCCAATTTTTCCTCCACTTCTCTTATTTGATTTTTAAAGTCCTTCTTAAGGTCCTCTATGGCCTGTAATCCACTTATATTTTTCTTTGGGGCTTTTGGAGCAGGATTTCTGACTTCACAGTCCTCCTCCTGTTCCATGCTTCAATCCTCTTTTCCCCCAAAATAGGAGTCTAATGTTGCATTTTCTGTTTGTTTCCTTTGCCTTGGCATGTTGCCACTTAAATTACTTGACTTTTGGGCTTGTTGCCACAGTAGGACTCTGCCACCAGACAGGGGAGCTGCCATCCCAAAGCTCGGGTCTTCACAACTTCCACTACTGGCAAGCTGGATAGCCACCCCATGCAGACCTGGGCTTGGCTCTCAGCGCGCTGGGCTGTAGGCTCCCAGAGCACTGTGCTGGCTGCTCCCTGCAAGGCTGATGGGCTGTCCTCAGCGGGTGGTTAGCTTCTCTGTGTCGTTCTCTGGGTGCTGGGGCTCCAGAAGTTGTTCAGAGTCCCCTTTTACATGGTTTGGAAGTGATCTGGGGGGAGAGCACCTCGGACATGCTGTTTCTACTCTGCCATCTTGGCTCCTCTTCACTACTTTCTAAAGCCCAGACCTGGTGCCATCTTTTCCATGAAGTGTTCTCTAATCTTCTCCTACTACTTCTGTCCCCTAATAAAGTGTGATTTCCATCTTCTAAATTTCATAGCATTTATTTGTACCTCCATGTCCCATTCTGATACCTTTTGTTCTACATTATAAGTTCCAAGAGGGATGGGACTCTTTTCTTTCCATATTGCCTAGCAAAGTGTTCTATATAATAGGTGCTTAATAGCCACTGAATTAATCAATAAAGTTTTACTAGAAACAAAAAATGAATGACTAGTTAAATTTTCTATTAAAAAAGTGTGTTATACACATGTGTGTATGCATAGGCAAAAAAACTACAAGCGTAACTTATATTAAAACATTTAAGATAAAAATACATTATGATCTTCTTAGAAAACTTTTTATATGCTTCTAATCTAACAAAAATACTCATTAAACATAAGAGTATACTAAATATTTCTTTTAATATTACTTACCTATAGATCCTTTAGCAGCAATGGCAACTGCTTCTAAAAGAACCTGGATAATCCCTGCTCGAACACGTGGAGAATCTTTTTTCCGAGCATCAAGATGTCCTAGGGTCTCTTGGATCACATGGTGAGAATACTGTGCCTAATAAAGATGAAAAAAATGCCTAACATGTAAAAGATAATTCTCTCTCTTATCCTTTAAAAACTTTTATCTAGGGAATCTATTACAAATTTTCAATTTGAGCAGTTTTCTACTTTCTACATTCAAGAAAAGGTGAAATTTGGGGCGGCTAGGTGGCGCAGTGAGTAGAGCATCAGCCCTGGAGTCAGAAGGACCTGAGTTCAGATCTAGCCTCAGACACATAACGCACACACAAATAAAAAACCTAGCCGTGTGGCCTTGGGCAGGTTACTTAACCCCAATTGCCCTCCAAAAAGAAAAAAAAAAAGGTGAAATTTTAATTTAGCCCATGGAATGTTGAAATCATGCTCATTAAGTTGATTATATTTGTCTCTAAAATACAGTTAAGTTGATGTGTCAATAGTATTCAAATACTTTCTGCCTTTCAAGAAAAGTGAATAATATATCAAGTGTGGTAGAGAAACACTATGGTGTGGGGAAATTAAAACTGCCTTTAAGAATTCACAGCATAAAAAAGGCTAAATGGCATAGTTGATAACATGCTAGACTTGCAGTCAGAAATAGCTGGGTAGGAATCCCATTTCTAGCACTTAAGCAGTATGACCCTGGATGAATCATCTAATCTAAACCTCAATTTCTCAAGTAAAATGGGAATATTAACCGTAGCACCTATACTTCAGAGGCTTAAATGGAGGATCATAGGAACATAAAACATTATGTAGGGCGGCTAAGTGGCGCAGTGAGTAGAGTGTCGGCCCTGGAGTCAGAAGGACCTGAGTTCGGATCAGGCCTCAGACATTTAATGCACACACAAACAAAAACTTAGCCATGTGGCCTTGGGCAAGTTGCCCAATTGCCCTCCAAAAAAAAGCAAAAAAACCAAACATTATGTAACTGTCAATTATTGTTATACTACACAAAGACAACATAAAATTTTAAAAAGTGAATGTAACAGACAAAAAGCAGCATGATACAGTGAAAGGGGCATAGGATTTGTCAGAGGACATAAATATAAATCCCAGCTCTGACATGTTTATTATGTGTGTCTGGGTAATTGGCTGTCAACAGATAGTGAATGAAATCCAGATTGGGGTCAACAGTACAGGATTAAAGTCTACACATCTTCTTTAAAAGATAATTAGTACAATATTTAATCATCCATATTAAGTTTGGGGTAAGAGTTATCCAATGATATGTGAAATTGCTATGACATGTCTGTCAAAAGAATATATACTTAAAAAGAACCTGGAAGATCATTTTGATATGAATAGGAGTTGGTTGGAAAAAGAAAAAAAATTGCTTGAATGTCTGACTTTTTCTGCCAGAGCTGCCAGGGTTCAATTTCAGAAATATTTTTAAGCCCTTACTGGAACAGAGAACAATGACAATATTCTTGCTCTAAAAGGAGTTTACACTTTTATCCAAATGTTTATTATCTGACAAAGTGTTCGTTAATTCTCTACAACCAACATGATAATGGAGACATTTGGCATTTATATAGGGTCTTTAAGATTTGAGAAGATCTATACCTAATATTACGTCTTTTAATCCTCACACTGTGTCAAGTATGTATGAAAAGTATCATCTCTTTTTGAATGATGAGACAAAGTAAAGTCCACAAAGGTGACATACCCTAAAACACAGTTAGGAAGTGATAGCTTCCAGCACTGCTGGGCTTAGCTGAGTCCATCCAAGCATGGATGAAGCATGCCCTGCTAGCTCTCATAATGACTTATGTAAATGAGGAGTCTATTGTATGTATGTTATTGTTTTAATCAATCAGAACTTTGGATCTGCAAAGGGAGGGCCTCAGCCCTACCACTCTGAATCCTGTTTCCTACCACCCTGAGCTTGAGTACGACCTCCTACAAAATCAGATACACATGTTTGTGCAAACATATAATTGTATATGCAGTCACCCATCTCTTCAAAGAGATGGAGAAGACAATTTTCTTTTATCTTTTCTTTGGGGCCAATGCTTTTTTTTCCTCTTTTTTTCTTTGTTATAGAAGACTGCTCTCTGAGGGGGGAAGGAGGGATATATTAGGAAATACAGGTGATGTAAAAGTGAAATATATGAACAAAAATTCATTTTAAGAAGAAATGCTATGGAGTTATAAAAAAGTTTATCTTACAAATCAAGGACATGATTCCCATAAATTTCCCAACTTTGTGGTAGCCTTCCCCCCAGATTAAGAGGTCTGAAGTTTGATAAATTATTATGAAAAAATAAAGCAAAAGTTAGAGATCAACTGAATAGAACAATAAATGTCCTATACAAGGTATTCCAAAAATCTTAATTTTAAGCTACTCTATGCTAAGTCCTCTTTACTGAAGATTTAGATGAGATTTACTCAAAACCAAGTTACTTTATTATTATAATATAGTAATTAAACCTTACCTGAATAGAATACATTATAATTTTAAAGCAGTGTACTGCAAATTCATTGGGATCCCAGAGGTTATGATTATCTAAATGTCTGTAAGCAAAAGAAAAAACCCAATTCAGTATGATCAAGTCTCACAAGTGTCAATACCTTTTTTCTTTGATGAAGAATACAAAGCAGCCAAAGTACAGTAAAAACCCTATTTATTGACAATCAACCTTTAAGAAAAAGGCAAGTAACAACAACCAAAGGAAAGAAAGTCCATATCCCTTCTCTACTGCCCCCCTCCACCTCTACATTAAAATTAAAAAATTGCAATTTAAAAGAAAAAAGCTTAACTTGCCAAACAATTCACTTATGTGGAACACTGCAATCCCCCAAAGTGTTATATATAACACCACTCTATTATAAAATTCAATATATTTAGGCTTTTTCTGAAACTGCTACACAGCACAGGATATTCAATAATAATGCTGGCATTCCCAATACAAATAATTCCTACATTTCACATACAAACTAAAATGTTACTTTCATAAATGAGAAAGCTATGGAAATTAACTCAAAGAAAATCTATGTTATATATAGTCTTATATTTCAATTTGTCTATTACAAAGAAAACCAACACATGCAAAAGCTACCAGGCTACCACTTTGCTATCTTTAATGCAATGACTCTCATTTACTTAAAAACAGGGACAACTGATATAGTCACAACAGAGAAACAATGGAAGCTTTCCCAATATGGAACAATACTGAATATGACCATTCTTATTTTGACAAGCTAGATACTAGACACACATAAAACTAGAATAATAAGACAAGAAACAGAAGATAGTAAAAACTGGCAAAAAGGAGGCAATATTATTGATCCATAATTGGAATGACACAAGTCAGTAACAAAAGGGGATAATAAACTGGGCAAAGGATTAAAAAAATTCCACAAAAGGTGGCTCAGTGAATAGATCACTGGCCCTGGAGTCAGGAGGACCTGAGTTCAAATCCAGCCTCAGACACTTAACATAAAAAACTAGCCATGTGAACTTGGGCAAGTCACTTAACCCCAACTGCCCTAAATAAAAAAAATCCACAAAACACAATTTCTGGATATTATTGAGAACTAAAAATAAAAAGAGAACAAACATTTAGAGGGGAAAACTGTGTTAAATATATAAAAAATATTGCCAATTTCCTTAAAAATAAAGACCTAAAGATATATTCACTTTGACTTCATTGGGAGAAAGTAATGGAATAAAAATGTGAGAACAGAAAAAGACATGAGCTGAATAAGAAGGTAATCATGTTAGGGACTAAGAGGTGCATAGACTAGTGAAGCAGATCAGAGGTTGAATTTGGAGAAGGGAAATTAAGGAAAATTTGAAGGAAAACATGCTTAGATATTAGTACAGGTTCTATTTGTGCTTTCAAAGAGGAGAAAAAAGGGGCAGCTAGGTGGCGAAGTGAGTAGAGCATCAGCCCTGGAGTCAGAAGGAGTTTGGACCTCAGACACTTAATGCACACACAAAGGAAAACCTAGCCATGTGGCCTTGGGCAAGTTACTTAACCCCAACTGCCCTCCAAAAACAAAAAACAAACCAAAAAAAAAAAAAAGAGGAGAAAAAAATAAGGACAATTAAGGCAGCTATAGAAAAATTAAGTGGGATATAGAAGAACTAAAGAAGCTTAAGCAGGACAGGGAATAAAATTGTAGAGGAAAACAGAAGTGAATTGGCAAAAAACAAAACAAGATAACTTAACTGGAAAGAAATTGGGACAGAAAAGAAATCTGATAGAATAAGTTGGTATATATAGTAAAATGATGAAACAGAAGGTTTTGGCAGGGTAGTGTTATGGAGTTGAGAGTAAAGAAAGGAAGTTAAATGGAGTAGTCAAATCATTGAGAAGTGATAATTGGTTATAAAAGTTTTAACTAGTTATTTAGAATTGAGACGAAAACATGATTAATTCAAGGCAACAAAAAAAAGGTGAAAATTTCATATAGTATAGAAGAACAGGTGAAAGCATGCAGTTACTTACACCCAAGTGTGACATCTCTTCACACTCCAAGATGATAAAGGAAATAAATTATAATGAAATGCTTATAATATCAAATTTAAAAAATCACAGATCTCCAGGTTAAGAACTTTTGTCCTGGAGAGAAATTACAACCAAGGAAATTATTTAGGATCATGTTACTTAGTCCCCATTAACGACTGAATTCTTTCTTCAAATGTCCTTTACTGATTACAGTTCCTCATGTACCATATAATTGGTTTAAAATTTGTTAAACATTTCTGCTTTTCTGAATCTGAGTTTGATTTTTTTTTAAATACCGTAGCACGTTACTCTTGGTAAAGATTCCACAAAAAGCTGAGAAATGCCTGTTTTCCTTTCAATTCCCATTCATTTCAATCATTAGACATCTATCAAAGTTAATTTTTTTTTAAATTCTTCTCAGGTCCTTAAGTAGTTTTTTTTTTTTTTTTATGTTTTTGCTAGATTTGTGTAGGTCAGAAAGATTCACTAAAGTGCACAACTAGGATAGTTTTAAAAGATACTTCTCCCTGAAACTCAAGCCCTGTTTCCTTTAAATACTTAGGTAACAGGAAGTTCAATGCATGTATACTGACGATTAGCTTCATTATCTGTGAAACAATAAAAGAAGCAAGCATAAAAGTTTACCTGTTTTTCAATAATGTCTACCTTTACAGTGGCCTGGCAAGGGATAATTAATTTTTACACTTACTTTTTTGAATTCAGAAAAAATTCTGTTCTGACCCCACATTTTAACTATGACAAACTTTGATTTTCTAAAAATTAAAATTTTGCATTCTGCTTTCTAAATTCAAGGTATTGTTATCTTTTACTTAATGGATAAGCTCATATTATTCACACTCATGGTTATCATTACTGATTTTCTTTTTCTCTATATCATATATTATTTTAAAATTTATTTTAAACAAATACAAAACAAGAAAAAGAAACTGTTATATACATAGCAGAACATAAGAGAGAATTCAATATAAACAATACAGTTCCACTTCAAGAAAACATACATAATAAACACTACACATTGCTTTCAAAGTTGCCTGGCTTTTTTTTGCTTATGTCTAGGTTTTCTTTTGTTCTCTGCTATGCACCTTTTACTTTATTTTTCCCCTCCTCTAAAGAAGGCTACAATTAAACATGTATATATATACACATCTGCATAGATATCTATAAACATACACAAATATATACATATGTAAGACCATACTATGTTTATTTTCACTCCTCATCTGTTTCTCTGAAAGTGGATAGCATCTTCCTATATATGCCCATGTTTTTCTAAATCAAACAGCTCTTCGTTTCCTATACCAGAGAAATATTCCAACCCAATGACATCCTATACGAGAGTTTATCTATGACCAATTTTCCCTCGAATTTTCTGCATTCCTTCTATTCTTGGCTGCATAGGCTTTATTTATACAAGAAAATACAAAATCATCAAAATTATCCATTTTATACTTCAACATTGCTCTCACCTTAGAATATAGTTTAAGGTCAGATACTACTGAATCTGTTTCTTTTATATCTTTTTTTCTCCTGGTTCTTTAAAATTCCCAACCTTTTGATCTTCCAAATGAACTTTATTTTTTCTATCTCAGTAAGATAATTTTTTAGTAATTCAATTAGTATGGAATTAAACAGTTTAGTTATATAAAATCGTCATTTTTTTATTATACTGGTTTTACCTACACATGAATAAGTATTAAAGTGTTTTATGTTTCTGTTCATATAGTTATTGTAGCTATTTTAAGCAGGTATAATATCAGTTATGTTCTACTGTCTAGTTATTTTTAATGGTCTAAAACAATATTGAATAACATTGCTGACACACAGCGAAGTTTTCCTACTTCTCTTTTGATTAAATCTAGTTAAGCTTTAACTTTGTCTGAGATAATGATATTACCTCTACTTTTTTTTTACATAAATTTCACTTCAGCCCTTTATCTTTCTGTACCTCTCATTTTTATAGCATTTCCTAAAAGTGGCATATTACTGAATTCAAATTTTTAATCTGCTATCAGTTTCTGAATCATGGGTAAATTCATCCCTTTCACATTCTAAGCTATAAATACTTGTATATTTTCCTCCTTCCTCTTTTTCCTCATTATCCTCATCCTATTGCTATCCCTCCTCACTCTTCTGCTTTACTTCTACCTGCTACCTTGCCCTCCTATTCCTTAACCTACCCATCCCTCTAAGAGTCCCCCCCTTATCCTTTCACCCCATCTTATCCCCTTGTCCTCTTATTTCTTCCTGAGAAGACTTTAATAACCTTCTACATATATCTGCTCTTCCCTCTTTTAATGAATTGCTGATGAGAATGATGTTCCAGGACTATCTGCTCTCCACCCATTAGATTCTTTTGTATCAATTTTTCCTTTTATGCCTCACTTATATGAGATAATTACTCCTTTTTATCTCTCAGTTTTTTTTTTTAAAGAATCACCCCATCATATACAGCTCAGACCAGGATGTTCTTACAAACTACACAAATAACGACGACAGTCATAAGAGCATTGATAATATTTTCACATAAAAGTAGTAAACAATGACTCTATTGAGTCCCTTATAATTAGACTTTAATGTTTAACTTTTGTTTCTACTGGATATTACATGTTTAATTTTCCCTTAAGTTGTGCTGTTTTTTTTGTCACAAATACCAGAAAGTCTTTCAGTTCACTGTATATTCTTTATTTTTTCATTTAGGATTATACTTAATGTTGCTGGGTAAGTTACCCTCAGTTTTAACTCCAGTTCTTTTGCTCTATGAAATAGAGTATTATAAGAACTATGGCCCTTCAACATAGCAGCTGCTAGGTCTTATGTAATTCTTATTTTAGCTCCATGACATTTATATTACTTTTTTTTTTTTATTGCTTCCAATATTTGCCCCTTAACCTGGGAGTTTTGAAACTTGGCTATGATATTCCTGGATGTTTTCCTATTGGGATCTCTTTCAGGTGGTGATCAATGTATTTTTTCTATTTCCGCTTTGCCTTCCTGTTCTAGAGCTTCAAGGCAATTTTCTTTGGTAATTTCTTGTAACATTCTATGAAGATTCTTTTCAAAAATTGTAATGTTACGCTATTTCTCCTTGATCTGTTCTCCAGATCACTTGCTTTTCTGATGAGACGTTTCACATTCTCTTTTATTTTTTCCATTCTTTTGATTTTGTTTTATTATTCTTTGGTTTCTCAGAATGTCAGTAGCTTCCTTTTTTTTTTTTTTTGGCTTTTCTTTGGAGGGCAGTTGGGGTTAAGTGACTTGCCCAAGGTCACACACCTAGTTTTTGTGTTAAGTGTCTGAGTCCGGATTTGAACTTAGGTCCTCCTGACTCCAGGGCCAGTCCTCTATTCATTGCACCACCTAGCTGCATCTATCAGTAGCTTCCTTTTCCCAATTCTAATTTCAGGGAATTATTTTCTTCCTTAAATTTTTGATTTTCTATTTCAAGTTGAATTTCTTTTCATGATTTTCTTGATTTTTTTCACTTGTTTTTCCCCTAATTTTGCCTCAAACTCTGATTTTTAAATCCTTTTAAAATTGGTCTAAGAACTGTTTTTGTGCTTGCGACCATTTGATGTTTTTCACTGAAGAGGAAGTTAAAAAAAATTTTAGTCCATTATCTTCTTCTGAATATGAATATCCCTATAGTAACTATCTATGGTTGGGTTCTTTTTCCTTTGCTTACTATTTATTTTTTAACAATTATTAGTTTAATCAAGTTCTGGTCCCGAGGAATGGGGATAATGCCTTAAGCCTCAGGTCCTCTTTACTGTTATTTTCTGAGGTCTGGTCAATTTGGGGCCTTAACTTCTACACCTAAGCCACAGGTAGGGCCCCCAACCATACTGTCCCATAAATGATTTCATTTCCTGCGATCCCTCTAGTGGCTGCAAAGTTCAGCTGTCATCTCTGCCCTGGAACTGAAACTAGGGACTCTGCTCTTCTGCAAGTACCCAGAGTCGGCAGGATCCCTGGCCCTCTCATTGCCCTCACAAGGTATGTGACAGCTCCTTCTCCCTGGCTTCCAAAGCCTGGGACACATCTTGTCAACACAGCTAATACTTGGTGTCCCTTGACAGTGGAAGGTCCTTCATTCTTCTCATACTTAAAGTGGTGGGGCAGAGAGGAACCAGTACATACCCAGTGAATACATAAGTAGCAGAGCAGAAAGCCCCTGGCTGTGGGTACTTACAGCAGATTGGAGGTTTGGCTTTAGTTCCAGGATAGAGGGAAGGACTGAAAATCCGGGGCAAGAAGCACCACACCCCATGCCCAGGTTTAGAGGTGATTACAAAAATTAAGCTATTACCAAAAAAACTCCAAAAACAAAACCATACTCTGCACAGGCAGAGGAGGAAGAATCCAACCATAGAGAGTTACTATGGGAATAAAGAAGATCAGGGGAGGGTATGAAAATAAAGAAACTCCCAAAGAGTAATGCCAAATGGTCACCTGTCCAAAAGAATTCACAGAAGATCTTAAAAAAGACTTTAAAAACTGAATGATAGAGATGGGAAGATAAGCTAAAAAAAATTTTTTTTAAATAAGAATCAAAAAAATGAGAAAGGGAGATATAGAATCTAAAGGAAGAAAATGATACCTTTAAAGTTAGAAATGGGCAAGATGACATCAGCAAAATTATGAAAGATAAAGAATTAAACAAAATATGAAAAATGAAAAAATACAAGAAAAAGTAAAACATTTTATAAGAAAAACAACAGATTTGGAGAACAGATCAATAAAAGGAAGCAAAAATAAGTAGACTGAAAGTTATGATAAAAAAAAGAATATTGATACACAATATAAGAAATAATTAAATAAAATTGTCCTGAAGCATTAGAACAAGGGGGGAAAGTAGAAATGGAAAAAATCCATCAAACACCACTTAAAAGAAATCTATGAAGAAAACTCATAAGAATATCATAGTCAAATTCCCAAATCCCCAGCTCAAGGATAAAATATTAAAAGCAACAAGAATAATTTTTTTCATCTCAAGAAAAGTTTTATTAGCATGATTAAAAACATTTTTTAAAGAAAGACGGTCAAGTATCCTAGGACAAAGTGAAAGGTCAATGCCCTATGGACTTTGGGACTGGTTGGAAGAGCCCGGAAGCTTCTTCCCCTGGGGGCGAGAAGCTGCTGAAGAGCCTGCCACATTGGCACCCTGCAGCTTCAGCTCCTGGCCTGAGAACTGTAGGGGGATCCAGAGATCAGTCTGGGGGATAATCACTCTTGCTTTACCCTTCTTGGATCTAGACTGAAGTGTGGGGTGGAGGTCTTGGGATGTGTGACCAGCTTACCAGACTGTGTGGAGGATTCAGAGAGGCCACCCAACTAATACCTCCGGCAGTTGAGAAAACCCCAGCATTTGGAACAGAAGCTCCCCTGGCTGGTGGCAGAGTCCTACTGTGGCAACAAGCCCAAAAGTCAAGTAATTGAGTGGCAACATGCCTAGGCAAATGAAACAAAATAAAAAGAAAACTTCAACACTGGACTCCTTTTTGGGGGCAAAGAGTTCAGGAGGACTGTGAAGTCAGAAATCCTGCACCAAAAGCCCCAAATGAAAATACAAGCTGGTTACAGACCATAGAGGACCTTAAGAAGCAGATAAGAGAAGTGGGGGAAAATTGGGAAGAGAAATGAGAAAGATGCAAGAAAAGTATGAAATGACAGTCAACAGCCTGACTGAGGAAAATAACACCTTAAAAAATAGACTAACTCAAGTGGCAAAAGAGACTCAGAAAGCAATGAGGAGAATGCCTTAAAAAGCTGAATTTGCCAGATGGAAAAAGAATCTCAAAAGCTCACTGAGGAGAATCATTCCTTCAGAATTAAACTGGAGCAAATGGAAGCTAGTGACTTTATGAGAAATCAAGATGCTGTTAAGCAGATGCAAACAAAAGAAAGAATAGAAGGCAATGTGAAATATCTCATGGGAAAAACCACTGACCTGGAAAATAGATCCAGAAGAGATAATCTAAAAATTATTGGATTATCTGAGAACCATGATCAAAGAATCTAGAAATCATCCTTCAAGAAATTCTCAAGGAAAATTGCCCTGATGTTTTAGAACCAGAGGGCAAAATAGAGGTTGAAAGAATCCACTGATCAACTCCAGAAAAAGATCCCAAAAAGAAAACTCCAAGGAATATTGTAGCCAAGTTCCAGAATTCCCAGATTGAGGAGAGAATACTACAAGCATCCAGGAAGAAACAATTTCAACATTGTGGAAACACAATCAGGATAACACAGGATCTGGCAGCTTCTACACTGAGGGACCGAGGGCGGAATATGATATTCCATAGGGCAAAGGACCTGGGATTAAAACCAAGAATCACCTACCCAGCAAAACTGAGTATCATGTTTCAGGGGAAAATATGGTCATTCAGTGGAATAGATTACTTTCAAGCATTCTTGAGGAAAAAACAAGAGTTGAATAGAAAATTTGACATTCAGACACAAGAAGCAAGAGATGCTTGAGAAAGTAAACAGGGAAAATAAATCGTAAGGAACTTATCAAAGTTGAACTAGTTACATTCCTACATGGAAAAACGATAACTGTAACTGAGGAAACCTTTCTCAGTATGAAAATAGCTGAAGAAGGGTATATGGGCATATGAATACATATGTGAATATGTGTATATATGTTTACAGGTATGTGCAGATAGAGGGCACAGGTCGAATTTAATGGGAAGGGATGATATTTAAGGGGTGAGATTGAGAGGTGAGAGAGGAACATAACGAGAGGAGATGGGGAAAGACAGAATGGGGTAAACTATCTCATGCAGAAGAGGCAAGAGGAAGTGGTTGCAGGGGAGGGGAAGAACAGGAAGGCAAAAAGGCAAAACCTTATTCTCATTGAATTTGGCTCCGGGAGAGAATGACATACACACTAAATGGAATATCTCACCCTACAGGAGAGTGGGGGGAGGGGGGAGGGAAGTTGGAAGCACCCACTTTTGAAAGGGGATAGGATCAAAGTGGGGATTGGACCAGGTGGAAGATGGGATATGATGGAGGGAAATGTAGTCAGTCTTTTACAATATATCTTTTATGGTAATGCTTTGCATAGCTATACATGTACAGCATCTATTGAGGTACTTATCGTCCTAGCGGGAGTGGGTGGCAGGGGAGGAGGGGAATGGGCCTGGAATTCGAAGTTTTAAAATCAAATATTTTAAATATACATAAACACTATGAATAATACTATTTTGCATATAATTGGGAGATAAGATAGGCAGGCATTGGGGCACAGGGATTCACCTTGACCTACTGGAAAATTCGAAGGGGGTATGGGAGAAGAGATGGGAGAGAGCAGATTGGATGAGGGGATATCCTGTGGGACTGCTATTCTGGGGTCGTGGGTAGCAGAAAAATGAGGAAAAAAATTGTAACTCAAAATCTGACGGAAATGAATGATATAAACCAGAAGTTAATAAAGCATTTGGGAAAAAAAAAGGAACTGGTAAAAATTATTCTCAAATAAAGAGTCTTAAAAAAAAAAACAACAACCCACAACTGGCCTTTTAAACATACTACAAAGAAATACACTAGTATTTTGGCCTTAAAATTCTTATATGGTATTTAGAATGTCAATGACCAAACTCCTTCCCTTTACATCATCATTACATCAAACACCTCTTTTAGAGGCTGCTCCTTGGGTTTGAATCTGAAGACTTTTTACTGAATGTTACACTGGTTTGAGAACGAAGATAGCATCATTTAATACACAGTAGTCATTATACATATCACCTTCACGTGATATGGTGAAAGCTTCAAAAACAAAACCAGCTTTTCTGAAAACTTCAGGCAGACTGTTCACTTGTTCTTCTCAGTTCTGACCTCAAATTTCCAAGATTTCAGAGAGCTTCTCCCATTTGCCTCCATTTTCTACATATGGATGAAAAGGCAGAACCAATACAAGGATGACCCTGCCCCTAGTTGGCTCTAGTATACCCTTCTAATATCTTTTAATAAAGTCAGTAGCTGATCACAACGATCAAACAGGTTCAAGCAGCTGATAACCTCATACTTGAATCCTGTGTTCTTCCATTCATTTTTATGCCAAGCACTCTGTATTTCTTTTTTCTGAAGCTGCCATATCATAATTTCAGAGAAATCAGTGGCATAGATTTCTTCAAAATGGGGGCTCATGATTTTAGCAATTTCTCCATCTCTAGCACCTAAATCTAGGAGTCTATGAGTTTTCCAGTCTGGATTTATTTTAAGCAGTCTCTGAAACTGATCTGGTGAAAAAACAAAACATTTGAGCCCCTCCTAGCACCCCACTGATTGATGTTGTAGACATAATTAGGCTAATAACAGATGACACAAAAGAGTGATACAGTTGAATAAACAGACAGCCTGATTTCTCAATGCTGTTGTTTAAGAAGATCTGTGTTCCTTGATCAAGGTAACTCTAGACAAAGACAGGCGGAAGTGATTCACATAATTGCTCTCTGTTGCACACATACCACTGGTAGATGTCCTTTCTGCTGCCCATGGCAGCTGGCTCTCAGGGGCCACCTCTCATCATGTTCATGTAGAGGGAACAGACGAGGGGGCTCTTCAGGAATAGCCGGTGCCCATCCACATCCTCCTCACCAGCCAGAGAGAGACCAGGGTGAAGCCCAGCCAGCCCAGGAACAGTCTCATGGGGGGCCATGGGGTTGGGGTAACTCCGTGGTACAGCCCCACTGAGAGGGAGGTGAGGAAAAAGAGGCGTCGCCGCTGCTGCCTCTGCAGCAATTCTCTCCATCATGCCCAACTTACCCATATAAACCCTCTGATGTTCTGGGGTGGGGGGAAGCGGTTGGAGAACACACCAGACCACTTCCCTGTCCCCTTCTTCCCTCACCTCAATTTCCCTTTTCCCCCCATCTCCATACCACTTCCTTCCTCAAGAATAAAACAATTTAAATTTGATGGTGCCACAATTAGAATCACACAAGACCTAGAAACAGAGGCATTAAAGGACCACAGGTCTTGGAACACTATATATGGAAAAGACCTGGGGATCTGGCCAAAATTCTCATACCCAGCAAAATTAAGCATAATCCTGAATGAAAAAAAAAAGGCCATCTGATCAATGTTCAGACTTTTAAAACTTTGTTAAAAAAAAAAAAACAACCTGAACTTAACAAAAAATGAGAGGTAGAAGAAAAATTGAAAAAAAAGAAAAGTGATGAAAGAGAATCAATAAGAGAATCAAAAGCACAAAAATCCACTGAAGAAAACTACTTAAGTAAAACTGGCTAAATGAAAAGAAACTACAAATGCTCACTGAAAAAAAATTCCTTAAAAATTAGAATTGAGCAAGTTGAAGCTAATGACGCGATGAGACTTAAAGAAAAATAAAGCAAAATCAAAGGAATGAAAAAAAAATGTCAAATTTCTCATTTGAAAAAGTATTGATGTGGAAAATAGATGAAGGAAAGAATTATTAGATGACCTTAAACCCATGATTAGAAAAAGACCCTAGACATCATGTTTTGAAAAATTATCAAAGAAAACTGCCCTGATATTTTAGAACTAGAGGGTAAAAGAGAAATTGAAAGAATCCACCAATCACCTCCTGAAAGAGATCCCAAAATTAAAACTCTCAAGAATATAATAGCCAAATTCTAGAGCTCCCAGATCAAGGAGAAAATATTCCCAGTAACAGAAAGTAACAATTCAAATATTGTGTAGTCACAGTCAGGATTACAAAGGATTTAGCAGCTTCTACGTTAAAGGATTGGAAGGGCTTGGAATATGATATTCTGGAAGGTAAAAGAATTAGTATTACAATCAAGAATCACCTACCTAGCAAAACTGAGTACAATTTTTCAGGGAAAAAAATGGACAGGACATTCAATGAACATAGAGGACCTTCAAGCATTCCTGATGACAAGACCAGACTAATAAAAAAATCTAATCTTCAAATACAAGACCGAAGGGAAATATAAAAAGAGAAAACAAGGGATTCAATAATGTTAAAATGTTTACATTCCTACATGGGAAGATGATACTTGTAAATCTTTAAAAACTTTATTACTATTAGGGCAGTTAGAAGGAGTTTACATAGACAGAAGGGTGTGAGTATAACTGACTAAGATTGGATGATATCCAAAATAAAACAAAGGGTGAAAAAGAGGACTGCAGTGTGTGATGAGGGAAGGGAAAGATAGAATGGGATAAATTATCTTATCTGAAGACTGTAAAAGAGTTATTACAGTGGAGGGAAAGATGTGGAGGCAATAGCAATGCTTGAAACTTTACTCTTATCAGAACTGGCTCAAAGAGGTAATAACATACAGGAATAGTGAGTGGGGTTACAGAAAACTATCTACCCTATAGAAAAGTAGGAGGGGTGAGAATATGAAGGGGTGGGACTGATAGAAGACAGGTCAGATTGGGGGAGAAGGTGGACAGAAGCAAAACACTTGTGAGCAAGGACAGGGTGAAGAAAGGATAGACAGGGAAAACAGGATAGAGGGAAATACACTGTGAAAAAAACTGAATGGGAAAGCTATGAACTCATTCACAAAACTGAAACAGATAGCAGAGTAGATTAAAAACCAGAATCTTAAACAGCATGTTGTTTAAAAGAAATACATTTGAACCAAAGAGACACACAAAATAAAGGTAAAAGGCTAGAGCAGAATCTAGGATGCTCTAGCTGAAATAAAAAAAAAACAAAAAACAAAGATAGTAATCATGATCACAGACAAAGCAAAAGCAAAAACAGATCTAGTTCTTTTTTAAGAGATAAGGAAGGAAGCTACATCCTGCTAAAAGGTACCATAGACAATGAAGTACAGTTATTGCTTCCACATTGTGACTTTCCCCATCATGGTTTTGCTATATCACAAGCTGACATAAGAAATTAAATGGGAATTTGGGGGGAGTTTTGTGGGAGCTGCAGATGACACGTGAATGTCAGTTGATAAAGAAAAAGTTTAGAAACTCAGAAATGCATAAAATATATCTACAGTATTGTATAATATCAACCTAAATTTTATTATACGGTACCATAAACACCCCATTAAAAAAAAAAAAGAAAAGAAAATCAGACCTCTCTAGTACACAAGTGAGGGCCAAAGATTTTTATGCAGATTTTCCAGATGGCAGGGATAACATGCCGCTAACCCCTGCGATGTGGAAGGGATAACTTGTAATATCAATACTAACTATAGGGGCCCCAAATTACATATAATCCAAATTTTTAAAAAAGAAGTTACCTGGAAGATGGCGGAGTAGAAACAGCTCGTCCAAGCCTCTCTGCCCCCAAACTATGTAAAAAAGGACTCTGAAAAACTTCTGGAGCCCCAGCACCCACAGAACGACACAGAGAAGCTAACCTCCCGCTGAGGACAGCCCAGCAGCCCTGCAGGAAGGACCAGCGCAGTGGTCTGGGAGCCGGCAGCGCGCAGAGCGCAGGAGCCTAGCCGAGCCCAGGTCCACGTGAGCCGAGGTTTTAGCCCCAGGGCGGCAGGGCCAGCAGCGGGCTGGAGGAACCCCAGAACACCAGGAACTGTGGAGATTCCAGAATTATCAACATAGACATGCCTAGGACAAAGTAAGAGGTTAGTGTCCTATGGACTTTGGGACCTGTATTTGGGGAATGCGTCAGCTCCCTCCCCTGGGGCTAGAAGCCGCTGAGGAGACACGCCATTTTGTAGTTTTCAGAGGCAGCTCTGGCTCCCAGCCTACAAATCGTGGGGAGATCCAGCAATCAGTCTTGGGGGGTAATCGCTCTTGCTTTAACCTCCCTGGATCTGGATTGTGATCTAGGGTGGAAGTTGTGGGTGGGTTTACAGCTTGCCAGAAACGGAAGTTGCCCCCCCCACACGTTCGGGACGAAAATTCCTCTAGCTGGCTTTAAAGCCATAGTGTGGTAACAAGCCCAAAAGTCAAGCAATTAAGTGGCAACATGCCAAGGCAAAGGAAACAGAAAAATGCAACCCTAGACTCCTATTTGGGGGCATAGAGCGGGAAAAGGACTGTGAGGTCAGAAGTCCTGCTCCAAAAGCCCCAGGGGAAAACATGAGCGGGTTGCAGGCCATAGAGGACCTTAAGAAGGACTTTAAAAATCAAATAAGAGAAGTGGAGGAAAAATTGGAAAGAGAAATGAGAAGGATGCAGTAAAGTATGAAATGAGGGTCAACAGCCTGACTGAGGAAAACAACACCTTAAAAAATAGACTAACTCAAATGGCAAAGGAGGCCCAAAAGGGCAATGAGGAGAAGAATGCCTTAAACAGTCGAATTTGCCAGATGGAAAAAGAATCTCAAAAGTTCACTAAGGAGATTCATTCCTTCAGAGTTAGACTGGAGCAAATGGAAGCTAATGACTTTATGAGAAATCAAGATGCTGTTAAGCATATCCAAACAAATGAAAGATTAGAAGGCAATGTGAAATATCTCATGGGAAAAACCACTGACCTGGAGAATAGATTCAGGAGAGACAATTTAAAAATTATTGGACTACCTGAAAGCCATGATCAAGGAAAGAACCTAGAAATCACCCTTCAAGAAATTCTCAAGGAAAACTGCCCTGATGTTTTAGATCCAGAGGGCAAAATACAGGTTGAAAGAATCCACCAATCACCTCCTGAAAAAGATCCCAAAAAGAAAACTCCCAGGAATATTATAGCCAGGTTCCAGAATCCTCAGATCAAGGAGAAAATACTCCAAGCAGCCAGGAAGAAACAATTTCAATATTGTGGAAACACAATCAGAATAGCCCAGGACCTGGCAGCTTCTACACTGAGGGATTGAAGGGCATGGAATATAATATTCCAGAGGGCAAAAGAACTGGGAATGAACCCAAGGGTCACCTACCCAGCAAAACTGAGTATTTTGTTTTAGGGGAAAATATGGTCATTCAGTGGAATAGAGGACTTTCAAGCATTCTTGAGGAAAAAACCAGAATTGAATAGAAAATTTGACATCCAGACAGAAGAAGTAAGAGATGCCTGAGAAGGTAATCAGGGAAAAGAAATCAAAAGGAACTTATCAAAGTTGAACTATTTACATTCCTATATGGAAAAGCAATATCTGTGACTGATGAGATCTTTCTCACTATGAAAATAATGGAAGAAGGGGGTGTGGTCATACGAATACATATGTGAATGTGTGTGTATATGGCTACAGTTATATATGGATAGAGGGCATAGGTTGATTTTGTTGGGAAGGGAGAGTACTCAAGGGATGAAATTATGAGGTGAGAGAGGAAAGTGGCAAGAGGAGATGGGGAGAGACATGGTAGGGTAAACTATCTCATGTAGGGAAGTGGGTGCAAAGGAGGGGGAGAATAAGGAAGGCTAAAAAGGCAAAACCACATTCACATTGAATTTGGTTCAGGGAGAAAATGACATACATACTAAATGGGATATCTCAACCTGCAGCAGGATAGGGGGAAGAGGGATGAGAGGAGAGATGATGGATGGGAGGGCATCCTTGGGGTGAGGGGAGGTTGGAAGTACCCACTATAGAAGAGGGACAGGATCATGCAGGGAATGGACCAGGTGGGGGGTGGGATGAGTGGGAGGGAATTATAAGCAGCCTTGTACAATATATCTACTATGATAATGTTTTGCATAGCTAGACATGTACAACATATACTGAATTACTTATATCCCAAGAAGGAATGGGTGACAAGGGAGGAAGGAAATGGATCTGAAATTCAAGGTCGTAACATTAAATGTTTCAAACATATATATAAATACTATTATTAATACTCTTTTGCCTATAATTGGGAGATAAGATGTGCAGGCATTGGGACACAAAGATTCATCTTCCTCTAATGAAAAAGTCGATGGGGGTATGGGAGAAGGTATGGGAGAGAGCAGATTGGAGGAAGCGATATCTTGTGGGACTGCTATTCTGGGAGGCTGGGTAGGGGAATAATGGGGGGAAAATGATTGTAACTCAAAATCTGGGGGAAATGAATGATGTAAAACAGAAGTTAATAAAGTATTTGTTTAAAAAATAAATAAATAAATAAATGTTAAAAAAAAAAAAGAAGTTACCTGAATTATAGTAGGAAATAGACAATAAAATCATATGAGAGACCTCAACTTTCCTCTCCAAAAACTAGGTAAATCTAACAAAGAATAAACAAAATGGAACTTAAGGAGGTTAATAGAATTTTAGACAAGTTAAGATATGATAAACCTCTGGAGAAAACTGAATGAGGATAGTAAGAAATATCTTTTTCTCACTGGTTCATTCCAACTACACAAAAATTGAACATGCATTAGGGCATAAAAGCCTCACAAAGAAAAGCAGAAATATTAAATGCATCTTTTCAGATTATAATACAATAAATATGATTTATGTAGGACAGTGGAAAGAGTTCAGATCCGGCCTCAGACACTTAATACACACAAACAAAAACCTAGCCATGTGACCTTGGGCAAGTTACTTAACCCCAATTGCCCTCCAAAAAGCAAAAAAAAAAAAAAAGTTAATAACGCCAGCCTTATTGGACTGGATTATACTCAGACACTCCGAGCAGGTCTAAAATTGATGCTTTCAAGCTTTAATTGATGGAAAAAACTTCAATGCAGGAGCTCACAAGGTTGGGTTTGGATTTGAACTGGAAGTTTAATATAGTTTTTAAGTAAACTATCAAATCTCTTTCTGGAAATGAAGAGAAATGAACCCACTGTTTTGGCCTTAACATTCTTCTATGAAATTTTAACAATGTGAACATTTTATTCTTCCAAAGAATTGTTGTACTGCCATCAGGCTGAAGTCTAAAGGGTTGGGAGTCTGTTATAAGAGAAAGATACTTGAAAGCATGCATGGAAGTTGTAATGTTTGTGCCACATTTTGGTTCAGTTTCTCAGTGTTATTTTAAATTTGTTCTTCAACTACAATGTAGTGTCATGTTATAAAGGAAATGACCTGATCCTCCAGTTTGTACCTCGTGTCCTTCATGCCCTAAACCACTTTTTTATGACCTTTTATCAAATTGGTCTCTGTGCTATAGTTAAAGCTTTGGTTTTCCATCCAACTAAAATAAATTCATCACATTTGGAACATTAAAAAAAAAAAAAGATTAAAAGTTAATTAGAAACTAAATAAGCTAATCCTAAAGAATGAGTGAATTAATGAACAAATTATAGAAATAATCAATAATTTCACTAAGGAGAATGACTAAAATGAGACAGCATTCCAAAATTTATAAGATGTATCCAAAGCAATACAGTATTTAGGGGAAAAAATTCATCTCTAAATGTTTACATCAATAAAGCAGAGAAAGAACAGATTGATGATTTAGGCACGCAAATAATGAAACTAGAAAAAGGAACAAATTAAAAATCATTTAAACATCAAATTGTAAATTCTGAAAATAAAAGAAATTAATAAAGTAGAAAGTAAGAAAACCATTAAGTAGTAAAAATATGAGCTAGTTTTATGAGGGAAAAACAATAAAACTGATAAACCACTGGTAAAGAAGAAAACTCAACTACCAATATAAAAAATAAGGGTGAATTCACTACCAATGAAGAGGAAATTAAAGCAATTAGGAGCTATTTTGCCAATTATATCCCAATAAATCTGACAATCTAAATGAATGGATGAATGTTTACAAAAATATAAATTGCCCAGAACAGAAGAGGAAACAGAATACTTAAATAACCCCATTTTAGAAAAAGAAACTGAACAAGTCATCAATGAGCTTCCTAAGAAAAAATTCACCAGGGCTAGATGGATTCACAAACAAATTCTACCAAATATTTAAAGAACAATTAATCCCAATAATATATAAGCTATTTGGAAAAACAGGTAAAGAAGTCCAAATTCCTTTTATGACACAAATATGATGCTGATACCTAAGCCAGCAAGAGCAAAAACAAAGAAAACAATAGACCAATTTCTCTAATGCATATTGATGCAAAAATATTAAATACAATACTAGCAAAGAGATTACAGCAATCTATCACAAGGATTATGCAAGATGACCAGTTGATATCTATCCCAGGAATGAAGGGCAGGTTCAATATTAGACCATATCTACAACAGAAAATCATGATTATCTCAATTGATGGAGAAAAAGCTTTTTTCTTTTTTTTTTTTTGACAAAATACAATACCCATTCCCATCAAAAAACAGTTGAGAATATAGGAATCAATGGAGCTTTCCTTGAAATGACATGAATTATTTATCTAAAGCCATCAACAAATATTATCTATAATAGAGATATGTTAAATTTGTTTTGGTAAAATCGTGGTGAATCAAGGATGCCCATTATCACCACTATTATTCAGTATTGTATTAGAAATGCTAGCTACAGAATTTAGAGAAAAAAAGAATTGAAAGAATTAGAATAGGCATTGAGGAAACAAAATCATCCCTCTTTGCAAATGATATGAAGGTATACTTAAGAGAATCCTAGAAAATCAAATAAAAAACTACTTGAAATAATTAAGTTTCAGCACATAAACCCAATATAAATCATCAGCATGTCTATATGTTACCAACAAAGTCCAGCATGAATAGAGAAATTCCATTTAAAATAACAATATAAAATATTTGGGTGTCTACCTGTAAGACAAACCCAGAAACTATATGAACATAATTACAAAATGCTTTTCACACAAAGTTAGATCTAAACAACTGGAAAAAATTGCTCATGGGCAAGCTGAGCCAATATAATATAAATAACAATTCTACCTAAATTAATCTACTTATTCAGTGCCATGCCAATCAAACTACCAACAAATTATTTTACAGAACTAAAAAATTAATAACAAAATTCCTCAGGAAGAACAAAAGGTCAAGATTATCAGGGGATCTGATGGGGGGAAAAATGTCTAGCTGTACCACAATCTCAAACCATATTATAAAGCAGTAATCATCAAAACAATCTGGTACTGGCTAAGAAATAGAATGGTGAATTAATGAATAGTTTGGAAACATAATATAAAGTTGTAAATGATCATAATAATCTATTGTGCGACAAACCCAAAGACCCAAAACTTTTGGGACAAGAAATCACTATTTGACAAAAACTGCTGAGAAAGCTGGAAAACAGAATGATAGAAAAAAAGGTATAGACCAAAATTTACATCATGTACCAAGATAAGGTCAAAACAGATAACAAGATTTAGACATAAAGGGTGGTACCATAAGCAAATTAGGGGAGCAAGGAAGAGTTTAACCATGAGATCTATGGAGAAGGGAAGAAATTTATGGCCAAATGAGTTAGAGTACATTACAAGATGCAAAATAGATAATTCTGATTTTAAATTAAAAACTTTTTGCACAAACAAAACCAAAGCAACCAAGATTAAAAGGAAAACAGAATGTGGGAAACAATTTTTAAAGCAAGCATCTCTGATAAAGGCCTCATTTTTTTTTTTTAAGCAAGTGGGGTTAAATAACTTGCTCAAGGTTAGTCATTATTTATGTTGAGGCCTCATTTCTCAAATACATAGGGAACCGAATCAAATTTCTAAGAAAACAAGTCATTTCCCAATCGATAAATGGTCAAAGAATATGAACATGCAGTTTTTCAGACAAAGCAATCATTGCTATCTACAGTCATGTGAAAAGATGCACTATTATCACTAGTGATTAAAGAAATGAAAATTTCAATTCTGAGATATCACCTCATTCTTATTAGATTGTCTAACACAACAGAAAAGGAAAATGAAAAATTCTGGAAAGGATATGGAAGAAGAGTACACTAATATACTGTTGGTTAAATTATGAACTAATCCAACCATTGTAGTGAAACACACTATAAATAAAATACTCTCAAAATAGAAACTAACATTATTAACTTTGCCTAGGAAGAAAATTATCTTACCAATGAACCTACCCAAAAATTATCTTACCCAGACCAAGGGATCATACATATATGCAAACCACCAAAACATAATACTAGTTTTGTGTATTGGGAAACCAAAAACATTACTTAAAGAAATTAAATTTGATTTACCAAGGAATAAGTGTAACATATGACTGAACTAAGGCCAAAGGCTATAAAACTTTGCATAGCCTTTGACCAGTAATGCCACTACTAGGTCTATAACCCAAAGAGATAAAAAAAAGTTTTCCTTTTCATGTATGTTGTGTAAAGTACTTAATAAACCAGCTGCTCAGTAATGAGAATCTTACTCATCTAGCTCAATGGTCCACTGAGAAAGATTATTCATCATAGGATCAGGGCAATCAAAAAGCAACAACAGTAAAATACTACTTACGCAAAAACTGGTCGAACAACATTACTCATATTCCCATATGTTGCTCGGCCCAGTAATTCTCTGAAACAGTTTTCAGCCAACACAGCAGGGTTTTCCTCTTTGTCACCTTCTGAAGGAGAGGAAGGGGGCCCTATTCGACTGATAAAAAAGAACATAACAGGAAATGAATTAAAGACTCTCCATCACCAATTTCTGACCTTCAAGTATAATACAAATACAGGAAGACCTCATTATTTATGAATTCCATATTTGTGAATTCACTTACTCACTAAAATGCATTTGTAACCCCAAAAGCAATACTCATAGCACTTTTGTAGTCATTCACTGACATGTTCGGTGCAACAAAAAATTTGAGTCACTCAACACTCACATTCCAATTTGAAGTTGAACAAGTCCCAAGTTTTTCATATTTTTGTGCTTTTTGCTGATGATTTTGCTATTTTTTTAAAGGGGCTCCCAAACACGGTGCTGAGGTGCTATCTAGTTTTCCTAAGTGCAAGAAGGCCATCATGTGCCTTACAAAGAAAACAGCTGTTCATTCAGGCATGAATCAGGTTGTGAGTTCAACATTAATCAATAAAAAATATGGTATATTCAGAAAAAGGAAGGGGAAATTCATCAATTTGTATGGGAGGCCATTCATGAAAGTGCTTAAATAAATGTTGTGACCAGAGGCTCACAGGAACCTATCCCTGTAGTTCCTTTAGGAGAAACAGCTCAGTGTTTCTGAGTGTTCATCATGACTTTATTGAACATATTACCACAAATGAGGAGAATCAATTATAGATTTTAAGTAGAAGCATAGCACCAGGGTGGATAAAAAAACATCTGACTGCTAAGAGAAAGCAAAAATAATTAACTCTTTCTTATTTTGCACCTGTTGTCTTGGTCAGAGAGTAAGAAATGCTGACTACAAAGGACAGAAAAAATAGCTAAGTGGGAGTTGATACCCAAGACAAGTCAAGAGAAAGTAAGTAAACTCTTAGCACACCTTGATGAAGTCAAATCATATAGACCAGATGAACTGTACTTCAGGGTAGAAAAAGAACTGGTAAATATGATTGCTGAGTCACCGTAAGTGATCTTTAAAAGGACAGAGAAAGTACTACAGGATTAGAAATGGGCAAAAAATTCCAGTGGTGATAAGAAAGGAAAAATACAGAGCTTGCAAAATATTGATCAATGAGCTTGACTTTGATTATTCCAAAAATTCAAAATAAATTAAAAAGATGGTTATTGGGTACCTAAAAGAGAAAGTGAACCCAAAAAATCAGTATGACTTCAATAACAAGAAGAAGCACAAATGCTAAGATACCATGGTCAGGGTCAAAAAAGACCTGGCAGCTTCTCTATTCAGGAAGAGTTATTGAAATACATCATTCCAAGAGGGAAAAAATATAGGCTTATAATACAGGCTTATAACTTAATCCTACAGAGAAAAAAAGATTTTTATTAGAATAGAGGGCTCTCAAGCATTTCCAATACAAAGTCCAAATCTGAGTAACTTGTAAAGGAAAATTTATTTGAGCACTTGGAAGGAGCTACATGATACCAGGTAATATTAATTATAATATGAGATATCATTTTAAGGATTACATGGTACTTAAAAAAAATCTCATTATACTCTCACTACAACCTTGGGGGTAGGTGCTATTATCTCTATTTTAGAGATAAGGAAACTTAGGCAGAGGTAAAGTGACTCATCCAAGCTCACAGAGCTGGATGTCCAAGGTGGGATTTGAACTTGGATCTGCCCAATACCACTTAGTTTTAATGCTCCAGCAATGGTATCAAACAAAAACAGAAATAGATCTCTGCTAGCCCACATAATAACTTAGAAAACCACAAATTAACAGCATCTACGTTGTACTATATTTTTATTTACTTTGTTAAATATTTTCCAATTACATTGTAATCTCATTGGCTGCATATTGATACCTCTGTTCTGCAGACAGTATAGAAGAAACTAAAGTTTTAGAACCTTAGTGCCTTTAAAGTATATTAAGGGAACTAAATAAGAAAACAGAAGGTTGGGGAAAAGGAATGTATTAGTGTAACAAAGGAAGAAGAAAGGGGTGGAACTTGCTATTTATTAAAATTAGGATATATGAAAAGAAAATATGCAAACATAAAGGTAAAAGTTGGGGGGAAACAGGCATCAGTAGAGTTTGACTTTTGTTTAAAAAGGCCAAAGGACAAAATTCACTAAAAAGAACTTCGAACACAGAATCTCAGTTCAAACTATAACAGATTTAGTGGGCACTTCTACCACTTACTACCTCTAATATCCCAAACAAATTCCTTAACTTGAATGAACCAGTTTTCTCATTTGTGAAATGGAAATAATATTTCCACTACATCTCCATTATAAGGTTGTAAAAATTACGAGATACTGAATATAAATCCCTTTGTAACTATAAGTATATGCATTTTAGCTATTATTATTATTTGAACTAAGCAAGGTCCTAATCATTGGCAATTAATTGGTTTTTCAATTCTCTGGTGTTTATTTAGCACTGAATATTTTTTTCAGGACCATTTTAGGTGATATTGAAGGATAATAAAAGAAACAGAATCACTGATCATTATTAACCCTGAAAATGAACTACAGGTAAAAATTTAGGCATGGCAAAAGTAAAATGTATATAAATTATACACATGGTTCATGCAAGGCACAATGAAGTACAAAGTTTTGGCTTTGATTAGGTAATAGAAATAAATGAAAAGAAAAAATCTGTTGAATCATTTTTATCTCAAGCTATAATAACATATGTGTGAGTATAAAATAAAATTTTGCTACCAGTTCTTATTTACATAGTTTTTAAAAATCATATAATTTAGATCACCAATTCTTACTGATTTCCATATACACTTCCTTAAGAATAATAAGCATCATGAAGCTCTCATAAGAACTAAGAATTCAGTTTGGTTTTTTACCAATATATCTAACTTGTTAATATTATGAGTCAAACAGAATCAGTTTTCCTGGTTCTGAGAAAAGCTTAATATCACATTATTTCAGCAAGTTTCAACAGTGAATTAGAAATAGAACATTAAATATATAAGAATCTACAAGATCAATTTAAGCATTATGTAATTTTAAACTGTACTTTTCCCCCCATAGAGCAAAAACGTTAAAAATACTCAGCTTTACAAAGTCTCATTTTACTAAGATGATAGCCCAACAAGATCAAAGAAAGAGGAAAATAACTCATTTGTGCAAAAATATTTGTAGCTCTTTTTTTGGGCAGCAAAGAAATAGAAACTGAGAAGGTATCAAATTTTAAAAATGGCAAAATAAAGCATGTTAAATGATTGTAATAATATTACTGTGCCATAAGAAATAATGAACTAAATGGTTTCAGAGAAACCTGGGAAGACTTGTATGAACTTACTTGTAGAACAAAGTAAGCAAAACAAAAACAATCAGTATCAACACCATAACAATGAACAACTGTGAAAGACTCAAGAACTCTGATCAAGATAAAAATCAAACATGGTAATTCAAGAGGTCTAATGATGAATACCCACCACCTCATGGAGAGAAAATGGACTAAATATACAGAATGAGACACACATATTTGGACATGGACATGGGAAATGTAAGAATTTGTTTTCCTTGATGATGCAAATTGGTTAAAAAGGATTTGTTTTTGCTTTTGCCTTAGGTGGAGAAGTGAGAATATAAATGCTTACAAACACACCCACAAAAATTTTAACAAAAGAACTTTAAATCTCCTATCCCCAGAGTTTACCACATGAGTGATTCTCAGATTCCAATTAAAATTTTTATACTTTACATAAAAATGTCAATCTTAAGAAAATATATATAATACCTGTCAACATCCTCTGTTTTTTGCATATTAAATAACAGAGATGGAACAATTTTGTCCATATGCTGTGGTTCCCATATAGTTGCCCGCAACTCATCATTAACTGTTTTGCGAACTACTCCTTGAATTCCTCGGATCCCAGCTATGCGGATTCTAGGAAAAGGAAAAAAGGATTTTTAAGCCAGAGAAAGAAAAGTTAGGCAGGTTTTTTAGTTTAGCTAGGAGACAACAAATATAGAAAATAATAATCATACCTGAAGTCAACAAAATGTAAATATCACTTTCCATTAAGGTCTAAATCACAGTGACTCTTAAATTGTGGGCTGCAAGTTGAAAAAGTTTAAGAAGCCCTGGCTAAAACAGCAAATAATGATTTCATAAAGAATTATTATATATTTATAACAGATTTGATAAGTCTTTTTTAAAACATCCTAATTTCAATTTTTAAAAATAGAAATAGTGTGTGCATATATGACTGTAAGTTTGTGTGTGTAAAGTTTTCCAATGAAAGGAAGGCAAAATATATTACAAACAGTAAAAAGGGTCTAAATTAATAGTGACTAGACCAGGAATACTAAGTGATCTAGAGTCTTTAGATGTCTAATTAAAAAGAACATGTTTTCTGGTTGTTGAGTGAAATATGACAAGTGATTAGGTCTTCACTATGTCTGTGAACAGAAGTAAATTTTTTTTTTTTGCCTTGTTGCTCATAATACTTTATGCTTGAGCCTGGGGTTTCAGAATTTGACTATAACATTCCTGTGCGTTTTCCTCATATGATCTCTTTCAGGTCATGAGCAGTAGATTTTTTCTATTTGTACTTTTGCCTCTTGTACTAATGCTTCAGGACAATTTTCTTTATTTCTTGTATTACTGTATTAAGATTATTTTTTTTTATCATAGCTTCCAGGTAGTTGGTTATTCTTATGTTTTCTCTTCTTGATCTGTTCTCCAGATCAGATGTTTTTCTTATGAGATGTTTCACAGACTCTTCTATTTTTTATTGTATATATTTTGTTTTATTTCTTGATCTCTTTCTTATAACTTCACTGGCTTCGCCTAGCCAATTCTGATTTTCATGGGGTCATTTTCTTCCTTAAGATTCTGGACCTCCTTTTCTAACTGGCTGACTTTCTTTTCATAATTTTCTTTTTCTTAGATTGTTCTTATTTTTTACATGCTTTTCCTCAATCTCTCTCATTTGATTTTTAAGGTCTTTTTTAAGTTCTTCTATGAATTCTTTTTGAACAGGTGTTCATTTGACATTACTCTTCAGGGCAGAAGAAGGTTTCTTTGCTTCGCTATCTTTCTGTGAAGATGAACTCTGGTCTTTTCTATTGCCATAGTAACTCTCTAGGGCTGGATTATTTCTCTTTTGCCTGTGAAATTTTTTTTGGTAATAGTTTAATTTTTGTAATCATGTCTAATAATGGGGTATGGGAGGGGGGTGCCTCTGGCCTCAGATCCTCCTTCAGCTCTCCTCTCTGACTGTGAACACAAAAACAAGACCTCCAGGCTCCTGTCAGTGCCCATAGCCAG
Source organism: Gymnobelideus leadbeateri (assembly GCA_011680675.1). NCBI lineage: Eukaryota > Metazoa > Chordata > Mammalia > Diprotodontia > Petauridae > Gymnobelideus > Gymnobelideus leadbeateri. Next base: position 352,017 of record WOXC01011850.1, on the reverse strand, counting down.
CAGCTCCCCCACCTCACTAAGTCTGCATTCACTGGGCATGTGTTGGTTCCTTTCACCTCTAGCAGTGTCTCCACAACACAGCCGGGTCTGGAGTTTCTTGTCAGAAGAGGTTCCCTAGATCTTCCCTAGCTCAGACATCCTACACCCCTCACTTACCTCACAGGGTAAGAGTTCCTGTGGGCAGCCTCCCAATACAGAGACTATGGCCTGGAGGTATTTATTCATCACAGGGACCAAACCTCCTCTTCAGAGGATTTTTTCTTCAGATCTGCTCAGATTGTCCTAGGGGGATCCCTGTTCTACCCCTTCTCTTATTTAGTTTTATAGCTCTATATTTGCCCAGAGGCACTGTTTTATCTCATTTGTGGAAGAAAATCTTGAGAGCTTGAAATTTTCTGACCTACTACTCCATCTTCCCAAAATCCTCTGCTGAAATGTTATTATTCTATTACTCCAAGAAACACCATAGATTAAACAGGCTTTTGGAGTGTAATGACAAGCAAACAAGTACTTAGCACCTTGTTTCAGTTGAGCCTGGCTGGTGATTATATCAAGTCTTTGTTAAGAAACAGAACTTGTGAAACCCACTGTGGGAGGGACTTGCCAAAGACAGGAATAGGAAGGCCATAAGAGATGGGCAAAACAGGGAGGAGCTAATGACCATATAAAAGTAGAAGCAGGAGCTGGGAGAGAGCAGAACTGAGAAGGGAACACTTGTGGCCGGCACTCTCTTTGTTCTATTTGTGTTGATTTGTGTTTGTGATTTTGTGTTTGTACAGAAGCCCTGGGACTTTACTGGAAGCCCTGAAAGAGGATTTTCTTGTCTGTTGTCCTGAAGGAGGCTTTCAGAGGTCCTGAGACTGACAATTTCTGTTGAGTTCTCAGACCTTGTTTGTGGTCTGTGTTGATTTCACAGGCAGATAGAGAATTGATGATGGTGCTGGCAATGTATATGAACACTGTTTTGGCTCTGTTAAGCTTTGTCTTCCCAGAAACAGAAACTGTGAAGGACTTGAGGTGGACTGGACACTGTGAGCTTCAATATGGAACAAGAACTGGATGAGAAACTGGACAAGAAGCTGAGAGCTGCCTACCTGTGAATCCAGGTGACAGTTGGGTATATTCAGGCAAGAGCTGGGCCCTTGGAAGAAGAACCATGGAATTGGGGAGCCAGCCTCGAGTCAAGATGAAAAGACCTCTCCTTGGGTACTTAGTGCTGAGAAGATCATGATTTACTGTGGCCTAGGGGTGGGAGAACTTTGTACTTTGTACCTTGTACCCCTTAAGGATGATTGAGTTTAAGATGACTGGAAACTAATATCCAATAAAGAAGAAAGAAGACTTTTTGACTGAGAGATTAAGACAATGTGATCCAGGGGTGAAAATTTTGACCTTTGTACTTTCTGTCCCTTAAGGAGGATTGCTCTTTAAGGATGACTGAGTTAAGGACTTACTGAATGATATCTTTTGTTTAAAACTACGTGGCCACTTTAGTGATAAGTTGTTATGTTATATAATTGTGAAAGCTGTACTGTGATTTCTGTGAATGTTTTGCTTTAGTTTACTGCTGAATAGAGAGTTCACTATACTATGTGATGAAGCTTAAAGCTATTCACAGCAGCAGTCCTTTGGAGAGCTGCTCATGCTTGGCTTTTCATGGAGTATGGTGGCAAATAACTATTTACAGAATTATTTATAAAGGAAAATACATTAAGTTACAGACAACTTCATATAATCAAAGTTTTAGAATATATTCCAACATATCTGGCTGCATATGTATGAAAAAACATTCAATATGCTATGAAAAGCTTCAGGTGTAATTTAAAAGTAAGAGAGAAATATATACTATAACTAAATACTACAGTTTTTTTTTTTAATTTGAATTTTTTTTTTTAAAGCAATTGGGGTTTAGTAACTTGCTCAAGGTTACACAGCCAGTCATTATTTATGTGTGGGTGCTCATTTTCTGAGGCTGGATTCGATCCCGGGTCATCCCAACTCTGAGGCCTGCACTCTTACTCACTGTGCCACCAAGCCGACCTAAATACTACAGTTTTTTAAATACCTTGAGGAAATTATCTATATGTAACTATGCATTGCAATATGAAAGTAATCAAGTTTTCAGAACTTATGATGAAAGACCACACACTTTTGCAAGTCTTATACCAAATAATAAAATGTGTCAGGTACAGGACTGATAATAGACTGTGTGTCCCCCAAAGACCAGCCTGGGTAAGCGTAAAATATGCATCAATGAAGTCTGACCACTAAGTGATAAACTCCCTCAGCCACAGCAACTCATTTTCTATCCCAAGCATGGAGCATAGTGACTGGCATAAAAAAAAGTGCTTAATAAATGTTTACTGATTGACTTAGACTATTTATTAAAACATATCTACATCAGAGGTATTGTATTCCATGCCAAAAGTCAAAGTACCCACGTTGGTGAAAAAATATGGATTCTTTAAAAAAAAAGTGACATATATTAGTATAGATACTCAATAAAAATTCAGGCTGGATGTGGTGGGATATGTATTGAGCTTCAGAGTTCTAAGACACAGTGGGGATAAAGTGACTGGGTGTACACAGTGGAAGGCCACCAGAATACATAAGGAGAGGTTAACTGGCACAGGTTAGAAACAAAGCAGGTAAAAACATTCATGGTGATTAACAGTGGTTTCAAGTCTGGGAATACTGAACGCAATAAGATACAGAATCTATCTCAAAAATTCATAGTATGAATAATGATAAATTCTGTATTATACATTTTTAAGATAATGATGAATTCACCTAAAAGTATCACAGTTATACTGGATTCAAAATTATAGCATTAGGTTGAATATATATTAAATAGCAGTTAAGAGAAAACCCAATTGAAAAAACTATAGAATCAATGAACATTCACTGACTAAAATTTAATATCCCACAAATTAAAAAAAAAAATCGAAGAAATTAAGTATCTATTATATGCCAGCCTCCAGAATTCCCAGATCAAGGAGAAAATACTACAAGCAGCCAGGAAGAAACAATTTCAATATTGTGGAAACACAAGAAGGATAGCGCAGGATCTGGCAGCTTCTACCCTGAGGGAACGAAGGGCATGGAATATGATATTCCACAGGGCAAAGGACCTGGGATTAAAACCAAGAATCACCTACCCAGCAAAACTGAGTATCTTGTTTCTGGGGAAAATATGGTCATTCAGTGGAACAGAGGACTTTCAAGCATCCTTGAGGAAAAAAACAGAACTGAATAGAAAATATGACATCCAGACACAAGAAGCAAGAGATGCTTGAGAAGGTAATCAGGGAAAAGAAATCCAAAGGAATGTAAATAGTTGAACTATTTACATTCCTACATGGAAAAACGATAACTGTGACTTATGAAACCTTCCTCAATATGAATGTGTGTATATATGTTTACAGGTATGCATGGATAGAGGGCACAAGTCGAATTTGGTGGGAAGGGATGATACTTAAGGGGTGAAGGTAAGAGGTGAGAGAGGAATGTGGCAAGTAGATGGGGAGAGAAAGAATGGGCTAAACTATCTCATGTAGAAGAGGCAAGGGGAAGTGGTCGCAGGGGAGGGGAAGAACAGGAAGGCAAAAAGGAAAAACCATACTCTCATTGAATTTGGCTTAGGGGGAGAGAATCACATACATACTAAATGGGATATCTCACCCTGCAGGAAAGTAGGGGGGAGGGGAATGAAAGGGGGGATGATGGAGGGGAGGGCATGCTGAGGGTAGGGGAGGTTGGAGGCTCCCATTTTTGGAGGGACAGGATCAAAGCAGGGAATGGACCAGGTGGGGGGTGGTATGGGTGGGAGGAAAATATAGCCAGTCTTTTACAATATATCTACTATGGTAATGTTTTGCAGAGCTATACATGTACAACATATACTGAATTGCGTATCTTCCCAGCAGTAGTGGGTGACAAGGGACAAAGGGAATGGATCTGGAATTCGAAGTTTTAAAATGAAATGTTTCAAATATATTTAAATATTATTATTAATACTATTTTGCATGTAATTGGGAGATAAGATGTGCAGGCATTGGGGCACAAAGATTCACCTTGCCCTAATGGAAAAGCTGAAGGGGGTATGGGAGAAGATATGGGAGAGAGCAGACTGAATGAGGGGATATCCTGTGGGACTGCTATTTTGGGGTGGTGGGTAGGGGGAAAATGGGGGAAAAATTGCAACTTAAAATCTGGTGGAAATGAATGATGTAAACCAGAAGTTGATAAAGCATTTCGAAAAAAAATAAAAAATAAAATAAAATAATGAGTCACATTCAACTACAGCTAAAAAAACAGGATTATAATTCATCATAATGAAATAAGGAGATGGAAATCCTTTAAGTCATGTACTGTTAATTAACATAAATTCAACTCAAGGCCTGAACAGAAAAGCAGCTACATTCATTCAGAATGAGATAAGCTCAGTAACTATATCATTTCTATGCTATTTTATAGAAAGTCATGATGAAAGACTATGTATTCATAACAGCCAATAGTTTTGTCAATACTTAAAAAAAATAAAATGATAAAATATTAAAAAAAAGAAAAATAGATATTATCAATAATAATAATAATAATAGCTAGAATTTATATAATGCTTTAATACTAGAAATGTATTTACATATGACCTCATTTTATTCTCACAACCATAGAAGGTAGGTACTATTATCCTTATTTTACAGATGAGAAAATTGAGGCAGGCAGAGATTAAATGACTTGCCCATGATCACACAGTTAGATGTAAGACCGCATTTAAACTCAGATCTTCATGACTACTGGCCTACTGCTTTATACACTGTACCACCTAACTGCCTTGAAATTAGATTTTGCAAACACGTTCTTTGATAGTTTTCTTGCATTCCAATGTGACAAGAAGAGTACAAGACACTTAGCAAAAAAAAAATAATAATAATAATAATTTCAGGTAAGAGAAGGGGATTTGAATTGTGGGTCATTGGAAGACACCTTGGAAAAAGTAATTTGCAAAAAAATTTTATTACATTACATAAAGTTTTAAGATTTTGAGAATATCAGAGTCATCATTTTAGAGCTAGAAAGATTTAGTTCAAATACTTTATTGAAGAGTCAAGGTTAACTGTTAACTGTAGAACATACAAGTTATATAATTATGCCAAGTCACAAAGTAAATTTATTGTCCAGGCATGAACTAGGGTAATAACCCCCATTTGAAAATTCCTTTGCAATACCACTGTGGGATTACACTAGAATCATAAACTTAGATTTTGAGACACAATCTCCAAACCCCATGAAATGGCTGAAAATATTCTCTCTAAAGTGACTAATAATTTGCTAACCATCAAATGCAATGGTCTCTTGTTAGCACTCAGACCTCTTGAACTTTGTTGTTTTTATATTGTTTAAGAACCCTCTCGGGAGTAGAAACAGCATTTCCAATGTGCTCTGCCCCACACAAATTTCAAACAATGTGAAAGGGGACTCCGAACAACTTCTGGAGCCACAGCACCCACAGAATGGCACAGAGAAGCTAACCTCCTGCTGAGGACAGCCCAGCAGCCCTGCAGGGAGCGGCCAGCGCAGCGCTCTGAGAGCAGGCAGCACAGCACGCTGGGAACCGACAGTGCAGCATGCAGGGCTGAGCCCAGGTCCCTGGTTTTAGCTCCAGGGTTGCCGGGCCTTCAGCCGGCTGGAGGGACCACAGAACACCAGCAATTGTGGCGATTCCAGAATTATCAGCACAGATATGCCTAGGACAAAGTGAGAGGTTAGTGTCCTAATGGACTTTGGGACCAGTAGTGGCTTCCTCCCCTGGGGGTGAAAAGCTGCTGAAGAAACAGGGGCACAGAAGTCATTTTGCAGGGTCAGCAGTGGCTCTAGCTCCTGGTCTGCGAATTGTAGGGAGATCCAGCAATCAGTCTGGGGGTTAATCGCTCTTGCTTTAAACTACCTGGATCTGGATTGTGGTCTGGGGGGGAAGTTTGGGGTGGGTATCCAATTTGCCAGAGTGGGTGGAGGCTTTACAGAGGCCACCGAACTGGCAGAAGGAAGCTCCCCTGTCTGGTGGCAGAGTCCTACTGTGGCAACAAGCCCCAAAATCAAGTAATTAAGTGGCAACATGCCTAGGCAAATGAAACAAAATAAACAGAAAAGTTCAACATTGGACTCCTATTTTAGGGGCAAAGAGGCTCAAAGCATGGAGGAGGACTGTGAGGTCAGAACTCCTGCACCAAAAGCCCCAAATGAAAATACAAGCTGGCTACAGGCCATAGAGGACCTTAAGAAGCAGATAATAGAAGTGGGGGAAAATTTGGGAAGAGAAATGAAAAAGATGCAAGAAAAGTATGAAATGACAGTCAACAGCCTGACTGAGGAAAATAACACCTTAAAAAATAGACTAACTCAAATGGCAAAAGAAGCTCAGAAAGGCAACGAGGAGAAGAATGCCTTAAAAAGTCGAATTTGCCAGATGGAAAAAGAATCTCAAAAGCTCACTAAGGAGATTCATTCCTTCAGAGTTAGACTGGAGCAAACGGAAGCTAGTGACTTTATAAGAAATCAAGATGCTGTTAAACAGATCCAAACAAATGAGAGAATAGAAAGCAATGTGAAATATCTCATGGGAAAAACCATTGACCTGGAAAATAGATCCAGGAGAGATAATTAAAAAATTATTGGACTACCTGAAAGCCATGATCAAAGAAAGAACCTAGAAATCATCCTTCAAGAAATTCTTAAGGAAAACTGCCCTGATGTTTTAGACCCAGTGGGGGAAATAGAGGTTGAAAGAATCCACCAATCACCTCCTGAAAAAGATCCCAAAAGGAAAACTCCTAGGAATATTATAGCCAGGCTCCAGAACTCCCAGATCGAGGAGAAAATACTACAAGCAGCCAGGAAGAAACAATTTCAATATTGTGGAAACACAATCAGAATAGCACAGGACCTGGCAGCTTCTACATTGAGGGACAGGAGGGCATGGAATATGATATTCCAGAGGGCAAAAGAGCTAACCCTAATGGCAAAGTCGAAGGGGGTATGGGAGAAGATATGGGAGAGAACCGATTGGATGAGGGGATATCTAGTGGGACTGCTATTCTGGGGTGGTGGGTAGGGAAAAACGGGGGGAAAATGTAACTCATAATCTGGTGGAAATGAATGATGTAAACCAGAAGTTAATAAAGCATTTGTTTAATCAATAATAAAAAAAGGTAAAAAAACAAAAACAAAAAAACAACAGATTAGAGGGATTCACCATAGACAATCTCTGTTATAAAAAAGGCCAAATCTTTGCTACACAGGATGGTGAGAAATATATAAAACACTCAAGAAATCCAAGTAAACATAGATTATGATGCCATAGAGACACCCCAACCATCAACTATTCCAAGCCCCTGCCCACAAAGAGACAGTGTTCCAGTTGGCAAAGAGTCTCCAAAGAATGACCATCCTTTTGGAATTCAACTGGAAACACATCAGTCTTGGGAGACAGCCTGTAAACAGCACCTCCACATCAATAGGAACAATGAAAAGTCTTCCAGGAGAGAGAAATGATTAGTCTGGTGGGTGAGGAACACACAAAGAGTTTCTAGTATGTCCTAAAATGGATCCCAAGTTCATTCCTAATACAGCTCCCTGTCACAACTTTCTTAAGATTCTAAATTTTTCTGGCTTTGAAGAAACCCTTACCACACATTTTAATGCCTTTTGGAACTGAAATACTCTTGGGCTAGAATTTGAATCTGAAAACAGGCACTACCCCTTTACACAACTTGTCCAGAGTGGTATCTGACTCAGGCAGTTAGCTTGCATATCACAGCACTGTACTAATACCAAATTTCTCCTGGAACTGGAATTTCTAATGGACAGACCAGTCTGGAACAGAAAATGGGGCTAGCAACTAAGGCAAAGAAGGTGGGAGGGCTGAGAGTGAGCAAAAGGCAAGGCCAGTGAATCTGGATCCTAAGAGGCCTCTAGGGCTGCATAACAAATGCAATCTCCTTGCAGCACAGGACACACCATCCAGAGCTAAAGCTTGCAAAGAAACAACATTTTAACTGATTTCTGAAGCTTTTCAGTTTAGCATCAAGGAATGAGCACCAGAAGTGGGCACATGGCCTCAGGTCCATTGGTGCCTCTGCTGAGATGAATTTACCTTCATACCTCAATGTTCTCTGAGAGAAAATAGGAACAAATTCTACTCCACAGCATTGTGATTTAGGCTAAAAAGACAGCTGGGAGGAGGACTAAACATCTCAGAGAAGACATGAAAATGATAATCTTCATTTATATAGCATATTTACTTTTTCAAAGCACTTCTACATGAAATGACAGCATAGTGTCACATACAACAGTGTCAGACTAAGAATCAAGAATGCCAGGGTTTGAACCCTGCCTCAGACACCAACTAAACTATGCTAATATGGGCAAGCCAGTTCACCTCCGGTCTCAGTTTCTTCATCTGTAAAATAGGCATAATTATCCATACAGTACCTGTTTCACTAGGATGCTATGAAACTCAAATAAGATAATGTTGATAGACCACTCTGCTGAATTTAAATCATTAAATAATGTCATTTATAATTGAAAAGTATTCTCCCATTAGAGCTTCACAGTCAGCCTGTGGGGTAGATAAGGCTGGCATTATTATCTTCAGCATACACGCCAAGAGGCTGGCAAAGAGAGGACTAATTAGTAACAGAATGGGCATTAAAGACTTGGGCAGGTCATTTGAAAGAAAAAAAAAAAAGAACCCCCTCTCCTCCCTTGGTTTTTATGTTATTGCTTTCTCATGGTCCCCTTCCTACCTGAACAATTTACTTTTCAATTTCATTTGCTATATCATCTTCATCCTGCACAAAAACTACGAATATCTCATTTTAAGACCTGGTTCTGGGTCCTAGCCTCTCTTTTTTTTTTTTCAATTTTTATTAATTTTGAACTTTAATACAAAAGGAACAAAAACATTTTCAAATCCTGTCTTACACACTTATTAGCTGTGTGATCCTGGACAAGCTGCTTCACCTCTGTTTGCCTCAGTTTCCTCAACTGTAAAATGAGGATAATAAGTTCCCAGCTTGCATGGTGGTTGTGGCAATATTTGTAAAGTGCTCAAATGAGGAAATATTTGTAAAGATACGGTGTCTGTCCCATAATACGTGCTATATAAAATGAAGAGGATGAAGATGATGAATATGATTATCTATCACCTGAGCTGGCGCTGAAGGGAGGAGAAAGAGTTCAACAGGCCAATATGTAGAAAGACTACATTAAAGGCATAGGGAATAGGCTAGAGTAAATATAGAAAGGCAGGATCTTTTAAGGAATACCCAGCATGCCAATTTTCACTGGAATGTAGAGCATAAGAAAAACACAAAATAAGACCGATAAGGGATAAGGTTGTGAAAGCTCCTGAATAGCATTAGAGAAGAAACAAAGCAAGAATACTGAAAAGCTGGGGTGATGGAAATTTAACTGATGGGAAAATCAATAAAGATTCTGTGGAAGATACGGCATTAGATAGGGTTTTAGGGGATGGAAAGTATTTCAAAGGTGGAATGGGAAGAGGGAGATTTTTCCAGGTAAAGGGAATAGCATGAAAGGACATAAGTGTCCAGTATCTTATCTTACCAAAGACCATTTAAATGGAAGCAATTCAGTTTCCTGCACAGCAGTAATAGACTGTCCAGGTTTCATAGGCATACAACAATGAAGTCAGCATAATGGCTCCATAGATTTTTAGTCTGGGAGGCAGCCTAACACCTCTTCTCTCCCACACTTTCCTTTAGAGATTCCCAAATACTAAGTTAGCTCTGGCAATGTGTATATCAACTTCATCAACTATGTGTGTCCCTAGAAAAATATCATGCCAAGATAAGTGAACCTTCCCAAAGCATTCACAATTTCTCCATCTGCTGTAACTGATAGCTCAATGGATAGATAGTATGGTGCTGGCTGGTGAAGAACCTCTGTTTTCTTGGTGTTATTAGTTAAAAATCAGTACAAGCAGCAGAAAATAGATTCATATTCTGTTGGATCTCTGCCTCAGAAGCTGCACTGAGTACACAATCATCTGAGAACAAAAAATTGCACACCAACTCAAAGATCTACTTTAGTCTTGGCTAATAGCCTCTTCAAGTTAAATAGTTTACCATCATTGCAGTAGCTGACCTTAATGCCATTTGTGTCGTCATTGAAGGCACCCGACAACATCACTGAAAACATCCTGATAAAAATTATGGGAGCAAACACAAAGCCTTGTTTCACTCCACTGGTGACTGGGAAAATGTGAGAGCATCATTTAATTATCAGAACCTACTCAAGCATGCCATCATGAAAGTGATATGCAATAGCGATGAACCTCCCTGGGTAACCAAATTTTGCCATAATTTTCCACAAGTCCTCATGAAGTGACAGTATCAAAGACCTTCATTAGATCAACAAATATTGTATATAGACCCATGTTCTGCTCCTGATATTTCTTCTGAAATTATCAGGCAGCAAACACTGTATCAACTGTTCCTTGGCCCTTTTCAAAGTCACAATAGTTCTCAGGGTAGATGACCATTTTCCAGGTGAAGGATCACTCTATTAAAAAGGACCATGGGGGCGGCTAGGTGGCACAGTGAATAGAGCACCGGCCCTGGAATCAGAAGGACCTGAGTTCGGAGCCGGCCTCCAACACCTAATCCGCACAAACAAAAACCTAGCCGTGTAACCTTGGGCAAGTTACTTAACCCCAATTGGCCTAAAGGGGCGGCTAGGTGGCGCAGTGAGTAAGAGCGCCGGCCTCGGAGTTTGGATGACCCGAGATCAGATCCGGCCTCAGAAAATGAGCACCCACACATAAATAATGACTAGCCGTGTAACCTTGAGCAAGTTACTTAACCCCAATTGCTTTAAAAAAAAAAAAAAAAGGACCATGGAAAGAATCCTGCCAGCAATGACCAAGAGAGAGACTCACCTGTTATTGCCACAAGACAACCTATTTCCTATTCCTTTACAGAAATGGACAATGGAGGCATTCTCAACATCCTGGGGGATAACCAACTCTTCTCATATAACCCAGAAAATTTCAGTCAGTTTTTGTAGGAGTGGACTAGCTGCCTTGCAAATCTCAGTAGGAATAGAACACAGCACCAGGTATACTTTGTCACACAAGAAGAACCTAATAGCATTCAAAACCTCTTCTTCAGTTGGAAGTTTAGCAAGAGAGGGACTGCTCACCTCCGCCACTTAGAAATTTTATCTTCCTTGAAGGTTCAATCTTTTCTAATGAATTTTCCCCAATTCTAATGCATTATCTCCCCAATGTTAATGATTCCTGAAATTAAGAGAACACTGGTTTTGAAGCATTACTGGCCATTCAGATCACTAATTCCCCTCCCCAAAACAAACCTCAAATAATACTTAGCCTATCATTTCTCTAAAGCACATATCTAAATGCAAAATGGCATATGACACTTGCAGATTGTTTTATCCAGCTCTTAGTTTGAGAACTCTTCTAAGTATACAGAATATGCCTTACTTTTTTTTTTTTCTTAAAGCAATTGGGGTTAAGTAACTTGCTCAAGGTTACATGGCTAGTCATTATTTATGTGTGAGTGCTCATTTTCTGAGGCCGGATTCGATCCCAACTCCGAGGCCAGCACTCTTACTCACTGCACCACCTAGCCACCCCGAATATGCCTTATTTTTGAATGCGTACTGACTAAGTATTTATTGAACACACATAAGAAAGCTACTATTTTAGGGATAATTAGATTAGTTCTTCATAATTCCTTTAAAATTTGTTAGGCAACAGAAGCATGAATGAGAAATCTATTATCTTATAAGATGTTCTATTAAAACTCTAATATAAAAATGATACATACTCTTTCCGTATTTCTGGATCACTATGACAGGAATGACACATGGCACTGAATCGAGAAACGAAAAAGTCATAACGTCTGTGGTAAGAGGGTGTGTCTTCTTCAATATTTGCAAATTTGACGAACTACAAAAAATAAAATGGCACCAATAGGTATTTTTGTTATTTCTTCAAAGGTTCAAAACAACTTGCAAGTTTTTTTTTATATTGTTTCAATGTATAACTCTATAAGCATTAAAAGCATAAGAATAGAACAGAAAACAGTACAACAGAATAAAAGATCTTTTTTAATATCAATAATAAAAATGTAAAGAACATTAAATACTAAATAGTAATATTGTTCATGTAAAATGAGTAAACTGTTTCCCCAAGTATAAAATTAGTGGTTTGTAATTTTTGCATGTTTCTACTCATGATGAAACAAGGGGAAATGTACATAAGTTTAAAAAAAATGACAGATTACCTATAAAAATGTTAGCTATTAATTATAATAACTATACCAATAACAAAAATAATAATAGCAATAATAATGATGAGAGGAAGAACAGTATAGAAGATAGAGATCTTTCCTCAGAAAGAGGAAAACCTAGGATTAAATTCTACTTTTGACATAGTATCAAGCACTCTGTGCAAGACCTTGAGCAAAACACTTAATTTTTTGGTATCTCAGGCATTTCTCTTGAGATTATAAAGTTGTAAAGAAGGTATCTATCCACACTGGTAGAAAAAGACTCCTTGCCAGGTAAGTGTTAATAAAATAAAAGATGTGGAACAGAAATTATTATTACTGAAAGGAAGATTAGCTTGAAAGTAAAAGTTTAACAAATTTATATCATACTCTGATCTAGTAACCTAAAAATAATTGTGCCTCTGTGTGTGTGTGTGTGTGTGTGTGCGTGTGTGTGTGTCTGTGTGTGTGTGTGTGTGTAAAAAGAGGCAAGGAGTATGGGCACAGACCCCAAGATTTCATAAGATAATTTTCCATATTCAATTAACATTTAGTTAACTAATGTACCATTCAATGCATCATTTCTTTTTCTTTTGGAGGGGGGAGGGAAAGGCAATTGGGATGAAGTGACTTGTCCAAGGTCACAAGGGTAGTGTGTCAAGTGCCTGAGGCCAAATTTGAACTCAAGTCCTCCTGAATCCAGGGCCAGTGTTCTATTCACTGCACTACCTAGCCTCCCCAATGCATCATTTCTTACAATATATTGTGGCATCTCAAAGACCAGAGCATTACTAACTTATTTATTTTAAAAATAATTTGTCCAACCACAATCTAAAACAATGAGTTATGGAAATCAGTTAAGAATTTACAGGCATCAGCAAAACTGAGTATTTTGTTTCAGGGGAAAATATGGTCATTCAGTGGAATAGAGGACTTTCAAGCATTCTTGAGGAAAAAACCAGAGTTGAATAGAAAATTGACATCCAGACACAAGAAGCAAGAGATGCCTGAGAAGGTAATCAGGGAAAAGAAATCAAAAGGAACTTATCAAAGTTGAACTATTTACATTACTACATGGAAAAACAACAACAGTGACTGATGAAACCTTTCTCAGTATGAAAACAGAAGAAGGGTATATGGGCATATGAATATATACGTCAATGTGTGTATATATGTTTACAGGTATACATGGATAGAGGGCACAGGTTGAATTTGGTGGGAAGGGATGATACTTAAGGGGTGACGTTATGAGGTGAGAGAAGAAAGTGGCCAGAGAAGATGGGGAGTGACAGGGTAGGGTAAACAATCTCATATAGAAGAGGCAAGGGGAAGTGGTTGCAGGGGAGGGGAAGAACAGGAAGGCAAAAAGGCAAAACCATATTCTCACTGAATTTGGCTCAGGGAGAGAATGACATACATACTAAATGGGATATCTCAGCCTGCTGGAGAGTAGGGGGAAGGGGGATGAGAGGGGGGATGATGGAAGGGAGAGCATTATGGGGGCAGGGGATGTTGGAAGTACCCACTTTCAAAGAGGGACAGGACCAAAGTAGGGAATGGACCAGGTGGGGGGTGGGATGGGTGGAAGGGAATTATAAGCAGCCTTTTACAATATATCTACTATGGTAATGTTTTGCATAGCTATACATGCACAACACATACTGAATTACTTATCTTCCCAGAGGGAATGGGTGACAAAGGAGGAAGGGAATGGATCTGAAATTTGAGGTTTTAAAATTAAATATTTCAAATATAAAAAAAAAAAAAGAATTTATAGGCATTTTTGTACAGGGCAAAAACAATTAGAAACTAAAATAAGCTTTACCATAAATTTAACAAAATTGTACTTGGCAACAGCAGTATTTAGAAATATGCCATTCTTTGAAATCTGTAATTTCAGAAAATTTGCTAGATATCACTTATAAGCATTTTAGAGGACGAGTACTGAGACTTTACTCTTCAGAATACACCTTCTGAAAATATCAAGACTATTAATTTTATAACAAGAATGTTTAGCTATCAAACTTGTAAAGTGGTGTTGCTGGTTTTTTATGAGAAAGAGAAAGGAAAGAAAATTAGTTCATCTTAATTTATTCAAAGTACTAAATAACGATGTGGGTTCCCAGAGATTCTGAAGGATGGGTAATTTTTGAAAGTAATCAATGTTACTCTTGGGTAGTCAAATGGAACAGATACTGTTCCAAAGAAATGTGAAGTACTTCTTTCCTTTTGAAGAGCTAGAAAAAAATCTTCCATCTTCCAGTATGTTAGGGAACAATCTGTGATACAACTTCTTACCCTGTGTCTCTATGTGGTACTAAAAACATCTATGTCTATGTAATGGCTTAATGATCATACATTCCGTTAGGAAAGATCTATGGAATTTAATTTTCATTTAATCTAAACCACAAACTAGAGACTAAAATGAGGATAATTTTTGAACTATATATTTATAGTTGTGGTTGTGGTTGTGGAGAAAGTACAATAAATTTTTAAATGCTATAGGTGATTATAAGATGTAGAAAAGATAACAGCACATATGCTTTTTCCCATCTGAATTTACATTACAAAATGATTCCCATTCTGCTACTTACTACTTGTTTGACCTAGGACAAGAAACTTAAAACTTGATAGGCCTCAGTTTTTTTATCCTTAAAATGAGAGTTGGCTCCAAAGCAATGGTCCCTTTCAGTTCTAAACTTACTAACAGCAATGCTGTACAATGATCAGCTGAGAATGACTTAGGCATTCTCAATAACACAATGATCCAAGATATTTTCGAAGCACCTAAGATGAAAAATTCTATCCATATCCAAAGAAAGAATGGAGTCTGAATGCAGATTAAAGTATACTTTTTTTACTTTATTTTTCATGGGAATTTCTGTTAGTCTGTTTTATTTCACAGCATGACAAATAAAGAAATATATTTTGCATGTCTGCACATGTATAACCTATATCAAACTGTTTGCCTTCTCAATATGGGAGGGGATGAGAGTAAGGCAGAGAATTTGGAACTCAAAGTTTTAAGAAACAAATGTTCGGGGGTGGAGTCAAGATGGCAGAGTAGAAACAGAACTTCAGTGCAGTTCTGGTTCCCACCTTCCTCAATCCATGTAAAAAGGAGACTCTGAACAAACTTTGGAGCTACAGAACCCACAAAATGACACAAAGAAGCTAACCTCCCTCTGAGGACAGCCCGGCAGGAATGGGCCAGCACAGAGCTCTGGGAAGCGACTACAGCTCCAGCTGAGCCAGAGGTTTTAGCCTCAGGGTGGACCTGACCAGCAGCCAGCTGGAGGGACTTCAGAACACCAGCAGTTGTGGTCGTTTCCAGAATTATCAACACATAGATGCTAAGGACAAAGTGAGAGGTCAGTGCAGTATGGACTTTGGGACCCACTAGTTGGAAGTGCATCAGCCTCTTACCCCCGGGGCAAGAAGCCGCTGAGGAGCCCCAGTGTGGCCATAGCCACATGGCAGCTTTACCTCCTAGCCTGTCGACTGTAGGGGTACTGGGTGACCAGTCTGGGGGGTAATCGCTCTTGCTTTGGCTTCTTAGATCTGGACTGCAATCTAGCGTGGAGGTCCTGGGGTGTGTGACCAGCTTGCCAGAGTGTGTGGAAGCTTCAGACAGGGCACCCAACTAATACTTCCGGCAGCGGAGAAAACACCAGCGTTTTGGGATGGAAGCTCCCCCGTCTGGTGGCAGAGTCCTACACTGTGGCAAAAAGCCCAAAAGTCAAGTAATTGAGTGGCAACATGTACAGGCAAAGGAAGCAAAACAAACAGAAGAATCCAACATTAGACTCCTATTTTGGGGACAAAAAGGATCAAAGCGTGGAACAGGAGGAAGACAATGAAGTCAGAACTCCAGCACCAAAAGCCCCAAATGAAAATAACAGCTGGTTACAGGCCATAGAGGACCTTAAGAAGCAGATAAGAGAAGTGGAGGAAAAACTGGGAAGAGAAATGCAAGAAAAAAGAACAATTTTCTATATTGTCTGAATACTTCAATTTATTTCAATGCCTCTGCTTCAAAAGTGGTTGCAAAAAGAATCTATATCTATTAAAGGAATAAAGAATAATATGAGCATAACTTAAAACATAACATAAAAAAACACTAAAATTTATTTTTTAATTCACTAATACCATTCATTGTTCAAAATATAAGAATCTGTCCCTTCCATTAAAATGGATCAGATTTCCAGTAAATAGCAATAAAACATGCCTAATATTCAGTTTTTATTACTCAATTTATAAATTAAGCACAACCGAATTATTTTGATCCTTGATTTCATGTGATTAAAGAACTGGAACATAAAATAAATTCCTTTTCCCAATTACAAATTCTTTTTCTATTGTATATGAAAAAGAGATGGCAAAAGTGGAATTTAAGTTCTTAGAATTCCTTCATTTTTGTCTTTCTTTTCCTACAGTCTAGCAAAGGACAGTGAATTGAATTGGTAGACACTACTGTGGCCTGATACAATCAGATGAAAATGTCAATCGTTTTCTTGACACTTGGCACTGTCTGGTTTTCCCACTTGGAACACATCTTCAAAATTTTAATGGAGATAAAAAGGAAAGTAGAATATCCTTGACAATCTGTAAGGAGCTTCTACTATGGGCCAGGCACTGTGTAAGACAGCAGAGATAAAAACATCAAACAATGAAACTTTAAGAGAGACAACATGGGGGCGGCTAGGTGGTGCAGTTAGTAAGAGTGCCGGCCTCGGAGTTGGGATGACCCGAGATCAAATCCGGCCTCAGAAAATGAGCACCCACACATAAATAATGACTAGCCGTGTAACCTTGAGCAAGTTACTTAACCCCAATTGCTTAAAAAAAAAAAAAAAAAGGAAGAGAGACAACATGTACAGACATAGATATATACAGAATAAACATAAGATAGTCAGTGAAAGAAAGCACTAACAATTGAGAATATCAGGAAAGGCTTCATGTAGAAGGTGGTATTTGAGTTGTATCTTAAAGGAAAGGAGGGATTCTGTGCAGCAGTGGTGTTAAAGAGATCATGGTGGCAGACAGTGCAAAGGAACGAACACAAGAGATGGAGTGACAAGTGAGGAATTGCAAAAAGGCTAATGTGACTAGACTACAGGAAGGTAATTAAATGCATATGGAAGCTGAAAAGACAGACTGGAACCCCACTGTAAAGAAATTTAAAAGCCAAATAAGACTTTATTCTAGAGGAAAAAGGGAATCACTGGAATTTATTAAGTAGGAAAATCACACAGATCTACATTTAAAGAAAATCTCTTTGCTATGTGAAGGATGGACTGGAGTAGGAAGAGGCTTGAAGCAGGGAGACCAATCAAGAAGCCAATGAGCTAATACAAATGAAAGCTGAATAGGAGCTCAACTCAAGTGATGATTGCGTAAGTAGAGAGAAGGAACTGATACAAGATTTGGAGACAGAAATGGCAAAACCTGGCAACTAAGTGAATGAACTGAGGCAAAGAGAATGAAGAAATGAAGATAACATACAGGTTTCATATCTGGGAAAACGAGAAAAATGACAGTACATTCAACAACAAACAAAAAAGGAAAAAAGCAGAAGAGTAGGTTTGGGGTTTCTTATACGCAAAAAAGTAAATTTAGAAGTATTTAAGAGAAAAAGCAAAGGACAAATGAAATTGTATGTCAAGAAATTATAAAGAATAGTCTTGACCAGAAACAAAAGATACAAGACACATCCCCCCACCCCATTATCTTTGCAAAGATTTAGGAGGAGTCCATAGGTGAGAAACACTGCGAACAATATGAAATATTTTTAATGCACTGATTGTTTGCTTAATTTTTTTTTCTTATTCCTTTTTAAAAAAAAAATCTTTGTTCAAAGAAATGGATCTTTGGTAGGAAGGGAGGAAGGAATACAGATGTAAATGTAAGTCATTTTTTAAAATACCAACCAAAATATTTTCTTTTTTAAAAAGAGGTTTGGGACTGGGACGGCTAGGTGGCGCAGTGAGTAAGATCGCCGGCCTTGGAGTTGGGATGACCCGTGATCGAAACCGGCCTCAGAAAATGAGCACCCACACATAAATAATGACTAGCCATGTAACCTTGAGCAAGTTACTTAACCCCAATTGCTTTAAAAAACAAAAAAAAAGAAGTTTGGGGCAGTTAGGTGGCATAGTCAATAGAGCACCAACCCTGGAGTCAGGAGAACCTGAGTTCAAATTTGACCTCAGACACTTGACACACTTATTAGCTGTGTGAAGTTGGAGTATTTAGTTCAGGGAATAGCAAGGAGGCCAGTATTACTGGATCAAAGAGTATGTGGAGGATGAGGAATCATTATTAAGGACTTTTAGGGTGCCAAACAGAGGATATTTGCATCTTGGAGGTAATAAGAAGCCACTGGAATATATTGAGAAGAGAAGGGGGTGAAAAAAGGGTAACATACTCTGGCAACTGAATTAATGATTAACTAGAGAGGGAGACAAGAAAGTTATGAAAAACAAAGTCAATAGCTTGCTAAAGGAGACCCAAAAAAAATACTGAAGAAAATAACATCTTAAAAAATAGACTAACCCAAATGGCAAAAGAGGTCTACAAAGTCAATGAGGAGAAGGAGGTCTTAAAAAAGCAGGAATTGGCCAAATGGAAAAGGATATCCAAAACCTCACTAAAGAAAATAATTCCTTAAAAATTAGAATGAGCAAAGGGAAGCTTTGAAACTTCAGGAGAAATCGAGAAATTATAAAACAGAACCAAAAGAATTAAAAAAAGGAGACAATGTAAAATATCTCACTGGAAAAACCACTGACCTGGAAAACAGATCCAGAAGAAATCATTTAAAAATTGTTGGACAACCTGAAAGTTGATCAAAGAGCCTAGACATCATCTTTCAAGAAATTGTCAAGGAAAAATGCTCTGATATTCTAAAACCAAAGGGTAAAATAGAAATGGAAAGAATCCACCCATCGCTTCTTCAAAGAAATCTCAAAAGGAAAACTCTTAGGAATATTGTAACCAAATTCCAGAGCTCCCAAGTAAAGGAGAAAGTATTGCAAGCAGCTAGAAAGAAATAATTTAAATATTATGGAAATACAATCAGGATAACATAAGATCTAGAAGCTTCTACATTAAGGGATAACAGGACATGGAATACAATATTCTGGAGGTCAGAGGAGCTAGGATCAAAACCAAGAATCACCTACCCAACAAAACTGAGTATAATACTTCAGGGGGGGGGAAATGGACATTCAATAAAATAGAGGACTTTCAAGAATTCTTGCTGAAAAGACCAAGTTGAATAGAAAATTTGACTTTCAAATACAAGAATCAAAAGAAGCATGAAAAGGTAAACAGGAAAGGGAAATCATAAGGAATTTATTAAAGCTGAATTGTTTACATTCCTACACAGAAAGATGATACTCATGAGACCTTTCTCAGTATTAGGGTAGTTGGAAGAAACAGAGAGAGAGTGAGAGAGAGAGAGAGAGAGAGAGAGAGAGAGAGAGAGAGAGGGGGATGGCAAAAAGTGGGCTGAATATGAGGGGATGATATCTAAAAAATAAAGGGATGAGAGAGATACATAATGAGAGAAGGAGAAAGAGAGAGATAGAATAGGGTAAATTATCTCATGTAAAAGAGGCAAGAAAAAGGTTTCACAATGGAGGGGAAGAGAAGGGAGGTTAAAGTGAATAAGTGAACCTTATTCCCATCAGATATGACTTAAGGAGGGAATAACACACACTTCATTGGGTATCTTACCCTACAGGAAAGGGGGAAGAGGATGTTGGGAGAGGGGGGGCGGCCATGACGGCAGAGGGGTGGACAGATTGGGGGAGGGGGTGGTCAGAAGCAAATACTTTTGAAAAGGGACCAGGTCAAAGGAGAAAAGTGAATAATTGGGGGGCGGGATAGGATGGAGGAAAATATAGTCTTTCACAACATGACTATTATGGAAGTGTTTTGCAAAACTACACGCATATAACCTATATTGAATAACTTGCCTTCTCAATGAGGGTGAGTGAGAAGGGAAGAAGGGAGAGAATTTGGAACTCAAGTTTTAAAAACGAATGTTAAAAATTTTGTTTTTATATGCAACTGGGAAATAAGATTTACAGGCAATGGGATAGAGAAATCTATCTTGCTCTATAAAAATGTAAGGGGGAAGGGGATAGGAGGCGGTGGGTGATAAAAGGGAGGGCCGACTGGGAGAAGTAGTAATCAGAATGCATACCAACTCAGGGTGGGGGGAGTAGAGAGATGGGGAGAAGATCTGGAATTCAAAATCTTGTGGAAATGAATGTTGAAAACTAAAAAATAAGTCACATATAAAAGATGAGAAGCAGGAAAGGGTGATGTCCTGAAAACCTAGAAGAAGAGAGTATCAAGGGGCAGCTAGTTGGCACAGTGAATAGAGCACCAGCCCTAGAATCAGGAGGACGATATTTCAAATCCAGCCTCAAGACACTTAATACAAAAAACTAGCTGTGTGACCTTGGGCAATTCACTTAACCCCAACTGCCTCCAAAAAGCAAAAAACAAAAACAAAAAAAAGAGTATCAAGAAGAAGGGAGAAAACATGAGGATTAAAGGCTACAGAGAGATCAAGGAGGGTGAGGACTGAGAAAAAAAACATTGGATTTGGCAACTAAGAGATCATTAGTAACTTTGGAGAGAGCACTTGTTTCTAATGATAAGATTGGGAGCCAAATTGCAGACAATTAAGAAGAGAAAGTGGAGGCACCAAATGTAGATAACCTTCTCAGAGTTCAGTCACAAAGAGAACAAGAGATATGGTATGATAGTGTGAATAGAAGATCAAGTGAAGGTTTTTTAAGGAAATATGGGCATGGTTATAGACAGCAAGGAAGTAGCCAATAGACAGGGAGAGACTGAAGATAAGTCAGAGCAGAAGACAGAGAAGGCAATGTGCAGATCGCTTGTACATGTAAAAGGGTTTGTCTTGGCAAGGAGTAGGGACATCTCTTCATGTGAGATTAAGGAGGAGATCATGGCATAAGGTATTTGAATAATATAAGATGAAGAGAGAAGTGGCAGTTCATGGCAATGGTTTCAATTTTTTTCTGCAAAACATGAAGCAAGGTTCTCAGCTGATAACATGGATCTAAGGGGAGTCATGGGAGGTCTGAAGAGGGATGAAAAGGTTTGGAAGAGTGTAACAGTAATGGGAATTTGAAGATCTTCCCTGCTTCTTAATAGATCTAGGGGGAATTTGAAGACCTCCCTGCTTTGAAAGTAAACTCTGCCCCCTAATAAGCTGAATGTAATCACATGCAGCCTGTGATGGGAGGAGTATACTAAAGGGTAGAGCAGAGCCCATAGAAAGCTTCCCTGTTTTGAAGATAAATTCTGCTCCCTAATAGGCTAAATGTAGTCACATGGAGCCTATGGAGGGAGGAGTTTGCTGAAGGGTAGAGCAGAGCCACATGAAGCTGGGAGTCAGAGTTAAGAGAGACAATGGGAGAGACAGGAGCTCAGGCAAGGAGACAGAAAGGTTCATGAGTAAATACTGATCTTATATTGATTTGTGAGAAGGCTAAAAGATGCTGTGGCTCTCTGTGTTGTTATAGTTTGATAGCTTCTTTGCTACTTTGATGGAATCGGCTTACTGGTTTTAAGATTCAGTTTTCCGGGTAGAAACAGCTCGTCCAAGCCTCTCTGCCCCCAGATTCTCCACAAACTATGTAAAAAAGGACTCTGAAAAACTTCTGGAGCCCCAGCACCCACAGAACGACACAGAGAAGCTAACCTCCTGCTGAGGACAGCCCAGCACCCTGCAGGAAGGACCAGCGCAACAGTCTGGGAGCCGGCAGCGCGCAGAGCGCAGGAGCCGAGCCGAGCCCAGGTCCACGGGAGCCGAGGTTTTAGCCCCAGGGCGACAGGGCCAGCAGCCGGCTGGAGGAACCCCAGAACACCAGGAACTGTGGCGACCCCAGAATTATCAACATAGACTTGCCTAGGACAAAGTAAGAGGTTGGTGTCCTATGGACTTTGGGACCTGTATTTGGGGAATGCGTCAGCTCCCTCCCCTGGGGGCTAGAAGCTGCTGAGGAGACACGCCATTTTGTAGTTTTCAGAGGCATTTCCGGCTCCCAGCCTACAAATCGTGGGGAGATCCAGCGATCAGTCTTGGGGGGTAATCGCTCTTGCTTTAACCTCCCTGGATCTGGATTGTGATCTAGGGTGGAAGTTGTGGGTGGGTTTACAGCTTGCCAGAAACGGAAGTTGCCCCCCACACGTTCGGGACGAAAATTCCTCTATCTGGCCTTAAAGCCATAGTGTGGCAACAAGCCCAAAAGTCAAGTAATTAAGTGGCAACATGCCAAGGCAAAGGAAACAGAAAAATGCAACCCTAGACTCCTATTTTGGGGGCATAGAGCGGGAAAAGGACTGTGAGGTCAGAAGTCCTGCTCCAAAAGCCCCAGGGGAAAACATGAGCGGGTTGCAGGCCATAGAGGACCTTAAGAAGGACTTTAAAAATCAAATAAAAGAAGTGGAGGAAAAATTAGAAAGAGAAATGAGAAGGATGCAGGAAAAGTATGAAATGAGGGTCAACAGCCTGACTGAGGAAAACAACACCTTAAAAAATAGACTAACTCAAATGGCAAAGGAGGCCCAAAAGGACAATGAGGAGAAGAATGCCTTAAAAAGTCGAATTTGCCAGATGGAAAAAGAATCTCAAAAGTTCACTGAGGAGATTCATTCCTTCAGAGTTAGACTGGAGCAAATGGAAGCTAGTGACTTTATGAGAAATCAAGATGCTGTTAAGCAGATCCAAACAAACGAAAGATTAGAAGGCAAGGTGAAATATCTCATGGGAAAAACCACTGACCTGGAGAATAGATCCAGGAGAGACAATTTAAAAATTATTGGACTACCTGAAAGCCATGATCAAGGAAAGAACCTAGATATCACCCTTCAAGAAATTCTCAAGGAAAATTGCCCTGATGTTTTAGATCCAGAGGGCAAAATAGAGGTTGAAAGAATCCACCGATCACCTCCTGAAAAGATCCCAAAAAGAAAACTCCCAGAAATATTATAGCCAGGTTCCAGAATCCCCAGATCAAGGAGAAAATACTACAAGCGGCCAGGAAGAAACAATTTCAATATTGTGGAAACACAATCAGAATAGCCCAGGACCTGGCAGCATCTACACTGAGGGATCGAAGGGCATGGAATATGATATTCCAGAGGGCAAAAGAACTGGGAATGAACCCAAGGGTCACCTACCCAGCAAAACTGAGTATTTTGTTTCAGGGGAAAATATGGTCATTCAGTGGAATAGAGGACTTTCAAGCATTCTTGAGGAAAAAACCAGAATTGAATAGAAAATTTGACATCCAGACACAAGAAGCAAGAGATGCCTGAGAAGGTAATCAGGGAAAAGAAATCAAAAGGAACTTATCAAAGTTGAACTATTTACATTCCTATATGGAAAAGCAATAACTGTGACTGATGATATCTTTCTCACTATGAAAATAATGGAAGAAGGGGGTGTGGTCATATGAATACATATGTGAATGTGTGTGTATATGGCTACAGTTATATATGGATAGAGGGCATAGGTTGATTTTGTTGGGAAGGGAGAGTACTCAAGGGATGAAATTATGAGGTGAGAGAGGAAAGTGGCAAGAGGAGATGGGGAGAGACATGGTAGGGTAAACTATCTCATGTAGGGAAGTGGGTGCAAAGGAGGGGGAGAATAAGGAAGGCTAAAAAGGCAAAACCACATTCACATTGAATTTGGTTCAGGGAGAAAATGACATACATACTAAATGGGATATCTCAACCTGCAGCAGGATAGGGGGAAGGGGGATGAGAGGAGGGATGATGGATGGGAGGGCATCCTTGGGGTGAGGGGAGGTTGGAAGTACCCACTATAGAAGAGGGACAGGATCATGTAGGGAATGGACCAGGTGGGGGGTGGGATGAGTGGGAGGGAATTATAAGCAGCCTTGTACAATATATCTACTATGATAATGTTTTGCATAGCTAGACATGTACAACATATACTGAATTACTTATATCCCAAGAAGGAATGGGTGACAAGGGAGGAAGGAAATGGATCTGAAATTCGAGGTCGTAACATTAAATGTTTCAAATATATATATAAATACTATTATTAATACTCTTTTGCCTATAATTGGGAGATAAGATGTGCAGGCATTGGGACACAAAGATTCATCTTCCTCTAATGGAAAAGTCGATGGGGGTATGGGAGAAGGTATGGGAGAGAGCAGATTGGAGGAAGCGATATCTTGTGGGACTGCTATTCTGGGAGGATGGGTAGGGGAATAATGGGGGGAAAATGATTGTAACTCAAAATCTGGCGGAAATGAATGATGCAAAACAGAAGTTAATAAAGTATTTGTTTAAAATAAAAAAAAAAGAATAAACATGAATATTTGTCAAGCAAATGAAAAAAAAAAAAAGATTCAGTTTTCCGGTGTCCAAATAAATGCTTTTGTTCTATCCTCTATAAGGATAATCTGTTATATTCTGTGATCGAGCACTATATGGGAATATTTATACTCACAATCAGTGCTGTAAATATTGCATTGGCATTACAAAGAGCTGATGGGGAGAGTGGGATAGAGTTGATAAGGGAGGTGTAAAAGTACCACTCAGCAGCAGTGAGGGCCCAGTTGAGGTTATGTAATTAATTTGTAGTGGATCCAGTCAGAATGGTAACATCATTTCCTCCACCACCATTCAGCATCGTGTTCATAGCAGCAAAGGCAGTGGAAAGACATAATGATAATGTATGATAAGAAACTCAAGAGGAGGATACAATGTAGAGTTGAACTGGTTTGCCAAGGGGTTAAGATGGGGAAATGAGGAAAGAATGACTAGCATAGGGGTGATGGTTTAAAAGATAACAGGGTTGAGAAAATGAAGGTCACAGTGTGGACTAAGGGCATTGTTTGACAAGGGAAGACAGAGGAAGAGGTGGGTATTTTAAAAATTTTGGTCAGACAAGGAGATTGTGGAATTTGTGAACATGGAGATGGTATGGTTATGGACATTTATGGCAAGATCAAGGGTATAATCATCTTTGTGGCTAAGGTAGGGTAGAAGAATAGGTTATAGACGTGAGTAGATCAAGGAAATGGGAAGTTGGGGCATCTCAGGGAGTACCATTATGTATGGTGAAGTTTCCTAGTATAAGGACAGGAGTTAGGGGAGAAGAGAAAGATTACATGTCAGGCATTGAACTCATTCAGGAAGTGGAATGTCCTAGAGGTCTTTAGTCAACTATTATCATGATTTTGATTGGATGGAAGATATGGATTATATGGACCTCAAAGGAGGAGAGTGTATTAAATGGAAGGGGGAGAACTTGGAAGTGCCAATGGGGAGCAAGGAGAACTCCCCCACTTCCCCAGGAAGCCAAGAAAAATGACTAAAATTACAGTCAGTAATAAAGTGGCTAGGAGAGTTGTGCCATTAGGAAGGAGTCATGTCTTGGGGTAGCCAGAAGATGGAAGGAGTGGCAAAGGAAAAGATGTAAAATGAAAGCAAGTTTGCTACCTATGTGGTAAGTATTCCAAAGGGCACAATGGAAGTGGTGGATAGCATTTAGTTGAGACTTTGGGGTGGATGGACTGAGAGGGATGGGAACAAAGAATCTGGTAGTAGGGGATGGGGAAAGTGTTTTGATAATAATTTACAAGGGTTGAGAATAACTGGGATAAGTGAGGTATAACCAGGTTAAGTTAGTAATGAAATGATAGCTGTCTCTTTTCCTAGTGGACACTGCAGATGAGGGAGGAGAAAGAACAGAACGGAGGATCTGCTGGATGGCATATGGTCAGATGGAAAGCTCCATTTCTCCACTATGCTCACTTCCAGGGGCTAGAAATTAAGCAGAGAACAGCCCAACAAGAGATGAGAGCTCCCTTCTACAGTTAAAAACAGAAGCAAAGCCCACACCACCTTTTCTCACTTCTTCCCTCTGGAGGCTGATGCAGCAAGTAATGGAAGTTGTTCCTTGAACTTTTACCCTGCCCATCTCCTTCTCAACTTCCCTTGTTTTGATTTTGCCACATGTCTGAAAGACATTTCCTTCTCACTTTTGTGTCTTAGCATCCTTTGCTGCTATCATGGCACAGCTTAGTCAGTGCCTCATACATGAAGTCATTCCTGACTCTCCCATGCATAAATTTTCCTTCTTCAAGTTACCATGTACATTGTACTTGGCTCTCTCTCTCTCTCTCTCTCTCTCTCTCTCTCTCTCTCTCTCTAGTCATATATCTCTGATTGTAAATAATAAAATTTAAATTCTTTGAAAGCTAGAGCCATTTCACTTTTGTCTTTGGATCCTTAGTGACATGCTTAGTTTTTTCAATACAAAGGATGCTTACTAAATGTTTATTTGTAGATTTTTTTTTTGGTTTTTTTTTTAGGGCAATTGGGGTTAAGTAACTTGCCCAAGATCACACGGCCAAGTGTTTTTTTTGTTTGTGTGTGCTTTGGGTCAGAGGCCGGATCCGAACTCAGGTCCTTCTGACTCCAGGGCTGACGCTCTACTCACTGCGCCACCTAGCTGCCCCCCTATTTGTAGATTTTTTCAAATTAAAATTGGGTTGTCTCACAGCTATATGAAGATACAGAGTTCCAGCTTTGATACTTTAATTCCATGTATACATTATTACCCACAGGTAAAGGGAAATGATGAATATGAAATCAGAACTGAGCTAATAGAGCAGGTCATACAGAGAAGTAAAAAAAAAAAAAATGATGGCGCATGTGTAGGCTGAAAGTTGTAGACAAAGCCAAACATAAATAAAGAGAATTATGAGAAAGGAAAAAAATGGTAGATATAAAGGTAGACTTAACATGTTCAGTCCCCTAATTCACAGACTTCAGTAATAGGAAACAGACACAGCTTATGAGAAATAATTTTAAAGAACTATCAATTCCTATATTCCTTTTTAGCATTTTAACTGTCTCAATATTTAAGTGATATTAGAAGAAGATGACATCCCAGAACCTAAAGAACCTTATAATCAGTGTAACATATTGGCTTTACTCACAGAATTAGTTCCAAGAACTTGTAGTTTTGGTTCCCCTGACTCCAGCAGCTTTGCTACCATATGCAGAAAGCTTTCTACAAATGGCTTGATGCTTTGAGAATGGCAAGCCATTAGCAACTGGTCCAACGCCTCCATAGCAATTAAAACATACCTAAATATAAAGGAAAAGGGAACATTACCTTTTATTGATCTCCAGTTAAATCTCATAAGAGCTTAAATGCATAGCATTGAAATAAATTTTTTTATAAAAGGTAAACAAAGGAAAGGCACAATTCACAATTTAAGTTAACAGATAAACGTAACTTGGGTCTCTCAAAGAGGACAAAAGGTTATTAAAGAGAGCATAAGCTAAACCTCACACTGTAGCTAAGAGATTTCTGAAAGGTTATTATACATTTTACTCCTAACTCCACTTACCACCAGCCTTTACAATCTGAAGATACTTCTGTCCTGAGGTCCACTCTTCTGATTTTGGTGAGTACCTATCCCCAACAACCATTACATGAATGGACCATTTCATTACATGATTCACCAATTCATTATATGAATTCCCATTCCCATCACTTCTATAACCACTTATTACCAGCATCCATGGTGCCCACTCCCCCTTTCTGGTACCCCTTTATGAGTTGTTTTCTCTCATCTGCATATAAGCCAGTGCATGGCCCACAGTAAGTGCTTAATAAATATCCTATCTGCAGAAGGTAATGTTTAAACTGACTTTTTATTCTAAGGGATCAGAGGAGGTAGGAGAAGGAAGAACATAACAACCACTTGGGAAAACAAGTGATGGATAATGAAGGGTCATGAATGAGCAACAGTAAGCAGGTCAGTAAGTCTCAACCCTGAGTATTTGGAGGAAATAATATGTAAGAAAACTAAAAAAAGAAAGGAATGGACAATGTTGTAAAGGATGTAAATACCCGTTATTTATTAGAGATAACAGGGAGAGGCTGGAGTTTAATTAATAGATCATTAGTGGGTGGAAGGAAATGGAATACTAAGTCCTTGTAGCAGTAAACACCCTAGCATACCCAGGGTAGCTGCTAACACAGGCTCTTAGATCTGCTTTTCTAAAGGAAAGCAACTCAAAATGGGTTAACAATCTTGCTTTAATCAAACATGTCATTTACCTAGTTCAAGGGAAAAAGATCAGCACCCTGAACTTTAAAGAATACAAACAAGTTACAAGCAGAAGTTACAAGCAGACAGAGAAACAGTGCAGCAGACAGGCTTCCAGCTGTCTGACCATTACATCCATACCTAGTTACCAGAGAGGGAAGCACCAACATCTGGGTTTTCAAAGCCGGGGGGCTCTCAACGGCTGCCCAGAGTCTCATCTGGTCAATTCACACAACTCTTATCAAAGTGAGCCCCAAAGCAAAACCTCACATCAGGATATATATAGCCTTCTCCTGGGTCAGAGAATGTCACAGCCTTCTTGACCCACTGCCCAATCACAAAGTAACCAGGTATGGGCATTCCTGAAAAACAAGCCTCCCGCCACAGGCTCAACGTGACTACATTCAGCCCCTATTAAGGGGCAGAGTATATTTTCAAATCAAGGAAGGTTCTCAGAGTCACTTAAGCCTATCAAAAGGCCTTGGGGAAGGGAAGATCTTCAGATTCCCATTCCCATAACAGTTCTATATTTTAGGAAAATCACTGTCAGTGAGTGGAGGATAGATTAGTGTGGAGAGAGACTTGAGGCAAGGAAATCAATCAGAAGGCTAATGTAAATAGTCCATGAGATAGGTATTAAAGGGGCTAAAATGGAGTGATGGCTGTGTGACAGGAAAACAGGAGAAATATATAAGAGATGCTACAGAGGGAGAAACTACCAGATGCAGAAACTAGATAAACATATGGAGTTAGTGAAAATGAGGAGTCAAAGACAGAAGCAAAGGTCAATATACCAAAATATCCCTAGGCAGCATTCTTTGTGAAATGAAAGAATTGGAAATAAAGTGGATCCTGATGAACTGGAGAATTGATGAAAAAAATCACAGTAAATGAACATAATGCAATATTGCTGATGTTCAGTCAATAGAGAAATCAAAATGATTATATAATTACAGCCAAAGGTGGAGAAACTATACAATCAGTTAAAACAAGATCTGGAGCTGACTGTGGCTCAGAGATCATGAGCTTTTTATCACAAAATTCAGACTTAAATTTGAGAATGTAGAGAAAACCACTAGACCATACAGATAGGACCTAAATAACATCCCTTATAACTAAGTTTAAGTTTAAGTGATAAATAAATTTAAGGGATTAGATGTAGTAAATAGTCTTGAAAAACTATGGACAGAGGTTCACAATAAGGTATAGGAGGTAACAACAAGAAACATTCCAAAGAAAAAGAAGAAGAAAGCAAAATAGCTGTCTGATAAGGCCTTACAAATAGACAATACCGTTAAAGTGCTACATTCAATACGTCAGCAAATTTGGAAAACTCAACAATGGCTACTAGATTGGAAAAAGATCAGTTTATAAACTAATCCTAAATTAGGCAATGTCAAAACAATGTTCAAATTACCAAACGATCGTGTTCATTTCACATGCCAGCAAGGTTATGCTAAGACTCTGCAAGCCAGACTTTAGCAATATATAAACTTGAGAATTACCATGAAAGCGGGCTGGTTTTCAACAAGGCAGAGGAACTAGAGACCAAATTGCCAAAATTTCCTGGATTATGGAGAAAGCAAGGAAGTTCCAGAAAAACTTCTACTTCTGCTTCATTGACTACACTAAAGCCTTTGACTGTGTGGATCACTACAAAATGTGGCAAGTCCTCTCAGGCATAGGAGTACCACATCATCTTATTTGTCTCCTGAGAAACCTACATGTGAGTCAAGAAGCAAGAACTAGATCCAAATATGAAACAACTGATTGGTTTAAGATTTGAAAAGGAGTACAACATACAGTGTTTCCTTATTTAACTTATATGCTGAG
Organism: Gymnobelideus leadbeateri; assembly: GCA_011680675.1. Classification (NCBI taxonomy): domain Eukaryota; kingdom Metazoa; phylum Chordata; class Mammalia; order Diprotodontia; family Petauridae; genus Gymnobelideus; species Gymnobelideus leadbeateri. The sequence continues at coordinate 321,713 of WOXC01011850.1, read as the reverse complement.
TACATAATGTGAAATGCCAGGCTAGATGAATCAAAAGTCAGAATTAAGGCTGCTAGGAGAAATATCAACAATCTCAAATACGCAGATGACACTATTCCTAAGGCAGAAAGTAAAGCATAATTAAGAAGCCTCTTCATGAGGGTGAAAGAGGAGAGTGCAAAAGCTATCTCAAAGTTTAACAACAAAAAAACTAAGATCATGGCAGTTCGTCCCATCACTTTCTAGCAAACAAAGGGAGAAGAAATAGAAGTAGTGTCAGATTTCATTTCAGCTCAAAGATCACTGCATGTGGCAACAGCAGCCATGAAATTAAAAGCTGCATGTTCCTTAGAAGAAAAGCTTGGCAAATCTGGACAGCATACTAAAAAGCAGAGCCATTACCTTGATGACCAAGGTTTGTATAATCAAAGCTATGGTTTTTCCAGTAGCAATGCATGGTTGTGAGAGTTGGACCATAAGGAAAGCCAAGTGCCACAGAATTTGTGGTGCTGGAGAAGACTTTTAAGCCAGCAATGAGAAAGAAATTAATTCATAGGGGCAACTAGGTTGTGCAGTAAATAGAGCACTGGTCCTGCAGTCAGGAGAACCTGAGTTCAAATCCAACCTCAGACATTTAACACTTACCAGCCGTGTGACCATGGGCAAGTCATTTAACCCCAATTGCCCTGCCTTCCCCAGTCCAAAAAAAGCAAAAAATAAAAATTAATTCAGACTATTCTTTGGAAGGACACATACTGAAGCTGAAGCTTAATTAAATATTTTGGCCATATAATGAAAAGAAAGGACTCACTGGAAAAGACAGATGCTGAGAAAGCTTGAAGGCAAAAGGAGAAGGGGAAAGCAGAGGATGAGATACACAGTTGGTGTCATGGGAGCAACAAACATGATCTTGGGACAGACTTCAGGAGATGGTGAAGGGCCTGGCATACTACGATCCCTGGGGTCACAAAGAGTTAGACACAACTGAAGGACTAAACAACAAACAAATAAATGAAATAGCTTGATTTCTATAAAAGCTAAAGTATGTTTACAAAGAAGACTAAAATGCCACCTATATTAATGAAATATTCAAAGAGAATAAAATCTTAAGCACTCAATATAGGAAATTAGCTAAGATACACATCAGAAAGATTAATTCCCAAGTACAGGAAAAAAAAAAAAAACTAAAAAAAACAGTAAGTATAAACATTTAACCTTACTAGGGATAATATGTGCTAATTTTTTAGGAAAGATTTTATTTCATTTTTTCAAAATCAACAAAAGATAAATTATTTCTAAAATAAAACTGCAGAGAGGCCTACAAGTGGGGCAAAACTAACCTGCCTAGATAAATCCTCAACCTCTCTGAACCTCAGTTTCTTTATGACTTATAAGGTCCTTTCAGATTTAAAGTACAGCTACATGACATGTCTACCATGAAAAACAAGTAATTATACAAATATCAACATTAGCAACCTAATAAATCTCACAGACACCTGGTACACTAAGTAGATTCATAACAGCAGAAGCCAAGAGTAGTAAAAACTGCTATGCTTCAAATTCTTTTTCTTCTATTATTCCTTACAACCTAAAAGATTCAGCCAAATTTGACTCCTATTTAGAATTCAAAGCCCTGCCTATCTATCTATCTATCTATCTATCCATCTTTCTTTCTACTCTCATTATATATTAACCCCATTTCCTATAATCTATGGTCTATCTAAATTGGCTTTCTTGTTCTTCACGTATAATAATCCCCAGGGAGGTGGGGGTGGGGGAGTGGCATGGAGCTAAGATAGCAGAGAGAAGACAGAAAGATGCCTGAGCTCCCTCCAGTTTTTCTGAAATAGCATTAAATCAAGCCTCCAAAAGAATTCTAGGGAGACAGAACCCAGAAAAAGACAGTGAAACAATTTTCTAACCCAAGATAACTTAGGACTTCAGGAAAGGTCTATTTCCCTTATGTAAAAAGGGAGTGAAGCCCAGCACAAGTGATATCTAGGCAAGCCAGCAAGAGGCTCTTAGTCACTGCACAGATCAGCAACCAAGGCCCTTTGATCCAGGCTCAGCAGGTCAGTGGCACAGCAGACCAGCTGTGATGCTTCCAGCCCCAGCTGCAGCAGGCAAACTGCCAGACCCAGAACCCAGGGCACAACTGACACAACTAAGTTGGGCCACCCTAACACAGTGGGCAAGCCTCCAGGCCCAGAGATCCCATCACAGAAAGCCAGTGACCAGGTCCCTGGTACCCAATGCAAGAAGCTTGGGATAGTGCCCCCTGTACTCCAGGAGTAGAACTCAACTTTTAAAAATGAGCCCCTCCCCCCCACCAAAAAAAAAATCCCTGACCATAGAAAGCTACTATGGCGACAGGGAAGATCCAAACATAAACTCAGAAGAGGATAACAATGTCAAAATGTCTTCATGTTAAGCTTCAAAGGGAAATATGACTGATCTCAAGCCCAAAAAGTCCTCTTGGAAGACCCTAAAAAATTTTTTTTAAAACAAGAGAGGTAGAAGAAAAACTGGGGGGAAAATGACAGTTATGCAAGAGAATTATGAAAAAAGAGTCACATATAATATTCCAAACTCTGTACTTGCACTGTTTCCCCACAGCTTTGGAATATGTTCCCTTCATCTTCTATAACCCCCTAGTCCTTTCAAGACAACTTAAGCAATACTTTCTACACCAGAGCTTCTTAGCCTAGTATCTACGGGGTCCATGGAAAGGTTACAGGGAATCCATTCTGTGAATTTGTATGGGAAAAAAAATTACATCTTTATTTTCACTAACTAAAATATACCATTTCTTTCGATTATGAATGTAGGAAATAAATCACTGTAGATAGCAGTATTCATGAACTTGTCACCAATAGAAATCACAGATATTTCCATATCACATTAAAGTTCTTGCATGTATCTCAAAATATTATTCTATGAAAATCAGAGCTATCCAAAAGTATAATGGTTTCCTCTTCATTAGAAAATTTTAAAGTGAAGAGTTAATGACACTTGTAAAATGTGCTTTAGAAGCTATTCTTTTTTCAAGTACACAAGATCCTTCTTAAGATCAGATGCCACCTCCTATAGGAATTCTAACCCATTCTCTCCTAACCCATTCAAGTTAATAACACTGTTTCCTAATTACCTAGGACTGCTTTGAACAAACCTAACATGATTATTTGTGTGCATGTTATATCCCAAAAATTGAATGAAATCCCTGAAAGCACAGATAATTGTTTTTATCTTTGTACCCAGAACTTAGTATGCTGCTTTTGCACATAGAAGATACTCAGCAAATACCTAGGAAATTTGTGCTGTACTATAGACACAGTTATATTCACAAAAGAGGTTCAAAGATTCCTTCCACCTATAACCAGTTAATGCTAACTTTATTAAATAATTTTTAGAAATGCAAAGAGGAGGGGCATCTAGGTGGTGCAGTGAGTAAGAGCACCAGCCCTGGAGTCGGGAGGACCCGGGATGGGTTCCTGCTTCAGTTACTTGGCACCCACACAAAAATAACTGGCTGTGTAACCTTGAGCAAATTACTTAACCCCAAGTGCTTTAAAAAAGAAAGAAAGAAAGAAATGTAAACAGGTAAAATTTTTTCATAACAAGAAAATGAATTTGTGCTGAGAATAATTTTCTTACCCAGACCGGTGTCTAACAACATCTCTGCTCAATCTGTCAGCCAGGTAAGAGCCAATTCGATCTAGTTTTTCTGGGGCAGATACAGCATAAAAAGTCAGTTTCTCCATATCAGCTTTAACAAGGCCATCCTAAACAAGACAAAAAATTATCTTAATTTTTAAACTTTTAAACTTAAACGTTATTTTAAGGCTCATTCATTTCAAATGCCCTAGTCTTGAGTTGGGGTCAATTTACACCAAAAGGATTAATTTAACTATTCCTACCTTAATGCCAATTCCAGCTTAAACATATCCAAGTGCTTCAAAGTAAAGAAATGCCTCATCTAAATATAACAGAATAAAATAACAGCAAAGCAAAGGAAAATGTCCCCGAACTTGAATTCAAATCCCAGCACTACTTACTACTTCTCTGACAAGTTACTTAACCTCTCAGGGCCCCAGTTCCTTATCTAGTAAAGGAAAGGTTTAGGGTAGGAGGGTCTTTAAAATCTATTCCACTTCCAGACTGATAATCCTATCAAGATTTAAATACAGTCAGTAAGTCAGTTAGCATTTATGAGGTTTCTTATATGTAAGGCACAGTGCTCAACAAAGGTGATAAAAAGAAAGGAAAAAGTTAGTTTTTGCCCTAAAAGAGTTTACACTCTAATGTAAACTACTAAACAAAATAATTAAATTATATCTTCTGGGACTGAGAGACACTCTATAAAAACCTGATGAATAAAAAGTGTTATAATTAAAAAGATGGACATCCAGAACTTCTATTGTTTCTAAAATGCATTAATCTACTTTGTGCCTTAAAATATACTAGGAAGACTGAATCTTTAATACACAACATTGTGGTGCTTCAAGTCATGATTTTATTGAAGTATTCTCACTACCTAGTAAAAATAACAATTTATGTTTTTACAGTGCTTTATGGTTTGGAAAACCTATTTGACGAGTATATGAAGCAGGTAATGAAATTATCACCCCCATTTTAAAACTGAGAAGACTGAAGTTCAGAGAAGTTACTTGCCCAAGACTACAAAGCTATTAGGTTTCAGTCACTCAAATCAAGGTCTCCTATTACGTAGGTTTCATGTCTGTTAAATCTTTTATTTCAATTTTTGGTATTTTTCCCTCTTTCTACAAAAAACAGAATAGAGCAACAAACTTTTTTCTCTTAAAACTAGACAATGGTTGTCTGTTACGATCTGGTTGTTTAAGGTCTTATTATCTGTACATGGAGAAATTTTTAAGTAAATCCTTTCCCTCCCCAACCCCCCAAAATTAATTCACTGTTTAAGTGACTGATATTTCAAATAAACTCACAATAAAATTTATATCCTAATAAATTAAATTTTTTTCAGATTTATCTATTATCTCCTTCAATCAAAAAAGAAATCTACATTTTCCCATTCAGTATAGGATAAACATCCAAATTCCTTACCCTACTCTTAGAGGCAGCTGGGTACCACAGTAGATAAGAGTACTGGACCTGGATTCAGAAAGACCTGAGCTCAAAGTCAGCCTCAGTTATAAGGTATATGATCTTGAACAAGTCATTTATACTATCTGCCTCAATTACCTTAACTATAAAAAATGGTGATAATAATAGCACCTACTTTACAGGGTTGTTGTGAAAAATCAAATGAGATAATATTTGTAAAGTATCATGGTAATAAATACTTATTTCCCTTCCCCCTTACATTCAATGCCCTCCAAATTCAACTTGGATTACTATTCTCTTTACATGACTTGCCTCTTCAGGAAAAAGTCTGCTTACTAGGTGGCACAGTGAGTGTTGGCCCTGGAGTCAGAAGGACCTGAGTCCAGATCCAGCCTCAGACACTTAACGCACACACAAATAAAAACCTAGCCGTGTGGCCTTAGGCCAGTTACTTAACCGCCCTCCAAAAACCAAAAAAAAAGTCTGCTTACTGTCCCCAGAGTAGGCCTAATATTATCTAATTATTGCCTTCCTTTGCCTTTGTCATTCTATTTCTCTCTCAAGGAGTAACCTGCCACCTTTCTAACCTACCCACAAAGATCCTGCAAATCCTCCAAGACCTAACATAAGTCTTTTCCTCTCCAAGAAGCAACCCTAGACCACTCTGGGTTTAGTAATCTACCCTCATCCTCCAAATTAATAGTACTGATTGTCAATTACCACTTACACAATAATCCATGCTAGAAAGGCAGCAGAGTATAGTAGTAACAATAAAGGACTTGAGGTCAAGAAAACTTTCATTCAAATCCTCCCTATGACATAAGGTATGTAACCTTATGCAAACTGAGAGATTTCTCAAGCCTCAGTTCCCTCACCTACAAAATCAAGCAATAGTAACTGAAAAACAGAATTAATAATATCACTTGACAGTTTTTGTGATATGATACTCTGCTAAATCTTACAGTATTTGCATGTGTATGCGTGTGACAGCATAATGTCATGGATATATTATTGAGAGTCATGAGGCTAGGAATTCAATTCTGCCTTAAAAGTTGTGCAATCGTGGACAAATCACTTAACCTCTCACAGAGAGATGATATTTACTCTATCTACCTCACAAGGTGTTTTGATAAAAGTAACTTTACAAACAGCACTATATAATGTGAATTATAATTATATTAATTTAACAATTTATTAAGTATCTCTAAGATACTATTTTTAATAATTCTAATACTTCTTCTATTTAACACTGCATATTTTATTTTCCCCAAGTAGCTTTTTCTTCAGCATAAGTACCATGTCTTATACTTCACTGTATTTCACATAGTATTTTAAAGACTCAATGGTCTTCAAAAAATATTTGATTGTTTGGTTCTGTCTAAATTTTCATAAATATAGTTTGCTTAAAAAAAAACCTAGTAGTAAGTAGAACCTTAAAGTTTATGACAAATTAAATAATTCTATGATTGTTATTAGCATTACAATGAAATAAATTCAGGAAATACCATTTGGGGTCTTTTCTGAATACTTTAAAAAACTAGGATAAACCAGACATTCAAGCATTTTCATTTAAACTTCGGTCAAATAAAACCAACTGGTTTATTTCTTAACTGAAAATCCCCCAAAAAGGCTGTTTTTACATTGCAAAGCATTTAAAAGCACAGAAACTTTCGGTATTATTTATTTATTTTTGCTTTTTGGAGGGCTATTGGAGTTAAGTAGCTTGCCCAAGGTCACACGGCTAGGTTTTTGTTTGTGTGTGCGTTAAGTAACTTTCAGTATTATTTATATTTAAGCACTACCATTTAAGGTGGGAAGCATAGCAAATAAAATGATATGTTACACATGGCCTATATAACTGGAAACCCAAATCAGAATCCTTTTGTTTCTAGTCTTTCCTAAGTCTAAGAAAAAGATTTCAAGAACAGAAACAAATGTTAATGTGGGTTATTTCATGGTTTGGGCGGGGGGGAGGTTTGGTCTTTCTGGAGGGTGAAAGGCAGGGCAATTGGGGTTAAGTGATTTGAGGTCACGCAGCTAGTAAGTGTTAAGTGTCTGAGGTCAAATTTGAATTCAGGTCTTCCTGACTTTAGGGCCGGAGCTCTATTCACTACTCTACCTAGCTGCCTCAATAGGGGTTATTTCAAGGAAAAGTATTGATCCCCCTCCTAATGGGAAGGTTTAAAGGTAAAACTATAGAAAGGAAATTGGGAGCAATGGAAGCCAGAAGAACAGGGAGTGAAAGAGTCTAGCAAATATAAAGATCAGTAGGTGGGAGGTCAAATTTACTTTTGGATCTTCAGGGAATATGTTATCCACCAGACGTTTGTAACGAGGGCGCAAAGCAGCACAGCAGCAGCATACTCCTGTAAGATAAATGAAAGATAAATAACATTAATGTTATTTATTTATTTAATAATAATTTAATTTATTATAAATTTATATAATATTATATAATATATAATTTTATAAATTATTATAAATTATAAATTAATAATAATTTAATAATGTTATTTATTTATTTAAACTTATTAAAAGAATATTACATTCTAAATTTTGAGGAAAAATTATAAGAAAACTGTCATGGCGAAGAGAAGAAAGGGAGAGAAAATTTGAAACTCAAGGGACTATGGAACTGAGTGCTGTAAACTAAAAGTAAATAAACAAACCAATTTAATTTAAAAAAAAATAAGAAAACTATCATGCTTAAAAAAAAATGTAAAGCCAACTTCTGTAAGCTATCAACCCGTATCTCCCCTCCCTTTTCTTAGACATATCAAAAAAAAAAAAATAGCAATAACATTTGGCCTCTATTTCCTCTTCTTTTACTCATTTTTCAGTCCCTTAACCCTAGGTTAAAGGTTGAAAGTTGGCTTCTAACTTCATCATTCAAATGAAACTACTCCTTCCAAGATTATTAATGATTTCTAAACTGCTCAATCCTGTGGCATTTGACATTATGGATCACCCTTTCAAATTACCCACTCGTCCCTGGATTTTTCTGACACTGCTCTCAGATCATCTCTTACCTGTGTGGTTGCTCTTTTTCTCTCCTTTGTTGGATCATCATTGATAACCTGCCCCTTACCCACAGCACCCCAAGCCAGCAGCAGACATTATCTTATTTTTCTATAGATCTTGCTCTTAGTAATTACATCCAGCTTTCATAGTTCAATTATCGTCCTTATGCAAATGACTTCCGTTCTTTCTCTCCAGCATCTTGTACCTTTTAGATATTTCCAACTTCCAATAAATATCTCAGTGGTGAGGCAACTAAATAGCATAGTGGACAGAGCAATGGACTAGTAGTCAGGAAGACTTTAAGTTTACTGCAGACACTTAGTAGATGCATAGTCCTGAACAAACCACGTAAAACTCTTCAGACTCAGTTTTCTCACATTAAATAAAATGCTGATAATAACACCTACCTCACAGAGTTACTGTGAAGATCAAATTAAATAGCGTAAGTAATTCGCAAACCTTAAAGCATTATATGGTAGCTAATATCTCAAACTCAAAATCTTTAAAGCAGAATTCATTATCTACAACCCTCCTGCACCCCTCAAAATATCCTTCTTCCTAACCTTCCTATTTCTGTCAAAGGCAGCAGCATCTTTCTAACCACCCTGGCATACTTAAGAAAAATTTTTGACTTTTCGTTTTTCCTCACTTCAATATCCAAACAGTTGTAAAGAACTCTCAATTCAACCTCCATAACATTTCTTGAATTCATCCCATTTTCTTCACATAAAACCACCATTCTAAATCTAATTTCTCTCTAATCTGGACTACTGAAATATTAGTCTGCCAGCTTCTTTGGGGGGAATGAGGGGGAATAATCTGGTTTTGTTGTCTTTCTCAGTGCTTAGCATAGTACCTAGTATAAAGTAGGGACTTAATAGATGCTAATTTGTTAATCAAGAATTGACTGACAGCTGCCAAGTTGAACTGCTAAAGCACAGTTCTAACTAAGCCACTCTCCTGCTCAGGAAACTCAACTGTCTCCTTTTGCTTCTGTGATAAGATACAAATATCTCTGGCATTTAAAGCCCTTCATTTTCATGGTCTAGACCATTTTTCAAAGCTTACTGTAGATTTCTCCCTTTCACACACCCCACATTCCAACCAAACAAAACATTCTATCTCCTATTTCCATGTCACTGTACAAGATCACCCTCATATCTGAGATACACTTCCTCTCTGCCTCATAGAATTTCAAGCTTCTTCAATGCCCAACTTAGAACCACCTCCTAAACATTGTCTTTCCTAATCCTCCTGTTACAGTCAACGCTCTCAACTCACAAAAAATTACTTTAATTATTTTGTATATATTGGGTAAGAGGTAACGTGGTTAGGTGGAAAGATAACTGGTTTAGTAGGCAAGAAGACCTAAGTTCTGATATAGACCCTATAAATCACTTAGGTTCTCAGTGCTCTGGGCTACTATCTATAATAATCCTTCATTTGTCAAAATATATTTATTCTATGCCATTAATTATTAGGAAGAATACGATTATTTTAGATTAAAAAACTAAAGTTAATATTGTTGCTTTAAATTAGAAATCAATGAATCCTAATGAAAAGCTTAAGAGAAAGGAAAGGGGACGTCACAATGCACCTATCCTTTCTATGTAAGATAGCCTGTTAGGTATTGTATCAATCACCTCATATGTTAACCACAATAACTCAAAATTTTCCCTTTTTTTGATTCTGCCAAACATAATCTGCATCTTCAAATTCTGAGCCCTATATTCATTTCTAGTTGCAGTCTTCAAAAAAAAAAAAGTCCCTCTCCTATTTCTACAGGTAGACATAGGTTCAAATAAGAAACAACTCTATTTTTCAAAATATTTACTAACTTACTTCTTAAACAGTTATAAAATCTTCACTGATTCTTAATGAGCCACATTCCATCATAAAGTTTCATTACATAAAAAATCACAATACATACAAAAAGAATATTTAAAAAGTATTAAAATTCTCACATATTTATCCATACGTGAGGTTACAGTCATTTCTTTCCAAGTCATTGATAACATTTTAGTCTACTGTCTTCACTAACATCCCTTCCCCAGTCTAAGCCTAGCTATAGAGAATAAACAACATCAGAGGAAATAAAAACATTCTGTCTTTACTCCATACCGACAAAATATTGAGTGAATAAAGAATGAAATAGAACCCATCATTAGCTGTACCTTAATATATCCAATTTTTTTGTTGAGTAGTACAATTTTTCAATTCCATTTTCAAACTATTTATCTACCTTAATATTAAACTAACTGAGCTGGACAAGCAAGTACATTTCAATTTCCTGATCTGGGTCAGAAAACTATCTTTAGAAATTAATAAAAGTAGATTTCTTTATATAGCCCTGGATGATCTACAAAACAGTAGAAAATTCAGGTTCTCTGACTCCTCATTAATCTCTGAAGTAGGTAGTACACATGTTATTATTGTCATTGTGCAGATAAGGAAATAGATGCAGAAACTAGGGGAATATTAGGGAATAGAGGAGAAATAAGACAGGTTGGGTTCTGCATGAAAGAATAACCTAACCCTGAAACACAGTCAAAAAAATCTAGGGACAAGGGGTGGCATAAGTATCATCAATGAACTATGAATATAAGGATATAGGCCAGTAGAGGCAGGACCAAATAAAAATTTTACTTATCTTTATGTTTCCTAGACAAGGAGAGGGTAGTACATGGTTGAAGTCAAAAGAGACATAAGCCAGTTGAAAGATAAAGATTAGATGCCAGAAGTTAGGGGATAAGTTGAAGGGGGAAAGGTACCTAAAAATGCATGAGTAGGTATAAAATACAGGTGAGAGGGATGAGCTTTAAAAAAAGGTCTGAACAACTATTTCTCTTAATGGTTACACACACACACACACACACACACACACACACACACACACACACATACACATATATATACTACATTACATTGTATGTGTGTATGTATAACATATATACCCATACCGATATATACACATATGCATGTGTATGGTTTTTTGTATGTATACAAACACATTTAAAATGGTATTAAGACTTTCGAAATGCCACATATAAATGTGTACATATACACAGTTTGTTGTCACAATGATAGCTGTTGTAGTATAACTCATTTTAGTCAACACTGACCAAACCTCCTCCTCTAAAAGATCACAGAAACTAATAGTTTTACAAAAGAATAAGAATGAGTATCTAACAACAGAATTAGCTATAGTCTCCTAAAAATTCCTTTCCCTTGAATTCAATCAGTCTAAACTCTAAACACTGACTTCTAGTCCCAAATTTTCAATTTATTGGTAAACATCTTCCCATGGGAATTATTTCAGCACCTCAAGGTTAACATGTCCAAATTCAATTATCATTTTTCCCCCTTCTTTCTTTTGAAAATAGAAATAATATTCCCTCAAACATCCAAGGGCGGCAACTTAAATTCAAGTTGTAGTTGATTCTCTCCATCCCCCAAACAACTAAATAATTTCCAAGTCCCTATTTCATCTTGAGAGGTAGGTCATATGGTGGAGAAAGCACTGGCCCTCAAGTCTAGAAAACCTGGATATGAATTCTATCTCTCACACCTACTTGCTGTATGACTATGAGCAAGTCATTTGGAGCTTCAGTTTTTCCATCTATAAAACGGGATGACTATAGAACCTGCCTTGCAAAATTGATGGTTAGCTCAAATGAGAAAAGGTATGTGATGCACTTAAAAATCCTTAAAGTTTTACATCAACTATTTTATATGCCAGTTAATATTATTAATTATAATTATTACTTTTCAAGGTTTTCTACATTCATCTACTACTATAGAAGTCCTTAATCTGGTAGCTATGACTTGTTTTATTTAATATTTTCATAACTATATTTCAATACAATTTGTTTACTTTGTAATTATATGCATTTTATTTTATGCATTTAAAAATCTTAATCTGATACTGAATCCACCAGACCACCAAAGAAGTCCATGACACAAAATAGCTTAAGAATCCCTGCTAGTCTACTAGAATTTCTATTCTCATTGCTATCACCTTAGTTTAGGGCTTCTATTACTCCTCTCCCATTGACTGCTGCAATAATAACCAGTATATCTAATGTCCCTGGCTCTAGACTTTTCCCCTTCTATCCCTGCAAGTACAAATATCATTCACCAGCTCAAAAATCTTCAATGGTAAGTCTTGTTGTTCAGTCAATATGCAACTACTGATGACCCTCAGGGGTTTTCTTCACAGAGATACTAGAGTGTTCTGCTACTTCCTTCTCCTGCTCATTTTATAGATGAGGAACTGAGGCAAACAGGATTAAATGACTTGCCCAGAGTCACACAGTAAAATATATGAGGCCAGATTTGAACTCAGGAAGATGAGTCTTCCTGATTCCAAGCCTGGCATCCACTGTACCACCTAACTGCCCCTAACAACTGGAAGTTACTGCCTACCAAAAAGAAAAAAAAATATTTCAGTCCGATCATTCTGAACTCTCTATGCTCTGACCTAATTTTCTAGTCTTAGTTTCCAAACTGCTTTAAGTATTAGCAAAACTATTTACAGTTCCCCAAACACTCCACACTTTCTTACTTCTGTGTACATCTTTACAATATTTACTCAGTATCTGGAATACCCTTTCTGTCTCCACCCCCAGTTTTCTGCCTCATAATTCCTACTTCATCCTCTAATACACAGCTAAAATTATCACCTTTACAAAGACTTCTCTGATCCCCATTCCTTCAAACGAATGTTTCCCCTCCTCTGAATTTACAGAGGGCTTTGTACTGTTAAGGAATGTATATTCTGCCTTATAGTTATGTGTATTTGCTTCACTAACCACTACACATTACCCAGACTCTCAGGAGTTTTGCAATACTCTCAAAAGTTAAGCACAACTCTGCTAGGAAAAAATCTGTAATAAAATCTATCATATAATGGATAACAATCACTTAAGTATCCATTAAATAGCAGCAGCTCACTTTTAAAGAGAGCTTAACAGTTAGTTAACAAAATTTCATTTCAACCACTATCATTGATAAGTAAAGCTAGTTTTATTACTCACATTAAATACAGATGATGAAACTGAGATTTAAAAAAGGCCAAATAACTTTCCTGTGGTCAGAATGCTAATAAAGGACTCATTTTCTCCAAGCTTCTTTACAGTACTGAGTCATATGATCAACTGATCTGGGTTAAAAAATTTATTTTTAGCAATTAATAAAAGCATTTATATAGCCCTTAATGGTCTACAAAGCAGTACAAAGCCCAGCTTCTCTGATTCCTCATAAATTTGTGAGGTGGGTGGTACATGTATTATCATTATTGTTGTGGTTATTTTACAGATGAAAAAAGACACATAAACTAGGGAAATATTAGGGAACAGAGGAGCAAAAGGATAGATCAAGATTTAACTAAGAAATAACCAAGCACCAGTATATTTTCTCTTTCTACAAACAAAAAAAAATGTCTGTAGAAATCTACCTGAGAAAATTATCACGCTTACCTATCTCAAACATAATAAAGAATAACAATTTTGGAAAACAAAGAGTTAAGTTACATATTTTAAAATTAATGGCTATAGATAAAAGTCCCTTACTAGCAGTAAAACCATTTTTAAAGTAAGCAATATTTGAATTCTATCAAATGATAACAGTGATGGTTAAATATAAGAACAGAAATATTCCACAATTATACTAGAGGCTAATTTAAGCAAGAAGAAAAAATTAATAATATCATAATGACAAAAAAAATATATTAACCTACTCAAGCACGGAAATGAAGGTGTATCCCTTGTTGAGTTAAATTCATATGGTTTTTCCAGTTCAGCTGTGGATACCTGAATATAGTCCTTCATTTTGTGTAAGACTTTCCCAGTTCTCCTTCCTGTATGTCCTGTTTTGAACTGTTGTGGTAGGCCACTAGCTCACCTTACTTCTAATTAGACTGACTGTACTTAAGTACTGTAACTTATCTAACTTGCTTGTGACATCAATTTAAAGCTATCAAACACCTGGAAAATATTTCACATCATACTCTACTAACAATTCCCACCCAACAAATATAAGATTAACAAGTTGTCATAAACACATTATGCTTCTAATTTGGTCAAATTACATTTTTATATGATTTTAAAATACAATTCTGGTAGCAGATTTCTGTCGATTGTAAACTATTTCTGTTGCCAAGACCTGGTCATGTCATTCTTTGCTCAAAACCCTTCAAAGTCTCCCTACTGGCAAAAACATAAAATCCCACCTTCTTAGCCTGACAGTAAATTAGCCCCACTACAATTTTTATGCCACCCTTCTTTTTTGGCATTTTTCCCCCTCCATATATAATCTATGCTCTAAGCCAATCTATCAGGATATATTCTTCACTTTCACACTTCTTCTTTATATAGTTCCTTAAGTAGAAATCATCCTAACCATCATTTAAAGTCTGCTCAAGTGCCATAATCTCCAAGAAGCTATTTCTCCTGATCTCTCTATCAAAAATAATCTTGTGGGGTTTTTCTATTTTAATTTATGGTTTCATTTGCTTTTTTACATGTTACTTTCAGTTATATTCCACTTAGAGAAAAATCTCACATAATAGAGAAAAACAAACACAACTTACTGACAAAGCACCCACAGTCCCATACCTCCTAACCAAGAGAAGGAATGTAATATCCCTTCTTCAGAAGCAAGATTATTCACTGCAATGAATCTGAGTTCATGAGCCTTTTGTTGCTATTTTTTATTTATATTAATACAGACAATGTGTATATTGTATTCTTGGTTCTAATTTGTTCTATCTGGATTACTACATAAAAGTCTTTTCACACTTCTCCAAAATTTTCACATTTGTTATTTCTTTCACTGCAGTTGCTATTCCATTAACATTCATATTATTTCTTCAACCTTTCCTCATTTGATGGGGACCCTACCCCACTTTGCTTCCAGTTTTTTACTATTACCACAAAGTGTTACAATGAATATCTTCTTATATATGTGACTTCTATTTCTGTCACTGATCTTATATGGCTGATCAAAATAACTTGCTCCACTCATTTTTTTTTTTATGATTAATGCCACCACCAGTCTTCAATCTCTCTTTATCTGCTTGACACCACCCTGCTGCCTATAAAAATGTCCACATCGCTCCCACCCTTACAAAACCTTCATTTGGGACAACCATATACACAAGCTATTGTCCTATCTCTCTTTAGTGGCAAAGCTTTAATGCCAAAACTCCTGGAGAAAGCCACCTATAATTAGCACCTCCATTTCCCATCCTCTCATTCTCTAACCCCTCTTCAATCTGTCGTCTTCTTTTTTTTTTTTTTTTTTTTTGAAGGGGAGGGCAATTGGGGTTAAGAGACTTGCCCAGGAGCTAGTAATTGTCTCAGGCCAGATCTGAACCCTGGTCCTCCTGACTCCAGGGCCAATGTTCTATCCACTGAACCACCTAGCTGCCCCAGTCTGTCTTCTAATCTCATCATTCACCAGAAGAAAAAGTTAACAATGATCTCTTAATTGCCAATGACCTAGTCTAATGACCTTTTCTCTCAACTGTCATCCTTCTTGACCCCAGTAACAGCCATGAGAGTGACTTCTCCCAAACACTCTCAGCTCTAGGCTTTCATGACACTATTATTATCTCCCAGTTCTCCTCCTGACCTCCTCACCACTCTTATCAGTCTCCTTTACAGGAAAGTCTCCTTTCTGTGTCCAAAGTTACTGGTCCATCAAATTTAGGTCCTGAGTCCTTCTCTTCTCATTCAATACTATTCCTTTGGAAGATTTCATCAACTCCCAAGGACACAATTAGCGTCTCTATGTAGATAATGCTTAGATATAGTTATTCAGGTTTAACCTTTCTCCTGACTTCCAATGTTAGAGCAAAAACTGTCTACAGGACATCCTATAGACTTATGAAACAACATATCCATAACAGAACTCATTCTCTTTTTCCTCCAAATCTCCCCTTTTCCAAACTTCCTATTACTATCAAGGGCACCACATCAACCTCCTATTCACCCAGGCTTGTAACCTTGGTGCATTCTCGAATCCTCACTCTCACTCACCCCACATACTCAATCTATTTCCAAGGTTGGTTCTACCTTCACAATATCTCTCCTATGCATGCCTTCTCTTTACTCACACAGCCACTACCCTGGTACAGGCCCTCATAACCTCATGTCTGGACTAAAAATAATAATAATAACCCGGCTGGTCTCCTTGTCTCAAGTTTCTTTCCATTCTAGTCTATACTCCATTCAGCTGATAAAAATTATTTTCCTTTATAAAGTGCAAGTCTAATTATATCACCTTCGAACTAAAACTCTCATACCCACCCTACTGCCTACATCATCAAATATAAAATTTGGCAGTTAAAGCTCTTCACAATGTGAAAATGACAGAAAAAATAATCTGCTGGAGAAGTCAAAATGCAATGGGAATTGGGAACAGTCAATGCAAAGGCATAGAGATGTGAAATGGTGTGTTCTATGCAGAGAACAGAGAAAAAGCCAGTTTGGCTGAATTGTAGACTATAAACAGGGGGGACAAAAAAATTAATGAGACTGAAAATAAAAATGGAAACCAGGTTTTTAAGGTTTTAAAAATGAACAAAAAGTTGAAAGTTTATCCTAGAAGCAATAAAAATCCACTTAGGTTGGTTGTGCAGGAGAGACATGTTTCAGATCTTAGCTTAAAGAAAACTACTTTGGCAATAATGTATAGATGAACTGAAGCAATGAGAGACTAGGGGCAGGGACGATGTTCAGAGGCTGTTGTAATAATCTAGGTGAGAAGTGATGTGGCCTTAAGATGACAGTTGTATGAGTAGAGAAAAGGGGTCAGATGCAAGAGATATAGTGTAGGAAGAGATTCAAGATTAAGCAACTGATTATTATATGTAGGGTAAGGGAGAGTTAAAGATAGAAGATTAAAAACCTGGGAGACAAGAATGATGGTGCCTCAATCAGAAATAGGAGAGTTTAGCTGGGTTTGGGAAAAAGATAAGACTTTAGTTTGAGGTATGATTCACTTAAGATGTGGTACTAAAGCTCGGAGGAGACTGGAAATGGATAGGGAGGCCTAGGAGTCGTCTGGTATAGAGTTAATTAAAGTCATAGGATTCTGATGAGATTAACGAAAAGGAAGATAGATGAAGAAAAAAAGAATACCTGGAGAGAATCCTAAGGAACAGCCCAGTTAGGGGATATGATGAAGATGATAAGCCAGAAATGGAGAACAAGAAGGAAAAGTTAGAGTTAAGGCAGGAGGAAAACCAGATAAGAGTAGTTCTCACAAAAAGTCAAAGAAGAAAGTATATGCAGGAACAAATGGTGGTCAACAGTGTCAAATGAGTCTGAAAAATAGCACTAAATTTGGGAACTGAGAAGGTTATTGGTAAATATGGAGAGATTTTCAGTTGAATGATGAGGTCAGAAGCCAGACTGCAAAAGGCTGAGGAAAAGAGAAGAGAGAAATCAGAAGCAGCAAGCATAGACAATTTTTTTCAAGGAGTTTGGCTGAAAAAGAAAGAAAAAATAAAGGATGAAGTTGGATAAGGGGTGCTAAAGACTAGGAAAAGGTTTGGGGGTTTTTGTTTTGTTTGTTTGCTCTGGTTTTTGTTTTGTTTTGTTTTTGTTTTGCTTTTTTTAAGAATGGGGGAAACAAGCATGTTTGAAAGCAGTTGGGAGGTTTGAAGATTTGAGTAGAAGGGAAGAATGACTGAAGATGAAATATGCTTAAGAAGTCTGGAGTGGATGAAATTGGTGCACATCTAACCAGGACTGGCCTTGAAAGCAGGACATGAAATCAAAGTATTTTGAAATGAAGAGAAGGGGAAGAGAAAATGGCCTCAGTACAAACCCAAGATGGCAGAGAAATGGCAGAAAATGGCCTGAGAGCTCCCAAATTCTTCCCCAAACAACTTTAAACAATGCCTCAAAATGAATTCTGGGGTCTACAAAAAAACAAGTGAGGATTACACATGATTTAGGTATCAGAGGGCTTGGAATATGATATTCAAGAGAACAAAAAAGCTAAGATTAAAATGAAAACATCCAATCAGCAAAACTTTCAGGTTTAAATGGACATTCAATGAAACAAGGGACTTTTAAGTATTCCTGATGAAAAGACCAGAGCTGAATAGAAAAATGGACTTTCAAATACACGAATTAAGAGAAGCATAAACAGAAAATAGAAACCATAAGGAATTCAATAAAGTTAAACTGTTTACATTTCTATATGGGAAGATGATACTTGTAACACCTAAGAACTTTCTCATTATTGGGGCAATTAGAAGAAGTATACTTAGAGGAAAAGGGGAAAAGTTTAATATGATGAGATGATACCTAGAAAAGTAAAACTAAGGAGTAAGAAAGAAGAATGCACCGGGGAGAAGGGGAAATGGGGTAAATTATATCACATAAAAGAGGCACAAAAGAGCTTTTACAGAGGAAAAGAAGATGGGGGATATGGAGGGGAGGGGTAGTACTTGAGCCTAACTCACATGAGAATTGGTTAAAAGAGGGAATAACATACACAGTCAATTATGTTTATAAATCAATATTACCCTACAGGAAAGTAGGAGGAAAAGGGAATAAGAGAAGGTGGTGGGTGAATAGTTGACAGAAGAGAGGATATATTGGGGGAGGTGGCAGTCAAAAGCAAAACACTTTTGAGAATGGACAAGGTTAACGGAGAGAGAATAGGATAAATGGGGGAAATAGGATGAAAAGAAATACTGTGAAAAACAATTTACGGCAAGTTTCTCTGATAAAGACCTCATTTCTATAACTATAGACAATTCAAAATTATAAAATAAGAGCCATTCCCCAACTTATAAGTGGTCAAAGAATATGAACAGGCAGTTTTCAGATGAAGTATTCAAAGCTAATTATAGTCATATGAAAAAAATTTCTAAATCACTACTAATTAGAGAAATGAACATTAAAACAACTCTGAGATACCACCCCAGACCCATCAGATTGGCTATTACGACCTAGGAGGAAAATTACAAATATTGGAAGGGATACGGGAAAACTGAGACACTAATGCACTGTTGGTGGAGTTGTGAACCATTCTAGAGAGCAATTTGGAATTATGCTCAAAAGGTTATAAAACATTGCATACCCTTTGACACAGTAATACTACTATTAAGTCCATACCCCGATAAGATAAAAAACAAAAAGGAAAAGTATCTATATGCACACAAATATTTATAGCAGCTCTTTTAGTGGTGGTAAATAACTGGAAATTGAGGGGAAGACCATTAATTGGTGAATAGTTGAACAAGGTGTGGTATATGATTGTGATGGAATACTATTTGTACTATAAGAAATGATGAGCAAGATTCTCTCAGAAAAACCTGAAGACTTACATGAACTGATGCAAAGAGAAATGAGCAAAACCAAGAGAACATTATACACAATAACAGCAATATTGTACAATGATTAGCTGTGAATGATTTAGCTATTCTCAGCAATACAATGATCCAACACAATTCCAAGGACTTGTGATGAAAAATGCTGTCCATATCCAGAAAAAGAACCCCAGGACAGATTATGAATGAAGATTGAAACATACTTTTTTTCTTGCCTTTTTTGGGGGGAGGGAGTCTGTGTTCTCTTCTGCAATATGGTAAAATGGAAATAAGTTTTGCATAACTGCACATAACCTATATCAAGCTGTTTTCCTTCTCACTGAGGAGGGAGAGAAGTGGGGGAGGCAGAGAATTTGGAAGTCAAAATTTAAAAAAAGAATATTTAAAATTGTTTTTATATGTCATTGGGGGAAAAATATTAAATATTTTTTAAAAATAAAATGGCCTCATTTTTTTCAGTAAAGTAACAGGCAAGGTCCACAGCTGAGACATAAGGAAGGAGGTATGGGATGTTAGAGGAAAGAAGAGAAAGTTTGGAATAGGTTCTGCCTTACTGCAGTGTGAGCCTATCAAGACTGGATAACATGAAACTGAAATGTGACTAGTCATCATCATTATGAGATTTCCTCCAGATTCAATCAGCAATTGGAGGAAGCTGATGGTAACAAAAATCCTGAGCTTCAATTTTGCAAAAAAATATAAGGGAGCAAGGGGCTTAATTGTACAGAACACTGTAGAGCTGAAATGACTGTTTGCTTTATGATAACAGGACAGATATTGAAAAAAATCACATCTGGAAAACTAAATTATAAAACATATGATTTTAAACAGAATTTACCTCAAGACAAGTAAGAAATCTTATTTAAAACAAAAGACTCAAATGAAAACATTTACTAAGTAATCCTTGAGAGGTACACAGAATTTTTATAAAACATTTCCAGACCTCAAGGAGGTTATTATAATCTAGTTGAAAATGTGAAATTAAATAATAATTCAATAAGTAAATTGCAGTATGAAATAATAATAGAATAGCTAGGCATATATAATTTGTAAGATGACTGATATGCAGAATACTGCTACAAGAATTAAATAATCAAAGAGATCAATCACTTAAGACTGAGGCATCAGGAAATTAGGAGTTAAGGGAAGAAAACATTCCTAGGTCACAGAATCATAGCTCTAGAGTTAGAGTGGCCTAAGTGATCAAATAAAACAGTCCCTTCATTTTACTGATAAAGAAACTGAAGCCCAGAGAGATTAAATGATTTGCCAAAGGTCACAAAGGTAATGTGTTTGAAGTAGAAACTAAGTTCAAAGTCAGTTTGCTCCTTCTCCTTTACCACAGACAAAGCATAAATAAAAGCATGAAGGTAGGGTTATGGGGTTAGGGAGAGGGGATGACAAGTAAACCAACTGAACTTATATTCCTGCTACTCCTCAAATCAAAAATCTTTAATGGAATAAAGTTCAAATTCCTTTGTCTGGCATTCAAGGCTCTCTATAGTCTGGTATCATTCTTTTTTTCCAATCTAGCCTCATAATCCTTCCTGTATACTCTACAATCCAGTCAAACTAGACCACAACCGTCTTTTGAAAATACCTTTACATTTTTCTTCTTACACATCTTGTTAATGCCATATATGACAGGCTTGCCACGTCCTCCTTCCTACTTTTCACTTGCTGAATTCTTCTTACCCATTCTTTAAAAGCCCCATTCAAGCACTACCACCTCCTTTCTTGAAGTTTTCATTTTTTCAGATCTCTAACCACTCACCACCCCATCAGTCAAATATGGACTTTTTCCCCCAATTCTCACAAAGCACCTTGCTTTGTCCTTCTCTAACTTCTTTATTTATACATACTATATGCCTATCCTGGACACAAGAAGTAAGAAATTTCGCATCTCCTCCACAACAAGGCAAAACTAAATGGGTAAAAGCATATGCCAGAGATATTACAAAGGAACAATCCATATCTGATAAATTATGTGATTAAAAATAGCATGATTCAGATAATGCTTTAACCCCTAATCTTAACAAGCTAGAGAAATGCTGTTATTATCTTCATTTTATAGACAGAGAAACTAAGGATGAAAAAGGTTAAATTATTTGCTTTTTTATCTTTTATCTTTTTATCTTTTAAACGTCAAGAGTAGGATTTGGATGCAGTTCTTCCTGATACCAAGTCTAAAGTTGTCTATCTGCTACACCACACTGCCTCTTCAGTAACAGTCCATGGATCTCAACTTGAGGAAGGTGTCTCTCTTTAAAAAGACCTTAATCCATTACGGGAGTATTTCATTACACCAAGTTCTTTCCACATGTAACTGTATACCTTCTTTCCTTTCATTCTCAATTTCAATGTATTACATTCCAAAACTTATATAGTAGCTGATTAGAACTCAGGACACATTTTTCCACAGATGCGTTATAAAGAGTGGTTAGATTCTCACACCAATTCACAAAAGCCTTAGCTTTTATAGCTTAAGTATATACATACATATATATATATATATATATATATATATATATATATATATATATATATATAGTATAATACTAATCATAATAGAGAACTGAACTCCCATTTAAAACAATATTTCTACAAGAAAATGAGTTTACCAGTCTGTGTCTAAATGCCAGGAATATCTTTCCCTAAAATGATCCAAGTTGCAAAAAAGATAGAACTTCCATGATTTAAGGCAAGGACCTTAGGATTCTTTTGTAAGTTAGAAGGATCTTCAGGGATCATTTAGCTCAAATGTCATTTTATAAATTTAGAAAACTAAGATCCAGAGACAAAATATGACTTGCCCAAAATTTCAAAAAGATCAAGTGGTAAGACAATTTGAATCCAGGTCCTCTGGTTCCAAATTCAGGATTCTTTCCACTATATCATGTTGCTTCTAGCAGAAGGCACTTGGAGATGAAGAAAAGGATTTGGATGGGGACTCTAACAGTATGGGGAGGAGAAGACAGAACATGTGACCAGTGATCTATAGATATTTTTATAAATCTACAGGAAGAATAGAGCTTGAGTGAGGGTAATTAAAGAGTGCAGGTCTCTCAGAGCAGGAAAGGTACAGGAGTAGAATGTTGAAAGGTTTCCTCTTTTCACTGCTTTCTATATCTCCTTGAAGGCTAGATAATGAGTAGGCACAAAGAGAAGATTATCAAATCAGGTAGAAGACTGGACTGTATGACCTTGACTTTCAAGCACTAGCTTCTACTATTCTGGATGCTGCAATTAGAGCTGATAAAGAAGAGGAGGGTAAGAGAGAAGGACAGGGATTCCTACATTTCATTTGTTGTGTTTCCTTTTGCTACTAGTCCCTTTACACATGTAAGAACAAAATGATATTAATGTAATACTATAATTCTTACAAAGGGCTTCACAAATATTATTGCATGAGATCTTCACAATAATCATTTGTAACTGAATGAAAGTACTATCATCTCCACGTTACAAAGTGAGAAATTGAGGCTTAAAACAGGTTAAGTGATTTGCTCATGATCATAGAAGCAGATTCAGAGCCGGAAAGTACCTTAGAAGTTATCTAACCCAATTTCTTCATCTTGTAAAAATGGCAGCCCAAAGAAATGAAGTGACACCCTGTCCTATGTCATATATATAATAAGAAGCAGAGCGAGGGCAAAAATTCAGGTTCTAGATACTATCCAAGCAACAAAAATCTCCCACCCCTCCCTGAGCTGCCCCCACCCCCCACCTCCAAAGTGAAAGCACTTACTTAAGACTGTTAACATTGAAAATATAACACTAACTCACTGCTGGTTCTCTGACCTAAAGTTTAAAGTGGCAATTATTAAAGAAGTTTGTGCAAATATCCCATGCACTCAGTCTACTGTCAGAATTGTTATTTAGCTGAAAAAAAAAAAACACAATAATTCTTCTAATATACTAAGATATCCAATAAGGCACACATCTTAGTAACTGCCAGAATTGAAATTCAAACCCAAGACTCTTATTTTCCAGAGTCAACTGCTTGCTAATCTATTCATAAACTAATTTCTTGGACTTTTCAAGAAGACATCATTTCATCCTCTGTACTTGTATCCCCAACACCAAAGCATAGTGACTAGTAAAAGGTGGGCAGCTAATAACTTGCTGATTGATCAGATTTTTTACCTTAGACTGATGACACTGACCCAACGAGAGCCATGTAGATTTTGATTTCTTTTAAGAATCTTACAGCCTTCAAGTAATTAGTTCACTAAACCAATATAACCAAATGCTAACAACAGACATTCTCCAAAACAAATTATCTCACTGCTGTAACCTAGAAATAAAAGGTACTATTTCAATTTACCAAATGTATAAGCTATTCAATTTCATTAACATCAACTTTCAATTTTTCCCATTTACTAGTTTTTTAAAAAGCATTAATCACAATACTAAATTTACTGCCTTATGATAAAGTTGACAACTGTGTAGTAGCACTTCTCTGACAAGATGAAATATTATTCAGAATAGCTGTCAAACAATAAAATGAAATTCTAACAGTTTTGCTTTTTAGGAAGTAGTATCTTAATAGGTCTCAGTCAGAAGTCATCTTCTGAAATTACTGTTTTTTTTTAAAATCACAAATATTTAAAATACAATTTATAAAATTCCTAATTGCTTTATTTAGTCTTGATTTAGTCTATAGAGAAAATATGAAATGATCCAACAGATAAAAAGAGAAACTAGAGACCTAGGCTGGGGACAAGAGAAGCAAAGGATCCTATCTCTTCCCACTATACTCGGAGTAGGGTCAGGTTCACCTCAGAATTCGGACCCTGCCTCTGAAAGCCAATACAGGACCAGAAGAATCTACCTGGATATTCTAAAAGGGCTAAAAATCTTAAGATACAAGCTACAGAAAAGAGAACCCTAACACTAATCCTACACCTACCCAATTATTTTGAAGGTAAGTAGTTATATGATACAATTAAAAATTAAAGTCTGTTTTCTCTTGGTTTCCATATGAAATGTCCATCAATATACTCTACAATAATGCTCCAGGTTGAATTCAGGGATTATAAAAGAAATTCAGTTTCTCCCAAAAGTAATTACAATTATATGGAAGGCATTACTTAAAAGTACTGGATGCCATTTTTCTACTTAATACAAAACAATTCATACAATTTTTGCATCAAATTATCAAACATTAAGGACAGGAAGTCTATGGAAGGGGGAAAATGAAAGAGAGATAAAGAATACTGATTCTTAGGAAGAAGGGACATTTTCTGATAAGAGATTCCTTATTTCTTGGGTTCACAGGATTTTATTCCATGAAGTCTTTCCTCCCTGGGCAAAGCTGGGCAAAGTCTCTGAATTCCTACACCATCTATTTTGTGTGAAACTTCCAAGACAGCATACCTTGAAGCATTATATAATATGCCTGTAGGCCATTCAACTGGAAATGTACAATGGGCAGTTGGTAAATAGTGATAATTGAATTCTTGGGAAATGATAAGATCACACCTGACAGAAAAGAGGGGAGTCCAAGACAGAGTCTTTGCATACATGCAATTAGGGAGTGGGACAGAGATGTAACATACAAATATATTATGGATATATGGAGCTTTCCAAAGGTAAAATATGCAGAATATGTTGTCTTGGGAGGCAGTAAACTTATAACACTGGAGGTCTGGAGGCTGCTCACCTGTCATAGATGTCATAAAAGATATTTTCATTCAGATATAGGATAGACTAGATTCTATGAGAGGTCTACTCCAATTCTGAATTTCTGTAATATTTACATGGAGAAATGCCTCTGGGTATTGTGCACAGTTCTGATTTTTAATTAAACTCCCAATCTCCTGCTATTTTTTGTCTTTCTTATGTAAACATTTAAATCTTACAATAATATATGAATAAATGAAAAAGCATGTATTAAGTATTTACTATGTGTCAAGCACTATGTTACATGCTAAAAATGCAAAAACAAAATTGACAACAAAATTGAAGACAAATCTCTGCCCTTCAGGAGCTTACATTCTAATGGGACAACACATATCACTAATAATTATTTTTCAGTTTTATTTATGGTTTATGTATTGTAATAGATTCTTTTATACCATACTTAAAAAGTTGTGGTTGGTAAAAGTATGTGGTAAGGGCTGGCAGATACATAAAATACATTCTCCTACTGCTTATTTCCCCTACTCCTTATTTCCAAGAGAAAAATGGAAACACATTAGCAGCTGAACAAATTGTTGCATATGGTATTGTGCTCCAAGAAACGATAAAAGGGATAGTTTCAGAAAACCTGGGGCTTATATGAACTGATACAAAGTGAAGTGAGCAGAACCAGATTAATTTATAAAGATAAAACAACTTGAAAGACTTAGGAACTCTTGATCGACACAATGACCGAACACAATTCGAAAGGACTCATGATGAGCCATACTATTCACCTCAAGATTTAGAATGCTGATGGACTCAAGGTGCAAAAGTTAGTATATTTTCTTTCATTTTCTTTCTCTTTCCTTCTTTCTGACATGGCTATTGCAGGAATCTGTTTTACATACTTGCAATGGGTTTTGTTTTCCTTGCCTCAAAGTGTGGGGGAGAGTGAGGATAGGAGAGAATTTGAAACTAAAAATAAAATAAAATTGAATTTGAAAAAAGAATGCATTATCAGAAACTTGGATGAATTTAATGACTAATATTGAATCTAGAAGGACAGGGATTGTTTCAGTTTTTCATATTTATATCCCCACTGTCAAGCATCTCTACAACATAATAGGTACTTAATGCTTATTGATTAATTGCTGATGAAAACACACCACTCTTTCCATTAGAGATGGCAGACTACAAAGGTGGAATGAGGGAATTCCCTCATACTGTCAAATTTAACTATTTTGCTAAGTTATGTGTCTTTGTTACTAAGGAGGCTTGAGGGGAGTGATGGTATTCAGAAATAACAGAAATGTAAAGAAACTTTTAAAATAAGAAATATACTGTGGGAAATTTAAAATAGTAATAGTAGTCTAATTAAACATCAAAATTATACAATACTCAAAGTCAATAGGAACTTAATGCTCACTGAATGAAAACACATTTATCAATCTATGTCCAATTTTCCCAGACAGCTAATGAATAACTAAATATGAGTAACTAATATTCATTAGTATATACTTATATGAATATAATGTAGAGGAAGGGTTCTCAACTTTTTTTGTTTCAGACTCTGGCAGTCTGGTGAAGCTTATGGTGGTGCCCTTTCAAAATAATGTTTTTAAATAACCAAAGAAATGTAAAACTTCAGTTGGAGGTTAGTAAAAATAAAGATTTTTTTTTCTATCTTAGTTTATGAACCTCCTGAAATCTAACCATGGACCTCAAGTTAAGAAGCTCTGGTATAGAAAGAGAAGAAAAAAGGGCTTGAAGACAGGAAACAGAGAAAGAGCTCAGAAAACCAGAAGTGTCTTAAAAACCTAGAGTGGACAAAGTAACCAAAAGAAGAGAGTGATTAATGGTGCCAAAGGCAGTAGGAAGGAAGGATGAGGACTGAAAAAGGACCATTAGAGTTGATGACTGAGAGGTCACTGGTAACTCTGGAGAAGGTACTTTCAATTGAATGATGAGGTTTTAGAAGCCTGGTTGCAGAAGATTTATAATCAAGTGAGAGGAATAGAAGCACCAGTTTAAGATGGCTTTCTCAAAGAGCATACAAAGGGGAAGAGGGATACAGGGGTCCAGCAAGTTGAAACAGTCAAATCAACTGAAGATCTCTTAAGAATGAGAGAGTCTCCTGAGTGTGTTTCTAGGCAGTAAGGAAGTAGCCAGTAAATAAGGAAAATAATTGTTAAAAACAGTGAGATTCCTATAGCTTTTAAATGTATTTTATTTTAATACAACTGAAGTTAATAAATATAGTGATGCCAATAATTCTCCATATAGAATTTTCCACAGTACCTACACTTTTCATACCATATATTGAACCAATTTAAGACCAAACATATTTTGCTGTTCTCAAAATAGTCATAACTGGAAAATCCTAATAACTTGTTAAAATGGAATACATTATACAATTTTATTTCTCAAGGCATCAAAATATGAAAGCAACAAATTAGGACAGTGCTTTTTGTCAAAGGCTAAAAGGCTGAAAGTTTTTGGAAAAAAACTTGCAACTTTATATTTCCCATGCTGAATGCCCAACACTTCTACCATTTCAGGAAACAATGTTTGTTAGTTCAAGTGTGAATTCACAGCTGTTAATAACCACACACAGCCAGTAATCAATAATAATTTGATGTTGACTTGAACTGTTAGAGATTCTTAGCAGAGGCTCCCAGTGATGTGGCCTGTGCTAGTTCACATTTTTATAAATAACATGAATACATAGTTGGTATGCTTATCAAATGTGAAGATTACACAAATTTAGAAGAAGGCAGTCAACATAATGGACAATATCTAGGATCCAAAAATATGTCATTTGACTTAATCAAAAAAGATGAAATTTTAAAAAGACAAATTATAAATTCTTAAATGTAGATTTGAGAAATCAGCTTCACAAGCACAAGATGTGGTAGGTTAGCTAACTGCTTGGAAAAAGATCTGAAGATTTTATTGGACATAAGTTCAATGACAGGTCAGTCAATGAACATTTATTAAGCAGTTGATATGTATGAGGCAAAAGTGCTAAATGCTGGGGATGCAAAGAATGGTAAAAGACAGTCCATAACATCAAGGAGCTCACAATCCAGTGGAGACAACATACAAATGTGTATAAACAAGCTATATGTTGGATAAAAAAGGAAATAATTAACAGAAGAAGGCACTAATATTAAAAGGAACAGGGATAGGCTTCCTGTAAAAACTGAGGTTTTACCTGGAACTTGAAAGCCAAGGAATCCAGGAGGCAGAAATGAGGAAGAAGAGCATTCCAGGCATGGGGGACAGCCAGAGAAAATGGTTGGGGCCAAGAGATGAAGTGTCTTGTTCAGGTAACAGCAAGAAGGTCTTGTCACTAGATAGAAGAGTAAGTGGTAGGGTGTAAGGTTTAAAAAGACTGGAAAGGTAGGGAGGGGCTAGGTTATGAAGAACTTTGACAAATTGAGCATTTTGTATTTGATCCTGGACGTGGTAGGGAACCACTGTAGTTTATTGGAGGGCAGGGGAAGTGACATGATGAGAGAGCCACATTGGTGGCTGAATAGAGGATTATAAAGGGACTACAGGTTATGGTAAATAAGAATTGGTTAAACTTAAATGTTTAGCTTAAACTTAGTAGGTTCATCATAATGATCTTTAAACCTATGAAAGTCTGCCCCCTTGCAAAGGGATGTCTAGTTCTTTTCATGCATCATTAGAAAAAATGGGTGGATGCTGCAGAGACATGTTTTGGTTTTATTTAAGGAAAATATGTGAAAATGGAATGTACTGTCTTAGGAGATAGTGAGATCCCCATCATAAAAGATCCTGAGAAAGAATGAAATGACCATTCAGTTGGAGATGGTATGAACTAGGTCCAGGGGTTCATATTCTGATTGAAATGGCATGGCCTCTGAAGCCACTAACTCTGAGGCCCAGTGATCCCAAAAAAAGTTTATTTAAAAATCAAATTAAAAAACAAGGATACTCCAAATTACTGAGTACTTATGCTAAAAGTATTTGACTATGATGAACCATAATCAAAAAGCTATTTTTTCCTTAATTTCATGAATCTCTGTAAATTGATGAAGAGTAAGTAAACAGTAGCAGGAAAGCATAACTGTCCACAACAATGTAAATAAAAATAAATAAGTAAAACTAAGGTCAGCATCCTTATAATTACCAACCTCAATCCTGGGGCTAGTTGAGAAAATATCCCTCTCTCCTATTCTTTACAGAGATAGGATGAAATGGGTAGGAATATGCATATACTGTAAGAGATTAATAATGTATTGATTGGTGGTCTCCCTTTTTTTCCTTCCTTTCTTTTTCAACTCTTATTACAAGGAATGGCCCACTAGTCAGGGAACAAGAGAACAGGGGGAAAAAATCAATAAAAGTTTAAATAAAGTTATCTTTATTAAATCTTAATATGATGAGGATATCGTTGATATATGCTAAAACAGAAGGAAGTTATCGATTTTGTTTATTTATATTTTGACAAGATGGTTAGGTAAGGCCCCTATTAATCAATAAGAATAGGCTCTAAATAAAAAGTTTCATTTGAGAAAAACATCAATATTATAATATTTCAATCCTTTAATAAATTTCCATCATACAGAACAGAAAGACAAAATGGAGAAACATCATTTTCTGCCATTTTCAAAAACACAAAAGAGCTGAACACCAAAGAAGTACTTACAACAATTTTAATGATACTTAAGTACAAGAGGGAAATAGACACCCTTTTTATTTTTCAAAATTAATCATAATTAACTAGTAAGATTAATGGAACTTTAATTCACATCTATATTTAATTCACATCTACTTAAATATATAATTAAATATTTGATTTAATACAATAATTTTAGACCTGCAAAAATTATATTGTTATTGAGTTTCAGGTCACACTCTGTGACCCTATTTGTGATTTTCTTGGCAAAGACACTGGAGTGGTTTGCCATTTCCTTCTCCACCTCATTTTCCAGATAAGAAAACTGAGGCAAACAGGACTAAATGACTTGCCAGGAGTCATATAGCTAAGTAAAGTATTTATGGCTAAATAGGAACTCAGGTCCTCCCGACTCCAGGCTCTGTGATCTATCCACTGCTCCCATAAAAAATGTTTGGTGAATTAAACTCAACTGTGAAATATCATATTATACTCCTGTGGGCAATTTGATCCTCCATAACATATCCAAACATAAATATAATCCCAAACTTCTACTTGCCAAACACCCCTCCTTTCTTTTTCATATCACTATATCATTACTTCTCAAAATCTTTTTAGCTCACAATTAACATCTAATATCTTCCCATAATTCATAATATCCCTTAAATTTACTATAAATTGAAGACAGGGACCTCCCCATCAGCCCAGAATAGTGTTCTGCATACAATTTTTGTTATTGTTCAGTCATTTCAGTCATATCCAAATCTTTGTGACCCTATTTGGGGTTTTCTTGGCAAAGACACTGGAGTAGTTTCCTTCTCCAGCTCATTTTACAGATGAGGAAGCTGAGGCAAACAAGTGAAGTGACTTGCCCAGGGTCATATAGCTAGCAACTGTCTTGAGGCTGGGTTCAAACTCAGGTTGTCCTGGACTATAGGCCACTGTGTCACCTAGTGCTCATAAAAAAATGTTTGGTGAACTGAACTCAACTGTGAAATACAGTATTATGCTCCTGTAGGATATCTGATCCAAATCCCAACACTATGAAATACTATCCCCATGTGACAACCTGCTAAGTGCTCAGATCTCATTTCTTAGTCCACTGTCTTTCTACTACACTTCCTCTCCCTTCCTAAGACTTTTAGAAAAATAACTCACCCCCTACACAGTTTATATTTTCACCTAAAAATTGTGTTCATAGGTTATTTCCAAAATCCAGTTGTATAAATTCTCTCACTGTATCCTAACATCCTCAGAAGGTTAATAGCATCTATGCCCATTTTATTAGTAGTCAGAAAATTTTGACCATTTGACTTAGGAAGTTGTAAAACAAATCTGATTAAGTCAGAATTGGTCTTTGCAATTTCAAGCGCAATACTTTAACCTAACCCTTATATCTCATCAAACCTTACATAAGTTTTAAGGTTTCACAATTGATAATGGCCAACCTAAATCTTCTGCCTTTTATTCTCTGAGCAACCAGTGTGAGATCCATTTAAAAGTGCAATCTCAGCTTCATAGCAAATTGCCAAGGCAGCTGTTCAAAAAAGCCAATTAAATAGAAGGGGTGTGATGAACACTTAGGCATTAGCCAAGAACTGCTCCAGCAGAAATACCCTAGAGAATAAGATTTTAAAAAAAGGAAAGGGCAGAACAGAATAATTCACCAACTGGGAATAAAAATTAAAATAATGAAGTTTTAAAAGAACAGAATTTCTCCTGAGGACAAGTTATTATAAACATGTACCACCAAAATAGTCAAAGAAAGTGTAAAAGGAATATATCTGGTACATAAAATATCTAGAGAAGGTTAAAAGGGAAGAGGGAAAAGAAAACCTTTAATGAAAATTATCTATCAATAACCCCTGAGCAGGTGACAACTTTCAAAGGGGGAAAGATTTAGTCTGGTTTTCCCACCAGTAATAAAAAGTGAGTTCTTTCAAGAACAGAGTTAGTTCAGCAAATAACAATGAAAAGAGAATTTTGACAGTTTTGACATATTAATCATAGTAGAAATTGCCATTAATTCAAGAACATATTCACTCATGAGTTGGTACTCTTGCTATCAGACAGGATCATTTGAGAAAATAAAACCTATTAAGATATTCCAACATAAAATGACTCATTTTGAACTCTCAAGTTTTCATGACTGACAATATTATCACTTAAAAAAGCAAAACTCCTCTCTCTCTTAAAGGATGGCAGTGATAAAGTAAAAAGCACTATTATCTCTTTTCCTTTAGAACAACCATTTCCACCTACTATTCAGTCATTCACAGAACCATCCCACTTATACTCAAAAGCAAAATGATAGAACCAGGCAGCTAACATTACTTCTGGAAGGACAAAGTTTACTGCCAACATTATTTAATCACTTATTCAAAAATTTGGAGGAAAGAGAAAGAAGTATCAGAATCTATGTAGAATGTTGTTCCACTAAACATGCATCCAGAAAACTGCATTCAGAAAACGCCAAAA
This sequence comes from Gymnobelideus leadbeateri, assembly GCA_011680675.1. Classification (NCBI taxonomy): domain Eukaryota; kingdom Metazoa; phylum Chordata; class Mammalia; order Diprotodontia; family Petauridae; genus Gymnobelideus; species Gymnobelideus leadbeateri. The sequence goes on along the minus strand of WOXC01011850.1, from coordinate 289,527 downwards.
TTAAAAATTATGTTGAGTTTCTACTACATTGATCTTACAATGTAACTGATTTTATGCTGTAATGACATTTATAATTGAGTCTGCCCCTGTCTAAAACTACCTATGTCCTTCCCTGAGTTAAGTTCAGGAATTTAGCTTTCCCTCTGAGTTAGTTTAAAGTTATAATTAAAAGAAAAGTTGTTATTACTCTTAGTGGTAGCCCCTAGGATAGTTCCAGGACATCTGTTTATTAACTTGATACCATCCCCAAAAGATTATGCTGTCAGTCTTACCAGTCCTTGAGCAATCAAGGTAGATTTTATCTCTTCTAAGGAGACAGAAAGTCCAGTAGTTTTAACCCCCTACCAAAGATTACAAGATTAAGATGAGTCCCATAAAACAATTAATATTCTTTAACTGTCAGTGAGGGGAGTAGTGATTAGTCTCATCTAAATGCCAGCCCACCTTTCTTAGTATAGCCTGCTTTGTTAACAAGTATACACATCACTATAAAGTGATTTTGCTCAAAGTCTATACCTCAGGTCTACCTTTATTAAATTTACTTGAGACTGGGGTGGCTAGGTGGCGCAGTGAATAGAGCGCCGGCCCTGGAATCAGAAGGACCTGAGTTCAGAGCCGGCCTCCGACACTTAATCCACACAAACAAAAACCTAGCAGTGTAACCTTGGGCAAGTTACTTAACCCCAATTGGCCTAAAGGGGCGGCTAGGTGGCGCAGTGAGTAAGAGCGCCGGCCTCGGAGTTGGGATGACCCGAGATCAGATCCGGCCTCAGAAAAGGAGCACCCACGCATAAATAATGACTAGCCGTGTAACCTTGAGCAAGTTACTTAACCCCAATTGCTTTAAAAAAAATAATTTACTTGAGACAATTATTTGTATACATTATTGGCAATTTCTACTGTCAGATTGGGTCACCATATCAAATTGTCAAAATTCACTTTTTAAAAAGCTAAGTCACCAAGAAACTCTTCCACAAATCTTTAATCATTTACTCCATTGACTTCTAGAAAACATTCATTCCATGCTCTCTCCATTCTACTTTTCCCCACTGGTTCTGACTGCAGACTAATAGTAAGAAATAATAAAAGCGGCCAAATTTGTAGTCAAAGGCTTTCGAAGAGTCATAATTTATAAAAAGATCAAGTCCAGAAAGAAATTCTTTTAGGGGTGCAGATCTTCCATTAAAACCACCCCTTGGCTGACTTAGAGAGAACTTAATTCTGGTCCCTGTATTCTTCTAATCCAACTGCCCAAACTTAGAAACATCTATCATAAACAAACAAATGTCCCCAAACCAGGAGTTAACTTTAATGCTGAAGCTGTTAGTATTCCCCCTACCCAATGAACATTGTCCATGAAAAATTTCCTGTTTCCATTCCTCTAGGACTCCACTGGTGCCTTCCCTGCCCTCCTGTGGCCCAACAGAGGAGGAGTTCTAAGTATACTCTTAATATTATTTTCTCTTAGTATTGCATTGTAGGGAGGACTCAGTGGTATATTCTTTGAGATGTTAGAAGGAAGGGAGTGAATTCCTGGCATATCTAAAAATTCCTAATATATAATTAAAGGTGGCCAGATTCCAGAATTCCCAAAAGATCACTGAACCAATAACATAGTATAAAACATTTCTATGGAAAAATGTTTTCAAGTTCCAAGTAAACTATGAAACATAAGCTGTTGGTAAGCTGGCAATCATTTAAATAAGTAATATCAGTAGATTGTAAACTAGTGGTCAGGAGTAATATTTTATTTATCTCTGTATCTCAGTGACTTATGCAGAGAAGGCATTAAAATGTTTGTAGAATTAAGCTAAACAGAATCCCATTCAAGGGATGAATGAGCTGAGCTGAGATACTCAGATGCTCAGATATATTTTGCAGTTTACTCAGTTATTAGGACTGAGATATAATAAAATTAGTCATTCTAAAGAGGCCTTTTAAAAAGGTTATTTTTATGATTTATGATTATGATTAAATATTATGATTTATGATTAAAAAGGTTATTTTATGATTAATAAGATCTACCCTTAAAATTTTGTAAGCCCTAACTTTTCCATGTTACTGGGCAGTGAATTGAGGTCTCAATCATATTTGTCCTAGTGTTTGCAAGGAGTTTAAAAAAGCCTTTTTGAGAATAGTGGACTCTGATTTGGGCATGCACCCCGACAGTCCCGCGGTAATAAAATCCACTTTTTAAACTTAATCTTGGGGATCTTCTGTCTCACTTTTATTGGGGTACAACATTTGGAGGCCCCAGTGAGATATGGGATGTTCAGTGGCACCCCAAAGATCCCCAAACAAGAAGAGCTCTTGGCCTCCGGAGGTAGGCATCTGCTAGCCCAGAGCCCTAGTGGGGCTAGCCACTGATGACATTCCAGGGCCCCAGGTCTTGAGGAGGGAAGATTGCGCCTGCCTCCTGACTCCAACTTGTTCCTCATTCGGCTTTTCATGGATCCAGGACCTCTAGTTTGGGGGGTCTACAGGCCACTCAGTAAAACTCCTCCTGACCTCCTGATCCCGATCCCGATCCGAGTTCCACCTCAGCTTACCTGTTTCAGCCTGGGGATTCTGTGCTGGTAAAAAGAAATTCATGGTCTGGATCCCCACTACACCTACTGCTGTCAAAGTGGACTCTATTCCCACATGACTCCATTACACAAGAGTGAAACCTGCTATCACCTCAGAATGGAAAGCAGAAGTCCATGAGGACCCCCTTATTCGATCCTCTCTGACCCCCGTTTTACTTCCTTGCGCGGTCTCCCACAATCCCCATGCCCCCAGACCAAGCTATACCTGGGTGGTAACCACAGGAAATGGACAATCCTGGACTTTTCCAGAAACTGGAACACACAGCTCCTGCTCAACTCCCTGTTCCCCAGAATTGGACTATTTGGGGCCCTACCAGCCTGCTCTGTTCAGATACAGGATGCCCATGTACCTGTGCTTGCGTCACAGCTTACCACCTCCCCTCTCCTAGTCCTGGTGCCTCCCTGTGCTACTGGGCAGGCAGTAGTGAGGGATTGGACCTATTGTTCTGAATCCATACAATTGGGTCTGACCTCTAGCAACCCATGCCCAAATCTCACCATTCAAAACCCCTCTGACTCAGCCTGGGGAATCCCTGTTTCTCGGGTCCTAGGAATCATAGTTCCTGATGAGGAAGGGGGGGGGGGGGGCAAGTGCCAAGAAGCCTCCCGTGCCCCTCCCCCATCATCATCACATTGCTTAGCTATCCCTGCCCCAATAGGGAACCCCGATGTCCAAATCACAATACCAGCTGTCACCACATTGGCCCCAGTCTGGTACACCGCACCCCACCCCCCATCTTCAAAGATTCAGGAATCTCGAAATTATCAGGTCCCCTTAATTACCCTTCTGTCAGCTGTTCATAAAACACTTAACAGCTCTAACCACATGTTGGGAAAAGATTTCTGGATTTGTGTTGAACCCCAGCCTCCTTACTATGTAGGGATGGCACTAAATGCCTCAGTCACCCCTATTTCCAACACAGAGAATTGTGATTAAGACCACCCAAGGCTCTCCCTCGGGGATGTACAGGGAACAGGTTTCTGCCTCATATCATCCAGCACCCCTTTATCCAGCTCTCAGTATAGCTCAATTTGTAAAAAAAAAAAAAAACACGTGATACAGGCCAGGCCTCTAGCTCAGACTACTTCCCCACCCCTCTAGGAGCCTGATAGGCATGCCATGATGGCCTTACCCAGTGTGTCTCTGCTACAGTGTTCCTCAGACAACACACTGAGGGCCCCCTGTGTATCCTAGTAGCCATAATTCCCCAGGTCACCCTTCTCCCTGGTGAACAAGGTTGGCATTACTTTTCTCAGAAGGGCAACTGAGCCACCACCTAAGGCAGGCAGTACCACTCCTCATTCCCATCTCAGTGGGCTTGGGCCTTGTGGGTTCTGCAGCTACTGGGATGGCAGCCTTGATTAAAGGGGAGGCCAACTATCAGGCCTTAAGTACACAGGTAAATATTGACCTCTCCCACATAGAGCAGTCCATCTCAGCCCTGGAAAGACAGGTGGACTCTCTGGCAGAGGTGGTTCTTCATAACTGCAGAGGTCTTGACCTTCTTAAAACAGGGTGGCCTGTGTGCAGTCCTTGGAGAGGCTTGTTGCTTCTATGCAAACAACTCTGGAGTGGTGAGGGAGAGTCTAAAGTTGGTAAACCAGAATACTGCTAATAGCCAGTGGGAGCTGGAAAATTCTGAGAATGGGTATCAGTCCCTGTTCCCCTGAACATCCCCCTAACTCACTAAATTGATATCAGCCTTGGTATTAGTATTGGTACTAGCCTCTCCTCCTCCTGATCATAGCCATAATTGTAGGACCCTATCTCATTAATTGCTTTCTACAATTTGCCAAAACCCTTGTTAACTCCATTAATGTTAATTATCAGGGACCCCCACCATCCTTTAGGAACAGAATTGGGTAATCTAGATGTAATCCCTAGATGTGAACCCAGCCAAGTCAAAGGTTTGACATACCTACAAGGAAGAGTAGGGAAGGTTGGACACTTCTCCATTTGCCCTTCCCTTCATTGATTTGTAAAGCAGGCAACTTAACCTTCCCTTCCCTTCCCTTCCCTTCATGGATTTGTAAAGCAGGCAACTCAACCTTCCCTTCCCTTCACTGATCTGTAAAGCAGACAACTCAACCTTCCCTTTCCTTCATGGATTTGTAAAGCAGAGAACTCCACCTTCCTCTCCCTTAATTGACCTGTAAACAGGTAGGACCTCCACCCCCTTCCTTTCCCTTGATAGATTTGTGGCCAGGAGTTCCAGCCTAGGGTTTCTTGCTGGTGGGAAATTCAAATGTATACTGACCAATCACAGATTGTAGTTTCAAATGTACACTGACCAATCACTGTAATTTCAGCTTATGTAACCTGGCTATGGAACCTCTATAAAATCGGCATAATGTCTGTGCCAAAGCACTGTCTGATTTGGGCATGTACCCTGACAGTCCTGTGGTAATAAAATCCACTTTTCAAACTTAAAAAAAAAAAAAAGAGAATAATGGCCCTACTACCCACAGATACCATTCCATGTGTAAGTGGGCTGGTTCTCCATCTGGGTAAGTCTACAAATTAGGCTCCTAAACTTTCATAACAGAATGTCAACTCTTGCCTCCCCCATATTTAGAATTTAAAGCATATGGATCCCTACTCAATGAACAAAACAGATTACTGTCACTTCCATGATTCCAGGAGAATTCAAACATGAACTGACTGCTTTCTGACGGTCTCACTTTGAAACTACTGATATTTGAGAGACATAGGTTAACAAAGATGTTAAAAAGCACTATCCCTTTATTAAGTTAAATCATCAGAAAGTAAAATACCTCCAAATTATCTCAGCTCCACAAATATATAGTTAATAAGTGTTATTTATAACTTCAGCTTGCGATAGAAAGAAGAAATGTCCATCTGAAGGTGACTTTTGTAGACCTTCCATTCTATTACTCAAAGCCTGGATCACTCATTTAACTTAATGCCTCAGAAAGTCTGTATTTTCAGACAAACTTGTATACTTTCTTTTATCAATTAGAATTTTACTAAGTTGTTTTTTTTTTTTAGTTGCCAGGAAATCCGGATCTAAATTCAATTCACAACTTCTGTAATTACTTCATTAACTGGAGGGTCAAAGGGCAGAAAATAAGAGTGACAGTAGGACAGGCTTACAGGGATTAGTATGGGTAGAGGAAGCAGCAGTAGTTATTGTGTATGTCTTAAAATCTGTATCAAAAAGCAAAGATTATGGCCAGAATAAAAATTCACAAGTGATGATTTCACTCACTCCAAGAATTACTATAATAGAATTTTTAAAAAAATGTTAATTCTCCTTTCAAATCAATAACCCTAGAAATGTGGCAGATATAATCGAGTCCAAACAAAGGACAAAAAGGTAGTCTACTGGGTAAGAGAATGCCATCTCTGGTGAAATAATTACTATTTACTGAGGTCTAACAAATTTGTTTTAAAAACAATGCAATATTTATTTCAAAAAGAGTAACAACAACAATAATAATATCTCACTAAGCTCACAGAAATTTAACCTTTGTGATGGTCTTTCTGTTCAATGATCTCATTAGGGTATTATTACCCCTACTGGCCTAGGGTCACAAGTCAGAAAAATAACAAAAATAACCAAAGATATTAAATTACACAAAACCTAGGTGAACAGACTTTTTAAAATGATGATTCAATTTTCGGTAGCAGTGGATAATAGCTTTTACACCGATAACATGAAAACACTAGAAATTAATACCTTGCTATTCCTTCAACAAAGCATTCTACATCCTGACTGGGAATTTTCACTAGCTGTCTCTGCCTCCTCCACCCGTTCCTGCATTGCCTGGAATGTTCTCTTCCTCTTCATCTCTATCTTCTGGCTTCCTTCAAGTCCCAGCTAAAATCTTACCTTCTACAAGAAGCCTTTCCTGATCATCCTTAATTCTAGTGTTCTCCTCTGTTGATTATTTCCAATTTATCCCCTGTATAGCTTGTTTGTACATAGGGGTTACACGATTTCTCCCCATTAGACTGTGAGAGCTCCTAGAGCCCTTCTTTGCCTCTTTTTGAATCCCCAGCACTTGGCACAGTGTCTGGCACATAGGGGTATTAATATATGCTAACTGACTGACTGCTAAGAATATCATAAATAAGGGAAGGCAAAATGTTAATGTATTTTAGACCCATAACATACATCCCTGAATAAGTTTATGTAAGCCTCCTTACCTGAAATTACAACTAATCAGTGAACATTGATGGTGAATAGCAGTTGTCTATTGACTTTGCTCAGTTACAAAATTACTTGGTATTAAGTCAAAATGCTTAATGATGTTTGAGTCATCTTCCCAGAATTAAAAAAAATAAAGAAACTTGAAAACCAAGGTGTTCTGATCATATGGTTCTAGGTTTGAAAAATTTTGAAAATGAACATAATTTTAAAAGGTAAACAAAAGCTGAGCATTAAAAGAATACTATCATAGTGTTCCTATATAATATCAAGTTTGTTCCTATCAGAGAGGTCTTTTCACTTTCGGGTGAAGAAAGTGTTTCAAGACAGGGTTTGTTATTCCCCCCTCATATTCCCTATTTTATAAAGAAGGGGCTCAGGCAATTTTTAAGAATATTTTTTATAGATCAGACCTGAAATGATTACTGTTTCCATTGCACTACATTCTTGATTTGATTCTAATTACCATATGCCAGTTCAAAAAGCAATTACACAGAGCAAGACTGAAAACAGAATCTTTATTTACTATTATCATAATAAATTATTTACCAGTAAAGTAGCAAAAAAAAAGCATAATTTTATGACAAAGCAAAAGAATAGCTTTTTTTATTTTTTACTAAGTTTTTAAGTGGTAGTCAATTGTACATGAACTATTTAAACCTAACATTAAAAGAAAAATTTAGATTATTTTTAGGGGGCTACTTGTTCTACAAAGAGAATTACCATAAAGTATTTCTGTTCTTTGCCCTAATATTATAGTATTCACTTGCCTCTTTTCTAAACACTAATAGCTATTATACTGTTAGATTTCCTTCCCCCCCATCCCAATTCTCTAAAAGTGATTCTCTACCACTTGTCTTATTTAAACATTATTACTGAAAAGTAGAGGTATCAAATTACATAAAAATAAGCTACCAAAAAGTATGAATACTAAATAGAATTTTTAAAAAATCTGTCCCCAAATTCAACTATTTCAGTAACAGTTAAAAAGTGCTGATTTAGTTTATTTATGCAAAAATTTATCACATTACACTTGATAACCATTTTTGTAAAGTATTATCAAAATTTAAAAGATGAATTGTTTTCCTATAGCCCTTGAGGGCCTAGATTGCTATCTCCCTCTTTTCTTCCTAGAATAAAATGGACAAGGGGAAAAAAGAATGCATTGTTGAGAACTGTGAGGTTTCAGGGCAAGATGAAGAAATGGTTAATTTATCATTTTAATGCTACTAAATTAAGTAATTTTTTTTGTTAATAGAAATAATACCACTTCACAAATCAATAAAATAACAGGTATTAAGCATAATTTTAAGTCAATGTCATTTTTATATTTATTTTTAGTATTTTATAAACTCTAAATCTGCAAAATCCCTATTTACCCTCTATTAGAGAAAACATGAGATTGAACTCAATCTCACCATTATTATCTCCATTTTAATCTCCAAAAACAGTGAAGATTAAAAAAGCAGTTTATTTTCAAACTCTAATACTGGGAATAGTCAGCCAAATAGTACTTACCTTATAATAATCAAGTACTACATTTCTAAGATACGCAAAATCCCTTTTTCCTCCAGATATGGATTCAATGTCATGTCTTTGCCTTTATGAGGCACCCACCCCCTTTTTATAAAGCTACAAGCATCTGGATTTATTTAAAATAGGCCATCAGGAATAGAGTAGTACTGTTTGCCTCAGGATGCTGGTAAAGCCTACTTATTTATTGCAAGCTGGCTAATTTTCTCACAAAGTAAAAAAAAAAAGACAATCAGTAAGTGGTTTTAAACACTTATCATGTGCTTATCACCTTGACAGCACCATGGGACACAAAAACAAGAGAAACAGTCCCTGTCTTTAAGGAACTTAAAATCTAATCTGGGCCACATTTGGATATGTAGGTATACATAAAACAGATACAAGGTACTTGAGGTGGAGAAAGGCAATAGAAGTTGGGTTGATAAAAAAAAAAAAAGTCCCAAACAGTAGATGATGCTTGAGATCAAAGAAAACAATTCACTCTCCCTTCCCCAAGTAATTCAGAAGGTCCTGGAAATGGTGTAGGGAACTACGAGTTAAGTGTTCTTTCTATTCCTAGGCTTGCTACTAACTTAGTTCTTAGGCAAGCTGGACTTTAGTGTTTCCTCCAATGTGAAAAGAAGAGCTGGCCTGGAGACCACTTTCTAGCTCCAATACTCAGAACTCCAGCCCATATTCTCCACTCACCTTTATACATTAGCACCCACTCATTCAATTCAATTAACATGTGGCCAGTTAACAAGAGAGCTTCTTGAGAGAAGGAACTGCCTTCTGCTTCTCTTTATATCAGCCAGTACTTGACCCAGTGTCTGGCACACAGAAGGAGCTTAATAAATGCTTCTTGGCCGACTTTTGTATCTCTAGCACTTAGCATAGTGCCAGGCAAATAGTTATTGTTGTTACCCAGTCATGTCCAACTCTTCCTGACTGTATTTGGGATTTTTTTGGGGAGGAAAGCAGGGTGATTGGAGTTAAGTGACTTGCCCAAGGTCACACAACTAGTAAATGTTCCGTATTTGAGGCCTCATTTGAACTCAGGGCCTCCTGACTCAGGGCCGGTGCTCTACTCACTGTGCCACCTAGCTGCCCCTGGGATTTTCTTGATAAAGATAGTGGAATGGTTTGTTATTTTCTTCTCCAGCTCATTTTGCAGATGAGGAAACTGAGGCAAACAAGGTTAAGTGACTTGCCAGCCAGTGAGTGTCTGAAGACTGATTTGAACTCAAGTCAACTCCAGGCCCAGAGATCTATCCACACTGCACTAACCTAGCTGTCCCCCTACAGCAGGGACTTAATAAATGGTACTTGGCTGACTATCCACAGTGCCCAGCACATAGTAGGTGCTTAACAAATGCTACCTGACTGGAAGCTTATCCCAGTGCCTGGCCACAGAAGGGTCTTTATAAACGCTGCTTGGTCCAGTAACAGCCTAAGCCCTCCCAACAAGGGATTTGTGCTGGAAGCTTTAGCTTAGCCCATGCCACAAGTCCTCCCCATCCCTGGCAGGCGCTTTCCCCCCTCTTCTCTCCGCCCCTGCCTCGTCACGCTCCTCCGTCCGAATTCCTTCCCTGGTCTTCCTGACTAGCTCTAGCTTTCCCACCACCACAGATGTTCAGGAAAATCCCCAATCCTCCTGGAGATGACCCCCTCACCCTCCTTCTGCACATCACAGACACAGACGCGCGCGCGTACACGTACACACACACACACACACACACACACACACACACACACACACACACACACATACACACACATACACACCTAGACAGACACACACACACCACAGACACACACATACACACACACACCACAGACACACACACACACACCACAGACACACACATACACACCTAGACAGACACACACATACACACCTAGACAGACACACACATACACACCTAGACAGACAGACAGACAGACAGACAGACACACACACACACACACACACACAGAGGAACACGAGAAAGCAGAGGGAAGCCCTACCTGGCCCCGGCTTCCGGGCTCCCCTCAGCCCCGCCCCCTCCCGAGCAGACGTTTCGGACGGTCAGTCAGTCAGTCCAGTTCCAGTCAATCACACAAGCCACAGGGACATCCAGGGCCTCTCCCATCCCCTCTCCCCACCGGTGACCAGCTCTGGCTCCGGCCCCGACCCCTCACTCACGGGCAGGCATGTTGGTCCCAGGACTCGCTCGCCTCCTGAGGGCTCAATGAGGACGGGTGATCCAAAGGCCGGAGGACACCATGATGACGGACCGGCGCCGAAGGGAGCTCCCAGGAGACCTGGGGGTAGCCTCCTGCCAGGACCCAGAGGGCGGGAACCGGCGCCGCTCCAGGGGCACCGCTCTAAGAGTAAACCGGCGCCGCCACCGCCAACGCTGCCCGCACCCCCCTCCCACTCCCGGCTCCTCAGCTCGCCAGCTCCCTGGCTCCCAGGCTCGAGAGCGGAGCGGTGTCACTGTTCGCTGACGTCAGCGCGTCTCCGGCGTGGGCGGAGACCCGCCCCCTCCCACTCCGGGGCCAAGAGAGGGCGGGACGTCGTACTCCAAAAAGGGCTTGTTTTCTGACCAACTAGGCCAGACTGGGACAAATATGGTTATTGGAAGGGGAGGACTCGTACAGCAATTACAGATCTAGATCTGGAAGGGTCTCCAGCCCAACCAACCCCGCTCATCTAGATATTAATAGTCAATCAATAAACATTTATTAAGTACCTCCTATTTACTGAGGTGTTAGGGATTGGAAGAAATATAAAATACAGCCCCTCATCTGAAGGAGCTCACAGTCTAATGGGGGAGACCACATGAAAACAAATTATTCTAAGGATCCCAAGACACAGCACCTGTAGTAATCCTATGAAATAAATGGTGCAGGCCTCACAGCACGTTTGAAAGATGAGGAAGCTAGTTCAGAGAAGTTCGTTGACTTCTGAGGTCACACATCTACAAGTGCCCAGAGGTTCTGACTCCCAAGACAATTCTGCAGTAATAACTTAGAGCTAAAGGGACCTCTTAAATAATTCTGAGGAAACTGAGAATCATAAAGGCTAAGTGACTTGGCAGGTAATAAGCCGTAGAAGTCAAACCCAAGTCTTGTTAACTCCAAATCCAGAGCTCTTTCTACTCCCCTTGGTGTATGATTATAAATAGAGATATCTTATTCATAACACTGATGTAGGAAATTTTTTTCTTTACTTTTGATTAAGTAAGATTTGATATCTCCGGGGGACAGCAAGGTAAAGTTATATTTAATTTGGTGAATTTTTGAAGATTTGTTTAAAAAAACTGGATTAAATAAATTGAAAGAAAAAAAGGCGATTAATGTTTGGGGGTATAAGGAAGAATTATCATAGAACACAAAGCTGTTTATCTCTAATATTGTTTGTGTTTTCTTTTCCAAGAAGGATGATTTGTGGACTGAAAAGAATAAAAATAAATAAATAAATAAATAATAGGGCACTGGGTCTCCAGATAAATAGGTAGATAGGAAGAAAACAAATGGCTGCCTTTGATGAGTTCAAATCACAAGTTACAAGACATTGATGAGATTGTTAAGCCATGGAGAAGAGAAAAGGTGCCTTAGGATTGAATGAGGGCAAATATTGTATCCATTTTCAAAAGAAAGGAGAGAGAGAAGCCAACAATCTGTAGTTCACTGAACTTGATGTCGATGTCTGGCAAAAATCTAGATCATATTATTAAAGAGATGTTATAGATGAACATCTATAAAAATGATGATCACAAAGAACCAGCATAGTTTCATAAAGAAGAGAACGTGCTAAATTCATTTTATTTCCTTATTTGGCAGGTAGATCAAATGGTTGCTGAAAGTATTGTTTACCTAGATTTTAACAAAGCATTTGACAAAGTCATTCTATGCTTGATGAGATGAGGTTTAGACAACAATATTGTTAGGTAGATTTACAACTGAACCAAAAGAGTAGATATTAATGAGTACAAGTCACTTGGAAGGGGTTTTGAATAGAGTACTGAAGGACTCTGGCCATAGCCCTGTACCATTTAAGATTTGTACTGATAACTTGGATAAAGGCATATATCACATTCTTATCGAGTTGCAGGTGGCCAAAGGTAGGAGTAATAACTAACACACTGAACAACAAAGTCATGAATAGGCTAGACTTTTGGACTGAAGTTAATGAAATAAGATTTGATAAGATAAATGTTGATTTGTGTTCAAAAACTGTATAGGAGGAGAGGGACATAACCTAAGAACCTCAGTTTTCCTTATCTGTAATATAAAGATAATAATATCCATAGATGTTTTATGTCTCCGTTCATACAGACAAACTCTGTAGGTGCCCTCACTCCTATTTGCAGTGGTTGAGAATCACCCCAATGACAAAAGTTAACTTGACCAAAGAGTTTGTCTGTACCTTAGGTGTAGCCCTTTATGCTACCCATTTGAAACTATGTAGAAGTGTAGGAGTAGAGAAGAGGAGCAATGTTTGACATTACCAGAGCCATTAAGGAAAGAAAGGAATAAGCACATTATCTACTATGTGCCAGGTGCTGTGCTAAGAATTTTTACAAATATCTGATTTGATCCTCACAACAGCTCTTCGTGGTAGGTGCTATTATTATCCCCAATTTACAGTTGAGACAGAGAACAGTCACATGAATAGTCCAAGGTCACACAATTAATAAATGTCTGAGGTAATATTTAAACTCAGGTCTTCCTAACTCCAGTTGCCTCTAATTAATCATATAAAGCTACAATCTGCAGAGAGCCTTGCCTAACTGTACTAATAAGTGAATAAGACTTTGGAAGATTCCTTACTGGAAAATGTCTTTATTTTCCCAAGAGCTTTTTTGTGATTTCTTTATCTTTTTAAAAAGTATTCCAGAAATTTTCTTCACAAATTTTGTGAATTGTATCCTTGCAAGAAGAATTGGTGTCAGTGCACTGGATAGGGATTTTCCCAGATCTTTTGAGGACTATATATGCCAAAAAAAAGTGAGAAATTCAACAAAGTAAACCTTGCCTTTTTCATTGTAAGAGTCTCTGATGCAAGGATTACAGTGGGAAGGAAAAGTGGGGGTTGGATTCCCTTTGGGAATATTTGTTTTGTTTTGTTTTGAATTATTCTAACTATTCCCTTTTGGACAAGTCCAGATGAGGCTGAGGATGATGACATTATTACATGTTAACACAAGTATTCTTCCAATGATTCTATATGGTTGTGAATCAATGATTTTTGAAGAATCCAAATTTCAGGCAGCCCAAATAATAGTGGAAATATTCGTAATGGGTAGGTATTAAGTAGGCTATAGTATATTACCAGTAAGGAATTGTATGCAAGGAGTAGTAGTGCAAAAGATGTAAACAAGGACATGCATGACTGGTGAGACAAATGAAAATCCAGAGAGACAGTTTCTGGGTAGTTAATAATCAATTTATTAATTAAGCTAGCTTATAATCAATAAATTAATGGTCAGTGATCTCTCTCAGTTATCAAAGATAAAACCATGGAGACCCCTAAATGCTTAAATACCTTTGGAAAAGGAGGTGCCCCTGAGAGGTGAAAATCAACCCTGATTGTTGAACAATTATTGAGGGGGTGGACATATTAATGTGGAAGTGGGCTAAAAGTCTTCAACTCCTCCTGCTAAGGTGACCTGATCATGAGATTCAGTCTGAACAAAGGAATCCATCTCTACCCAGACCACTCTGGTTGGTTTTCTCCATCATAAACTGGATTACCCTAAACTCCAGTGGAGGGGTACAATGACTTTGTCAATGTACTCATTTCCTAAAGGCAAGAATTCACTTAGATTAGATTCTGTTTACACTCCAAACAGAAGTAAGGTCTCCTAGTTGGGTGTTGTTCTGCAGAAAATTGCAGAGTTTATACCCAGAGGATTCGAGCAATCTAATTTATCAGCAATGTCCTTCAGAGACTGATTGGCTGGTCTACAGGGGCTGTTCCCTAAATGAGACAATAGAGAAAAAAAACTTAAGCCTAATTTAATAATTTTTTATTAATATAATTAAAAGTAATAATTTCTCTAACGGGCAAAGGAGATGGGTTAGTAGTAGAAAAAGTACAAATAGTAGAAAAAGTTCAGTTCTGGACACCACATTTTAGGAAAGCTTGGATAAGTTGGAGTATGTCCAAAGGTGAACAACTAATTTGGTGAAGGGCCTTAAAATCATGACATAGGATCAGCCAAATGGACTAGGGATATTTAGCTTGGAGGAAAAAATAGACTCAGAAGGGACATAGAAAAGGGATTAAATTTGTTCTGCTTTGTCCCAGAGGACCAAAGTAGGATTGAAGGGTGGAAGTTGCAAAGAGGCAGATTTATTCCTGATATAAGATCAAAAATAAAAAGGCTCCTGATAGCTAGAGCTATTCAGAAATGTTACAAGCTGCCTTGGAAGGGATTGGGTTTCCCTTCACTAAAGATCTTCAAGTAAACACTGGATGATCATTTGTCACCTATCTGGTTGAGGCAGCTCCAAGTCACTGGGTAACGAAAGGACCCAAGTATAACAGCAATGCTACTTGCAGCTGCTGTGGGACCATAAGACGAATAACACCAGAACACAAGGGCTACTAGCACAATTTCTTTGTTCTGCTTTTCTAAAGGATAGCAACTCAAAATGGGTCAACAATCTAATCAAACATATATATCATTTACTTAGTTCAGGGGAAAACATCAGCACTTTGAACTTGAAAATACAAACAGAAATTACAAGCAGAAATAATATCATAAAGACCAACAGACAAGGCTTCTAACCATCTGACCAAATAATACATACATCACAGATCAACAGATAGATCCAATTGTCTATTACATACAAACATAGTTATGAGAGAAGAACCAACATCTGGGTTTTCAAAACCGGTGCTCCTTAATAGCTACCCAAAGTCTCATCTGGCTACATCATATGAACACTGTTCCCATGAGTGAGCCCCAAAGCAAAATGCTAACCTCAGAGTATATTTACACTTCTTCAGGGTCAGAGGGCATCACAACCCTTGTAACCCTGGCTCATGTGACTCAAACTCATGTGTTTTAAGCTTCCATGTGACTTAAGCTTCTATGTGACTTAGGCAGATCACATGGGCCCATTAACAGATGGTAAAGATCTTCCCATTAAGCAAAATACATTAACAATACACCAAGGCAAAGGAGGATGCTCTTTATATCTTTGTTACCTGTGCCCTTGTATATAATGATCTTAAAAAGTTTCACTCACATAAGCGTCCTTATCAGATATTTGTACTGACCATCTGAAAACTATTCCCACTTACTAATTCAAAGTAACTTGTACTGGCCCAGGAATATTTATTAACATTTGACTAGTTCCCTTGCCTAACTCTAGGAGGCAACTAGGATTAGTTTCCCAATTCTGTGAAATACATGATCTTTGATTGTCATTTCAACATACCTGTCTCTTTATGACCTCTTTTGGGGTTTTCTTGGCAAAGATATTAGATTGGTTTGTCATTTCCTTCTTCAGATCATTTTGCAAATAAGGAAACTGAAGCAAACAGGGTTAAGTGACTTACCCAGGATCACATAGCTAAGTAAATGTCTGAGGCTACATTTGAACTCAGGTCTTCCTGACTCCACTCTATCCACTGTACCACCTAACTGCCCCTGAACTAGTGTAGAAGAGACTAAGACACAAGTGTCTGGAGCAACCAGGAATGATAAGAGTTTGTAACCTGGAGTTGCCACATGACTTAAGGGCAGTCTTTCACAGGACCCTAATTAAAAAGCTTACTTTTCTTGTGGCCTAAAGACCTCAGGTAGTAGAGCTGCCCTGAAGGATCTGGAGACACCAGACTAGAAAATAGTTCTATACATCTAGGAGTCAGTGATATAAAGGTGAGAGTTGAAGCCACCAGATTCAATAAACACTTAGAGGGAGATAATATAGATGGAAGAATAGGTTGTCAAGGATTGAGCCTAATTCAATTTTCATCACTTGAGATTAAAAGGAAAAAGAAAGGCCAGAAACAAAGGATGCAGAAAGGGAAAGAAAATCAGAGGCATACAATATTGCTGAAACCAAAGGAGGCTTTTGTGAGAAAATTTTAAGGAGCAGGTAAATTTGCTATTCAATTTTCCAGAACATATAACTTTGTTATATTTTTGTCCCCAAATGAAGATTTCTGTACCAGAGACGATATTAGCAACCAAAGAGCCTTAGGAATGCCTGTGACAAGCCAGCAAGTATTTATTGAATACTCATAGACAATTTGGAAGTATATTATTTGCTTGGAAAATTCTATCGTCATTGCTTTCAGGTACCTTAAAATCTAAAAAAGAAAAGCCTTTAAAATACCCAATTTGCGTATGAGATGTAATCTTGCTTAAAATTGAGAGCATTATGAGAGATAACAGCAGATAGCTAGAATGAGACCAGCTGGTAAGGAACTTTTCAGCTAAATTTAGAATTTTGTGCTTCAAAAGGTAATGAGAAACCTCGTCTAGAATGCGGGTGGGAGTGGGGAGAGATACAGAGACAGAAGGAGAGAGGAGAGAGAATCTGTATCCTTCCCCTCCTTAATAAAATGAGTTGATTGAAGACAACATCCCACCAGGGAAGCCTTCAAATTCAGCACCAGAAGTAACTCAATATTTGTATACTTCTTTTAGACTAATGGTTGCTCAGCTAAGAGTTTCTCTTTTGTTTCTCTCCACTTAATGTAATTTAGTGCCAAAATATAGTATACCCAAAAAGAAGGTAATTGGACTCCTCATACTGAGGGAGGTCCCATGTTTTCTAAATTGAGACCACAAATTAAAAGCATGACAAAATTCCCTAAATTGGAATTGGGTTCATTTGTGTCCTCAGAGTCTCTGACAAAAGGGTGACATCTTAATCACAAGCCTCAACCCCTATAGGAACCTGCCATTGTGTTGTATTTATCCTCACTCATCTGGCCTTGCTCAACAAAAATTTATAGATATAATGGAAAACAAGTCAATGAGAGTCTATCCTAGAAGGATATGCTTTAGTCTCTGCCTGCTGGCAACCTCTGCTGGCTCTTCCCACCTTTCTAAACTCACAAGATCACCAGTCCTCCGAAACTTAAAAATAGGAAGGACAGGGACAAAAGCAAGACAGTTGCTTTATGGCCTGGAGGCCCTGAGGTAGGTACCTAAGTGGGAAGAGATGGAGCCAAACCCAATACACTCCCCCCACCTCTCAAGGCCCATAGAAGGCCTTGCCTCACTTATCACTAGGGAAAAGATACTCTATTTAGCCAATTAGTGCCCTTTTTTTATGCACACTTACTTCCAGCTCAGGGATTATCAAAAGTCTTTTTTCCACCCCAAGGTAAGGGGACAGGAAACAGGTACTACCTGATGCTCTGAAATCTTCAGATCCAGCTTATTTGAATCAAAGTCTAGTGCTCTATTCCATGTTCAACTGCTTCTCAAATGTTCTCTACCCTGCACCCTTTACTCTGATTCATGTATTTCCATGCAAGAGACTATCTTGACAAGCAATGCTACTTTACCATCACTTTTTTCTTTTGAATAAATTATACCCTTTCATTGTTGTATTCCAGGCATAGTTCACATCCTACTAAACCCCACTACACTTTAGTAATATCTGTGAGGTCAAATGTACCTCTTGGCATTAGGAACTCTAATTCCCATTTTTCTGCACATTTGTTTATAGACCTCTATAAATGATCATTATAACTGCTAATTTCCTGGGTACAGTCTCCAGATCATTTCTACTATACTCTATGGGTCACAATTTCTCATTTACAAAATGAAGGGGTTAGATAAGATGGTCTCTAAGGTTTCTAACAACTCTAAATCTACAGTCCTGTCATTTGTCTTCCTCTGTCATGCCTGGTACTCTGTGCTAAGTCTGTGCCATCTGACTTGGCTGTCAACCAACCCTTTTTATCTCCCTTCCCTACTATTTTTAGTTTAATGTTGTAACTTGTATTAAATGCTTATATTATTAACATGCCCCCTTTTTTTTGCCTTTTTTTCTTTGAGGGTATTTGGGGTTAAGTGACTTCCCCAAGGTCACACAGCTAGTTTTTGTGTTAAGTATCTGAGGCTGTATTTGAACTCAGGTCCTTGTAATGGAAATGCAAATTTGAAGATCTTCCCTGCCCCTAGGCCCTTTGATTGGCTTAAGTGACTCTGAGACCCTTCTTTAATTTAAAAATATACACTGCCCCCCTAATAGGCTGAATGTGATCACATGGAACCTGTGGTAGGAGGCTTGGTTTTCAGGAATGACCACACCTTGATGCTGTATGATTGGGCAGTGGGTCAAGAGGGTGGTTACATTCTCTGAGCCAGGAGAAGGCTATATAATCCCTGATGAGAGGCTTTGCTTTGGGGTTCACTTTGAGTAGTGTTGTGTGATTTGACCAGATGAGACTCTGGGCAGCCATTCAGAGCCTCCCGGCTTTGAAAACCCAGATGCTGATACTTCCCTCTCTGGTAACTGTGATTTGGTATTGATATAATGGTTGGACAGTTTGGAAGCCTGTCTGTTTGATTTGTCTGTATACTCTGAAGTTCGGGGTGCTGACCTTTTCCCCTTGAGCTAGGTAATATATGTTTGTTTGATTAAAGTAAGCTTGTTAACCCATTTTGAGTTGTTTCCTTTTGAAAAGCAGATCTGAGAACCTGTGTTGGCAGCTACCCTGGGGATGTTGGGGTGCTTGCCACTACAGTCCTCCTGACTGCAGGACTGGTGCTCTTTTCACTGCATCACCTTGCTGCCCAACATGCCCCCTTTTTGTTTGCCATCTTTCATTCTGGTTTGAAAACTCAATCAAAAAATATTTATTAAGTGCCTATTACATGCTAGGTAGTGAACCAAGAGCAAGGAATACAAAGAAAGACATAGGATAGATGTTGCTTTCAAGCAACTCTAATGGAGAAGACAACATACAAACAAGTATGTAAAAGGGATAAACTGGAGATAATCAACAGAGGAAAGACTTTAGCATTGACGGGGACTCAGGAAAGGTTTTTTCTGGAGTAGTTGCCTCAGTTTCCTCATATATATAATGAGCTGGAGAAGGAAATGACAAACCACTCCAGTATCTTTTTCAAGAAAACCCCAAATGGGGTCATGAAAAATGGGACAGGACTGAACAACAAGTGAAAATGCACATTTGGGAATTGGAATGTTTTGTGTAAGGAGCAGCAAGGAGGTGATTGTCACTGGATCTCAGAGTATCTAAAAGGGAAGTGGGGAGAGAATTTCAGGTATAAGAAGATTGGAAAGGTAAGGGCTGTATAACAGTATGAAGGGCTTTGAATACTAGAAGATTTTATATTTGATGCTAGAAATGATAGGAAGCCTCTGGAATTTATTGAATGGGGGGGAAGGGGTGGATTGCTATGGTCATACCCATGCTTTAGGAAAACACTTAACTGATCTTTATAGAGGAGTTAGAAGAGACATTTCATTAACAAGTGAATTGGAATAGTGAAAAGAGCCATAAGATGGAAAAAAGAGATAACCTGGATCTTAATCCCAGCTTTGCTACTACTCAGTTGTGTGACTTTGAACTAGTCATTTCTCTTGGCCTCCAAGAACTCCTTATAAGAGGGTTGAACTAGATGAACTCAAATCACTTTTAGATCTAAAATCCTGTGAGTTCTGACACAAACTAGTTGTGTTATTTAATTTACCTCTCTGGAAGGTAATTGAATTACACAGAAACATTGCACATTTGTTTATAGACCTCTAAGGACATGATTATTGTGGCTGCTAATTTCCTGGGTACTGTCTCCAGATCATTTCTACTGCTATACTCTTGTGAGTCACAATTTCTCATTTATAAAATAAAGGGGCTAGACCAGATGATCTCCAAGGTTCCTAACAACTCTAAATCTACAGTCCTGTCATTTGTCTTCCTCTGTCACGCCTGGGCAATTCAATTTACCTCTCTAGATCTCAGTTTCCCCATCTATAAAATGGGGGACCTGAAGGAAATGGGCGAGGGACTGAGCATTTATATCGCACCAACTTTGTGCCAGGCACTATGCTAAACACTTTACAAATATTTCATTTGATTGTCACAATATTCATCACTAGTACTAGTATCATTAGCATTATTTTTGGCTGGTGAATGGTATCAACATCATCATCATCATCTCTGACATTCATATAGCACTTATTGCATACCAGGCTCTTTATTAAATGCTTTACAATTATTATGTCATTTAATCCTCACAACCATCCTGGGAGGTAAGTGCTATTATCCTCATTTTGCAGATGAGGAAGCTGAGACAAACAGAGGTTAAATGACTTGCCCAAGGTCACAAAGCTAATAAGTATCTGAGGCTATTGTAGAACTCAAGTCTTCCTGACTCTGGGCCCAGCGCTCCATCCTCTGTGCCTCCACTGAACCACTAGCTGTCTCCAAACAAGAGGACATCTAAGCTCATTTACAATTCTGGAGTTTATAGTACAAGTTATTTTCAACCACAGAACCCATGATGAAGGTAAATCGGTTCTAACCTCATGTTAGTAGCTTTTTAATTAAAAGGCTGCCTGGCAATGAGAACCTGGTTCTGCATGAATGTTGATATAGCTCTGTTTAGGTCATTTCAAATTATTGTTTGAAGATGCCTGGGTTCCCCATTTCAGTTCAATTCTTCCCTCAAACACATGAACCAGAGAGTAGAAATAGTGAAGAAAATGAAGCACCAAGGCAAGTTGACAATCAGAGCATTAGCCAACCCTTTCACTAGCCAAAAAGTACATCCTGCATATTACAGTCTCCTTATTATTCTCAAAGCCAAATGTCACAGTCATCTGTGCTTTGTAGAGATAAAGGCAAATGGATAGTGAACAAAACAGTGAAATAACAAGGTTAAGAGTTCTTGATTAAAACAGACAAAACAGCTGGAAAAGAGTCTTTAGAAACACTATTATTTTAAACAATTAGAGAAGAGTCATTATCTATCATGGTTATTTACTAAAATACTAGCTAACATTAACGTTTAAATTTGGTGTAATGGTGCTATCTTCTTTTTTTCCTGTAAAAACATGTACAAGCACACACATGCAAGCATACAAACACAAGTACACACACAAATGTGCACGTAAACACACAATCTTCCAAATAGGATTCTTTTACTAGTAGATTCTTAAATGAGTAGAATCACATAAAAAAAGAACACAAGTTCCTGAGCAAATGAAATAACACAAACTGAAAGAATCAAAGACTATTCTGTTCAAGCCATCAGTCAATTCAGACTCTGAACAATATGTTAAAGGAAGTGATGGGAAGCTTTTTGGAAGGGCATTATTACCTCCCTTCCAATTTTCCAGGGATACAAGATTGTAACCTCTTTCAGGTCAAGGACCATATTTCCTATTTCTTGGAAAGAGCTTGGATCTAGGACTTAATGTATTAATGCAAACCTGAAAGGATATCTCTTTTAAAGTGCCACATGGATTTATCTGTCCATGGTCCTTCTTTGTTCAATTTTTCTTTCTCAGTGAATTGGAAGAAGACATTTTATTCATGGCATAGTATACAGATTAAATTTGTAGATGGCATAGGCCTAGGTAGATAGTTAACATAAGAGATGACAGACAAGGACTCCAAAATATCTCAATAGTATAGAATGATGTACCTAATCTAACAAGATAAAATTTATTTCCTTCACTACTTAAAGATATGATTTTGTTAGTGACGTAAGCAGAGGTTAAATAGCCTGCCCAGGCTCACATAGCTAGTTAAATATCTGAGACAGTCTTTGATTCAGTTCTGAGGGGAAAATCTCCTGGAAGAGATTGAAGGACATGGAATTAATGACACAAGTAGAGGGATAGGTCTTCAAATCATGACTAAATAAGAATTTAGTTGAGAAAGATGAATTAGATTTCTGTTGTGCATATCCTCACATTCTTTCACTCCTGTTTCAATGCTTCATGTCTTTTCATTCTGTGTGATTATTGTATGTGCTCTTCCATAAATCCACTATGGAAGATCTTTCCAACATGCTAAAGGACTTCTAGGTATTTTTACATTCTGTGGTTACTTGTGGCACATTTTGTGACTTTTGTTGTCATATACTTCCTGGATGATATCCCTTGTATCCCTTCTTGGAAATACTCTGAGGTCTACTTATTACCCTCCATTATGTCTTGAGTTACTGGAAAATTTGATTTTTTGGAGATTGTAAATTCACAACCATATAGCATCACTCATTGGAAGAACCACTGATGTTAAAGCATTTTTTCATTTTATTTTTTTCTACTTCCAGCACCAAGTGCATAAGTGCTTAGAAATGCTGGTTGAGAGTTTCCTGGCCTGTGCTCCCTCTGTCCTCAGTTATCGGTGTTGGTGGCGGAAGCTGCGGCAGGCAGAGTGGGGTGACCAGGCAGGGCAGGGCAGGACAGAGAGCGGCAACACCATGTGCGGCACGTTAGCCAAGATCGCTGAAATCGAGGCCGAGCTGGCTCGGACTCAGAAGAACAAGGCCACTGTGCACCACCTGGGGCTCCTGAAGGCCCGGCTGGCCAAGCTCTAGCGGGAGCTCATCATCCCGAAGGGGGGCGGTGGCCCTGGAGAATGGTTAGATGTGGCCAAGACTGGCGATGCCTGGATCGGATTTGTGAGGTTTCCATCCGTGGGGAAGTCGACACTGCTCAGTAACTTGGCTGGGGTGTACTCTGAAGTGGCAGCCTATGAGTTCACCACTCTGACCACTGAGCCCAGAGTCATCAGGTACAAGGGCACTAAGATCCAGCTTCTGGACCTCCGGGGATCACTGAAGGTGCCAAGGATGGGAAGGGAAGAGGCCGGCAGGTCATTGCAGTGGCCAGAACCTGCAACTTGATTCTGATCATCATGGACTGCTGAAGCCCCTTGGACATAAAAAAATCATTGAGAATAATCTCGAAGGCTTTGGAATCTGCTTAAACAGCAAGCCCCCCAACATCGGCTTTAAGAAGGACAAAGGGGGCATCAACCTCACAGCCATGTGCCCTCAGAGAGAGCTGGATGCCGAGTCCGTGAAGAGTATCCTGGTGGAGTACAAGATCCACAATGCTGATGTGACCTTGCACAGCGACACCACAGCCAAGGACCTCATTGACGTGGTGGAGGGCAACAGAGTTTACATCCCCTGTATCTACGTGCTGAACAAGATCGACCAGATTTCCATCGAGGAGCTCAACATCATCTATAAGGTACTCCACTGCATTCCCATCTCTGCTCACCACCACTGGAATTTCGACCACCTTCTGGAAAAGATCTAGGACTACCTGCAGCTGGTGAGAATCTACACCAAGCCCAAGGGGCAGCTGCCAGACTATACCTCCCCAGTAGTGCTGCCTGACTCCTGGACCACCGTGGAGGATTTCTGCATGAAGATCCACAAAAACCTCATCAAAGAATTCAAATATGCCCTGGTCTGGGGTATGTCTGTGAAGCATAACCCCCAGAAAGTCGGGAAGGACCACACTCTGGAAGACGAGGACATCATTCAGATTATCAAAAAGTGAATGGTCCCAGGCACCAATCAGAAAGCCTGATCCCCTCTCGCCCCCAGGACCATCCTGGGCCACAGCCACTGCAGGCTCACAGAAGGGAGGGCTCGGGGCCTCCCCGGGAGCCTTCCTTCCCCACCACCAGAGTCCAGCTGGCCAGCAGGCTGTCCTGAAAAAAAAAATGCTTGTTAATTTCATTGATGTCAGTTAGGTGGGTAAAAGACCTTGACTTGGAGTCAGGATGACCTGAGTTCAAATTCTACCTCAGATGTTTATTAGCTGAGTGATTTTGGGAAAGTTACTTTACTTCTCTTAGCCTTAGTTTCTTCATTTGCAAAATGGAGGTAATAATAGCATCTGTCTCATAAGGTTATTATAAGGACCAAATGAGATAATATTTGAAAAGTACTTTTCAAACCATGAAGTACTATATAGATGCTAAGTATTATGGGGTTTGTTTGTTTTTGGAGTCAGAGAGTGTAAAGCCATGCATTAGCAGCTTCAGATTATTAAAAAAAATACCCCCAATGTCCTCAATTCAACCAAGTCTATTTTTCTTCTTCAATTCTAGGCCAGAGTCATTGTCCATTATCAGTTCGTGCTCTAGCTATATAAACTGATAAGTCAGTGAACTGGCCATCTAGTCTTGTCTGTCATAGTTTGAACAATAGGCATTTTATTATTTTAGTTTTCCCAGTATAGTTAAGCTTCTCTGCATCTGTTTCTGTCTCCATCTTTTTCTCTTTGTCTGTCTCTATATCAATCTGCCTCTATCTTTCAAAGGAATTTTTAAAAAATTTATTTTTTAATTAATGTTTCCCCAAAGATTTACCTTCTCCCCCTCCCACCTCCACCATCCCCCCCCCCCAAATGAGAAACCAAGAAAAACAAAATCCCTGTTACAGACATGCACAATCAAGCAAAACAAATTTCCACATTGAATATCTTCCCCTTACATGTCTCCATCTGTAACCTGAGTTCATTGCCTTTCAATCAGAAGGTGGGTTATGTGTTACATGAGTTCTCTAGAACTGTGGTTGGTCATTTTGATGATCAGAGTCTACTGTAAATCTCTGAAATATGATTGCCTTTACAGCATTATTATTATTGTAGAAATTCTTCTGGTTCTGCTTACTTCATTTTGCATCAGTTCATAGAAGTCTTCCTAGGTTTCTCTGAAGCAAAGTGATCTCTCTTGATTACACTTAGGTCTCATTGAGGAAGACTTGTAATCTTCTGAGCCTTGATGTAATTGGCCCAATGTCATTTCCATAAAGGAGAAAAATGTATTTGGAAGTCCTCACTACCAATACAAAAATTTTCTTCCATGATTAACATCACTGTATATCATTCTGTCTCCCTGTTTTGTGCCTTGTTTGATGTTAATTCATTTATTCAACAAGCATTTCTTAACCTTAGTAAGGTTATACATACCTCAGATACTTACTAGCTGTGTGATGCTGAACAATTCACTTAGCCTCCATCTGCCTCACTTTTCTCAACTATAAAATAGGGATAACAATGCTATGTATATTATAAGGGGTGCTATGAAGCTCAAATGACATAATGTTTGTAAAGTATTTAGCACAGTCCCTGGAACATAGTAAGTACTTAATAAATGCTTGTTTCCTTCTTTCCTTTTAGGCACAGGGAATACAGAGACAAAAATGTTATCACTGGAGTTGCATTTATAAATAAATTTTGTTACGATCTTCATATACATGTAAAAGATTCCTTGCTATAAAAGAGAATTTAAGGCTATGCTTCCATGTTCTAAGTCAAATGCTTTTTTAAAAAAATAGCGAATAGTCAACATAGTGGTAATTTTGTATTCTTTGGATATTTTAGGCAATCGTGTGACCATAAAGATGTGATCCTCTGTAGAAAGTAATTTTCAGATGCATTGACAAGCTCGAGCACATCTAGAGGAAGGGGACCTAGACGATGAGGGAAATTGAAACAATACAAATAACAATCACTGACTTTCTAACGTTACAAGGGAGTAATTCCATAGGTTATAGTAATCATCCCTCCTGCTCTTTCATCAAAATTTAGTAGCAAGTGGTCTCTAAGTAGTTAATTATGTGTTAAGAGTTACTAGCATACCACTAACAAGTGAAACCAGAACCAGCACATGACTCAGTTGTTTTAAATAGGATTTATTAAAGGACATAGCATAGGTATTTGAGCCCAAGATGGTGGAAAAGGTGACTGCTTCTAATATTTCTCTTGGGTTTGTAATGAGTTTTCATATCTCCTCAGCTCCCATATCTGGAGAGGGCAGGCAGAAATGAATCTTTAGCAGCAGTTTGCTTATGCACTGGTATGCTTCAAAAGAGTGCATTTTGAGGATGACTCATGTTTGCTTATATTCTTAAAATAGAACTCCCCCATCTTTTCTTTTCTTTTTTCCGCTCTGCTTTGTTTTACTTATCCCAACTTGCATTGGCATCCTGGCAGGTGGGAGATACTCTCTTGAATAAACTTAAGTCTCACTGAGAAGGCCCTATAATATTCTGGGCCTTGATGTAATTGGTGCAATACCATTTGTCAAAAAAAATTGTCTGCATGTCTTCACTTCAAGATTTCTATATAGAATTTCTCTTCCATTTGTTCCCCATGCTGTTTTCCCTTTATGATATTGATCACCACCATTGTATAGCATTCTGTATCCCTGTTTTGTGCCTTGGTTATTATTAATTTATTTATTCAACAAGCATTTCTTAATAACCTGAAATATACAGAATACTGTATAGGGGATTATCATACTACTGTGACTCATGATCTCAATATATTAAGGGTCACCCTGGTGTATATATGGTAGGGATTGGAGGGGATGAAGTAGAGCTCCTAAGCCCCCACCAAGGTACTTCCTGTTTAACAAATTAGCAGAGTTCCATTAGCTCTTTTTTGGGGGGGTATAATGGGAATGTAAATGTATGTTATTGCCATCTTTCTAAGGTTGTACTGTGTAAGATCTTCCCTGCCCCTAAGTTAAGTGCACCTGGAGCCTGTGGTGGGAGGCTTGTTTTTCAGGAGATACTCTGTGATTGGGCAGTGGGTCAAAAGGGTTGTTATATTCTCTGAGCCTGGAGAAGGCTTATATAAACCTTGATGTGAGACTTTGTTTTGGAGCTCACTTTGAGAAGTGTCGTGTGATTTGACTGGATGGCACTCTGGGAAGCCGTTGAGAGCCCCCCGGCTTTGAAAACCCAGATGTTGATGGTTCCCTCTCTGGTAACTGACTAGGTATGGATGTAATGGTCAAGACAATTAGAGGCCTGTCTGCTTGAAATTTTTCTCTGTCTTAACACTTCTGCTTGTAACCTGTTTGTATACTCTGAAGTTTGGGGTGCTGACTTTTTCCCCTGAACTAGATAAATGATATGTTTGATTGATTAAAGTAGATTATTAACCCATTTTGAGTTGCTTTCCTTTAAAAAAGCAGACCTAAGAATCCGTGTTGGCAGTGACCCCAGCCATGCTGGGATGCTTGCTGTAACAAGGGGTGCCAGGAAATTGGGATTAAATGATTTGCCCAGGGTCACACAACTGGTGCCAAGTGTCTGAGGCTTGATTTGAACTCAGGGCCTCCTGACTCTAGGGCCAGTGGTCTATCCACTATGCCACCTAGCTGCCCCTCCATTAACTCTTTTTTTGTTGTTGTTGGAGGGGGGAAGGCAGGGCAATTGGGATTAAGTGACTTGCCCAAGGTCACATGGCTTGTAAGTGTTAAGTGTTTGAGGCTGGATTTGAACTCAGGTCCTCCTGACTCCAGGGCCAGTGCTCTATTCACTGTGCCATGTAACCGCCCCTATTAACTCTTAATTAAAACAAACAAACAAACAAATAAAAGCCAAAGCAAGAATAACAATGTAAAAATGCATCCATAAAACACATACTTTCCCACTGATATATATAATATCCATGGTAGGAGAGCAGGCACAAACATAAAATCATAGCAGAGAAACCCAAGGATAGAGAATACATGTACCAGAACCAATACACAACTCTAGACTGAAGAACTTGCTATCTTCTGTATCTCTCAGGAATAGGCTACACAACAATTTACTGATGGTTAGGGGTACTACTAGCTGACCTTGATCACTTCTCTTCTGGAATACTGATGTAGTGTTAAATCCTCTCAGAAAAAATAGAAACCCTAAGATTGGGATCTAGGATTTTTCTAGGTCAGCTCCCATGGATGGGCTCTAAGGCGTTTCTGCCTCTCAGGAAGTATGTGGCATAGAAGAGAAAACCAAAGACAATGCTTATAGTTCTTAAACCTGTTCTAAACCACAAAGGGCAGTACAAAGCCTTTCTTCGTCGAGTTCCCTCTTCCAAGCAGCAGATGGCAGTGAAAGTTCTGAGGTCTCTTCCCAGTTCTGGTCTCTGAAGAGATCAGCTTATCCCAAGTTCGGCTCAGCTTAGCTCTAACATACTAGTCTAAAGCAGCATCTCATGGTGATAAAATAAAACCCATATTTCTGTCATCTGTGCCATAATTAGGTGAAATACCTTTGTTCCGTGGTCATAAAACAGTTCTAGAAATCAGCGTTTCCCAGCTATAACCTTCCAAGCACTATTTTCAGTCTTATGTTAATTAGAGGCTGTGAAACAGGACACTTAGGGCATCTTTACCCTGAGTAAGTGCCTCTTCTCCATGGGGATTTTTTTCAGATTTTTTCTAAACAAAGTCTTTTTTTTTCCCTGTCCCTTTCTGCCAAACTGTCCATATCTGAAAGGGACCTACTCTTACATATAAAAGAGAGCCTGACATCATTTCTTGACATCATTTATTAGCAAAGTCTCACTTTATGATCTATCCTTGAAGATTTGGGAGCATTAATTGACTGGAATAAATGTTGCTGAATTCATGAAAAAATTTTCTGAATTCATAACTGATCTTTTTGAATAGCTTGGCCCCATCACCGATTCAGCACATTGTGGCCTCAGACATAGGTGGTTATTAACTGGATGAGAAGCCTGTGTTGGGCAACTTCTCATAATTAGCCTAAGGATCACACACATACACACTTACACATACACACACATATTCTTAGGAGATAGCTGTCATCTTGGCATATCCAGTTTAGGTGCTAACAGTGATCCCAAGAATGACCCTGGAAATGCTACAATTATCTTACAGTGTCTGGTACTTTATGAGAAGTCTGGAGCTTTTCATAAAAGTTAGAAAGGGAGAGAAAACACTCGAAATTTTAATGGGCTAACTATAAGCGATTAAGACCTACTTCTAAGAAGTAACTGTTAATCTGTAAGCAGAAAAGGGTTACAGTATATATACACCATACTTAATGTAAATGTTTCTTCAATTTAGGAAAGTAATCCAATTGTGTGTACCCCAAAATTGTGTGCAACAGAGATCCTTGCCCAAATAATACTCAGAGGCTTCTCAAGGTAGAAAGCAAAAAAGAATGGTTTATTATGATCTCAAGAAATGGCCACCCACCTGACAAATGGTCAGGGAGGAGAAGCAATTTACAAAAGGAAATGGTGAAGTTATAAAGCCCTAACTTGGAATTCTCCCTCTGCCCCCTCCTGACCCTTTTCTTCCATTGGCTAAAAGTCAGATGCACAATCTAAGTGTGGCAATCTATCCCAAGTACTGGAACAAAGAAACAGTGACCACCCAATGTACATTTGAGAAAACACTTATGTCCTTATTTGGCATATCTTATACTGAGGTGTCACTGAGAGGGGAGACTCCCTGCCACTCTGAGTTTTGAGTCCTTGTAAATTATGTGATTTCTGGTGAAGGGGAACTTGGGCCTGTTTCCCATGAAAAGCCTTATTAGATTTTAGAGTATAGTTTGAGAAGTTTACACACCTTTCACTCACCTACAAATGGGGACTCCACTGGTGGTTTCATTAAATGACAAGTTATAAATTGATGTAATCCCAAAAAGATACTTGGTCTATCATCTAGCCTGTCTCCTACAGGAATAAATTCATGCATCAGTAAATAGTACCTCAAGTCATAAGGGATATCATAGCAGCCAAAGAAACATTAGCCAAGAAAAAGTCCATCTATAAATATGAAGGGCCACTAGAGTTCTGGGCCTGAAGTCAGGAAGACTCATTTTCCTGAGTTCAAGTGTCTGGCCTCAGACACTTACTAGCTGTGTCACCCTGGGCAAGGCATTTAGCTCTGTTTGCCTAAATTTCTCATTCTTAAAATGAGGTAGAGAAGGAAATGGCAAGCCACTCTACTATCTCTGTCAAGAAAACCCCAAAATGGTGTCACAAAGAGACAGACATGACTGAAAAGACTAAACAGCATAAATGTGGTATTTATAAAGCTTTTTAAATTTGTAAAACACACTCATATATCATTTAATAAACTATCAGAATTGGAGGATTCCTTGAAAAAACTGGGGATGTGACTTAGTTTGGAAGAGAAAAGACTTTGGTAAGTGAGCATAATATTATCTTTAAGTATTTAAAAGACTGTTGTATGGAAGTGTCTGGAGGGGAAGTGAAAACTTCTCAGAACTTCCCTTTCCCTTCCCCCACCCCTTCTTCAGCAGTTAATCAGCAATAAGCCCTTTCAGAGGCTTTTAGATTCCCTGCCTCTGTGGGCCCCTCCTCTAGGCCTGTGGGAGTCAGGGACAGCCTGAACTCACTCCTCCCCATTGCTTTGGGACCCTTCCCTCCCTTTCCCTTGCTGTCAGTCAGCAGCATCCTTGTTCTTTGTAAGCCATAGTGGCAGGCTCCTCTGTTGTTTACCATTGGGGAAGATTTTTGCACCAAGACTTGAGCCCACTTCTCAGCCAATGGGATAACGGATAGCCGAGGAAGGGGTTTTATTCCATGAGGGTATAAATTCTTGTTCTGGCTTTTGTAACTGCCTCTTCCTCATGGATGGGGAAGACTGCCCTCTTCACGTGGGGAAGAGAATAAATTCCTGTTCTTGATCTCTGTGTTCCAACTTCCCTCTCCCCCTTCCCTCCCATTGTCCCTTCCATCATTCCCCGTCATCCCTTTCCCCCTACTCTCCTGTAGGGTGAGATATCCTATTTAGTATGTATGTCATTCTCTCCCTGAGCCAAATTCAATGAGAACAAGGTTTTGCCTTGAAGTGATTGAATTTCTTTTGCTTAGCTCAAAGCTAAGAGGTATGTATGGAAGATGCATAGTGGCAAGTTTGGGTTCACTATGAGGAAAAATTTTCTTAGGGTTGTTCATAAGCAAAAAGGACTTTTCCCTCAGAGATGTTGTTGTTGTTGTTGTTTGTCCTTCTTTCTTAAAGATGACCATGACATTGGGAAGGTGATGCCATGACTTGCAAGTAAGTTGGATTTAAGTGAGGAAGGGTTGTGCAAAGTCACTAGCCTCACTTTCTTCTCCTGAAGTCATCTGTGTCCAGTGGCAGGATCTATATCTGGATGACTGGAGATGGTCCCCACCCCTCCTCAGAGATGAGGAGAATAATCAGTCAATCAACAAGGAATGAATAGATGAATGAATGAATGAATGAATGAAAAATCACTTATTATTTGCAAATAGAAAATCAAGAAAGCCTTTGTACTCAAGTAATTCACATTCTAATGGAGGAGACTTGAAGTTTCAGCATAAGTCAGATGGAAAAGCTCAGGGGTCCATGCTTTGCAATGACAAAGCAGATGTAAATGCCTTTTTAAAATATCTTTCCCCTGATAAAATCACATCTGGCTCTACTTTTTATTTTTCTCCCAAATGCTTTATTAACTTCTAATTTACATCATTCATTTCCACCAGATTTTGAGTTACAATTTTTTCCCCATTTTCCCCCCACCCATCAATCCAGAATAGCAGTCCCACAGGATATCCCCTCATCCAATCTGCTCTCTCCCATATCTTCTCCCATACCCCCTTCGACTTTTCCAGTAAGGCAAAGTGAATCTCTGTGCCCCAATGCCTGCTCATCTTACCTCCCAATTACATGCAAAATTGTATGAATAATAGTATTTATAGGGGCGGCTAGGTGGCGAAGTGAGTAGAGTGTCGGCCTTGAAGTCAGAAGGACCTGAGTTCGGATCTGGCCTCAGACACTTAATGCACACACAAGCAAAAACCTAGCCATGTGACCTTGGGCAAATTACGTAACCCAAATTGCCCTCCAAAAATCAAAAAAAAAAAAATTATAGTATTTATATATTTTTAAAACATTTGATTTTAAAACTTCAATTTCCGGATTCATTCCCTTCCTCCCTTGTCACCCACCCTTACTGGGAAGACAAGCAATTCAGTATATGTTGTACATGTGTAGCCATGCAAAACAGCACCATGGTAGATAAATTGTAAAAGACTGGCTATATTTCCCTCTCTCCTATCCCACCTCCTACTTGGTCTATTCCCTACTTTGATCTGTCCCTTTTCAAAAGTGGGTGCTTCCAACTTCCCTCTCCCCCTTCCCTCCCATTGTCCCTTCCATCATTCCCCCTGTCATCCCCTTCCCCCCGTGAGATATCCTATTTAGTATGTATGTCATTCTCTCCCTGAGCCAAATCAGTGAGAACAAGGTTTTGCCTTTTTTCCTCCTGTTCTTTCCCTCCCTTGTAACCATTTTCCCTTGCCTCTTCTATATGAGATAGTCCACCCCATACTGTCTCTCCCCATCTCCTCTTGTTATGCCCTTCTCTCACCTCTCGATTTCACCTTTTAAGTATCATCCCTTCCTATTAAATTTGACCTGTGCCCTATAACTATGTATACCTTTACACATATATACACACATTTACATATGTATCCTTATGCCCATATGCCCTTCTTCAACTATTTTCATACTGAGAAAGGTTTCATTAGTTACAGTTATCATTTTTCCATGTAGGAATGTAAATAGTTCAACTTTGATAAGTTCCTTACAATTTCTTTTCCCTGTTTACCTTCTCAAGCATCTCTTGCTTCTTGTATCTGAATGTCAAATTTTCTATTCAACTCTGTTTTTTTCCTTAAGAATGCTTGAAAGTCCTCTATTCCACTGAATGATCATGTTTTCCCCTGAAACATGATACTCAGTTTTGCTGGGTAGGTGATTCTTGGTTTTAATCCCAGCTCCTTTGCCCTGTGGAATTTCATATTCCAAGCCCTTTGATCCCTTAGGGTAGAAGCTGCCAGATCCTGTGCTATCCTGATTGTGTTTCCACAACATTGAAATTGTTTCTTCCTAGCTGCTTGTAATATTTTCTCCTTGATCTGGGAATTCTGGAACCTGGCTATAATATTCCTAGGAGTTTGCTTTTTGGGATCTTTTTCAGGAGGTGATTGGTGGATTCTCTTAACCTCTCTTTTGCCCTCTGGGTCTAAAACATCTGGGCAATTTCCCTTGAGAATTTCTTGAAGGATGATTTCTAGATTCTTTCTTCGATCATGGTTTTCAGGTAGTCCAATAATTTTTAAATTATCTCTCCTGGATCTATTTTCTACATCAGTGGTTTTTCCCATGAGATATTTCACATTGCCTTCTATTCTTTCATTTGTTTGGATATGCTTAACAGCATCTTGATTTCTCATAAAGTCACTAGCTTCCATTTGCTCCAGTCTAATTCTGAAGGAATGATTCTCCTCAGTGAGCTTTTGAGATTCTTTTTCCATCTGGCAAATTCAGCTTTTTAAGACATTCTTCTCCTCATTGCTTTTTTGAACCTCTTTTGCCATTTGAGTTAGTCTATTTTTTAGGGTGTTATTTTCCCCAGTCAGGCTATTGACTCTTATTTCATACTTTTCTTGCATCTTTCTCATTTCTCTTCCCAATTTTTCCTCCACTTCTCTTATCTGCTTCTTAAGGTCCTCTATGGCCTGTAACCAGCTCGTATTTTCATTTGGGGCTTTTGGTGCAGGAGTTCTGATCTCCCAATCCTCCTCCTGTTCCATGCTTTGGTCCTTTTTGCCCACAAAATAGGAGTTTAATGTTGCATTTTTCTGTTTATTTGGTTTCCTTTGCCTAGGCATGTTGCCACTCAATTACTTGACTTTTGGGCTTGTTGCCACAGTAGGACTCTGCCACCAGCCAGGGGAGCTTCCATGCTAAGCACTGGGGTTTTCTGAGATACTGGAGGTATTAGTGCCCTCTCTGAAGCCCCACACTCTTTGGCAAGCTGGTCACACACCCCAAGACCTCCACCCCAGACCGCAATCCAGATCCAAGAAGGATAAAACAAGAGCAATTACCTCCCCCCCACCCCTGCCCCAAGACTGATTGCTGGTCCCCCTACAGTCCACAGGCCAGGAACTGAAGCTGCAATATGGCTTATTATTTATATATATATATATATATATATATATATATATATATATATATATATATATATATATATATATGTATATATATATATATGTATATAACAAGTAGCCATGTGTACTCAGTGGCTTCTTGCCCCCAGGCAAAGAGGCTGACACGCTCTTCCAACCAGTCCCAAAGTCCATCCTACACTGACCTCTCACTTTGTCATTGGCATCTATGTGTTGGTAATTCTGGAAACACCACAGCTGCTGGTGTTTTAGAGTCTCTCCAGCCTGCTGCTGGTCTGGCCACCCTGGGGCTAAAACCTCTGACTCAGGTGGGCTGGGCCTCAGCTCCCAGAGCTCTATGCTGGCCACTCCCTGCTGGGCTGCCAGGCTGTCCTCAGTGGAAGGTTATTTTCCCTATGTCATTTTGTGGGTTCTGGAGCTCCAGAGGTTGTTCAGAGTCCCCTTTTCTATGTTTTGGAAGTGGTGTGGGCAGGAGCACTGGGGAAGTGATGTTTCTACTCCACCATCTTGGCTTTACTCCACCCTGGCTCTACTTTTGAGTCATGTTGATGGGGTGCTTGGGATATATATATATATATATATATATATATATATATATATATATATATATATATTTGTAACATCAATCTGTGTTTGTAACATCAGTTTGTAATATCAGTTTGTAGCATCAGTTTGTAAATGGGGTGCTTTAGGATCTATGTCTGTAAAATCAATTTGTAACACCAGTCTGTAAAATCACATTTCCCCCCTCCCCAGTCTCAAAGCATTAACACTGCCTCTTCCCCCTGCCAGCACTCTGCCCAGCAACATTTATCTTTGTTTGAAATAATAACATTAAACTATCTATAAACATTTTAGCTTAGGCAAATGTTATCTCCCTTAGTAGAGTGGCCAGCTGCACCATGAATCCTTCAGTGCCCTATCTATAAGTTAACTTCTTAGCTAATTATTCCCATACTGAGTCTTCATTAGCCTTGGTTCTCAACATCCATCTTGTAAAACTTGACATTGATGGGTGGCAGACTAGGCATTTCTCAGTCAGCCTTGACTGCTGTCTGACTTAGTGACTTTTCCGGCCTAACACCACACCTCCAGGTAGCCCCCGCTTGGGCTATTTCCCAGGGAATTATGGGCAATACGACTGTGCAGTTGATATTAAGAGTGCATGTTCCTTTAAGCATTGACCACTCCTTAACTCCTCCCTAATCCCACCCTTACTCACCTAGTTAGCATAATTGACACCTGATTTACTGTCTTGACTCCTTAAAACTATACCTGAGATTTCTGTAAATTTGCAGGTTCCATAAGAACCCTTGCCTGCTGTGCTGTGCAGCATAACAATAAACTTTTACAATCTCAGCTTCCAAGTTTGCTTGAGCCTGGTGAATTCTTTCTAGACTGAATTGCAGGGTTTCTGGTCACTGACAGTGACCACCCTTCCCTCATCAATGTGACTGTGCCAAGGACTTTTGTGTGGATAACCTTTTCTGAGCCTTCTTTAGCCCCAGTAGTTTCTGGGAAGGCTGGAGCTTTGATAATGGCTGAGAGGCTTGGTAGAACAGAAGGAGTACTGTTAGTCTGGAAATATTGTCATTTCCAGGATTCTTATGCCCATCAGTAGCATCTGGTCAGTGGGTAGTATCAGTGTTAGCAAGGAAGGTGGACCTCTTTCCTTATTAATGACTCAGGGCCAGGCTAAAAAATAGGCTAGTGATTAGAGGGGACACTCATTCCTAGAACTTTTGGTTTCAGGATCCTAGGCTACCTCAGTCAGGATCTCAGAGGAGGTAGTTGTTTTGAGGTTTAAGGTTTATGGGTGCTCAAGACACCAAAATATCAATACACTGGGTCCTGCTGATATGAATTCAACTCAAGTCTTCTCTCAGTCAAAGAAAAGCAAAGTATTAAAGATTCATTCTAATGGGTAGACTCTTTTTTTTTTTTTTTTTGGTTTTTGGAGGGCAATTGAGGTTAAGTGACTTGCCCAAAGTCACAAGGCTGGTTAAGTGTCTGAGGCTGGATTTGAAACCTGATTTCAGGGCTGGTGCTCTATTCACTCTGCCTAGCCACCCCTGGGTAGACTTTTAAGGAGTGTATGTGAAGCTTGTATTGACAAGCTGGCCAAAATAATTTAACACAGAATGAGTCTACTAGATTGAAATCTTGGCTCCTTCATGGAGGCAAAATGCATCTTATAAACAGAAAGATTGTGGGAAGGATCTAGGGGTGGTCTATAGGAGGAGTTTGGGAAGGGTCTTGAGGAAGAATCTAAGAAGGATCTTGAGGGGACTGAGGTCAGACTCTAGTAATGAGATTAAGGGCATTAAATAGCTGAAGGCTACCTGGAGATGACAGACAATGGAGGGCTAGGCTAGTTTAAGGGGAACAGATTTGGGTATAGGTATTTTGATAAGATCAAGGGTGGGAAGTAGCTAGACAGTGGAGGACTAGACCTGTAAGAGTAAGAGATTCAGGCCTAGTTATAATAAAAGGCTTATGGCCTCAGGCAAATGCCTCATCAAGTGGGAAGATTTAATCAGAGTTCAAGGAATTTTCCAGAGTCCATACCCCATCAGTAGTAGTTAAAGTGGTAGTAAGAGTTTCAGTCAGTTCGTACAGCCTATTATCTGGCTTCAGGGTGTCCATTTCTGCATCAGTTAAGCTTCCTTGCCTGCCCTAGTTGAGGCTATGAATTCCTTCAAGTGGTGTTTAAGTGGAAGTTGGGTGTTGACTTGTCAAGGAGGTTGTACATGAAATTTTTGCTCATATATGGATTGAATTGGATATTCTCTAGGGTCCACAGTCAAAAATGAGATTCTATGATTCTGTTACCTTATGGAAATGAGCCTTGTTTGAGTGGTAAAGGATTGAGGCAGAGAATTTATCACAAACTCTCAAAGAAATACCTTAATTCTGCTATGAAATTGAATGGTTATTTGGCCTTGTTTTCCTAATGAGAATTTTTGGCCAGAAAAAGTGAAGGTAAAGATGGAATTACCTTAAGTGATTTCTGAGGCATAAATAGAAAGCATATTTAAAAACTATTGAAATTACTGTGATTGATCCCACAGGCTGAGTAGCCATAACTCATAGAAGACCTGCTTAATATTCAGTTTTATTTTTTTCTGGTAGCTCTACATGATAAGGTACAGGCTCTGGGAACCCCCTTGAACTCTGATTGAATCTTCCCATTTGATGAGGCATTTGCCTGAGGCCATAAGCCTTTCATTATAGCTAGGCCCAAATCTCCCTTACTAGCCTACCCCTGATCCTATCAAAATATCTATACCCAAATCTGTTCCATTGTCTCTCATCTCCAGGAAGCCTCCAGCTACTTCCCACCCTCAATCTCATTACTGGAGTCTGACCTCATATAACTCCACCTGAAGGCCCTCCCCAAACTCCTCCTCTAGACCACCCCTAGATTCCTCCCACAACCTTTCTATATATAAGACCCCATCTTGTCTCCATGAGAAAAGAAAGGTGAGAATTATGTAGTTCAGACTTACTCTGTGTCAGATTATTCTGGCCTGCTTGTCCAATACCAGCATCACAGATACTGAGGTTCCTAAACTTTACTTTTCTTTGGCTGAGAGAAGACTTAAGTTGAATCCATTTGGCAGGACCCAGTGTGTTGGTATTTTGGGGTATTGTGCACCCCTAACCCTATACCTCAACATTTTATAATGCCTGACCTCAATATACACAGTGAAGCAAACTATTCCTTTGTGATGGGGTACAGGCTCTGGAAACCCTTGAACTCTCCTTGAATCTTCCCACTTGATCTGGCATTAGCCTGAGGGTATAGTCCCCTTAACTGGCTTTTCATTATCAATATGCCCACCCAATTCTGTTACCCTTAACCTAGCCCAGGCCTTTATTGTCAGTTACCTCTGCATCCCCTCTGGCTCCTCTCCACCCTTGATCCTATTAAGACTCCATTCTCTTGGTTCCAGGCTAGCCACTCCCATCAAGATCCTCCTTAGACCCATCCTCCAATCACCCCCTAGATCCTTCCCATAGTCTTTCTGTATATAAGATCCATCTTATTTCCATGAAAGTGCTCAGATGCAATCTGGCCTGCTTACATTAGCATTACAAATGCTCATATTCCTTAAGAGTCTAACCAATTCTGAGATTCCTTAATAGTCTGACCAATACGGTGGATCTTTAATAAACCTTGTTTTTCTTTGGCTGAAAGAAGGTTTGGGTCAAATTTGAGCATGACCTGTGGGTCATGATTTCAGAATCCCAGCACCCTTAAACCACAACATTTGGAGCTCAGAGATAAAGAACATTCCATTTGGCCCTAGTGTCAGTAGTATGGAAGAGAGGAAATGGGAAAAAAAAGTCTGCCTCTACACTTAGTAAATAGAGGACAGGGGGAAGTGGGTTATTAAGGGCTTTAAACTCCAGCGTATTTTATAGCTTTATATTTGATCCCCAAGGTTATATGGAGCCATTGAAGTTTACTGAGTAAGAAGAGTGACATAGTCAGACCTGGATTTTAGGAAAATTGCTTTGACAGTTGAATAGAAAATAGATTAGAGGGAAAGACTTTCAGTGGGCAGACCCACAAGAAAACTGTTGTAATAGTCAAGATGTGAGGTGATGAAGGCCTGCTCCAGTGTGGTAGCAGTGTCAGAGGAGAGAAGAGGGCAGATATGAGAGATGTTATGGTAGCTGTTTTAAAGATGAGAAAATTGAGGCTGAAGGATGTTAAGTGATTTGTCTAAGGTCATACAAGTAGTATGTGTCAGAGGTGGAATCTGACCCCAAGGAATCTTAGAGATCTGAACTACCCTTCCTCCTTTATTTTAAAGATGAGAAATTGATAACAAAAAATGAAAGTGACTTGGCTGAGGTCACAAAGATAGGAAATAGCAAAGCCAATACTAAATTTTAAGCCTTTGGATTCCCAGTTCCAGGCTTTTTTCATTATTACATACATTAGCTATTAATAAGATTGTTGCACCCCTATTCAATCTGTTGTCCCCCTATTCTTGAGAACTTTAGGCCCTAGGATAAAGAGTACCTACAAGTTGAACACCACAAACTAAATGTACAATTTTGCTCAAGAAAAAGAAAATATTAATGGGGATTCTCAGCTACCTGGACTATAGGAGAAATGAACAAATCTGTAATGACTATGCAAATAGATCTAACAATTAAATAGCAGATATTATAAACTCAACAGCATACAAACCTACTAAAATGACTTTATGAAAATATTAAATTTTTTTTTTTTTACTGATACTCCTGTTTATTAATACTTTGTGCCAATATAATCCAAATGGCAGAGACACTTCCCCTTTCCTTTGGTTTTGACAACTGCACTCCCAATGACACACAGAGTTTGTGTGTGTGTGTGTGTGTGTGTGTGTGTGTGTGTGTGTGTGTGTGTGTATGTGCGCGCGCGCGTACGTGCATGTAGTGGGGAGTGCAGTGGAGTCTGGGCTGCCTGAAAATATTAACTTTAAAAATAATGCTAAATTGACACATATTGCTGTAATGATTGTAAAACTGCCACAAAGATCATTACCATGTATTATAATTGATATCCCTCTTAGCTCTATCGTGTCTGCCTGAACATTAGGTCACACAACTTTAGACTTCTCAATTCCTTTTTGGAGGAGACGGGGAGAGGAAGAAGAAAATAAGGAGAAAGGAAAAGATAATGATAGACTTCTTATCACTCTTCCACTCACCAGAAGAGTAGCCTTCTATCTGCCCATAGAGGAAATGGGCTGCATTCTTTCTCAGAGGAGGAAAGCAGGTCAGAGAGCCAATCATACTGCTGCTGTCTCAGAAATGAATGTAAAGGAAGACAGGAAGAAAGATTAAGAGCAAACATTCCAGACAACCTGGCAGAAGCCCTGCCTACTCACTGAAGTCAAGTCAGGTCCCCATGTTCCCCAGTCATGTTCCTAAATCCTCTTCCTCAATTCATCTCCAAAAAGGACACATAGCAAGCTCTGCCAAGACGAAGATATTTATGCATTTAAAAGAATCCAAACCCATTAATGTATTGAACACTGCCTCCCTCAATCTTTTCCAGATGATTCATCAGGGACTTTAGTCCCAATCAAAGGGTGGGTAGGGAGGGTTCAGCTTTTCTACCACAGATACACCCTCAATATATCCCCTGGGGCCTACCTATAACTTGTAAGAGTTAAAGTGTTGAAGGGAGGGATTGTTCTCCCTCTATAACATCCCTGCTATATTAAAAACCTAGAAAGTGCTGTTTGCCAATTATGACAGAGCTGAGGTTAGAGCTAAGGATGCTCACAACATAAAGCACAACACAACAGAGTATATAGCTAGCATTCTTAAACTGCTTTCTCCCCCAGGCCTCTCTTTTAAGAGTTACAGTATTTGGTAGGTAAGGTGGTAGTTATTTACATCAGATTCTATTAAGAAGCCATGACACTATCTTGACCACTCCTTCTGCAGATTTCTCTTAGGAGATCAGGTTGTTAGGGACAAATACCTGGTGGTTCAGTCAGAAATTTCCCAGCCTCCTCCTCCTCCTTGACACTCCCTTGTCCTGAGCATTTTTGCCCCCAATTGAGAATAGGGGAATGATTTTGATTTATAAAATCTTACCCTGTGGACTTCTGGGTTGAAAAAGAGTGAGGGGAGATGGAATTTGTGTAGGATTTTCATTTTTCCTTTTCCTTTTCACTCTCCTGAGGGGACAAATTTATATTTCTGAGCCTGATATTTTTCCAGGGGCTTGGGAGACTTAGTCTTGTTTCTTAAAAAACATATTTCCTTTATGTATTTAAAAGTTTGCTTTTTGAAAGAAAATCTGGCAAATGTGATAAAGCTGCTGATGAACTATATTGATAAACCATACTCTGTTGTTTGAATGCTACATTGAGGAGTGTATAAGAAAAATGGCTAGGTAAGATAGAGAGATATAAACTGCTGTATTTTCTAGGGCAAAGTTTCTGGCTCAGGGACTGGAGTTAAAAAGAGTTATTGATTACTTTTTACAACTTTCTGGGGCAGAGAGCATATTCACCAGGGTTTCCTCTGAGCAAGTGCATTGGCAACAATATCTGGGCAGCTATCTGGTGGGTTTGGCATTGAGGCAAGCATCTGCCACAGTTTACTTTGAAAAAAAAAAAAAAGAACAAAACAAAACAACTCTCTGGAGAAATGGACTGAGGGAGTTGTTAGAAAGTCTTACCCTAACAGGAAGAGTAGTCTGACTCACCAAAGTGCAGTGGTATGCTTGTAACTGGCTCTCCAGGAAAAAACAAAAGCAAAAACAAAAATGTATGTAGGACACACTTTTAATACTAATCTGTATTATTGACATTTTTTTTTCTGCATCACTTTCATAAGTCTAGACAATCAACAAGACAAATAAATCAAATAAAGCAAATAAATCATGCTTTAATTTGTCGCTTGCATAGGTGCAAATGCCCAAACTGGCTCTCCATCTCTAGTACACCCATAAAATAGGGGAAGGAGAGTAAGAATGACTGACACTCCTTCTTAGCTACTTATCAGCATACAGCAAGCTAACATGTTTGCTTCAAGACTATCCATCACCTTATAAAACTGTATTATCCCAATGATGGAAATGAAAAGACCACTAAAAGGACGTTGAACTCAGAATAATGGAAAAGCCAGTGAAGGTCTTGGAGATGAAAGTATGAAGTCTACCTCCAGAGGTGGGGATCTACTAGGATCGAATGTGAAACACTTTATCAGACAAGGTTTTTGTATAGTATGTCTTTGTTTAATCACTTTTCTTTTTCATAAGGAAAAGTTCAATCTGGAAAGCATAATGGTAAACAACCATATTGAAAAGAGAAAACACATCTGTAAAACATTCTAAAAGATTTGCTGCCTCCTAAATAACATTGGTGCTAACATCTGATGTATTAAGTGTAACCATTCATCTCAGATGCTTGGCTTTTGGGAATGAAAAGATAGAGAGAACTCTAAGAGCAGCAAGAAAGGCCAGTTTGTGCAAATCTTAAAAATAAAAGATGTGTCTGAGCCAGGGAAGTTCTTGCCCATGGAGCACTGTTAAAAAACTGAAAAGGATGGGGGTGAGTGTGGGGGGGGAGGGGAAGCAGCACACAGTGCTAATTGAAAGTGTAATTTGGCAGAAGTAACTCCCCATTTGAAGCAACTATGCTTCAAATTAACTTGCTAAAACCACAGTGAAGTATTTGAGACTTTTTAAAGGTGTCATAAAAGTAGGTTCAGTGGAATGCTGAAACTTGAACAGAAGGAATCATCTAATGACTCAGGATACAAATATAGCATAAGGAAAGAATGGTTTAAAAAAAAAAGGAGATAAATGTCAAAACTGATTAAATTCAACAAATTAAACCCAAAGAAGCATTTCCTTAGTGTCTATTATGTTTTAGATATTAGAATTTCCTAATTTGGATAAGTCAAAAATCAGTTTTTATGTGGTTAAATTTCAGAGGATCTCAAAATCAAGGATTTGGAATAAAATGTACATGTAATGTATTGTCAAGACTGTAACCTCCTTGAAAGCAAGAACTGTTTCACTTATGTCTTTGAATCCTCAATGCATAGCATAGAACCTGGTTTATAGCATATGCTTAATAAATGCTTGCAAATTGGTTGACCTCAGAGGTCATGTAGTCCAAACATTATCTGAATCAGATACCTCATTATAGCATCACTAACAAATAGTGTCATTCAGCCTCTCCCTGAATACCTTCTGTGATAAGGAATTTACTATCTGTCAAAGACAGCTCATTCTACCTAGGAGCAGTTCTAATTGATGAAATTTCTACCCTTAGGTAACTTATAGTCTAGTTCTGGAGGTAAAATGAACTCACTTGAAATAATTATAGAGCAATATTATAACTCAACAAATAGATAGCAAGTACATATTATAGTAAGGCTCTTTGCTAGCTGCTGGGTATGTAACAATAAAAATATCCTAGCCTTTGTTCTAAAAGAGCTGAAACTGGAGGGTGGAGGCAGGCATATAACATATACAACAGACTAGCATAGTATAAGAAGTGTGTGATGAAGGACAAAATACAACTTCTCTGGATGTTACCACTCAGCTTAAGTTTGCAGTAGCATTTTAGACTAGCATGTACTTGTTGATTTATATTGTGCTTGTAAGTCCTCCAAAACACCTATACCTTTTTACACCTTTTGTCAAGCTGTGCCTTCCCCAGCCTGTACTTGTGCACTTCATTTTTTTTTTATTTTTTAAAGCAATTGGGGTTAAGTAACTTGCTCAAGGTTACACGGCTAGTCATTATTTTATGTGTGGGTGCTCATTTTCTGAGGCCGGTTTCGATCTCGGGTCATCCCAACTCAGAGGCCGGCGCTCTTACTCACTGCGCCACCTAGCCGCCCTGCACTTCATTTTTTTAAGGTAACTTTACATTTAACCATATGGTTTTATCTTATTAATCTGGTGCCTTACTTTAGCCTGCCAGGATCATTTTGGAACCCAGTTTTGATCTGTTGTAATCTCTCCTAGCTCTACATCAGTCAACATGGGTGTTTGGGGTATTCAAGGATGATGAGTACCTTTGGTATGAGGGCTTGCTGAGCTCTGTTTGGGGCTACTTATCCATCTTTGGTGTCTACTTGGCCCTCAAATCTCACCTGTGGCTCCAAGAAGCTGTAGCATACACAGCGTCAATAACCCAGTAAACTGTCTTGGCAGATGGGCTAAACCATCTTGAGATTTGTATCTCAAGGTAACCTGCAGGCTGAGGGTAACGTACAAGCTTCAAACTTGTTGTTAAATGCATGGGGTAGAGATTTGTAAAGACTTTCCTGGGCAGAATGGATAGATGAAAATAATTTGTTCCAATGTCATGAAGGTGGCTGAAGCAGGTGCTTAGAAAGAGCTTGGTCAGACATGGAAAATGCCTACAATGTATCCTGGGCCATTGCCAGTCATCTTGACTTTTATCTTGTCACCAGACTTAGATGACTCTGGAAGAGAGAGGCTGACAACTTAGTAGAACTCTGCCTCACTGAAATCCAATTCATGCCCAAGTCAAGATGTTATCTTTGAAAAGGACAAACAGCAACATGTCAGTCAACAAGCATTGATCAATTGTTTACTCTGTAATGGGCATGGTGGTAAGCACTTGGGATACAAAGATGGGCAAAAACATTAACCCTGCACTTAAGGAGCTCACATACTAATGGAGAAGACAATATGCCAATAACTATTAACATACAAAATGTATACACTGTAAATGGAAAGTAGTCTCAAAGGGAAGGCACTAGCAGTAGGAAGGACCCTTACAGAAGGCGACTTTTGAGATAAGTCTTGAAGGAGGATGTGGCAGTGAGGAAGGAGAACATTCCAGGTATGGGGGACACAACAAAAAAGTCCTTGGAGAGTAAGGGGTTAGAGCATTATGTATAGAGACCCATAAGTAGGCCAATATAACTGTATCATCAAGGGAGTAAAGGGTATCCTCAAGAGTAAGGTAAAGTTAGAGGGAGTAAAGTATAAGACTGGAAAGGCAGGAAAGGGCCAGGGAGTAAAGGGCTTTAAATGACAAACAGATCATTTTATACTTGATCCTGGAGTCTAGCTCTTAGCTGGTGAAACTCATTAATATAAATGAACAATAAACATTACCCTATGTTGAAATCCCACCAGGACTACAACATTACCTTACTTGAGATTGTAGTACTGAAACATGGGCAAGTCCTACCTTTTATTATGATAGTTTTATAGGAAAGGACTTTCCTT
Organism: Gymnobelideus leadbeateri; assembly: GCA_011680675.1. Taxonomy (NCBI): domain Eukaryota; kingdom Metazoa; phylum Chordata; class Mammalia; order Diprotodontia; family Petauridae; genus Gymnobelideus; species Gymnobelideus leadbeateri. The sequence goes on along the minus strand of WOXC01011850.1, from coordinate 244,768 downwards.
CCTTCTCCATCAAAAGGTTCCAGAGAATCCCTCATAATTTCTGTATCATAAGGGTTATTCAAACCTTATTTCTTGCAAAAATACCAGTTTCTTTTGTAACAATTAGTTCATCTGCCAGGAAAGATCAGTATCTGTTTTCCTTGACTTTTAAAGATATATTTGATCTGCAATTACTTAGCATATCTCTGTCAGTACAAAAGGTAAGAATCCATAGCTATTATTTGTTAGAAAAAAGGTATTCTGAAAACAGCAGGATGCTGGAACATTTTATACTTGATCCCTGGAATCCAGGAAACCTCTGGAGTTTGTTGAGTATAGGGTAACATAATAACATGTATTTTAGGAAAATCACATAAGGAATTGAGTGGAGGATAAATCAAATTGAGGAGAGGCTTGAAGTAGGGAGATCAATGAAGAGACTTTTACAGTGGTCAAGGCAATATATACTAGGATGGCAGCTCTATGGAGCTCAAGAGGTAGAGAGAAAGGGATGTATGGAAGAAATGTTGTAAAAGTAAAAAATAAAAGACTTGCCAATAGATTAGATATGTGGGGTGAGAGAGAGAGAGAGAGAGAGAGAGAGAGAGAGAGAGAGAGAGAGAGAGAGAGAGAAGTTGGGGAGGACACTGAGATTTGGAGCACAGAGGTCTGGGAGAATGCACTTTCTAATTAAACGAATGCTTTATTAACTTCTGGTTTACATCATTCATTTCCACCAGATTATGAGTTACATTTTCCCCCCATTTTTTCCCTACCCACCACCCCAGAATAGCAGTCCCACTAGATATTCCCTCATCCAATCTGCTCTCTCCCATATCTTCTCCCATACCCCCTTCGACTTTGCCATTAGGGCAAGGTGAATCTCTGAGCCCCAATGCCTGGACATCTTATGAAACATTTAATTTTAAAACTTTGATTTTCAGATCCATTCCCTTCCTCCCTTGTCACCCACTCCCTCTGAGAAGATAAGCAATTCAGTATGTGTTGTACATGTATAGCTATGCAAAACATTACCATAGTAGATATATTGTAAAAGACTGCTTATATTTCCCTCCCACCTGTCTCACCTCCCACCTGGTCCACTCCCTACTTTGATCCTGTCCCTCTTTGATAGTGGGTACTTCTAACCTCCCCTCTCCCCAGAATGCCCTCCCCTTCATCATCCCCCCTCTCATCCCCCTTTCCCCTACTCAGGAGAGTGAGTGAGGGTAAGATATTCCATTTAGTATGTATGTGATTCTCTCCTTGAGCCAACTTCAATGAGAATATGCTTTTGCCTTTTTGCCTTCCTGTTCTTCCCCTCCCCTGCAACTACTTCCCCTTGCCTCTTCTACATGAGATAGTTTACCCTACCCTGTCTCTCTCCATCTCCTCTTGCCACTTTCCTCTCTCACCTCTTGACTTCACCCCTTAAGAATCATCCCTTCCTTGGGGTGGCTAGGTGGTGCAGCGAGCAGTGCGTCGGCCCTGGAGCCAGAAGGACCCGAGCTTGGATCCGGCCCCAGACACCCAAAACACAAACAAAAACCCAGCCATGTGACCCCAGGCAAGCCCCCCAACCCCAATTGCCCTCTAAAAAAAAAAAAAAGAATCATCCCTTCCCATCAAATTCAACCTGTGCCCTCTATCCATGTATACCTGTGAACATATGCCATGTACCCTTCTTCAATTATTTTCATAATGAGAAAAGTTTCATCAAACACAGTTATTGTTTTTCCATGTAGGAATGTAAATAGTCCAATTTTGATAAGTTCCTTTTGATTTCTTTTCCTTGATTACCTTCTCAAGTATCTCTTGCTTCTTGCATCCGAATGTCAAATTTTCTATTCAACTCTGGTTTTTTCATCAAGAATTCTTGAAAGTCCTCTATTCCACTGAATGACCATATTTCCCCCTAAAACAAGATACTTAGTTTTGCTGGATAGGTGACCCTTGGCTTCAATCCCAGCTCTTTTGCCTTCTGGAATATCATATTCCATGCTCTTTGATCCCTCAGTGTAGAAGCTGCCAGGTCCTGGGCTATTCTGATTGTGTTTCCACAATATTGAAATTGTTTCTTCCTGGCTGCTTGTAGTATTTTCTCCTTGATCTGGGGATTCTGGAACCTGGCTATAATATTCCTGGGAGTTTTCTTTTTGGGATCTTTTTCAGGAGGTGATCTGTGGATTCTTTCAACCTCTATTTCCCCCTCTGGGTCTAAAACATCAGGGCAATTTTCCTTGAGAATTTCTTGAAGGATGATTTCTAGGTTCTTTCTTTGATCATGGCTTTCAGGTAGTCCAATAATTTTTAAATTATCTCTCCTGGATCTATTTTCCAGGTCAGTGGTTTTTCCCATGAGATATTTCACATTGCCTTCTAGTCTTTCATTTGTTTGGATCTGTTTAATAGTATCTTGATTTCTCATAAAGTCACTAGCTTCCATTTGCTCCAGTCTAACTCTGAAGCAATGAATCTCCTCAGTGAGCTTTTGAGATTCTTTTTCCATCTGGCAAATTCGACTTTTTAAGGCATTCTTCTCCTCATTGCCTTTCTGAGCCTCTTTTGCCATTTGAGTTAGTCTATTTTTTAAGGTGTTATTTTCCTCAGTCAGGCTGTTGACTGTCATTTCATACTTTTCTTGCATCTTTTTCATTTCTCTTCCCACATTTTCCCCCACTTCTCTTATCTGCTTCTTAAGGTCCTCTGTGGCCTGTAGCCAGCTTGTATTTTCATTTGGGGCTTTTGGTGCAGGAATTCTGACCTCACAGTCCTCCTCCATGCTTTGAGCCTCTTTGCCCCTAAAATAGGAGTCCAATGTTGAACTTTTCTGTTTATTTTGTTTCGTTTGCCTAGGCATATTGCCACTTAATTATTTGATTTTTGGGCTTGTTGCCACAGTAGGACTCTGCCACCTGACAGGGGAGCTTCCACCCAAACATGGGGTCTTCACAACTTCCGCCAGTTGGGTGGCCTTTGTAAAGCCTCCACCCACTCTGGCAAGTTGGATACCCACCCCAAACTTCCCCCCCAGACCACAATCCAGATCCAGGCAGTTTAAAGCAAAAGCGATTAACCCCCAGACTGATTGCTGGATCTTCCTACAGTTCGCAGACCAGGAGCTAGAGCCACTACTGATGCTGCAAAATGGCTTCTGTGCAGCTGTTTCTTCAGCAGCTTTTCGGCCCCAGGGGAGGAAGCCATGCATTCCCCAAATACTGGTCCCAAAGTCCATAGGGCACTAACCTCTTACTTTGTCCTAGGCATATCTGTGCTGATAATTCTGGAATCGCCACAATTGCTGGTGTTCTGGGGTCCCTCCAGCTGGCTGAAGGTCTGGCCACCCTGGGGCTAAAACCTTGGACCTGGGCTCGGCTCTGCGTGCTGTGCTGTTGGTTCCGCTGTGCTGCCTGCTCTCAGAGTGCTGCGCTGGCCTCTCCCTGCAGGGCTGCTGGGCTGTCCTCAGCAGGAGGTTAGCTTCTCTGTGCTGTTGAGAATGTACTTTCAATAGTAATAGGAAAGTTGGGAAGAGATAAATGATTTCTTTGGTAGGGGAAGGGGAGGGAATAATGAGCTTTATTTTGGACATACTAAATTTGAGATGCCAGTTTCATATATCCCATTATCTACATGGAGTTGTTTGAGGGAAAAGTCCCTGCTTGACCCCTAGAATCTCTTTCCAGTAGTTAGCCTTATTTTCCTTTCATGGCTTACTACTTACATCTTTGGTCCATGTGGCCATATTGAAAGTGCTAAAGGTGAGCCCAATGTGGCAGCTATACCTTAGGAACCTGAGCTTTTGGCTAGCTTCTTCTTAAGTTCAGTAATTTCATGCTTTCATAAAGATCCTTTACTTTAGTTCCTAGGCTAGAAAGCAGTGGCACTATCAGGATAGATGTTAATGTTGATGGTGGTTATGTTAGTGGTGATGGTGGTGATAGTGAAGGTAGTGGTAACAGTAGCAACAATAACACAGTCAACCACCACCACAACAATAATGTCCAGGGTACCAAAATCCAGTAACCTAGGCTCATAACTTCCATCTGATCATGGACTCCTCTCTCACTCACCCAATACCCAATTTATTGTTACATATTTTTTTTACCTTCAAGACATCTTTCCTGTATATCCCCTTCCTCCACTCTTATGCTAGCAACAGGTTTGGTGCACATTATATCATCAGAGATAGAACACCAGAAATATAGGCTATGGAGAAGTTATTACTAGTAATTCTTAGAGGCTCACTGTCTCTAACTCTGCTCAGTCCAAATGATTTTAAGATCCTCCTGCTGCCCTAGTCACTCAGCTAAATTTTTTTTCTGGCCCTGATCCTGGTTCCTTTTCCCATTCTCTGGGAGGTCATCCAGTTATACAGTCATGAGAACCAAAGCTGCAAGGTCTTCAGCATGCCCTAATAAGCAGTGCTTTAAATCATTTCTTAGGCCTTTCTGAAAGAATGCCATCAGCCTACCCTCCTCCCAATCTAGCTCTTAGCTGGTGAAACTCATTAATATAAATCAACAATAAGCATTATCCCATCTTGAAATCCCACCAGGACTACAGTATTATTTTACTTGAGATGGTAGTACTAAAACACGGAAAAGCCCTACCTTTTATTATGATAGTTTTATAGGAAAGGACCTTCCTTCTTTCTCTATCAAAAGGTTCCAGAGAACCTTTCATAATTTACGTATCATAAAGGCTGTTCGAATCTCATTTCTTACAAAAATATCAGGCTCTTTTGTAACAGCGAGTTCATCCTACCAGGAAAGGTCAGTATCTGTTTTCCTTGACTTTTAAAGATATATTTGACCTACAATTACTTAGCATATCTCTGTCAGTACAAAAGGTAAGAATCCATAGCTATTATCTGTTAGAAAGAAGGTATTCTGAATACAGTAGGCAGGGATAAAACATATCTTTTTTTTCAATGTAACCTGCATTGGAAAAAAAAAAATAGGGTTTTCATCACAACAATTTCCTGGATCTTTTAGGTGCCAAAAAAGAGTGGGAAGTGCAGAACCAGGAGTTGAACTAAGCCATTTTAACATAAAGCAGTAGACCAAAAATCATTATTTCTCATGCTAAAGTGATAACATTTAAAAAAAGAGAGCCATCTGCTTTATGGGAAAAACATGTCAGAGATACTTGAAATACAAATGGGTGAAGACTAGGATTTGTTCTCCACCAGGGGTCTAGCAGCAAGACAGTGGGAGGCAGGAGATATTAGAGAAATACTGGAGAGATTCCTGGAAAAAGACTTTTGAACTTCCACTGACTTGCTTTCTGACAAGGCAAGTGTGGTAAGAAGACTTTCACTTGACCGTTTGGTCTGCCAGGATCAGATTATGGCAAAACAATTCGTTCTCTTCCTCTTTGAGAATTTGACCATGGGCCTGCTCCCCTAACAAAAACATTCAGGTATGCCTGAGTACAAGTGTTGAAGGCTAAGAAGGGGAAAGTTGAGTTTTCAGACTTCTAGGAGTGACTGGCTCAGCCTCTTGAAGAGTTTTAGTGCATCTTTTGCTTTTAGTTCCAATCAATAAATGTACTTTAATTTATAAAGTGAGTGTATTGTAATCCTTTTGGGCCATGAGAAGTTGAGGAGGAGATCAGACTAATGGAAATAGGAACATGAGACAATTTGATAAATTATGAATTGTTGGGGATTTCCATAATTTGTACCTTAGATTAGATGAGTCAGAACCTGGATTTTATAAAGCACTAAAAGCATGTCGGGAGCTGAAGGATACAGGCAAGCCAAATTAACCTTTGTGCAAAAGAACTCAAGAGGGACTCAGAGGAGACCTTGCCCATCCCTGGACAAAGGGGACTCAAGCTCAGCGCTCAAAGCTTTGAACGCCACCTGGTGGCTTAAAGAGATTGAACTCTGGGTTCACTTCCATCCCTTCTACATAGGCTCCTAAACACATAGGATTTGTCTGCTCTTTACCTACCTTTATTGTCTCTAGGGAAAATGTATAGTAGGTGTTTCTGTGGAGAGAAGAAACCATGTTCTATACCATAATATAGTCATGTGTGCTATTCTCTAGCATGCTGTTCTGACACTTCTTATTCAGGGAATAAATGTATTTTGAACTTATTTTGTTTGTGTTTTCTTTGCCAAAGATGGACTAAGAGGGATAGAAATTTCAAAGTGTTACTAATGACGTTGAAATATAAGATAAAAGAGAGAGACTAATAGAGGACCTGGGTAACCTTGATGAAGTCTAGTCACTAGTTTCAGATGATCTGTATCCTAGGATATTGAAAGAACTGACAGATATGATTGTTTAATCACTATTAAAGATATTTGAAAAAGCTAAGAATGGAATGGATGCTCGAGGAACTCAAGAAGTAGAAATGCAGAACCAATTTTTAAGAGTAGAGAACAAGGTCAGCAAATCATAGAAAAACAAGCTTAACTTTGATTTCTACCCAAACTCTAGATCATATTATTAAAGGGAATCATTGGACATCTCGAAAAGCAAACATCGATCACAAAAAAACCTACAGGATAGGTCAGACTAACCTTATTTCCTTGTTTGAGGGAGTCACTAGATTGGTAGAGAGGGTAATACTATAGTGATATTTAGCCTAGGTTTCAGCAAAGTGCTTAACAAAGTCTCCCTATCACAGTATTCTCATATCATAATATCATAATATTCTCTATCACAGGACAAGACAGAGAGATGAGATTAAATAATATTAGTGCAGTATGATGGATTCAGACAGCTAGGTGGCACAGTGGATAGAGTGCCAGGCCTAGAGTCAGGAAGTTATCTTCTAGAGTTCAATTCTGTCCTCAGACACTTTCTAGCTGTGTGATCCTAGGTAAATCACTTAATCCTGTTTGCTTCAATTTCTTCACCTGTAAAATAAACTGACTTGATCTTGTTGAATCTTTTGTTCATGTCAAGTGAGAGATAATTCTGTAAAGAGAAAGGTTTTGGGCCTTATCCCCTCTAAGGCCATGTAGACTTCAGCCCCTGGCTTCTGCATTTGTTCTTATCTATTTTTCAGTAAAGGAGAATAATTTGGAAGTTAGAGGAAAACCAAAAAATCTACGAGTCATAGTCCTATCTGGGTTTTGTGACCAATACAGCATGAATGACCTAAAAAAGCAAAGAGTGACTTTTGGGAATGACCTATAGGACCCAGATCAAGGTAGATGAGTAAGGAATCAGCCACAAGTCATACTTAGCCCTCACTGTTTTTAGGCAATCCTAACATATCTCCTTAATCTGCAAAGCAGCAATTCCAAACCTTTTATACCTCAAACTTACCATAGCTCCCTTCCTCCCACTCTCTCAACTGAGAACCTTGCCTCCTATTTTACAGAAAAAAATTGAGGTTGTTTGCTGTGAACTCCTTCTCCTTTCTTCCTTATTTCCTATACTCAGGTGTTTTCCTGTAAGACAAGTAACACTGACTATACCATGTGGCAGGCAGGAGACATGGGATCTTTTGGTTTCCAGACTCTAGCAGGTCCCTTCTTGATCTGGGCAGGGGTTATTTGCTTTATTCTTCTCAAAGGAGTTGGTGATAATGGGAGCAACAATTCCTACAGCATCCCTATAGCAGCAAGCACCCCAACATCCCCAAGGTGGCTGCCAACACAGGTTCTTAGATCTGTTCCTAGATCTGCTTTTCTAAAGGAAAACAACTCAAAATGGGTTAACAAGCTTACTTTAATCAATCAAACATATATCATTTACCTAGTTCAGGGGAAAAAGGCCAGCACCCTGAACTTCAAAGTATACAGACAGAACTTACAAGACAGAGAAACAAACAGATCAAGCAGACAGGCTTCCAAACTGTCCAACCATTACCTCAATACCAAATCACAGTTACCAGAGAGGGAAGCATCAACATCTTGGTTTTCAAAGCCAGGGGGCTTTCAGTGGCTGCCCAGAGTCTCATCTGGTCAAATCACACAACACTTCTCAAAGTGAGCCCCAAAGCAAAGCCTCACATGGGGGATTATATAGCCTTCTCCAGGCTCAGAGATTGTCATAACCCTCTTGGCCCACTGCCAAATCACACAGCATCTAGGTGTGGGCATTCCTGAAAACCGAGCCTCCTGCCACAGGCTCCATGTGACCACATTCAGCCTATTAGGGGGCAGAGTATATTTCCAAATCAAGGAAGGTTCTCAGAGTCTCTTAAACCTACCAAAGGACCTAGGGGCAGGGAAGATCTTTAAATCTGCATTTCCAATTCAATCTCCTTATCATTCTTCTAGCAGGGGCAGACTAGAAGGAGTAGGAACATAACTCCTATAACTCCCCTGAGTCTTGATGGGGGCTAATCAAGATACATGCAGCTTGAGTATTCCCCACTTGCTGACCAGTGCTCATGTGATTTATAGGGAAGCATACAAAGAAGGCATCTTGCTACCAATAGACTCACAAGTTTATAATTAACTTTAGTAATATCATGGTAATTCAGCATTGTGCAGGTGCAGTGGGTAGTTACAACTTAAATCCAAATATTTACATTATCTATCCTTATATCTACATATCACTGCACAAGCATGGTGAGATTGTTTACAAGTCATGAGCCTGGGAACTAAAATCTATGATCCTGGGAATTAGTAGACAGTTTATGGCCATGGATCCTGAGAACTAGTATCTTAAAAATAATAATAAAATGTACTTTACATACACTTCCACTTTCTCCTTCTTCACCTCTCTTTCATATGATGATGTGGCCTTACTCCTTTCTAAGGCTAACTTTTTTTTTTTTGCTTTTTTTTGGAGGGCAATTGGGGGTTAAGTAACTTGCCCAAGGTCACTTGGCTAGGTTTTTTTTGTTTGTGTGTGTGTTAAGTGTCGAGGCCGGATCCGAACTCAGGTCCTTCTGACTCCAGGGCTGGCGCTCTACTCACTTTGCCACCTAGCCGCCCTAAGGCTAACTCTTTTACCTGTTCAAGTGATCCCATTCCTTCCTGTCTCCTCCAACAGATTACTCCCTCTCTCATCCATACTCTTTTACTTATTTTCAATCTCTCTTTCTCTACTGACTCCTTTCTTACTACCTACAAACATGATCATGTCTCCCCTATCCTGAAAAAGACCCTCGCATGGTCTTTCTATCCACACTATATATAGCCCTCTTTCTCTCCTGCCCTCTACGATAGGTGACCTGACTTTCTCTCCTTTCACTTTCTTCTTAACCTCTTACAATCTGGCTTCCGACTGCATCATTCCAATGAAACTGCTCTCTCCAAAGTTACTAATGATATCCTTTAACATCTCTGCTGCCTTTGACTATATTGATTACTCTTCCCCCCCTTGGAATTCTCTTCTTTCTAGGTTTTCCAGACACCGTTCTCTCCTGGCTTTTTCCTACCTAGCTAACCACTCCTCTGTCCCTTTGTCAGATTCTTCACCAGATCACACCCTCTAATTGTAGGGGTCCCTCGAATTTCTGTTCTATTCTCCCTCTATACTACTTCACTTGGTGATCTCATCAGCTCCCATGGATTTAATTTTTATCTTTAATTTATCATCTTTAGGCTGATGATTCTCAAATCTGCCTTTCCTGTCTAAATCTCTCCCCTGACCTCCAATATTGCATCTTCATCTGCTTCTTTGGCATCTCAAACTGGGTGTCCAGTAGACATCTTAAACTCACTATGTCTAAAACAGTATTTTTATCATTATTATTCCCCTTAAATTCACCCTCCCCCCAGTAATATAAAGGGTAAAGCCATGATCCCAGTCCCTCCAGCTCACAGCCTAGGAGTCCTCCTAGACTCCTCATTATCTCTCATCCCCCCATATCCAAGCTGTTGCCAAAGAATGTCAACATCACCTTTGCAAGATCTCATGTATATATGCTCCCTTCTCTCTTCTGACACTGCCACCACTCTAATGCAGGCCCTCATTACCTCACATCTTGATTACTGCAATAGCCTGCTGGTGGATCTGCCTTCCTCAAGTCTCTCTTCCTACTTTGATCCATTCTCCATTCAGCCACTAAAGTGATTTTCCTAAAACAGAGGTCTAATAATATCACCACTCCCTACCCCCTCTAAGTAAACTCCAATGGTTTCTTGTTGCCTCCCAAAGCAAATACAAAATGCTCTGTTTGGCATCCAAAGCTCTTCATAACTTAAAACCCCTTTTACCTTTCCAGTCTTCCTACACCTTACTCCTGGCTACACACTTTTTGACAAGCCCCCTCCCCACTGCTATCCCTTCTGCCATTGGCTGGGAGGTGGGCTTATAAAGAACAAGGAAATAGGGGATAGCCAATTCAAATGTACCTATCCTTATTTGTCAAATACCAAAGTGAAAAAGGGAGGGGCTAAGATCTTAGTGCTGATTGATAGCAAAAGAAAGAGGAAGGGTCCTGAAACAAGGGAGGGGAAAAAGGTCAAAAGCAAAAGGTGGAGGTTGAAAACCCCTAAAGGACTTAATGCTGATAAGGATGTGGCATACAAGGGTGGAGCTCAAAAACTCCTGGAGGGGCCTAATACTGATGTGACTGTAGTAAAGGGGAGGGAGGTGAAACTGAAACTCCCGCTTGCTCCCACAAAACTTACGGGCTGAGAAGTTTCACCTTTCCCATTCAATACCAGGCTGCTTTAAAAAAAATTTTTTGTGATAATAGTGTAACTCTAGGAATAATTCGAGTTTTTGTGCTTCCTCTTCTCTGTGTAGTATTACTGCCACCATCATGGTGTAGGCTAGTGGAAAGTCTTTGGACTTACTAACCAAAAATGTCTATATATGTCTCAAGATCCTATTTATAATTTTAAGTGTAATATAAGATCAATATTTGCAAAATTACCTTCAATATTTACTCATATTATTTTTTTCCACTTTTGAGTGAACTTTAAATAAACCAAATTCCAAAAGGCATAGAATGCTAGTGAGAGTAAAATTGGGGTGCGTTTTGTAAAGAAATAGGTTCAAGCAGTAAGGGAACAGAATGACCTCTGACTCTTGAGATTATGCTTTAATTTGTGAGTGTCCCCAACCTCCCCCCACAATTTAGTCTCTCCCCATCTTCCAGCCTAGGTTAAAGATTACTTGGTACCCTTATCTATTCCTTTGCACTGTCATGCCTTTCAATTTCAATAAGGAAAAGCCTTCTTTAACTAGAGAGAGTTAAGACAAGATTTTTAAATATGATATTGTTAGATATAACTCCTAATCTGGGCCCACTTCTCCAACCTGCACTCCCAATTTGGGTCCTATTTTCTACCTTTTCCTTTAAGTCTTCCCTCCCACCTTGTAAACTTCCCTATTACTTTTGAGGGCACCACTATCCTCCCAATTAGTCAGGTACAGCTTAGGTGTCATCCTTTGTGCCTCACTCACTATCTTTTGTCCTCCATATCTAATTTGTTGTCAAAGTCTGTCAATTACATTTTTTTATAACATCTCTCAAATATTTCTCTTCTCTCCTTTGATACTGCCAACATCCTGGTACAGGTTCTCATTACCTCAAGCCTAGAGAGATGAAGAAACTTGTCCAATGTCATTTAGCCAAATTTCTGTTTGAAAAAGAATAGGAACCCAGACCTCCTGCATTTCCATCCAAGGCTCTCCTCAGGACATCCCATTTGGGGGTGACTTTTATTTGTGCTCATGCCTAAGGCAGGGAAACTCACTCAGTAGCACCTCAGGGTACTCTCCATTCTGACCTGAATGTTGTTTATCACTCTAATTTAACAGGATGAGCGAAATTCTTCTTCTTGCCCATCTTTCTACCTGGTTAAGTTGGTTTTTATTCAATCAGGCTGCTATTTAGTGATTTTTTTTTTACTCCTAGTAATGAGTCAATAACATTGACTATGTAAAGAAAGGGGGCAGCTAGGTGGTAAAGTGGGTAGATTGAGACCCTGAAGTCAGGAAAGCTTATCTTCATGAGTTCAAATATGGCCTCAGACTCTTAACTAGCTATGTGACCCTGGGAAAGTTACTTCATCCTGTTTGACTCAGTTCCACATCTGTAAAATGAACTGGAGAAGGAAATGGCAAACACTCCAGTATCTTTGCCAAGAAAACCCCAAATGGGGTCATGAAGAGTAGGATATGACCAAAATGACTGAACAATAACAACACAGAGAAAGAGGCTAAGAAAGGCCTTTAGGGAGTTAAATGTGAAGAATTCATCTAGGTCACAAGCTGCAGTTTGAGTCTCACTCATTCTGTATTTCTACGCAGCTTATCCTGCCCTTTGAACTGAATAGATGATAAATTATTACCCTACTAGACTATAAAAATGCATAGAATAAGAGAGGAAATAGATGCATGGAGCTGAGGTTTCCTAAGCAACTCTATAATAACTAATCACACCAAGAAGAGCTTTGGTTGATAAAGAAAAGAATTTTAGGTTTCCAAGGGATAGCACAAAATTGCAAGGATGAAGCATTTAAAACTCATAGGAAAAAATACTCCATTGGTGATACGATTTGGTTTTAATCTTTGGACCTGCAAGGATGTAATCTGCTGGGGAGATGAAAAAGCCAAGCCCTAGGAGACAGCACATATTTTGCAGAAACAAAATCTGATAATTGTCATGCATTTGCACACACCAATGTACCAGAGAAATTGAATGGTGAGTCCCTCTGGGGAAGATTTTTATATATAATCAGTTGCTTTGATTCTTCCCAATGTACTAAAGAAGCTTATGAAATAGATCCCTAAAGTCATCATTGTACCAGAGATCTTAATGGCTATTTTAAGACTGAAATCATCCTGATATATGCAGAGAAATTTTGTTGTTTTAAAGCAAACAGGGAGGTGGAAAAATCCAGGGCTCAGAAATAGAGCCACCCACAGCCTGGTGTAGTAGAATAAACACTGGACTAGCCTGAAAACCTGAATTACAGTCCTGGGCTCTGCCATTTATTAACTGTATGACTTTGGGAAGTTATTTTGCATATCCAAGTCTCAGTTTCCTTATCTAAGGAATGCAGACAATAATCGATTCTATTAAACATAAAGAGTTTTTCAAGTCAGTTTAGCTAAGGTTTATTAAACAACTGCTTTGTATAAAGTATTGTGCTAGATGCCTTACAAAGACAGAGATAAAATCCAGTTCCATCTCTCATCCCAAGAGTTTTCAGTCTGTTGTGAGTCTGGTCAGGGACAGCTGAAAGTCCACCAGCACCCAGATATGGAGGACAGCAAAAGGGTTAAGAGTGGGGCTTGTCGGGGTGGCTAGGTGGCACAGTGAGTAGAGCGTCGGCCCTGGAGTGAGAAGGACCTGAATTCGGATCCGACCTCAGACGCTTAACGCACACACAAACAAAAACCTGGCCGTGTGACCTTGGGCAAGTTACTTAACCCCAATTGCCCTCCAAAAAAAAAAAAAGAGTGGGGCTTGTCTAACAAAAACATCTTGGGCCACAGTAGGCCTAGCTAAACATTCTGGGTGGCAGAGTTGGTTCTGTAGATCCCCAGACAGTGGAAACAAAGTCTGAAGAGAGCATATGGAGCTGATGGGTGGGCCCTGCTGTATAGCTTTAAGAGATGATTCCATTATGATGTACTGACAATGTCCTTATAGTCAGTACTGGTAAAGGAGGAAGTTGAGAACAAGAGGCATTGTAAGGGATAGGGAGATGAACTGAAAATGGAATGGAGATAAACACTGCAGTCTCTGACATCAGTGCTTTCTGGATACATCAGAATGGTTACTAGGACATTAATGTCTGTGTGACATTGTTGCTCATTAATCAGATAAGCATCTATTAATCTCTTACTATGTGCAGGCACTTTGCTAAGCACTAGATATATAGATAAAATGTAATACACAGACAACACATATGTACAAAAAATATATAGATAAAATGTAATACATAGACAACACATGTATGCATACATAGTTAAAAGTGAAATAGTCTTCTCTCCAGGAGCTTATACACTAATGCTGGAGACAACATATACTTAAGTGTAATGTGATGTGTGATGTGTGATAGTGGTGTGTGTGTGAGCATATGTGTAAGGGGAGTGGCCACCTATACTGTAGTGCCTTAGTAGTCTTACATAGGATATGTGAACACACTTTCTGGACTGGTTTATTCCCTATTCTTTTACTTGCAGTTCTATTTCCAGAAAAGGATCAATATTATGTGGTCAACCTCAAATTCTCTCAGGGTTCTAGGGGAATATACTCTCTCCATTAACTAAGTTAGCTCTTCAGCCCCCATCACTTTTCTTCCATTTACACAAACTAGTGCTCACTGTGAAGATACTTTTATGTGTTAAACATAATCATATTGCTAAAAAATTAGCAATGAGGCAAAAATAATATCACAAGTCTCATGTATAAAAACAAATGTCAGATAATAAATATATAACAATTCAATACAAACCTAGGTCACACCCTCCTGCCAAAGGACTTAATATCTTTGGGAAGGGTAGGGACACACAAATATCTTGTAAAGAAGTGTATGAGGGAAGAAAACCCTTGAGCTCAGGGAAACAATTCTGGACTGTAGGTTTTGATACCACTGGTCCATTTAGGAACATCTATGGCATATAAAATTGCTTCTCTGCTAACTGCCTTTCTTCTGATCCTCACCATTCTCTAGTTGGGAAAATATTCCTCTCTACTCTCAAACTGATGAAGTATTAACCAGCCTCATTCAACTAGCAATCCTCCTTACTTCCCTATGGTTCAAAATCTTCTGCTGGCATGTTCCCTACAAATAATCAGCCAATATGTATAATAAGATCTCATTGTAAGAATAGTAGATGCAAATCATTCTTTCCTAATAAATCTGGTTTGTACTCACTCCCATAGATACACAATGTCCATGGAAAGGTCACACTTAAAGTGCAGTGGTAGTGAGACAGCATAGAATTATAGGGCCTGGACAGACTTTATTTATAGACCTTACTTTGAGTGTAGCATTTCTGGTTTCTTTCCTGATATCTTCGTCCTCCTTTCACTCCTGCCCTCCACTACTAATACACACCTCCCCAAATTGCCCTGTATTCATGGCGACTTCCCCAGCCTCCATTTAAGGAGGGTGCCAGGCCAGTCATCTCTTTTTCTCCCACCAGGATGTACTATACTGCAGATACCTCTTTATCCTGGAAGATCACTTCGGTGCTGGACCTCCTCTGCCCCTGGGGCCCCTTCCATCTGATTGGACAGCTCTTCCCAGACCCTCCATAATCTAAGGTGGGCACACAGGTCAGCCATCTCTTCATTTCCCACCAGGATGTACTTTTCTGAACTCCTCTTTCATGCGTCCATGAGGGTATTATTCCCACCCTTCCTCCATTCCCTTTATTTGTGTCTTTCTTGTTAATATAAGTTTCTTGAAGTCAGGGACATTCTTTTTGTTTATATTTGTATTCTTATGTTTAGCATGGTGCCTGGCACATAGTAAGCACTTACTAAATTCTCATTGATCAATTGACTAACTGACATGGCTGACCAGTTTTCCCTTGCCTCATACTCAGGGTATGATTCTTCTTGGGGTGGAGTATATTTTATTATTTTAAGGTAATCTTGTGAGTCCTAGTTACAATTACCATTGCTAATACAGCTCACAAGTCCCCACAGGTTAACTTTCCCATAACAGTAGACACAATTAGCTCAAATCTAAGGTATTTGCTAAGACAGCAGAGTAAAAAGAATAACTACAAAGCATCTCTCCCCAACAAATCTGGGGTACACTCTTCTATAAACATAGATCATATCCATTTGAAGAGTGAGCACAAACCTAGATTATGATGGTAGGAAGGAACATATGTAGGAAACATATATGGCAAAGGCAGCTCATGGCCTTGGTATCGAAGGGCCTAGAAGTTCTTTCTCTCTTCATATAATATACTGCCTCTTTCCTTGGGTGGGAAGGGGAAGTTGGAACACTTACCCTCTCCTTTATCACTAAGGAACAACTTTGCTTTTGACCCACATGCATAGAATATCATTTAGCTTCAGTTTCTTCATCTCTAATGTGTGAAGTTGAGGAGTGCCTGTTTTGTTTTTGTCCTTGTATTTCCAGGGTCCAGCATAGGGTCTTGCACATAGAAGACACGTGTTTGTTTAATGTGATTATCAATTCCTTGAATTCCTTGACCATTTCTTTATTTTTCTTTTGTATTCTTTGCAACACTTTGCACTTGTTAATTAATATATGGTTTGGAATCAGTGACTTCCCAGGTTCTTAACTCTGTGAATATCTGATCATACTATATAGTAGGAATTTTTAAAAAGAGCTTTTTGATTGTTTTCAGTTGAACAATCTTTTCGGTCCTGCCCCGATTCCCATCTTTCCATCCCAACCCCATGTTTTAGGTGTACTAATTATTGGGAATTCTTTCCTTATGTCAAATCCAAATGTTTGGCCCTCTAGGGCCAAGCAGAATAAATCTAATTTCCTTTTCTACAGAATAGTCCTTTCAATATTTGAAAACAGGAATCCTGTATCTCTTAAATCTTCCCATCTACAGACTAAAAAACCCAGTTCCACCAATTAATTCTTATCTGGCATGCAATCAAATAGTGCTGTGTTGGAACCACTTGAAACAACTAAAAAAAATTGATTTTTTAAAAAGTTGATTGTTAAATTTTCAGTGTGAACATTTATACCTTGGAAATTTGCAAATGATACAAATCTGGGTTTGATTTATTGTTTTGTTGATTGTCTAATCTTAAGAAGATGATGAAGAAAATGTTGATAATATAGATTAAGTGTAAAAGCATATCAAGTGTATATCCTCCCCAATCCCCCAGAGCCAATTGTTAAACATCTACCAGCACACTGCTACCTAAAGCTCCTTCATTATTCTGGTTGCTTTCTTCTTGACTTTCTAATTCATCAATATAATTTTTGAGCTGTGAAGTTCCAAACTTTCCCTTTTCCTGGGCACAAGGTCTCTCTGTCCACATTTAATTTCTTAGATGTTTTATCACACTTTTGACTTACATTGAACTTGTAAGCCACTAAAGTCCAGACAACTCTGTGAAATAGTGTGAATATAATTATCCCTATTTACAGATGAAGAAACTGAGAGTCAGAAGTGGAGTTCTTTGATTATCTGAGAGTTAATGTCAGAGCCAGAATTGAGTCACTATTTCTTGACTTTAAGTACATCATTCAGATGAATAAATGGCATAAATGACCTAGGGAGTGCTGGGTATCACACTAGGCCTAGTATTCTCTAATTCTAAAAAACTGTAGACCACAGAATACTGGACTTTGAAGGAACCTTGATGATCTAGTTTCTCAACTTTTTTTTAGAGTTGAGAAAATTGAGGCCCAGAGAGACATCCAAAGTCACATAGCCACAAAATTGAGTAGAACAAGTGGGATTCTTTTACTGCAAAACTAATGCTGATCAATTAATTTATACTAAGGGATTAATAGCTGATTATCTACTTAACTCCACGTCAGATATTAGGAGGTATGGTATAGTTGAAATATGTACTTATTCTATTCTATTGAGTCCACTGAGGCATTGAATTGAGGAGGAGTGCCCTGGAACTCCTGCTGATAGAGAGCAAAGGCTGAAAGGAAGAGGAGCACTGAGGGAGTACCTGGTACCTAGCAAGAGTGACCTCTCCTCTGCTTCTCCTCCCTCCTGTGTTTTGGGGCTGTGGTAGTGACTCTCATTCCTACCCCCTAATAAATAACTGAACACACTAGAAGAAACCACACCAAGAAGCTGTTTTAGGAAAAATAGAGAAAAAAATATAGGTCCTTAGCCTTAAGCTTGTGAAAAATAAGGGAATTGGTGGTGGTTAACTATGTGATCAACTAGACCAAACAGTCCTCAATTTGGTGCTAAGACTATATAACAAAGCCATTAGGTTTGCAGAGGGAAATTCAAAGCTTAAGTTTCCTTTCTCTCTGTCATATTGCCCTGAGCAGAGAAAAATTGTAATGCCTGTCATGGAAGGTAACTAGCCTACAATAAAATTAAGATAAAGGAAAATGGGAGAACATTAAGATTGGGTTAAGATTTGGGTAATTTTTGCTCCTTTTCTTTGGATTGGTTACTCAGGGAAGAGAGGAAAGGAATAAGCATTTATTAAATGCTTACTATATGCCAGGTGCTGGTCTCAGTGCTTTTTATAAATATTATTATGTTTGAACTCCACAACACCATAAGACAAATGCTTTATTATCTCCATTTTTCAGTTGAGAAAATAGATGCAAATAGAAATTAAGTCACTTGCCCAGTGTCACATAGCTAGTAATTGTCTGAGGCCACATTTGAACTAAGTGTCTTCCTGATTCCAGACACAGCATATATATTGCACAACCAGCTGCCTCTAGGGAAAAGGTGTGTGAATGCAGGTGTGGGGCTAGTGGTGGTGGTGAGTGGGGACAGAATTAAACACTTCTCAAAACTTATTGTTGTTCTTAAATTTGATGGGCTTGTTGTAAATTATAATGGGGGAGAAACTGAGCTTTAATACACTGAATTTCATGTTTTTTCCTATGGTAGATGTCTTGGATGCATCCACCATGGATCATCAAACCAGAGATGGAGATATGGAATTATTTGGACGCTTTCTTCCAAAATTAACTCTCTTTCTTTTGCTGGCTGGTTTTGCATTTAAAATGGGGCTGAGTTTGGCTTTGTGATGAGCCTCTCTCACATTTTTGATGAGAATCTAAACAACAGAGTCAAAACTGCAGGGATTTCTATGAGATTTCTATCTGTGAGTTTTGGCCTTGAGAACTTGGCAACGGAGAGCCTTCCCCATCTGCCCAACAATTTAGTCTTGGAATTCTGTAGTGTGTGTTAAGGAAGGAAATTGAATAGATTCAGAATTAAAATAAAAATTAATGAGGCAGGGATGTCGTGGAAGGGAGTGCTATTAGGGGGCTCAGAGGAGACCTAGTTTCATGTCCTGTATCCAGTAGTTGTTAGCAGTGTGATTCCAAGAGTGTCACTTGGTCTCTTGGGTCTTGGTTTCCTCAAACAAAGTTTGTGGCGCCTACCTCACAGAGTCATTGTGAGGAATCAGTGAGATCACAGAGGCAAAGTGCCTCGAAGAACCTACGTCATTGTGCATGGTTTGCTTTCCACTTCTCCTACTTATAGAACTATTTCTATAATTGTTACATATTATCCACAAACCTGACTCAGCCTCCTGCTGACTGAGTCCATATAACAGAGGCCCTAAGACAGGGGGTAATGACTATCCCACATGAGGACATTACCTAATACTGTAGAACTGGGGAGACTTCAAATGATTTTCAAGTTTAATTTCAAAGATGCTGGCATCCTTATGTAGATTTTGAGAAGGCAGCTGGTATCCTACTGGACCAGACACCTTGGGGAGTTAGAAGGCATATCAGCTTTCTTATTCTAACTCTGTAACTGAACAGAATGCCTTTTTTCCCCAGTGTTTAGCCCACTGCCTCATACAGAGAAAAATTTAATAACAATAATAGCTAGTATTTATAGAGAACTTTAAGGTCTCTAAAAGTACTTTACAAGCATTAATTCATTTTAGCCTCATTGCAACTCTGGGAGGTAGATGCTATTGTTCTCCCAATGTTACAGACAAAGAAACTAAGGCAGAAAGAGATTAAGCAACTTGTCCAGGGTCAAACAAATAATAAGTATCAGGTCACATTTGAACTCAGGTTTTCCTGACTCCAGAGTATTTTGAGGGGGTGGTATATCTAATATTCAATCAAGTGGCTGAATGGGATTAGTGGGAAAGATTGGAAAGGTGGTCTGATGAGCTGAGCCTGGAAAGATGACAAGGATTCTTAGAGGTAGATGTCAGGAGGGAGTATATCCTAGGCTTAGGGAGTGACTTGTGTGAGTGCACAGAATGTGGAGAGGGAATGCAGAATTCAGGGAACTCAGCAAGCCAGTTTGGTTATAATAGTCAGCAGTAGCTTTGAAAAATGCCTGCTGGTTTAAGTAGAGTATATTATGAGTTAACAGTATGCTATGGCACCCAAAGAACTGCTTATTGGATGTTGGACTATATTGAGACCTATTGCTTTTAGGAATAAGCGACAGTCCTGCTGACCTTTGCCCTGGGGGATGACCTTAAGAATGTAGTGTTTAGTTCTGGGTGCCAAGGTCTGGGAGGGTCATAGATAAGCTGGGAAAGTGTCCAGAGGAAAGACAATCAAAATGATGAAGGGTCTTGATTCCATATACTGCATGAGAATGGGTTTAAAGAACTGTGAAGATTTAACCTGGAGAAGGCAAGATCTGGGGGAGAAATGACAGCTGCCTTCAGTATTTGAAAAACTGTCATAAGAAAAACGCATTAAACTTGTTTGTTTTGAACCCATAGAGACAAGAGTGGGAGCATATTCTACCAAATGGAATGGGCTGCCTTGGGAGAGTGTGGGTTTTCCCTTTCTTCTTCCCTTCCCCTTCCTTCTTCCTGGGCCTTAAGCACAGGCTGGATGACCTGCTGGCAGGCATATTGTGTGGGGGAGTATCTTTCAGGTATGGGTTGGGCTTGAAATACCTTCCAACAGAAATGAAGCCAAATTATTTGTTATGAGGGATGACTCTCTGGGAGGGGAAAGAAGATAGGAAATTTAGAGGATGTAAAAACAAAATCTATTAATAAAGACAAAATTTAAAAAAGAAAGACAAATGAGATGGTTGCTGCTGTTAAAGATTTTAGTAGAGGCAGCACTCAGAGTTTATGAGTCATATTTGAAATTAAATAATAGCCTTACATTCAGATCAATATGATAGCTTTTCTTCATAAAGCTTATTGGATCCTCATATCAATACAATAAGCTCAGTTATTAACTATTTCTATTTTTACTGGGAAAGAAACTAAAGCACAATATCAACATAAGGCAGAGAGAACTCAGCATTTATTTCCATTTTTTAGGGTAAAGGAAAGTGAGGCATAAAGAGGCTGAGTGACTTTTTCAAGGTTACATTGCTCATAAGCAGCAGAAGGAAGACTAAGGTCCAGCTCTTGGTCAAGTGTCACTACTCCATCCTGATTCTCCATCACACAGCTGAATAAACAGGGGTTTAAAAAAAAAGAAACCAGAATAGTGAGACCTGTTTTGGCATATAACACAATGCATATGTATAACCGATTTACTCTTACCTATACTAATTAGCAGATTGAAACACAAATTAGCCTTAGACTTCTCAGAGCATGCAATTAAACTTCACTAATCAAAGTGGGCAAACAATACACTCTAGGAGCCTAACACCCTATATTTTAGAGGTTCTGATAGGTTTCTTTCTCCCTGGATTGAACAAGACCATGTGTCTCCTCAAGGTGGTCATCTGGGAAGTCTCTGAAGTCTCCATCAACCAATGAGCACTGACTGCCCTTGAGTAAATACAAACTTGCCCAAATCTCAAGTGTGGGGAACACAGGAACTGGCCTTAGTTGAACCCTAGCAACAGACTGAAGGCTTGGGACCTCAGAATGGCTTTTTATAATCTTAATCACTGGTGTTCCTAAATTGTTTAACACATGATTTGATGAATAGTTTTCTCCAAAATTACTGACAAAGTTGTTTATGTTTTCATTAATACATCAAATCAGAGGGTCCACATATGTTTGTCAACACGTTTCTTATTTTATCATACCAAACATGTGTTTATCTTATTTTTGAAAAAAAATACTTAAAGAAAAACAACGTACTCAAAACATCTCAATTATAAAATGGAGATTTCAAAATTTATCCCTACTATCCTGACAAATTTATTCCTACTATCCTATTAAGGTACTACATTTATGGCATTAGAGTGTATTTGCTGAAGAGTAAACCTTGGATTCCTTCCTTAATATAAATTCACTGCTCCAAGTCACTATGGAAGGTAAGGATCATTTGCCCTCTCATGTCTGAGATTTCAGGCATTAGTTAAGCTCTTAATCTCTCTTTCATGGATACTGGAACTGGATATATGTCCACATTGCCACCTGAAGCAATGCCTTTCTTGGTGCAGGAAGTAAATTAGGAGAGGCAGAAGCATTGATTACCATAGCCTCCCCAAATAGAACCTAATTATTTGCTTCCAGTTCCAGCCTCAACAAAAATGGTTTGTTGGAGCAGATTATCTTTCAAAAGACCAAACAAATAAATGATGGGCATATATGCGTAAGTATGTGCACATGTCAATATTTGTCTCTCTGTGTACATATGTATCTTTGCATGTATACAATCATGTGTCTGTATACATTGGTGCCTTTCTTCTTTGTGTGCCTTTCTGTCTTTCTGTGTTTTAGTTTTTTCCACCTCTCTCTAAGCCTTATTCTCCCCCTGGTGGCAGTACAATGCTCTGTCCTGAGTCAGAAGACATGAGGGTAGGGGCCTGTTCAGTCATTTTTCCTCTCTATGTTTGAATTTTTGTACAATGGGGAGGGAGGTTTTGTGTCAAACGATCTTAGTCTCTTTCATCTTTAAACAGCCTCGGATTTTTTTTCCAGACCATAGATATTTCCTCTGCACCATTTAACAGGCAGTCTGCAGATGCTATCAAAGAAGCCCCGAATGGCAAAAACTTAATAACACTTTAATACTGCAGGAAGTTAGGCAGCAAAACCACCTGCAGATTGTTATCATTCACTGCAGGTTGCTCAGCTCAGTGGTAGAATATCTTTGAAACCTGGAAATGTGACTCCAGGGCATAATAAATCATAAATACATCAATCTACCAATCAATCAACATTGATTAAGTGCCTACTATGTACCAGGCACTGAGCTAAGTGCTGGATATTTTTGCACATTAATGAGAATGAATAAAGCCACAATAATTAGCTCCCATCCCAATAATATTTGGTACCCTCCAGTGCCTGTTGAAGAACATCTATTTAGATAGCATTGTGTAGTTTTCAAAATGCTTTCAGAGCTTTGTGCTCACCTAGGAGGTAAGTGCTGTTAGCTTCTTTTTACAGATGAAGAAACTGATGTTCAGAACTGCAACCTTATAACAACTTCTGGATAAGCAGGTGTTACAAATAAAGAAAACAAACTCACATTTGCATTGTTTTTTTTTTTTTTTGCCTTTTGGAGGGCAATTGGGGTTAAGTAACTTGCCCAAGGTCACACGGCTAGGTTTTTTTGTTTGTGTGTGCGTTAAGTGTCTGAGGTCGGATCCAAACTCAGGTCCTTCTGACTCCAGGGCCGACACTCTACTCACTGCGACACCTAGCCGCCCCTTCACACTTGCATTGTTAATAGAAATATTTTATTTTTTAAAAAGAATATTTTTATTTTCCCAAGTTACATGTAAAAACAAATTTTAACATTCTTTTAAAAATGTTTTTTGACTTCCAAATTCTTTCCTTCCATACGCCCTATTTCCCCTCCCTGATATGGTAAGGAATCTCATATAATTTATACATGTGCTATCATGTAAAGCACATTTCCATATTAGCCATTTTGTGGAAGAAAACTTAAACCAAAAAAAAGAAAGAAGGTGAAAAATGGTATGCTTCATCTGCATTCAGACCCCATCCATTCTTTGAAGGCAGATAGCATTTTTTTATCATGAGTCCTTTGGGACTGTCTCATTATATTGCTGAGAAGAGCTAAGTCATTCACAATCGTTCATTGTACAAAATTGCTGTTACTGTGTACAATGTTCTCCTGGTTTTGCTCACTTTATTGTCCATCAGTTATGTAAGTCTTTCCAGGTTTTTCTGAAATCATCTTGCTTATCAAATGGAAATAATTTCTGCATGATTTAATTATGGGAAATAACAAGAAATGGAATGTGACAACTTTCTATTGTCTTCAGCTGCAGAAATTTTTTGGGAAAGCCAAAGAGTAGAGAATTTAGAGGGGGAGAAAATGGAAAGTGATATTTGTCTTGAAGTTTTAAGTCTTTAAATTAGCCTATGCTTAGGAGAAAACAAAAATACAAAGAGATAAAAGGGCAAGGCAGAGATATAGGGTACAGAGATAATCTTCAAAAAGCATTTATTAAGTGACTATTGTGTGCAGAGAACTGTGCTAGACAGTAAGTATAGAAGATATATATACATATATATGCACACATGCAAGATATATATAGTCTCTGACCTCTTGTTGCTTACAGTCTAATTTGAAAATTAGACAATGACAGGAATTGCTATAATACACTTTAATTAACATAAATGTTAGCCATGACAATTTCATATGGAATAAAAGTTTTCCTTAGCTGTTGGGGACTATTTCCCATATTAATGAGATTAATTAAATTAAATTAATTAATGAAATTTCCTATGTGTCCCCTATGTCTTCCTATGAGATCTCATTTATGCTAATTAAATAAAATGTTGTTGAAAATTTCATTCATTTCATTTCTTGAAAATATGCGTAGTTAATGAGATCCCTACGTGTCCAGACTTGAAGGACACCGTGCATAGTGATAATAATTAATACAATTATGTTATTATTTATATGTATGAAATGTTATAACAATATAATATTAATGACATGATTATATAATTATTGCAATAATAATTATGATTTTACATTATACATGTATATTGGACAGTTTCAGTGTGTGGTGATAAGGGAGGGATTTGTCTTACCAACCTTTTACCTATTTTTTTTTCTTTCTGTAGCCTGGTGTAGGAAGTTAGACAACAAAACCAACTGTAGATTGTCATGAGTCTTTATGATTAACCTGGAAATGTGGCTCCAGGGTACAATAAATCATAAATCCATCAATCAATCAATAAACATTGATTAAGTGTCTACAGCCAGACATTAAGCTAAGTGCTGGATGCTTCCTACATAAACAAGAAAGGATAAAGCCCCGATAATTATCACCATCGAAGTAACAGGGGAATAAATAAAACTTTCCTAGGGGAGGTAGCATTTGAGCTGGGCTTTAAAGGATGGAAAGGGATTCAGTTGACCAAATCAGGAGGAAGGAGGGGCAGCTAGGTGGTTAAGTGGATAGAACACTGACCCTGTAGTTAGGAGGACCTGAGTTCAAATTCGACCTTACTTACTAGTTATGTGATCCTGTGCAAGTCATTTAATCCCACCTGACTCAATCCACCCCACTCCAAACCCCGCCCTCCAAGTTGGCAATAAGGGTATTCTAGGCAGAGGGAACAAAGATTGTGGTATGACGGAGAAAGAGTACAGTACATATTTAAAGAATACAGTGCATATTTGGGAGCAGAGAGAGTTGCCAGAGAAAATTTGAATGGAACATGGAAGGCTATTGAAATGATTTGTATAGGTGGCAATGGGGGACTGTACTAAGGTGTTGGAAGTGGGAATAAAGAAAAGAGGGTGAACACAAGAAATGTGTAAGAAATGAAATGAATAGAACTTATTAAACAATCAGATTTGAGAAATGAAGTTAAGGGGTAAGTAAAATTCTCCAGCAAATAGCACCTACAATCATCCCTTCTCTCTTTAATTTTCAATCTTTCCATCTCTACCGGTTCCTTCCCTATTGCCTACTAAAATGTCAAAGTTTCTCCAATTTTTAAAAAGTCCTCACCAGAACCAAGCATTTCCTCAACTACCATCTCACATTTCTCCTCTCTAAACCAAATTTCTAGAAAAAAATCTCATCTACATTTGTTGTCTCAACTTCCTCTCTTCTTGCTCTCTTTTCATTCCTTTGCAGTCTGGTTTCCAACATAATCATTAAACTCCAAAGTTAGTAATCTCCAAACTGCTAACTGTGATGATCTTTTAAAAAATTGTCATCCTTTACCTCTCAGCACTTAATTCTGAGGCCACCATCTCTGGGTTTTCATGACTCTGTTCTCTTTTTCTTCTTTTCTAACTTGGCTTGCCATACCTTTTCCATCCCTTTTGCTAGATCACAATCCATAGTCTACACTCTACTGGTCTATGTCCCTCTAGGCTTTTTCTCTTGGTCCCTGTTCTCATTTCTCTTTGTAGTCCCTCACTTAGAACTCTTATGGGTCAAATTTATCATCTCTACAAAAATGACTCCTAAACTTCTATGTCCAACTCTACTTTCTCTCCTGAGCTCTAGTCTTATATTATTGGAGGTGTCATGGTCCAATGGGAACGTCACCAACACTTAAGGCAGAGGACCTGGGATCAAATCCCATCTCAGTCACTTACTCAGTCACTCAAATACTTACCACCTGTATGACTTTGGGCAAGTGATGTCATCTTTCTGGTTCTCCATTTCCTCCTATCCCTTCAATCCCTTATGAAGGGATGGAACTTAATGACTTTGAAGGTCCCTTCCCCAAATCTTAGATACTATGATCACTTGCCTATTGGTCACTGAATGTCTCATAGGCATCTCAAACTCAACATGTCTAAGGCAGATCTAATTATATTGCCCCCACCCCCCGCCCCAACCAGCCTTCTAATCTCTTTTTTTCTTTTGGGGGCACCACCATTCCTCCAGTCATCTAAGATTACAACCTCAGTATTACCTTCAACTTTTCACTCTTCTTCATGTCATATATTACTTAAATTGTCAAGTCTTAATGATTAAAACATCTCTCACCCTTTTCTCTACTTCCACAGCCATCATTCTAGATCAAGCCTGTATGTTGTAGTGGATACAGTGATTGACTTGGAATCAGAAAGAACTGAGCTCAAATCTTGCCTCTGACGCTTAAAAGTTGTGTGATACTGGGAAAGTCACTTAACCTCTCAGCCTCAGTTTCCTCATCTGTAAAATGGGAATTATAGTAGAATCTACCTCACAGGTTTGGTGTGTGTTTCCATGAGATAGCAAGTGAAAAAGTTCTTTGCAAACATGAAGGTGCATATAAATGGTAGTTATTATTTAAGGCAGCTAAGTGGCATGATGGATTAAAGTGGTGGATTAGGAATCAGGAAGATCTGGGTTCAAATCCTGCCCCAGAAACTGATTAGTTGCATGACCCTTGGTAAGTAATTTAATTAACTTCTCTCAGGCTCATTTTCCTTGTATGGGGAATAATAATAGTACCTACGAGATAGGGTTTTTGTGAGAAGCAAATGAGATAAGTAAAAAGTTGATTCACAAACCCAAAAGTGCTATATAAATGCTAGTAACTATTATTACCTCTAAATCTAAGATTCTCTAGCTTCCTTTAAAGCTCCGCTCAAGTATCATCTTCTGTATGAAGGCTTTTCTGTTCTCCTCAGCTGCTAGCAGCATCCCCATTTACCTTGTAATTATATACATAGGTATTTACATATGTCATATATGGACATGTGTCTATATATGTATAATATGCACACACACATACATTTACATGCTTGTGTTTTTGTATGTTGTCCCCACTGATCAAATGTGAGGGCAGGAACTATTTCATTTTTGTCTTTGTAGCACCCAGCATGGTGTCTAAATTAATAAATGCTTCTTGATTGATTGATAACTTCAAAGCTTATCAACACATAATATATGGTGAATTGTAGCATTATAGAGAGAAAATGTGGTGTTAGAAGGAGGAATACATTAAAAGAGAAAGACAACAAGCTTAGTTTCAGGTGCTGGTGGGACACTAGGTGGTGATGTTTTGTAGGCAGTGGGATCTGGATCTCAGGAGAGAAATACCAAATTATAAGAGCTATCCCAAAATGGAGTGGTTGGTCTTTATATACAATGAGCTCCTTACTGCAGGTTTTCAAACAAAGAGTGGTCACTTTTGGGGATATATGTTCCTGGGGATTTTTGCTCAGATATAGGCTGTGTTAGATGGTCACTTCTAAGATTCCTTTTAATTCCAAGATTCTGCATTTCTGAAGTTCTTTGTCTCTCAGTCATCTGTCTCAGCTCCAGAGTACAGAATTATAACCCAAGCACTGAAGTTTCAGTGTGGACCATTCTTCAGAGATGAAATGCATGTGAGCTCCTTAAGGACAAGGATTTTTTTGGGGGGTGGCCTTTTTTGTATCCCCAGCACTCAGCACAGTACCTGGAACATAGTGGGCACTCAATAAATGCTTTTTAATTGACAGACTTACCATGACAATTGTCATTTTGTTAAATAATGTCCTATTTTTTCATTGTGTTGTACAATTTAGTTTGTGTGTGTATACACCCACAATATGGTGGACAGAGGTCCTTGGAGTCAGGAAGGCCTGGGTTTAATTGTTGCTTCTGACACATAACAACTTAACTTCTCAGTTATAAGTTATAGATGAGTTGCTTATTTGTATATATGGACAAAATTTCTACACCTGGATGAAGTCACAGATTTGTACTGAAATTTGTACTAACCAATTTACATCTATTGCCTTGTGTTCTGATGTCAATATAAACTCTTTAGTTGTAGGGTCTGTATTTTATCCACATTTTTTTCTATTATTTGATCTGTGCCTCTAGAAGATGCTCAGCAAAAAACTATTAATCACTTGATTTGAGATAAAAAAGCATTGTGGATAAAAGCTTCTGAAATGTGAATTGTTAGTTTTAGGGCATTAGATGGCACTGTAAGAGAGGTTTAAAAACATGAAGCTATGATTACATCCTCTACCCATGAACAAGGCAAACAGATCTTTTAAATTTGTCACCTACTTCTTCTCTCTGCTTTCCCACAAAGAATTGTGCTTATTTTATGGGATTTGGTGGCATCTACTAATTTTAGTAATAGAATGGAGGAATATTTGAATAAATAAGTCACAGTAAAGCCTATGCATTTCTCAGAATTATCTTCTTGAAATTAAAATAAGCTTTACTATTTATTGAAATGCCAAGAGATCTTTCTGAAACCTTTCCAAGGGGAAAATAGGCAGGTCACTCTTATTTAACTATGCAGGGAAAACTTAATTACAAAATTTGGAAAGTACCCCTGAAGTACCCTCTGATTATTGGGAACAACTGTGTAGTAGGAGAGAGGTCCACCTTCCTTCTGTCATCTGGGGATCCATAGAAGGAACTGGAAAATGTTTAACCTGGAGGTGAGGGAACTACTGATTGCTATCTTCAAGTGTCTGAAGGACTGCCTTGTTTGTCTTATTTGGACCCAGAAGACAACATAGGAAGCAATGGGGTAGAAGTCCCAAAGAAGCAGATTTAGGTTTGAAGTCAGGAAAAACTTACTAATCATTGGAGTTGTCCAAAGGGGGAACGTGATGCCTCAGGAGTTGATGGGTTCTCTCTCATTGGAAGTCTTCATAGAGATCCTAGATGATCATTTACTGTTGTGTGGAGATTCTTTTCCTGGTGTGGGTTGGACTATATTGATGCTGAGGTCCCTTCTAGTTCTGAGATTTTATAATTCTGGGCCCAGGGTTTGAACCCAGCGAGTCCTACCCTCTTTCCCCATGGCTTCAGCTACCTTAGGAGAATTGAAGTTTTATCTTTGCAGGATCATAAAACCCCCTATATCTTGCTAATTATTTTGGTGTCGGCCAGTTCTGGGCCATTTCCTTTAGAGCATTGACTCTGGGAATGCACAGTTTTAGCTGTTTGTGTTAGATCTGGTATCTTAAGGACCTCAGATTCCAAAGTGTTTGGTAATAAGCCCCTCACTTTCATATGTCATGCTTATTTTAAGCTCTGGTCCAGGGACCAGTATACTTGTCCAAATGAGATAGGTTCTATCTATTGTATCCCCCTAGAGAAGGGGTTGCCTCTCTTTACAGAGTATGGAGTTCCACTAGTCTATTTGATTTTGGGGGAAATGGATAAATCCGAGTATCTTAGGAAATTAAACAGAAAGAAACCCTAGACCCAAAGAGGGGAAATGACTTACTTGTCTAAGTATATATAGGCTTTAAGTAGAACTGAGATTCAAACCTCAGCTTCTGACTCCAAATGCAGTGCTTTTTCTGCCACATGCACAATGAGTTGCCAAAGGGTACTCCTGAGACCTGCTTGTCCTTCCCCCATTCTTCCCAGAGAACTGACTCACACAGTATTTTTTTTTTTTTGCTTTTTCAAGGGCAATTGGGGTTAAGTGACTTGCCCAAGGTCACAGGCTAGTTTTTGTGTTAAGGGTCTGAGGTCAGATTTGAGCTTAGGTCCTCCCGACTCTAGGGCTGGTGCTGTAGTCACTGTGCCACCTACCCATCCCCCACACAGTATTTTTTAAAGATAAAAGAGAGGCAAAAATCAATACAACTTATCAGTATATTGAAAAAGTCTGAGAACACGTGAGATGGGTAACATCTGTGGACTTCCCACTCCCACAAAGGGCTGTGTTGGGAGTGAACTCTTGTATGTTTTCTTTCAAGCTCAATCTTTAAAATTTTGCAATATTCACTTTTGATTGTGTGTGTGTTTCTGTGTGCGTATGCGCATGTGTCTCTGTGTTTGTGTGTGCATGTGCTTGTGTGTGCAATGTATGTGTGTATGTGCACATGTGTATGTGTGTGCATGCGTATATGTGTATGCATGTGTGTTTGTGCATGTTTGTGGTTGTTCACTCCTTTTACATTATTGTAGTCACTGTATTTACAGTTTTCTTGGCTCTACTTTGCAAGAGTTCATGTAGATCTTTCCACGCTTCTCTATATTCATCCCATTCATCCATGAACTTGCTTTAAAAATATTTTGATAGCCTTATTTTTAGTATGTTTCCTTTTGACATCCTATGTGTTTACCACTTGTTCAACCCCTGCTCTTAGAGACACTTACCTGAATCTCAACATTCTGAGATTTTTTTCCCAAATCTACCAGGTGAGGAAGCACTGCTGGGAAATGAAGGTCCCTAAATTATTTATTACAGAATTTCATAATGCTATGAGGCTTACTAAGTATTTCCTTTATTCCTGTGTCTCTGTAAATGCCTTACAAACCACACTTTTATAAAAACCACCTTATCAGTTATTTGTTTAAGAGGTGTGAGTATGCTACCTTTGCCTATGGAGTATGTATCCACTTAAGTTTGTCTAAATGTGGCTTTTAAGGGGCATAAATAGGAATCTCTAGAATTTCTTCCATCTACCCTTCTCCCTGAGAGACTTGGATTCCTGCCAGTAGAGGAGCAGGAAGTTGAGTAAGAGGCTGGTCATTCTTCTCTACTCAGAGAAGGGGCACTGGGCAAGAATACTATTTATCTGCCTCCTTAATTTTATTAGTCTAGGGGAAATAATTCTTAAATTCATGCTGTACTCCCAATCACTATTTTGCCCCAAGTTGCACATCCAAGACTTGCCTCCTTTCCCATCAAAAGCCAGTTTCACAATGAACACATGTAGGAAAAAAGCATTTATCCAATCTGATAGCAACAGAAATCAGAGAAGACATACAGGTAAGAATATATAGCAGACAATTGGAGTAAATGAGTCCTGCTATTGGGAGCAAAATATCTTAGCTCAACCAAGACATATCATCTCAGATATCACTCAAGGGGAAATTTTCTGAAGTCTTTAGTGTAGTGAATCTGGGGATAGAGGCATGATTTAGATGCTGACTCCTCTACATGTCGGTTTCTTCTCAGATTCTTTCTCTCCCTTCAAGGACCTGGAATGTTGTGTCTTCCCTCTCAAAGCTGGTAGCCAGAAAAGGAGCATCTGTATCTTCCCAAATTATCATTAATTCCACCCACCCCTCACTCAGACACGGAGTGTTGATGACACTTCTATTCAATAACTCTTTTATTTTTCCTAGGTTGTGTTGATCAAGGTTGCTCATATTGTCTGAGTAATATCAGAGAATAAAGGTAACATTTTTTCTTAAGACATAGGTGAACGACTACATCTGGAGTCCTCCTAATATTAGAAATTATCCTGGGGCGGCTAGGTGGTGCAGTGAGTAGAGCGCCAGCCCTGGAGTCAGAAGGACCTGAGTTCAGATCCTGCCTCAGACACTTAATGCACACACAAACAAAAACCTAGCCGTGTGACCTTGGGCAAGTTACTTAACCCCAATTGCCCTCCAAAAAAAAAAAAAGCAAAAAAAAAGAAATCATCCTAACTCATAGTATAATTTACTATGGTTTCCACATTCTGCTAGCTATGAAACTATGTTTCAAATCTACTTTTGTTCCCTTAAGTTTGACCCTCCTTTCAATTGGCAGTGAATGAAATGCCGTTAGTGCTCCTAAAGTCGTTTGCTCTTGACCAGAGCCACACAATCCCTAATAATATACCACCAATTTCCTATTAGATATTTCGAATTGGATACCTCAGAGAAATCTTAAACTTAATATTTCTATAACTTGACTCGTTATCCCCCTTCTTCCCAAACCATTTCTTCTTTTAAATGTTTCAACCATCCTTTCAGGGTCTAAAGTTCATAACTTCAGCAGTATCCTTGACTTCTCATTCTCTCTCACTTCACATATCCAATCAGTTGCCAAATCTTGCTGTTTCTACCTTCATAACATCTCTCTTATCTGACTTTTTCTCTCCACTCATACAGATACCACCTTAGTTTGGGCTCTCATTGATTCTTTTTTTTTTGTTGTTGTTGAGGGGAAGGTAGGGCTATTGGGGTTAAGTGACTTGCCCAAGGTCACAAAACTCATTCACTCTTGCCTAGATTATTATAGCAGCTTTCTAATTGATCTGATAGAAGTCTCTCATTGTTCAAATTCATCCTACACACTGCTGCCAAAGTAATTTTCCTTAAGTGCAGATTTGACCATGTGATTCCCCTACTCAATCAAATCTAGTGACTTCCTATTGTTGTCTTTAGGATAAAATATAAACTCATCTATTTATCTCTCAAAGACCTCAACAACCTGGCCCCACCCAACCTCTTTAGACTCTTTGGAAAGAGGAGATGGAGTACCATTAAGATGGAGTAACTAACATTTCTCCTTCCACACTTTTCCATTCAGCTAACTGATCTTCTTTCCCATGACACTCCATCTCCCATCATTTTGCCTTTACATTGGCTATCTCTCATGCCTGGAATGCATTTATTCTTTATCTCTGCTTCACAGAGTACTTTTCTTTTCATAGGATCTGATGCAAACACCACCTTTTGCATGATGCCTTTCTTGATTCTTTACCTAACTGCTTGTACCCTCCTTTTCATAATACCATATTTCACTACTATTATATAGACATAATTTATCATAATTTATTAACTTCATATTTGTGCTGCATATATTTTTATATGTGCTTTTTGTCTCTCCTAATGGAATGAATGCTCATTGTAAGTAAGGATCATTTCATTGTACTTGAATCTCCAGTGTCTAACACAATATCAGGCACATTATTGGCACTTCATAAATACTTAATGATTGATTGATTCTGCCTGTATTTTGCACTGGCTGGAATCCATTCCCTCTTCACCTCTATCATTTAAAATCTTCAGCCTCCTTCAAAACTATTCCTAAGTGTAAACACCCACATGATGTCCTTTCTGATCTCTCATGCTGTTAGGTTCTACTTCTCCTATACAAATTACCTTGTATTTACTTAATATAGAATTTGCATCTGCTTATGAGTATGTATTAGTTATTGCAATTGACTATAAGCTTCCTAAGGGCAGAGAACTCTAGTGTGATATGACACTAGTACCTAGTACAGTATGATTAGCAAATAGTAAGCACTTATATATGCTTGTTGATTCATTGATCAGCAACTTCTGGCAGTATCATCTGTCCCAATATAAATCACCAAGACTAGGAAGTTATTAGGTTTGACGAGTTTAAGACAAATAACCTATGGGAGGCACTGGAGGTTTTTGGACTCCAGCCTCTAACAGGTTCACTCTTGATTTGGTTGGACAGGAAGGACAGGAAAATAGTTTTGGAGGGGTTAATAATCTTACTTTATTCTAATCTAATCTTCTCAAAGGGGGTTGTTAATGTGAACACCACTCCTACAGCATTCCCTGTAGGAATCACCCTTCTCACAAAGGCTGGTGAGAAGGGGGCACAACTACCCAATGTCTCAATGGGGTCAATTGAGACAAGCACAGCTTGTGCACTCCCCTAAATCCCCTCAAGCCTCACTGGGGACCAGTTGAGATAAACACAGATTCCCCCCAAGCCTTGTGCATTCAACCCTAAGGGTTCCCCACTCACTGACCATGACGACTTGCTTTATAAGGCAGCAGACAAAGAAGGCATATTGCCAGCAATAGCCTCACAAGTTTACATGATCTCACCATTATATTTCTGCACAGTTGCAGTAGATATTTGCAATTTTAAGCACAAATGTTTATATTATTTACCATTATGTAATGCTGTGCAAGCTTGGAGGAGATGTCTTGAACCATGATTGTGAGAACCCATATCTAACACCTGGGAAAAGAGATTGTTATGGCTATGGATCCTGGGAACTAAACTATAAGAAAGAATAACAAAAATTCACCTTATACACACTAAAATCCACCTTACATACAACAAGTCTTGGAAGGCTATCCATACTCAAGAACAAAACTAGAATTACATTTTGATTAATGCAACTTAAGATCAAGTTAGTTTTTGGCTTCAGTGTCAAAAGTATTGTCTCATGTTGTTAGATTGGCTTCAATGTTATAGCATTGGCTAATGTTGAATTCACAGTTCAATAAAATGCTAAGGTTTCTTTAATGTCAATTTTTTTTAGCAGATGCTGATTTTCCTTAATAATTTCACTGATGCTGGATGCTGGGAAGCTGAGTCCCTCCTTTTGTGACTTCATCACAGGCTGAAGGACCTCTTCAGTCACACTGGGCTATTTCTTTTAGAGTCTAATGATATAATGGCATTGGCAGCACCCTTGACAACACTTGGTGCCTTGGCTCAAAAAAGAACATCCAGATGCCATCACAATAAGTGTTTGTCTTTAAAAAGAGGATTGAATTAATAAAAATGCTTGAAGTATAAAACATTATCTCTTAAGAGTGAGAAAGGAAACATCATGAAACAGGCTAGCAAGTTTATTGGAGCTTTGTCAAAATGACACTTGAACCATGATGTGGATTTTTATTTCTCTGTTTCTGGTTTGTCAGAAGACATGTTTCAAATATCTAAAGCAGGGATTTCAATAGACTCAACAACAATGAGGGAAATGAAAAGGAAACACTATAAGCCAAAGAGGATATGGAAAAGTAATGAAGGAGACAATTTAATTTGTTAAACTCAGAGATGGTTTTCAATGTTCTCACAGCTAATAAAATCAGTGTGGAATTTTCCTTCTACCTCTTCTTGTCTATGACCAACTATTTTTTCTAGATCTGAAAGTCATGCATTTGTGGAATGAATTTTGGGCAAAACTTTAGTTTTCAGTTTTGGAAGTTGGAGTCAAGTCCTTTCACTTCTTTTTATATATATATATATATATATATTTTTTTTTTTTTAAGCAATTGGGGTTAAGTAACTTGCTCAAGGTTACACAGCTAGTCATTATTTATGCGTGGGTGCTCATTTTCTGAGGCCGGATCTGATCTCGGGTCATCCCAACTCCGAGGCCAGCGCTCTTACTCACTGCGCCACCTAGCTGCCCCTTTAGGGCAATTGGGGTTAAGTAACTTGCCCAAGGTTACACAGCGAGGTTTTTGTTTGGGTGGATTAAGTGTCGGAGGCCGGCTCTGAACTCAGGTCCTTCTGACTCCAGGGCCGGCGCTCTATTCACTGCGCCACCTAGCCGCCCCAAGTCCTTTCACTTCTATAGCTAAAATATCCCTTGTGTCCATGTCTACCTTCCCATTCTCAGTAATAGCACTTTAGTTCAGGCCCTTATTACTTTCTGCATGGATTATTGCAGTAGCATCCTAACTGATCTCCTTGACTCTCCTCATTCCATCCCATAGAGTATCAGATTAATTTTACTAAAGCAAAACTCTAATCATCTCACTCCCTTGTTTAAAAATCATTAATATCTCCCTTTTGTATACTAAATAAAATTCATATTTCTTTACCTTGTATATCAAATTTGAATTGGCTTAGGGGATCCATTCCATGTAAACTTCTCAGAGTTTCTAGTTTTAGTATGATTAACTCCATGGATCTACTTCTAGCTATTAGTGACCCTGTGCTAAAAGTACTTGGTGTAACACGGTAGAACCAGAGGGATCCCCTACTTGATCTTATGGCAGCAGTAGGAGGGGCATGGTCCTTCATTGGTGAAAATAACGGATCCCTTCTGACTTGCTCTCTTGGCTTCAATTCTCTCATGCTACAAGCAGTATAGTCTTTGTTTTGACTATCCTGTGTAAGGGTTGGGGAGTGGGTGGAGAAGAAGTAGTGTCCTTTTCCCTATCTTAAGACTGCTCCGCAGTGGAACATGGATTCAACTAGGACAGTTTGCCCTTGGAGCTCTACTATCATTTTCTGTTTCCTTTCCTGAGCAGATAATTAATCATTCTCAAGATTGACTTGTCCAAGTTTGGAGGCTATTTTATGAGTTTGAGAGGTCCAAAGGTTCTAGGTCCAATGAGAAGAGCAGTCAGCTGTGGCAGGGATAAGAATGGAAAGACCTTCTGTATCAGAGAGAATGGCCACTAACCATAGGGTTGTCCAAAGTTGTCTACTTTACCTGAAGTCAGGACCTGGAGTTGTGTGCTGAATCCAGATGAAATGAAAACAACCAAGTTAGCAGTCCTACAAACTATTTTATGTTCTGATGAAGTTTAAGTTTTAAATTCCAAATGGGTAGGTGACCTAGAAAGCATATAAGATTATTGCTTTTCCAAATAATTCACACATCATTGTAGAAAGCATTGTTAAAAGGATAACTTGAGAGTACTTAGAAGAAGAAACATGATTATTAAAAGCTGACATGACTTCTTCAAGAACAGATGATGGCAGACCAACCTCACTTTCTCTTATGTATTTACAGAGTCAGGGAAATATGACAGAAACATAGATTATCTGAATCTGAGGAAAGTGTCTGACAAAATGCCTCATGCTATCCTTGTGTATACAGTGTTAAGATATAGACTGGATGATATCACAGCTAGGTGGATTTAGAAGTGGCTAAATTACTGAATCCAAAGATTAGTCACTTGTGGGAGTACCTCAACTTAGAGGGAAGTCTATAGTAGAGTCTTGTAAAAAGCTATCCTTGGTCTGAAGATATTAGGGTCATAGATGTTGAACAGGAGAGAATCTCAGAAACTATCTTGTACAGCTCTCTAATTTTACTGATGAGATCTTTGATGGAATGGGATATTAAGTGACTTGGCCAAGAATACATAAGTAGCACAGCATTAAATAATTTTTTTCTTACACCTAGCCAAATCTGCCTCTCTGGAATTTCTAGCTTTTTTTTTTTTTAATTTTGTCTCCTGAGGTAAGATAAAATATGTCTAATACCCTTCTCTTTTGAGAGACTCTCAGATACCTAAAGGTAATTGTTTGGTTCCTTGTGAATCTTTTCTTCTACAGGATAAACACTCCCATTTACATCCTCCAGTCCTTTTATGGCATGGTTTTCATTTCCTTTAGCAACCTGGTTGCCTTCCTTTAAGCACTCTCCAGCTGGTTAACACCTTGCCTAAAATGTGACAACCAGAACTAACTAAACACAATTCTTTATATGTGGCTTGACCAGGGACTAATCCCTTGGGACCTTCCTATTCCTGGGTATTAAGCCTCTCTCAACGTTATCTAAGGTCACATTAGCTTTCTTGGCTGCCATGTAACAATGCACATGAACTACTGTCTGAAAATGGCGAATTTGGCCTATAAAGTTGATTTTAAGCCCATGCATAGGATTTTACATTTATTCCCATTTATCAAATTTTCTCCAGAATGCTATCCAGAGTCATTTTGGATTCAGATGTTGTTGCACCAGATGTTAACTATCTCTTCCAGTTCTGTGGTATTTGCAATGGTCAAAAATGGGCCAATTATATATCCATGTAAATTATTGATGGACTCTGACTCTAGAATGAGACAACTTGGGCTTATATCCTATCTCTGATTATAATTATGTTGATAATACTTGAATTGAATTGGATGTATCAGTATTGGAAGAACTATTTTTTCATCATTATCAGAAAGAAGCTATAATCTCAAGAGTGGAATATCTAATAGAATAAGTTGTCCTCAATTCCATTTTCCATGTCTTTGGAGGCAAAGTTGAAAACAGTTGCCATTTTCCAAAATGTTTTGGAATGGAGCTGTTTCTTTTTCTTATTTTCTAAAGTAGCTTCTGTTCTTTATAAAAAATGTTTTCACTTAAGGCTTGAGGGGAGAAAAGACTTCCTGAAGTTGCTTACTTGAGGGCCATTTCCTGTTCAATGGCTGCTTTAAGTTACATCAAATGACTTTAATTTGTAAAGCATATGTAAAAAGCAATGGAAGTTGAATTTTTGGAATAAAGATCAAAGGATTCACCCTACCGAAATAATGAACGGAATTGTGGGAATCTGGCTTTCCTTTTCCACTCATTTCTTCTCCTGCATACATCAGTTTTTCTTTCATTTAAGCCTGGCATAATTTTGTATGCTATAACTGAGAATTTTGTTTTAAGTAGATCTGATTAAATTTCCCCAAGCTACTTAGTTCTGGAAAAATTTTGAGATAATCATAAACATCAAGCTTAACTGGTGTATAGTGCTTTACAAAGCACTTTCAACATCAGCATCATCTTATTTTTAAAAGTCTCTTTTGTTTCAGTCTCCATCAACACTGAACCCCTGCTTGTACCCCTGTTTTCATTTCCTAGGTGGGAAAGGTATTGCTATTTTCATTTTATAGATGAGGAAGCAAGTTCCTATAGGAGAGGTCACTTGCCCAAGGTTGCATAGTTAGTTATTGACCAGCCCAAGAATAGAAATCTCGTAAACTTCTTAGTCTACAGCATTGTCATAGAAAAACAACTGCCCATTGTACATTTCCAGCTGAATGACCTATAAGCATATTATATAATGCTTTAAGGTATGCTATCTCATTTGAGTATCATATGAGTTTCACAGGCAATAAATGCTGTAGGAATTCAGGGACTTTGCTCAGCAAGGAAGGACTTCATGGAATAAAATCTTATGAACCCAAGAAATAAGGAATCTCTTATCAGAAAGTATCCCTTCTTCCTAAAAATTAGTACTCTTTAATACCAATTCTACAAGAAGCCTTTCCCAGTCCTCTTAATTACCTTCCCTAAATTTTTCCTAAATATAGCCTGCTTGTATGTAGTTGTTTACATGTCTTCCTCATTGCATTGTGAGCTCCTTAAGGACAGGGACTGTCTTTTGTCTTTCTTCAGTATACCCAGTGCTTAGTACAGTGCTTGGCATGAAGTAGGTTCTTAAAAACATTTATTGACTAACCCACAATTAACTTATTTAAAAACTCAGCTATCACCATATTAATATCTCATAAAATTCAATACCTTAATTTTGGTTGGTTTTTTTTTTTTGTTTGTTTGTTTGGTTTAGCAATAGGTGGGGTCCTAAGCATCTTTTGACCTAGAAAGTGATCCTGAACCAAATATGTTTATTTCAGGGATACACCTAAATGTTTTCAGACCGAAGAGGCTATGTTCTAAAAAGGCATTTAGAAAATGCTTTTCAGTGTTCTATGAAAACTCATTCTACTGTTTAGCAATTTTTACTTTCCTTTAAGAAAGATTATTTTAGTTTCATTAGTTTCATTCAGTTTTTGGTCTTTTTTCATCTTTAGAGGTAGAACATGAACTGTTTGCTGGCCTTCTGCATGAAAACATATAATAAAGATTATTAAGAAACCCCAGCATATAACTTTTTTGTTGGGGGGCCGCTATCAGTGAAAGCACTTTGGTGTCTCATTACCATTCCTATGAAAAATAGAAAATAATTTCCTTTATAAAGTTCCATAGATTTTGTTTTGTTGAAGTATGTTGTAGAAACACAATCTGTCAGAATCCTTAATAGTGCCATAAACCTTTCTCCTATGCACACATCTTTTTTTTGTTCATCTTGTAAGTTATTGTTCTACCTGGACTAAATTGTTTAACTTTTGGTAAAAGTCATTTAAGTCCTGTCTTCACAGATATGATGGAGAGGTGTGGGCTAAGTGATAACACAAACAGGTGGATTTAGAACTAGCTTAATGACTAGACCTAAAGAGATGGCATTAATGGCTTGAGATCAACTTAGAGAGTTGTCTCTAAGAGAATGCCTATTCCCTATGCTGTTTAATGTTCTCATCAGTGAATTGGATGATGACATCAAAGATATATTTATCATATTTGTAGGTGACCAGAAATTATAAGAAATAATTAACACAATATGAGTCTGTTGGTTGTAGAATGAGGACTTTGATGCTTATTACCTCTGGGACTTTGGAATGGGGGATTCACTTAACCTTCCAGGCCCTCAGTTTCTTCATTTCCAAAATAAGATGATTGGACTAGATAATCTCTGAGGTTCCTTCCAACTCTAGATCTAAGATGTTGTGGTCCTAAAGAATGGCAAAATCAGGAAACAACTTGATCTAGAGTATTGGGCTGAATCAAATAAGATAAAATTTGATGTACAAATATAAAAGCTCAACATGTGGTTTGAAGAAACCAACTTCACAAGTACAAAATGGAGAAAAATAGATAAGCAAATCTTCTACTGGAAAATAAAAAGCTGGTCTTATGGTCTTATGGTCTATGTGGTCTTAACTCACATCATGTCTCTGGTCCTCAGTTTTCTATAAAATGAGGATGCAGCCTATGGCCTAGAACCAAGAGCTGGGTTTATATAGAAAAGCTTTAGTTTTGTTGAGGCTTTCCACAAATCACTCTTTAGTTCATGTCCCTACCAAATGCATCTCTTGGTAAAAGAGACTAAGCCAGATAAGAGATTAATTAAAAACAAAATGAATTTAATGAAATGGTACAGCAAGTCAATAAGTGAAGTGAATCAGGTAATTAATATCCTTGGCATTCATTTCTAAATGACTTCCATCCTTTCCAGCAGCTCCCATTCTCCTGGAAATACTAATCTTGACTCTCA
This sequence comes from Gymnobelideus leadbeateri, assembly GCA_011680675.1. Lineage (NCBI taxonomy): Eukaryota > Metazoa > Chordata > Mammalia > Diprotodontia > Petauridae > Gymnobelideus > Gymnobelideus leadbeateri. Next base: position 204,155 of record WOXC01011850.1, on the reverse strand, counting down.
ATTAACCTATCTATTTCACCAGTACAATGGTGACATGTATAAATTCACTTATGGAAAGCTGTTAAGAAAACCACATTGTTCAAGTATTGGTGAGACTAGGGGGTTCTTAAACTTTTTTTTGTTTGTTTTTGCTTTGCATTTTGGAGCCCTTGGAAGTCTTGTGAAACCAGTGGATTCCTCAAAACAATGTTTTTAAAAGTATAAAATAAATCACATGGGATCATAAGGGAAGCCAATCATATTGAAATACAATTAATGAAATATTAAAAACAAAAGCAAGTTCATAGAACCCAAGTTTTGGAACTCTGTGTATGTGCATATTGCCACAATTCTGAGATTCTGTGATTATTTGAAACATGCTGTAGATCTGTGAAGTACAAGTTTCTTAATCCTGCTCAGGTAGCTCTCTTTTTGCGATTGATCCTTCACACAGCTGCCAAATTAATTGGCTTGAGGAAGAAGTTTGACTGGGACATTGTTTTCTGAGTTGTTTTTCATTCATGTCTGATTCTTTGTGATGCCATTTTGAATTTTCTTGGCAAAGATACTGAAGTAATTTGCCATGTCCTCTCCAACTAATTTTACAGATGAGAAAACTGAGGCAAACCGGCTTAAGTGACTTGCCCAAGGTCACCTAGCTAGTAAGTGTCTGAGGCTAGGTTTAAACTTGGGAAGATGAGTCCTCCTGATTCCAGGCCAGTGCTTTATTCACTGTACTACCTAGTTTCCCTGACTGTGATGTTCCTTTACACAAACTCCCACAAGGTACAGCCAACATTGATTACAAGTTGTAAAAAGGCAGATTATGACTTAAGGTAAGGACAAGCCTCCTAATAATTAGAGCTATCCCAAAGTAGAATGTTCAGGGAAGTACTGAATTAGCCCTCAGTGGATCTTTTTAAGTAGAGGATATACTGTGTCAGGATACTATAGAGGTTTAGGTGTTCTAGAATGGTACCCGAATTCTCTTCCAACACTGATCTTTTTCATTGCTATAATTCAAGATTTGTAATGGAAAAAAAGAGATGGTACTTGGAGTCAAGAGTTCTAAACTCAGTTCTACCACTGGCTTTGTAACTACGGGACAAATAACTCTACTCTTGTCTCTAAAGCCTCAGTATCCTTATCTGTAAAATAAGGAGAGTTGGACCAAAAATCTGTAAGATATAAGCTTTATGATTCTATATGTAGTTTTAAAAGTCATTCTTGTTGTTTACTTTCACATAAAATATTTAATAGCCTGAGAAAATGTACTTTGTGATTTTTATAGCTCTAAACAAAAAGAAGAAAAAATAAACTTCTCAAAATATGGCCAGGGAATGAAATAACAAACATGAAAAATGTAGAATTAGCTCAGAAAGCTAGGGAGTTTGTGAGAACCTGATGTAATGAGCTCAAATGACTGGCTTCATCTCACAGTATTTCCCTCAAGATGCTAATGCTTTAGATCTCTGTAAATGTTATGTGTGACTCTGTCACTAGCTGGATATTTGTGTTCATATGATACACCAATATATGTTTCCTCCCAAATTTAATGTGATTCTATTTTAGTTATGCTCTCCTTTGAGACAGGTATTGCCAAATATTCACAGGAATATGACATCTTGTTATGTAGGAAAAATAGTCAACCCATCAAAAGTATAGAAGAAGAAAAACAGTTAAGGGCCATTTCTCAGACTATGGCAGTCATTAGAAATATTCTGACTACCAGCTAGGGAATTATGCCTCTGAAGAACCTGAGAAAAGGCAAGGCTATTTAATATTGTTTCCACCCTTGTCATTACCAGAAAGGTCAGAAATGAGCTCTAGTAACTCCTGGGACAGGCAGCACCTGAAATGGGTGAACAAAAAATCGAAGCATAAGATAGAAGGATTCCAACATTGTTTGGAGAAACCAGATGTGTTCCAGTCTGCTGAGTCTTTAAGGAACTTTGGGAATAAGGTAGAATCCTCATGGAGTCCCTAGTGATGACCTTAAACCATTTGCAGAAGGCTGTGCAGGTGCCCCAAGTTTAGAAAAGGACAAATTTCATGTATATTCTTATGAAAAGGAGAGAAAGGATAAGCCTGTTTCCCAGAGAGACTTCAGATTTCAGTAATATCATTGGAGAAAGAACCAGATCATATCAACAGGAACCAATTTGCAAGTACTTAGGAGATCACAGGATATTGGGTGAAAAACAAAATGATTTTAGGAGGAATCAATAACATCAGAAAAAATTATTTTCCATCTGTGATGGGGCAGTGGTAGAAATAGAAGACTTACTGCAATTATATATATATATATATATACACACACACACACAAATATATACACATATATATATATGTGTGTGTAACATATTTTATTTTAAATTTATGGAATAATACAAGCATTTCTATAACAGAGTATAATGAGTGAAATGATTGCAATTATATTTTGACTCTGGTGAGTTTTTATTCTTTTTCATCAAGTTCTTCAAATGCTTGATTCAATATACATATGCATCTGTATATATGTATAAATATAAAATATAATTTGCACATGTTACTCATATTCACAAATATTTTACATATATTATTTATTTTGATTTTTTACAATGTACTTTGTGAGGTAGCCACTACAAGTATCATTATTTCCATTTTATTTTATTTTATTTTATTTATTTTTATTTTTTGGAGGTCAGGGTAATTGAGGTTGAGTTGCCCAAGGTCACATGGCTAGTAAGTATTAAGTATCTGAGGGTCTGATTTGAACTCAGGTCCTCCTGATTCCAGGGCTGGTGCTCTATTCTCTGTGCCACCTAGCCGCCTCCCCAAAGCATTTTTTCTTTATTACATTTCACCTTTATGAAAGCAGTGTCAATCATGTCTTCAAATAAGATATTTCTTCTAAATATGGGCATCATTCTATAAGTCTTTGTGTCACAAAGTCTAGACTAAGCAGAATTTGATCATTTTATTCAAAAATTAAGCCATATCTTGTATTCTATGGGCCATGTAATTCTATCTCTAACCCAGACCTGTACAATATTCAGCCCATGGTCTGCTTATGGCCCTGTAGCAGCAAGCACCCCAATGTCCCCAGGGTGACTGCCAACACAGGTTCTTATATCTGTTTTTCAAAAGGAAAGCAACTCAAAATGGGTTAACAAGTTTACTTTAATCAAACAAACATATATCATTTAGTTCAGGGGAAAAAGTCAGCACTCCGAACTTCAGAGTATACAGAAAGATCAAACAGACAGGCTTCCAAACTGTCCAACCATTATATCAATACCAAATCACAGTTACCAGAGAGGGAAGCATCAACATCTGGGTTTTCAAAGCTGGGGGGCTCTCAACAACGGCTTCCCAGAGTCTCATCTGGTCAAATCACACAACACTTCTCCGAGTGAGCCCCCTATTTTCATTTTATAGATAAGAAAATTGAGGTGCTGAAAGGAAAAGAGACTTTTTCAGGTTCATAGAGCTAGTAAGTAGCTGGTTAGGATTGAAATTTTAGTCTTTTGACTCTAAATTTAGGGCTTTTCCTACTACATTAAATTAAATCTCTTTCTAGATCTCCATGTTGCCTGGATTGTCTTACTATGGTGTCCCACTTATGTGTTTCTTGACCTTCCCTAATTTCTGTATCTTGTGTTCCATGTGTTCAAGTCTCCCTGATAGGTGTCAAAATCTAGTATGATGAATTTATTTGTTGTAAGGCTTTAATAGCTGGTAATGGCTTAATAAAGACATTAGAAAACATGGATCAAGAAAAGGAATGAAAAAGACCAAAAACGGGTGGACGACACAGAGTTTCCTACCTATATATTATGAGTACTTTCTTTGAGAAAAGAATCATCAGTAGGAGTCAAACATGGTAAGTTCCAAGTAACATCACAAAAGATAAAATTGTGTTTTAATGGAAAGAAAATAATTCTTTACTAATGTGGGAATTATTCCTAAGTCATTACACTATTAGAACACCAGCTTGTTAGAGCAAAGATCTAATTTTTTTTTTTACAAAGCTAGAGGAAAGGATAAAATAAAATGAGAAAAAGATATGACACACAATTTGAAACAACTCAGTCTTGACCCATTCAAACAAGCTGTTTATAATGAAAAATGGCAATGGGAAGAAGAAAGGACACACACAAGAACTTTAATATTTTTGTATAGAAGTTCAAGTGATATAAATCAATTACCATAATGACTAAATATGCCTAAAAAAGCAAACACCTGATTTACTTGACAAGAAAGAAGAAATGAAAACCAAAGGCAATATTGGGTTAGACTATAAATTTGTTTGTAAAATCTTATGGAGAAAGATGATTGAAGGTTTTTTTCCTCAAAACAGTAATAGAGGAAGGTAAAAAAGAGTGTATTGAAAGCTTGGTGAGAGATCCAATACAGAAAAGACATCCTGAGGACATTTATGGATGAAAATTAAAGAACATATCAGAAGAAAAAGGAAAATATATACAAATTCTTAATAACATACCTTTTCATTCACCACCACAGATAATGGAGTTATTGTACTTGGTCAGATTTTGACTTCACAGTCTTAGATACATTTATAGAGAAAGTGGAAATACTACTAAAAGAATGGTGGAGGAAAGCAGCCAAATTAGATCATGTGTACATGAAGTAGATCTAGGCTAGAGGCTACACAATTATGAGGATCTTGAGCAGGGATGGGGAACCTGTGACTTCAAGGCTACATGTGACCTTCTAGGTCCTTGGGTGAGTTCTTTTGACTGAGTCCAAGTTTTACAGAACAAATCCTTTTATTAAGGGGATTTGTTCTGTGATGTTTGGATTCAGTCAAAGGACCTCACTTGAGGACCTAGAGGGCCACATGTGGCCTGAGGTCACAGGTTCTCCATTTCTGGTTCTTTTTTTTTTTTTTTAAAGCAATTGGGGTTAAGTAAATTGCTCAAGGTTACACGGCCAGTCATTATTTATGTGTGGGTGCTCATTTTCTGAGGCTGGAACCAATCTGGGTCCTCCTGATTCCAGGGCCAGCACTCTTACTCACTGCGCCACCTAGCCGTCCCTCCATTTCTGGTTCTTGAAAGATCAATTCACAAGATCTGAGATATAGGAAGTTACCAAAGGTGTGGGGGAAAAAACAACAAGAAAATTTAGACCTTATTACTATACCAAAAAAGTGATGCAGAGAACACCGAGTATTGAACTACATATTTTCTTTCCCATTAATACAAATTTTATTATGAAAATCATCTATGTAGGGTGGCTAGGTGGCATAGTGAATAGAGCACCGACCCTGGAGTCAGGAGGACCTGAGTTCATATCCAGCCTCAGACACTTAACACAAAACTAGCTATGTGACCTTGGGCAAGTCACTTAACCCCAATTGCCCTACCTTCCCCTTTCCAAAAAGGGGAAAGAAGGAAAATCATCTATGTGTATAATGGGCATTGCATCTTCAACTGAAGTATAAATGGTGAACAGGTAGGTTTTTGGTAGTGAAATTCTAGAGTAGATCACATATTTACTATTTTACAATTAAGTGTATGATATACTTATTGTTTGTTGATTATATAAAAATTGATTTAGTAATGTGAAATACTTAAAGGCTCTCATCCAACAAGATGTCTCTCATCTATAAATACAAATGACTAGAGTTCTTGAGACATATAATGGAGACGATCATAACTCTGATCATAAGAATTCAATGAGAATAAAGCAGAAAGACATGTAAAATAGATGTGTTTACATGAGTCATTTAAATGTATAGCTGTGGGTTCATGAATGGAATAGAGAAATGATTTGAATACTGTCCCACTTGTCCAGAGAGGAGAGCCAAGCATAATAGATGGGGACGTTTTGGGGCCTGATAAAAATCCAGGACAAATACTCACTGAGAGTGATATTGAGCTATTTGCCTCACCTCAAATATCTGTTGAGTTTAGTCTGGCTTCAAAAGGAAAGCTATTTCCCTGTTAGCTTCTAAGGGAGCTGGTGACCCTTAGCTTATATTTGTCAACAAATGATCAGATACTGGTTATACAAAAGATCATCATCTCAAACAGTGAATAAACACACTATTAAAGCAAAATAGTCAGCAGAAAGCAAAGAAGTTATACCAAGTAATATAAAAGTGCATTCATCTGGGAGTGAGATAAGATCTTAGCTCAAACCAGAAGACAGGGCCAGATTTTACCCGAGGGAATGTCCTTTTTATATAATCTTTAGGAGAAAAAAACTGGAAATTGGGTATATTTTGAAAAGCTGGCTTCTTTGACATGTCTTCAGTTTTCCAAGGTCTTTGTCTCTTTCCTCCCTGGAGTATCCTTTGACCATTCAGCTCAAAAAAGCAGCTCTGGAGCCAACTTAGTAAGTCCCTTATATACTCATCAGGAGGGATGTCTCTTACTATATGCAGTGTGCCATGCTGGGCTGCAGCTCTGCACCCTGCTTGGGTGGGAGCTGATTTGTATATGTGACTGCCCCAAAATGTTCACCATAGTGATGAAAGAGGTCTAGTATAGAGCCCAAATTGAAGAGGGATTCCTTATTCTTATGGAGATGTTCCCCAGATGCTCCTGATTGCTGATGACATCATTCTGGCACTTAGCTCATAAGCCCCTTAGGTCCCTCATGAACATTGATGGTGGGACCCCCATCTCTGTCTCTGAAACTTCCAGCCTGAGTCACCTTACTATTCCTTTGTGCAGGTGAGAATAAACTAACCTAAGTTCCTTGAACCCACAAACCTCCTTATAATGTCTTAAAAAGTACCCAGAGGATATACTTCAGTGGCTTGTATACTAAAAATAGAAAGATATAGAGAAGAATGGTAGGGCCTGTACATAAGTTAGACACAGTCATTATGAAGCATTCTACATTTTAAAACAGATATTCTTCCATATAAAGAAGGAAATTAATCTAGGTTTTTCTCCTCCCATTTAGTGTAAGGTTCAAAATGTGAAGATTTTCATAATGTTTCATATCTTTGTCAAATTGATTTAATCCCCATTTCACAGGATTTCTTATTTTTTCCTCACTATTCTGTTAACTAAAGGACTATAAGCTTACATTAAAAATTGGAGTATATTTAAATAGCAAAATTGAAAATAAAAGATGCAACATTAAGTCTCTCCAGTGACTGGTATACATTTAACATAGACAAAATGGGTAATTTTTGGAAAATATTCCTGTAGCCTTATTGCTAATATTATATTTGATGTTTTTGTATTAACTGACTTTAGTGAAATTGTTCTATAATTTTCACTTCCTGTCTAATTTCCCCCTGATTTGGATATCAGGATCAAATTTATTTCATAGAACAAACCCTCTTTAATTATTATTCTGAATTTCATTATTTTTCATTATTTAGGTTTATTTAGCACAGGAAATACTTATTATTTAAGGGCTTGATATAAACAATATAAATAAATAGTAAATAAAAAATAATATAAATAAATAAAAATAAACAATATAAACAATTTACAAAATCATCTTAAAAATTTTTTTTCCTTTATGAATTCATTTATAGTTTCCTTGTTTTCTTTTGGAGGTTGGGGTATTTAGAGTCTTTATTTCCTAATTTGTTAGTTACATGTTTGTGAATATTTATATTTATATGTTTGGTGAACATTCATTTTACCTTTTAGCAATTTTTGGTGTTGAAGCCTTTGATATTATTTTAATTCATTTCCATTCATTATTAATTTTCCTCTTGGGATTACACCCTATGTCCCAGAAGAGACTTTAGAGACCTTTTAGTCCAACTCTTATTTTACAAAAGAGGAAAACAAGACACAGGGAGGCTAAGTTGCCCAGGGAGTACACAGGGACTAATTCTCAGCAGTAAGATTTGAACTCAGTTTTTCTTTTTTACTTCAAAGCCAGAGCTCTTTTTGATATACTACATTGTCTCTTTCTTTAAAACATCAAATTAACTAATCATTAATTAACTTGATTTATATATTTTTTAAATAAACTCTTTGTTTACTTGCTGAAGTATTTTGTTTTAAATTTTATTTATCTCTATTTTGAATTTCACAATGTCTACTTTTGTTCTTTTATCAAGATTATTAATTTGTTGATTTTTATAATTTTTAAAAAGATGCATATTTAATTAATTAGTTACCTTATTATCTATTTTTATATGAGTATATATACATATACATTTCCTACTAATGACTGATTTCACCTGAATCTCATAGATTTTGGTATATTATATAATATAAATATGTTATAATTTTCTTTAGTATCACTATTGTTTCTTGGATTTATTCTTTGAACCACCAGTTATTTAGGACAAAACTATTTAGTGGCCATTTAAATTGTTTATTTTGTTCATACTTTCCTTATTGGTAACATTTTTATTGTGATACAATCCATAAAAGACACATTTAATATTTGTGACTTTCAATATTTAGTTATGAATTGTCTTTGATAGTTCTTTATATGATCAATTTCTATAAATTCCTAGGTTATGCTCCTTGAGATTTCCATTAGGTAATTACCAAAGGAATTTCATATTTAATTTTGCCAATATTCTGTTCAAAGGAATTAGATATATATTTTTATTCTTAAAATTTTATGTTTTAAGTGTATCACATGAATGCATCTATTTTTTTCCTAATCCATTCTTCATTGCTTTTGTATTTTATGGGTGATTTTATCCCATTAACCTTTGATTCAATTCATCTCAACTCAGACATTTATTAAGTACCTACTACATGAAAGGCACTGTACTCATTATGGAGCCCAGACCAAAATGTGAAATACTTGTAGGTAAAAGTGAGATTCAATGTCATTCCTGTGTGTGGGGCCATCTCTTGACTACAAACATTTTCAGTCAGTTAATAAGCATTCTTAGGCACCTACTATGTGCCAGGCACTGTGCTAAGTAAGTCCTGGGGATGTGAAGAAAGATAAAAGGAAGCTCCTGCCCTTGAAGAGCTCACCTTCTAATAAGGGGGATAGCATAAAAACAAATAAGTATATATATATATATATATGTCACATACAGGGTAAAAAGGGGATAATCAATGGAGAAAGCACTAAAATTTTGAGAGATTGGGAAAGGGTTCCTCTAGATGGTGGGATTTTTTCTGGGATTTGAAGGAAGTTAGAAGATAGAGATGAGGAGGGAGAGCATTTCAAATATGGAGAACAGCTAGAGAAAATGCCCCAAAACAGAGAGATGGAATGTCTTTTTTGAGTGACAGCAAGCAGGCCAGTGTCAACATGGGGAAAGGATGTGACGTGCAAGAAGATTGAAAAAGTAATGATGGGGAGGGCTAGATATTATGCAGGTCCTTAACCAATAGAGGATTTTGTATTTTATGCACACACACAGGTATATTGTGTATGTATGTGTATGTATGTGTGTATGTGTGTAGATAGATAGATATCTTGTTCATACATAGCTATTTGCACGTTTTTCTCCCATTAGCCTGTGAGCACCTTGGGAGCAGAGACCATTTATTGGACTTTCTTTTGTTTCCTAATCATTAGGCACAGGGTATAGCACATAGTAGGCTCTTAATAAATGTTTTTTGATTGTCTGAAGTGGATATAAGGAGTAGGTCATGGGATTTAAGGAGGTTGAAGAATTAGATGGTTAGGGAATTAGAAGGAATATTAATATCAATATTGAAATCCCTCAATATAAAGACAGGAAAATTTTGATTAAATGGATTTCAAAGGATGAGAGATTTCTAAGTGGTGGAAATAAAGGGAGAATCTGGATGTGGCAGTAGGGAGTAAAGAATATTCTGACTCCTGATCTACGATTAGTGTGTTGAAGTATGTGAGAGAAGGGATAAAGCCAGTGCTAGAAAGCATATTCAAGTGTACAGACTCATTGGGGGTGGGGGAGGGGGGAGGAGATGAGCCTTTGTTTCTTGTTTTTCTTCTTTTTTTTTCTTCAGAATTTTATTTTAGGTTCAAATGCCAGAACAGAAATACAGAATAGAAAAAAGAAACAAAAACATATCACAAACTTCAATATTGGAACTTGAATACAAAATTACAAAGAAATAAAAACCTATCATGTGCATAGCAGAACATAGAGAGGATTCAAAATATGTAACAATAAATTTTTATTTTAAGAAAGCCTGTATGATAAATAATACTCATGTGTTCAGAAATGTCCATCTTTCCTTTGCTTCATTGTGAGTTTTCTTTTGTTCTCTGTTGTGAACTTTTCTCCTTTGTTCTTTTTTTCCCTCCCTCCACCCCTCCCCACCAGGCCACAATAAAGTTTAGATATGTTTCCCTATAGCTATACATATATACATACCCTCCCCCACCCCCAGGAGGCTATAATAAATTATAAATACATTTCTCCATAGCTATAGATATATACATACATACACACATACATATATAGACATATACTTTCCCAAACCTATTCTATTGCTGATCTGTTTTTATGTTTGGGCATATCTCTTGTTACCTATCCCTTCTGTCTCCTCTACTTTACTTTTACCCACTACCTTGTCCTCCTATGACTTGCATACCCCCCTCCAAGGATCCCTTCCCTATCCTCCCATTCCCATAAATCTTTTAAAAAATATTTATTTACTTTTAGTTTACAACATTCAGTTCCACAATTCCTTGAGTTTCAAATTTTCTCCCCCTCCCTTTTCTCCCTTTTCCCCCCCTCCCCATGGTGGCATGCAGTCAAATATAGGTTCTACAAATGCCTTCACTTTAAACATTAGTCAAGTTTTAAAGAAGGATTATAATCAATGGAGTGAACAAAGAGAAAGAAGGGACAAAACAAAACACAAAAGAGAGAGAGAGCAAGTAGTTTGTAGTTTCAGAGCGAGTAGCAAGTAGTTCAATTTTCATTCAGACTCTGTAGTTCTTTCTCTGGATGTGGATATCCCTTTCCATCATGGGTATTTTTTGCTTGTCTTCTAACCCATAAATCTAAACACCCTTCTATACTCCTATTTACCTATTCCTTCCCCATCCCCTCTCCCTTGTCCTCTCCCCCCTCCCTATTCTCCTACTGTTTTATTTCTTCTGAATTTAGAAGACTTTTATACTCCTTTAAATACATATATATTTCCCTCTTAAACCTATTCCTGATGAAAGTAGTTTACCAGAACTACCAGCCCTCCTTCCCCATTTAATTCCTGTGCATCAGTTCTTCCTCTTACACCTCACTTGTATGAAATAATTATTCTTTTAAACTGTTCTTAAAAGTTCTTAAATTCTTTTAAATTGTTCTTCTTCTTAAATGTTTTACTTTTTAAATTCATATCATATTTAGGTTTACCCCAATCTTCCTTATGAACCACACAACTATTAATAAGAATCTTAGACATACATTTTACATATATAAAAAGTAAACAGTCTGTCCTTGTGGATCCCTTATAATCAGTATTTGTTACGTACTTTATATTTCTATTGGTTCTTTTATGTTGCATCATCTATTAAATTCAGGATTTTTAAAAACAAAGTCTTTAAAGTCTGAGAGTTTATCAAATGTCCATTTTTTTTTGTTCAAGATAATACTCAACTTTATAGGGTGTGATATTTTTGACTGTAGCCCTAGTTCTTTTGCTCTTTGATATGTTGTGTTCCAAGATCTGTGGGCCTTTAATGTCTCTACTTCTAAGTCTTGTGTAATTCTAAATGTGGCACCATCATATTTAAATTGTTTTAATCTTTATGCTTTTAATAATTGTTTTTTCCTTGAGCTGGGGGTTTCAGAATTTGACTATTATATTTCTATGAGTTTTCCTCATAGGATCTCTTTTAAGTGGTGATAGATGGTTTTTTTCTATTTCTACTTTCCCCCTTGTTTTAATGCTTCAGGACAATTTTCTTGAATTATTTCTTGTATTATTGTATCAACATTCTTTTTTTTTTATTATGATTTTCAGTTAGTCTGATTGTTTTTATATTTCCTCTTCTTGATCTGTTCTCCAAATCTGTTGTTTTTCTTACAGGATGTTTCACTTTCTCTTCTATTTTTTATTATTCATATTTTGTTTAATTATTTCTTTTTTTTTTTTTTTTGCTTTTTTGGAGAGCAATTGGGGTTAAGTAACTTGCCCAAGGTCACACGGCTAGGTTTTTGTTTTTTATGTGTGCATTAAGTGTCTGAGGCCGGATCTGAACTCAGGTCCTTCTGACTCCAGGGCTGACGCTCTACTCACTGTGCCACCTAGCTGCCCCAATGTTTAATTATTTCTTGATCTCTTATAATTTCACTGGTTTCACTTTGCCCAATTCTAATTTTCAAAGTGTCATTTTCTTCCTTATGATTCTGGACCTTCTTTTCTAGTTGCTTAACTTTCCTTTCATACCCTTATTGTTTTTCTTAGATTGTTCTTTTTTTTTTTTTTTTAGTTTTTTCCTCCATCTCTGTCATTTAATTTTTAATGTTTTTTAAAAGATTTTCTATAAATTCTTTTTGGGTATTTTACATTTAACATTACTCTTTTGGGGTTTCTTTACTTCAATATCTTCTGAAGATGAACCCTAGTCATCTCTATTTCCATAGTGCCTCTTGCCCTAGATCTTCAGTTTTTCCCTCTAGCCTGAAACCAAAACCAAACCTCCAACCTCCTATAAGTGCCCACAGTCAGGGGCTTTCTGCCCCACTGCTTCTGCATTCATTCACTGGGCATGTGCTGGTTCCTTCTTGCCCCTGCCACTCTTAGTTCTTCACAGCACAGCTAAGTCTGGCATTCCTGGCCAGCAGAGGTTCCTTCTATCTCCCAGAGCTCAAATGCCCAACTGCCCCCAACTCACAGTCTTTAAGTGGGTACTGGGTTCTCTTCTTGCCTTGATTGTCTCTCCCCTCCTTCCTTAGCTGCTCCTCCAAGATGGCTAATTTAGGGTGGGGAGTATATTGGAGTGGTTGCTTTAATAATAGTTTACATTTCTATTTACACTTTAAAGACCCCAATTACCATGTATTTATTTTGTATATATTTTTCTGTGTAAGATATTATGTTTTTGTGTGTATATTTTGACCATGTCAGTTATATACATTTCTACATGGGTCAGTCCCTTAATAGGTCCAAAGTCCAAAGGTTTGACTCCCTTCTCACCAAATGCCACACACAAAAACCCTCCATAACAATTGAGAAACTGGGAAGCAAATCCATTTACCTAAGTCAATAGTAAACAGAAATTAGAGATCTTATACAAATGGGAATATACCAGACAATATACAGAGAGAATGAAACCTTCCCCTAGGAACAAGATATCTCAGTCCATCCCAAGGAAAATTGTCCTAGATCTCACCCAAATGAATATTCCCCAAAGTTTCTATTGTAGTGAGCCAGGGATAGGGACATGATCAAGACAGTAGTTTCGCTAAATGTTACTTCTTCCCAATCTCTCTCTTTACCTTCAGAGACTTCTCCCTGAAGAGAATTTGGAACTATATGTCTTCTTTCTCCAGGCTGAAAGTGGGAACACCAATATCTCTTTTCTTCCAATCTCTTGTCAACTCTACCTCTAATGCAGGCATGTAACATTGATTGTCAACTCTACTTCTAACGTAGACATATGTAACACTGAACACTGAACATTCTGCCAATAAGGAGAGTCTCATGCAACTAAGTAAGACTGAGTGCCTGGTTACACTTTCTCTCCCTTTGAAGTATGTACACTCTTTGAAGGTAGGGACAATTTAGTTTTTGTCTTTGTAATCTTAGTGCCTAGCACAGTGCCTGGCAGAGATTAGGGGATAAATTGTGTTTGTTTGATTGATTGGCTACTATCCTCATGTCATAAATGAGCAAACTGAATCTCTGAGAAGTCAAGAGACAACCAAAGTCACTCATCTAGGAAGTGGCAGAGCCAAGGCTTGAGTCTACTGTCAGTTTAATGTTCTCTCTCACTCCCATTCCAATCCAGCTCAGCATAGTGCCTGGCACATAGTAAGTGTTTAATTAATATTTATTGAATTGAACTGAATTGATCCATCTTTACACTGGAAGTGTCAAACACTCCAAAGTGCTACCCTTAACCAGAGTAAAATTTGCTTGGAAAATATTTAATAAAATATACAGAAATACAATAGAACATAGATAATGTTAATATGTCATTTTCTAAGTCAATATGTGACCTGCATGGATCAATATGTATGGTTTAGTGACCATCTTTTCTATTCGGGTTTGATACCACTGCACTACACCTTATCACCTTAAGAATTATCCATAAAAATTTACTATTTTATTGAATATACCATTAAGGGACACCATGGTTTTAGGGAATTTTAAAGAAAGAGACAGATTGCTGTTTTCTTCTAGTACAACTTGAATTTGGGGTGGTGGTGGTGGAAGATCTTTACATCTTTACATCTGTGATCAAGTCAAGTCAAATAATTGTTAAGGAAGTGACTCTATAATAAAGACTTATGGTAAGTAAAGTTATTGCAGGAACACATAGGGGAAGGCATCAATGAGCAATCAGGGAATACCCTGGACTGGTAACCCAAATAGCAAAGCATTGACCCTGACTCTAGGTTCCCAGTTACTAGGGGATAATGTAGACCCTATCAATAATCAATCATGAGTATGTGATAGCAGTTTGGATCAGTACTCCAGTTCTGAGTGACTGAATTTCCTGCTTCCCACCCCAAACCCCACCACCATGGAAAGATTTTTGTACACTCAGACGATGGGTTAAAAGGTATTGACATGGATGAGATTTTTCAGTTAGGTTGGTTCCCACAAGATAGAAGAATATAACTGAGCTTTGGACCCTGCATTTGGGGCTTAGTCATTCTTTTAAGATGAAATTTTCTCTTTCTTGCCTTACAAAAAGACATTCTCAGAATTGGGAGGTATGATCCACTCCTTTCACCAGATGGGTGGGACACTTTAGGTACAAAATGTTGTATATTCCCCCAGACGTGGTTGATCTATTTTTTTTCTCTTTGGTTATAGGGGAAGACCCACTGGAAATTGGGGCTAGGGCAAGGGTACAGTCAAGAATGACTATGATATAAAAACTAGAGGAATAATTAAAAACATTTAAAGTATGGGTGAGTAAGTGTGGGTATTAGTTGGGGGAAACTATGTACATAGTAACTATTTCTGCTTAAGAAAGCCAATTCTGAAGAAAAGCCAATTTCTACCATCCCAAATATATTTTTTGCGTTCATTATCCTAGATCCAAGCTCCTATATCCCTCTCAGAGTTAGTCTCTCTTCTCTAACATCATCAGATCAACCGTCCTCCCCCCCTATTCTAGGTGTGGCCCCTCCTCCACTCTTAGCCACCAGTGACTAGTACCTCAGTTCCATTTAACCACTTACTACTGATTAGCTTTTACCAAGGGATATTTACTTCAGAGATAGAGTGAGAACAAAAACACTAGTGTTCTTTAATACCTCAGGGAAGCACATTCCGCTCCACTTCTTTGGTCTCTGGAAAAATATGAACTTAGATTTGGTCGTCACACCATTAATACTGGTCTCACCAAATTCATGTCCAATTTCAACGTAGCTATTGAATGAGTCTCAGCTACCAGCTGAGCTGATGTGGGTTGTTATAGTCACTGCTTATTCCTTGGGTCATCAGTGTTGGGCTGCCTGTAAAATCCCTTGTGGATTCAGCCCCTGAACTCCTGGGCTCTCAGACTCATAGACCTTAAGTTGCTTGCTCTCCCACCTTTAAAAATTCATAGTGTTGTAGTGCTCAATCACTTCACCCTAAAACAAAGAACTGAGAGCACATTTTGGCTTTGGATGGGGAAGAGGTCCAAGACCTTTAAAACATTGTCTCTCCCTGGACATCCTATATTAGGAAGCAGTCAGATGAAATGATGAAGTTAAATCAAAACAAGAAGCTGAAGCTAAGGCCTTTTGAGGGCATCTCCAGGTCTGGTTATGCAATTGTAATCAATCAAAGAGATTGTCATTCACCATGTGGTTAGCAGAACAGAGCTGGGTATGGAATTTCTATGCATAATTCAAAGTCGCCCTAAGGCAATTCCATTATATGACACCATGACTCTTCTAGAAGCAGGCTCTCCAGACTTTTCTAACACAGGGAATTGAATCAGTCATTATGATGATAATGCTGTGTGCAGGCTCATAAGGCCTGGGCTTATTGGTCAGTTCCCTATTGTGCTCAGAAATAAAAATTTAAGCAGAAAAGGAAGAGTTAAGACTCTCACACAGAAGGCAAATAGATTCCTTATAGGATTTGGGCCCTTCAAACAGCTTTATGAACCAAATAATATAATTGCTGTCTACCATAAAAATTCCAGCCTATTCTCAGGAAAATAAGATATAATTTTAGACTATTGCTTTAATAAGTATATGTTCTATTTTTTGTTAAATGTGTTAGCATCTCAATATATATGTGTGTGTATTGGAAAAAGTAGATTACAGTTTTTTTATTTATTACTTACTTTTTAAATATAATTTTTATAGGTTTTTTGATCTGCAATGTGTAATAGAGCACTGTTTTCTGTTTTTCTTAACTAAGCATCAGAATTGAAGGAAAACATTTTAAGAAAGTGATAATCTTTCCTTATTCTCTTGCTGAGAATTTTTTCTCCCTTCTTGATGCCTAACAGATGTCATTATGGAGGGATATATGGATCTGGAACACTTTTTACCAGCATCTCTTTTTAGGGAGTGAGCAGAATTGATTTGTATTCACTGAGGGACCACTCCTGAAGCATTGATATCTTTACCCTCCTTTAACCTGGGGTGGGAGGAAAAATGACTACAAAAGTTTTTGGTGTGAAGTACCTATCTGCTTGGAAATAATGAGCTAGCTCATACTGTTTTCAATCTAGAACAAAGATGCCAATTCCATGTGACTTCATTTCCCTGTGAAGCTAAGGAGCTTAAAAACCAAATTATAAATAAAATTTAAAAAATTCTGTGAGGTCCCAGACAATATTTTCACTGCCAAGCCCAGAGGATGGTCTCCTAGTCAGTTAAATCTGATGTACTAAATTATCCATAGTGTCTTTCTTCTTACTCCATAAGAAGTATTATTCATATAGAGCTCTAATGTTTGCAAAGTTCTTTACAAATATCTTATTGTATCCTCATAACCCTGGGAGGTAGTTACTAATATGATTTTTTAGGTAGTTTAGGTAGTTACTAATAATGCCTTTTTAGAGATGAAGAAATTGAGGCATGCACAGGTTAAGGGACTTGCTTAGGAAAATAAAGGGCAATTAGATGGCACAGTGGATAAAGTGCCAGGTCTGGAGTCAGGAAGACTCATCTTCCTGAATTCAAATCTGTCCTCAAACACTTATTAGCTGTGTGACCCTGGGCAAGGCATCTAAACTTGTTTGCCTCAGTTTCCTCATCTGCAAAATAATCTGGAGAAGGAAATGGGAAACTAATCCAGTATCTTTGCCAAAAAAAAAAATCTGACAAACCACCAAATGCATTCATGAAGAGTTGGATGGAACTGAAACAACTCAACAGCAACAAAACAAAAAGTTCCATCTCCTGGGGTGGCTAGGTGGTGCAGTGAATAGAGCACCAGCCCTGAAGTCAGGAGGACCTGAGTTCAAATCCGGCCTCAGACACTTAACACCAAAAAACTAGCCATGTGACCTTGGGCAAGTCACTGAACCCCAATTGGCCTACCTTCCCCCCTCCAAAAAAAAGTTCCATCTCCTACAAGGTTTAGAGTCATTCTCACAGAAAGTGTTCTTCATTTGCTGTTGCTGTTACTCATGCTGCTACTCTTTCTCACCATATCTCCCCCCCTTTTTTAGAAGCATAGCTTTTATTTTATTTTACTTTTTGCAATTAATAACCATTTATTTTCTTTCTCCTTCCCACTTTGAAAAAGAAAAAAAAGATATAATGCTTGTAACAAATATACATTTGAACAAAACAACTCTTTCACTGGCCATATTAAAAAATACTATCTCTCATTCTGCCTCTTAAATTCATGACCATTATATTGGGAGGTGTGTGTTATGATTCATCATTGGTCCTCTAGAATTGATTGGTCATTGCATGGATCCAAATTCCTAAGTTTTTAAAAAGTTTTTTTGTTTTTATAATTCTATTGTATACATTTTTTCTTCTAGTTCTGCTTACTTCACTCTTCATTAGTACATATGGATTTCCCTGAAATCATCTCTTTTGTTGTTTCTTATGGAGAAAACGATATTCTGTTAATCATCTACAAGAATTTGTTCAGTCATCCCCTAGTTGATGGATACCCCCTTAATTTCCAGTTCTTTGCCATTAAAAAATATCTTTAGTTTTTTCAACTCAAGATTTTTACAAACTGTTACTTGGAGAACTCTTCCTTCCAGTTCTTATTTTTTAATAGGCACATGCTTTCCAGAATCATGAAGTTCATTTTCCAAGATCCTTAGGGACACAGTATGAATTGTAAGGGACTTTCTGAAAGTACCTTTATTGCCTCACTCCCACCCCCAGGGTGTGACCTTCAATCATGAAGGACATTTGGTGGTGACAACACCCAGTGTGTCATCCACCCAGATTGCCTATCTGCATACTTCCTGGTTTAGAGGGCACAAGCAATGGGCCATTCCTAGAGGGTAACAGTGGACCCAGACTCTCCAGTCAGATTGGCTAAGATGACAAAACAAGAAAATGACAAATGCTGGAGAGGATGTGGACAAATTGGAACACTAATGCATTGCTGGTGGAGTTGTGCTTATCCAACCATTCTGGAGAGCAATCTGGGAATTGTGCACAAAGGGCTATAAATAATTTCATACCCTTTGACCCAGCAATACCACTTCTAGGGTTATATCCCAAAGAGATCATAGAAGGGGGAGGAAGACCCATATGTACAAAAATATTCATAGCAGCTCTTTTCGTAGTTGCAAAGAATTGGAAATTAAAGGTGTGCCCATCAGTTGGGGAATGGCTAAACAAGTTATGGTATATGCATGTAATGGAATACTATTGTGCTATAAGAAACGAGGAGACAGTTTTCATATTTACCTGGAGAGGCTTATACAAACTGATGCTGAGTGAGAAGAGTAGAACCGGGAGAAATTTGTATACAATCACAGACACAACATATGTGTGATGACCAAGTATGACAGACTGGACTCTTCTCAGCAATGCAGTGATATGTCAATCCCAAAAGACTCATGATGGAGAGAGATGCCTACATCCAGAGAAATAACTAGAAAGAACTGAGCTTGAATCCTGATGGAAGCAAACTACTTGATCTTTTTCTTTTCATTGTTTGGTTTTATTTCCTCTTTACCATATTTCATCCCATCTAGTACAATACGCCTTTGTAACCTGACTAATGTCTAATGTGAAAGTATTTGCAGATCCTATACTGGACTATATGCCATTGTGGGGGTGGGGGGAGGGAGGGAAGGGGAATTTGAAATTCAAGGAACTATGGAATTGAATCTTGTAAACTAAAAATAAACAAATAAATTAATTTAAAAAAATTTAAAAAATAAAGAAACAAACAAACAAAAAAACAGTGGACCCAGAAGGACATCATAGTTGCTGATTCGAGGAACCATTGGGTACAGATATTTGAATTCAATGGTGATTTGTAAATTTGCTATTCAGAGAAGTGGCTTTGGCCAAATGGACTGCCCCTTGGGCATTGCTGTCACTGCAGATGACATGACTGTCATGGTAAATTTCTGAAACAATGGAATACTCATCTTTTAATAGAAAATATTGGCTTTGTCATTGTTCTTGCATTTGTTTTTTAGGGCAGAGTGTGCATTTTCCCCCCATTTTGAATTTTGAGGAAGAAACTGTCTTGGAAATTTTTCTTGGAACAAGGCAGTCAGTCCAAGCTTCTCTGGAATGACTCTTTCAAACTGTTGTTTTAAAAACCCACTTCCACTAAATAGAGGTGCCCATTCCATAGCTCTCTCCACAATCACATTTGCTTCAATGATTTTTTTATGTCATTGGTATAGGTATTCATAAAATGGATTAGTTGTTAGAACAAATATTATTTTCAATTTTCAAATGAGGAAAGTGGTGCTCAGAGAGACTAGATTACTTGTTCAAGGTCATGGGATGATAGTTTTAGCTTTGAGAGAGATCTTAAAAGTGATCTTCTCTCTCTGTGCTATTTTTCTGAGTGATCTCATCATCTCTCATTGATTTAATTGTTATCTCTATGCAGGTGAATCTCAAATCTATTTATACAGCCCTCATCTCTCTACTGAAATCCAGTCATGTTTCTCAAAGTGCCTATTAAATATCATCAATTGGATGTCTTATAGATATCTTAAACTTAATCTGTACAAAATTGAAATCGTCTTTTCCCCCAAACCTCCCCCTAACTCATATTGCCATTGAGGATACTATCATCCTCTCAGTCCCCCAGGCTTAAAATCTGGGTGCCATTAATTGTCATGTTACATCGATTCTCCTTTCATAACATCTCTCAAAAATGCTCCCTTCTCTCCTTTGACAGTCATCACCTTGATGTAGGCCTTAATCTCCTCACACTTGGATTATTGTAATAGCCATCTGTTTGCTTTCCCTGTCTCAAGTCTTTCCCCACTCCAGTTCATTCTCCACTTATTTGGCAAAGTGATTGCCCTAAAATGTGAGTCTGGCCATGTTATCTCCCAGTTCACCTAGACAGCTAGGTAGAAATGTGGCCAGAGTGCTGGACTTGGAAAGCCAGGAAGACCTGAGTTTAAGCCCAGCCTCAGACACTAGCTGTGGGACTTTATGAAGTCTCTTCATATCCCTGAGCCTCAGTTTCCTCATCTATAAAACTGGGATAACAACAGAATCTGCCTCCCAGATTTGTTGTAAGGATACAATAAGATAATGTTTGTAAAGTGCTTTGTAAACCTTAAAGTGTTACATACATCTAGCGATTCACTGACTCCCTATCCCTTCTAGTATATAAAATCCTCTAAATGGTTTTTAAAGCCCTTGTAAGCATTGCTTTCCTAGTCTTTTTATACTTCCCTCCCCTCCAAGTACTATGCAATCCAGCGACACTGGCCTCTTTGCTGTTCTTCACCTCCCAACTCCATGCATTTCTACTAGCTTCCCCCTCTTCCCCCATCTGGAATGCTGTCCCTCCCTGTCTCTGCTTCCTGGTTTCTTTGGATTTTCAGTTAAAATCTCACTTCCTGCAATAAGATTTTCCAGATGCCCCTAAGTTCTTTTAAAAAAAAATTATTATTATTGTTTTGCTTTTTGGAAGGGGGGAGGCAGGGCAATTGGGGTTAAGTGACTTGCCCAAGGTCACATGGCTAGTAAGAGTTAAGTGTCTGAGGCCAAATTTGAACTCAGGTCCTCCTGACTCCAGGGCTGGTGCTCTATTCACTGAGCCACCTAGCCACTCCAGCCCCTGAATTCTCATTCCTTTCCTCTAAGGTTTACCCTGTTTATACCTTGTTTGTGCACAGCAGTTTGCTTGCTACCCACCCTTCTCAAGGAGTATAAGCTCCTTGAGGGCAGGAGCTATTTTTGCCTTTCTTTGCATCCCAAGGACTTCGTACAGTGCCTGACACATAGCAATGTTTAATAAGTGCTTATGGATTTGACTTGGCTTGATTGTTCAATCTCCTCAGTTTACACATTGTGCCATGCACGAGCAGCTTTCTAGAGGACTGCTACTGTGAACAGCTTTTAAGGTTCTGATTACACAGTACAGTAAACACTCTATTTATTCCATAACAAATCAAAGCAAAACATTCACAGAACATCAAGGTACAGCATTCACAATAACTTATCACAGTAATCACAATACAGCATTCCCAACAGCTTATCATTAATATGGCCACATAGTTTTCACCAAGGTGGTCACAATATTTAGATCAAAGAACAATTGTCTCAAAGTACAATACTCAAAGTCTTCCATCTAGTGGGGCACACTAGATTAACTCAATCAGTCACTTATTCAGCAATCGATTAGTAAGTAACATTAATGACTAAGTACAATCACTAGAAAATATACAAACCCTCCACCCCTAGGTCACTAGTAAACTACAATTTCACCATTACTCAGTACCCAGGGAGAGGTCTTTTCACCTTGACTTGGGGCCGGATTCCCTGGATCCCCTTCCATAGTCCCAGATTCTGCCTGGATTCACCAGACTGTCACCTGGGTTCAATGGCAGACAGCTCCCAGTTTCTTGTCCAGCTCTCTGGGTAGGTCCTGCTCCACACTGAAGTTCACAGGGTCCAGTCCATCTCAAATCTTTCAAAATTTCTGCTCCTGGGAATTCAAGGCTCAACCAAGCCACAAACTAAGTCCCTGCATCCTGGTCATGCTTCCTCAGTCTTCTGCAGCTCATTAAAAAAATCAGAATCACCTTGTCCAGCCTGGGCGGAGGGGGCTCCTGGGCCCCTGTTCAGAATAAGCTCCACCACCACAAGTTTTCAGGAAATTCTGCCTCAGTTCTCAATTCTCTCCAGCAGAACAGCTTCTGACACCAGATTTTTGTCTGAAGAAATTCTGACTGTGTCTCCCTGGGGCTCTTCTTATATACACAGCATGAGATACTTCCTGTTTCAGTCAACCCCTTCATGTTATGTCAGGAATAGGGGTTCATACCTCCTGTTTCTTTCACAGAGGTTTGATTAGTTACTAAGTGTTAAATACCTGCTTACTTGCCAATACAAATTACATTGCCATTACACACACATGTAACCAGGGATTCAAATTTTTACTTGGGTGGGATAAGAATGCTGAAACCTTAACTTGAAATCCTTTGCCATCTTAGAGTGATAGCATGCCTTTTGAGCCCTTGTACTATCCTGAGGTTAGGCATGGGAGGAGCAGACTTTGGTCATTTCTAGGAGTTCAGATTAGTTCATATTCTGTGATAGAGCAGCATGAGAGAAGGAACAGAGTGGAGGTAAGTACTAACTGTGGCTGAGTAATAGAGGTAGGTGCAGGTCCCTGCAGACATGTTGTGGTGTGGATTCCTGGGAAAGGGAATAAGCATAATAGATTAGCTTCAGGCACTGAATGGAGCACAGGACTTGGACCTGATGATTTCAACCAGCCCTAAAAGAATTGAAGAAAAGCTCTGAAGGATTTTATTCTTTCCAACTCCCTTGTTCCGTACCTATTCGGTAACAGGCATTTCTGTGTGATTCACTCCCCTCCCCCCACTCTCTCCTTAAATAATTTATACTTTTAAAATTTTATTTCATGTAAAAACTCATAATTGATCATGAATTGCTTTGTGCTGCATGTTTATATATTTATTCTATGTTGGGTAAATACAATGGTAGAATACCAGGGGCTAGTTAAAAATATGCAACATTGAACCAGATCATGATCTGTCTGAAAACATCAGGGATTTTCACTTTTGCTTGGGATCCAGTGCTGTTATGTGTGAGATGGTCTTGTAGTTCTGGGAAAAGAGAAAGAACAACTTCACTTCTGGGCCAGAGTGAGCCAGTATTGTAACAAGATCAGGTGACTCAGATCCTAGGTCTCCTCTATAGGTCTCTGAGTAGGTAAAAGCTGGTAGAGTGGGACCAATGGTATGATCATGCTCTTAGGCTGCCTAATAGAAGGAGAAAGTATGGTCTGAAGGCAATCATCTCTTTATCAAAGTTCCCTGAAAGGAGTTAAAAAATGTTCCCAGTCAAACTTTGCTCCAAAGAGACAGATAAGGAAACTGAGGCCCAGAGAGTTTAAGAGATTTGCCTAAGGCCATATAGGTAAGATGGCAGAGACTGGATTTGAATATACATTCTCTGTTTCCAGATCTACCGCCTTCCTCACTGTATTATGCTTCTTCCTGATGCAACTACGAAGTAAAGAATCTAAAATTTTAACTCAGCTCTGCTCATCAATCAATCAGAATTTGTTATGCCAAGTGAGATCAGAATAGGTTAAAGTAGGTGAAGGACTTTGCAAACTCTAAAGTTCTTCATAAACATTAACTATATTGTTATTTTTAGTGTTACAAAATTCAGTATATTTCCATTTTATACCACACAGCTTTCACCAGTAATTGCTTTAGCTGTTTTTTTTTTCTATATAAACTAATGTAAACCCTCCTCTCCCTCCTTTTTTTGGTGGATTTATATTTGTTTGTTCAGGCTAGCCAGAAATCTCTATTTTTTTTTAAAGCTCTCAGCTCTCACTTCCATTTGAAGATGAATAATGATAACTATTTAAGGATATGTGGTTTTAAGAGACCAAAAAGCCAGGGTTTCAGAGAAGAGTTGGCAGTCTCAGGTTCCTTTTGAGACCAATATTTACTCTAAAATATTAATAATCTCTGCTACCTGGTGGACATGTATTTAATTCTAACATTATTTGAAGGTTACTGAATAAACCCCCAGATAGGACCTATGATCTAATTCTGACTTGGACCAAACCTGACGGTTTCAACCACCCCTTTAAGAATTAAAGAAAAACTCTGAAGGATTTCATTTTTTCTAACTCCCTGCTCTGCACCTATTTGGTAACAATCACTTCTGTGTGATTCCCACCCCTTCTCCCACTCAATGTGTGACCCTGGGCAAGTCATAGTTGCTGGGCTTCATTTTCTTCAGTTCTCTTATCAACTTGAAAGGGGTGGACAATCTGACCTCCAAGGTCTCTTTTAGTGCAGAATCTATGGCTGATGATTCTCTAATCTTCTGTAAGAAGCTGATGCACAACTGAGTTTTCTATTCTTGCTACCACTCCTCCTGACTACCCTACCTCCTGGATTTTACTTTCCTTTAAAAGTTCCAAGGTTAAGTATGCTATTTTTCCCAAAGTATGTTTCTCTTCTTTACCTTATAACTTTGTGTTGGAGTCACTAAGGAGGCAGCCCCAATGCCCAAAACCTGCCTTATGTGTTGGTGGATTTGGCTTTTGATTTTAGATCTTAAAGGATTAACTGAGCTAATAGGGCTTGAAGACTGACTGGACTTAGAGGACAGAGGCTCCAGATCAGTCATTTAACTTTTCTAAGCCTCATTTTCTTAATTATTAAAAGAAGAGACTGGACCAGGGGTGGGGAACCTGTGGCCTTAAGGCCACATGTGGCCTTTTAAATTCTTAAATATGGCCTTTCTTTTTCCTTTTTTTTTTGGAGGGGGAAGGCAGGGCAATTGGGGTTAAGTGACTTGACCAAGTTTAGACAGCTGGTAAGTGATAAGTGTCTGAGGCCGGATTTGAACTCAGGTCCTCCTGACTCCAGGGTGGGTGCTCTATTTACTATGCCACCTAGCCATCCTAAAGTGTGGCCTTTTGACTGAATTCAATTCTGTAAAAGGCTGCATTTCAGGATTTAGAAAACCACATGCATTCTTAAGAACCACAGGTTCCCCACCCCTGGACTGGACTCTGCATCTTCTATGATCTTTTCAAACTCTAGACCTATGATCCTAAGAGGCACAAAGAAGGTTCTAAGAATCATTAAAGCAAAAGGCAAATAATGTGAGTGATCTTGTGGGATAATAACAATCGCTATACCATATTCTGCATTGCTATACATGCAATATTAAGAAAACTGGAATAAGGACCCTAGAATGTAGGGTTGACCTCTTGTTAAAGGTTTATATAAGGACAAAGACTAGAGTTATACAAGTTGAGAGGGCATTGCTGGCTTGCTGTTGCTGGAAGGAGTACTCATGTTGACGGGACCATTTATCTCTCATGGCAGGTCATGGAGAAGTGAAGAGAAGGTGGCCAGAGGAAAGCAGCAAAGCACCAGGGGCAGGGGGATGGTAGAGAGCAGAGGTGATAGGAGAGAAAGGCTACGGAGTTGGAATGCGGGGCAAGGGGAACCCCAAAACAGATGTTATCTGTTTTGTGATTTTGTTGAGGGCCTGATCATTCTGAAATCCAACTCACTATTGAGAGGAATGACAATAGCTACATTTTACCAAGTGATTTCTTCACCAAAACTTAACGAAGATGGTGGGCGAAGCCACGTGGCACAGCAGATAGAACTTTGGGCTTGGAATCAGGAAAATCTGAGTTCAAATCTATCCTCAGATACTAGCAGTATGACCCTGGGCAACTTACTTAACTCTGTTTTCCTCAATTTCCTCTCAAGTACTTGTAGCATATTAGGTGCTATATAACTTATCATTTTTATCCTCACTTTTGCAAAGTAGTAACATGAGACTTGGGGCAGGTAAGTGGCATACTTAGTATCACACTGCTATTTAGATGGTGTAGCTCAGTAGTATCACATTCAAATAGAAAGGTGGGCCACTAAACTATATATAAAGAAACCTGTGGGTCCCACATTGATATAGAAATCTATATTTTCTTGTATTTAATTTATTTTGTTAATTATTTCCCAATTACATTTTAATCTAGTTCAGGGGCACTTGGGAGTGTTAGTTACTGCAATGACCATCAGTTTGACCCTACTGGTAGAGTGGAGAGGCACTGGACTTTCAGTCAGGGAGACCTTGGCTTCAAATCTCACCTCAGAAATATCCTAGCTGTGTGAGGTGGAAAATCATTTAACTTCTCTGTGCCTCACTTTCCTCATCTGCAAAATGAGATATTAGGCTCGATAGCATCTAACATCTCTTCTAACTCTAAATGTATGACCCAAGAACCCAAATAGTAAGTACTCTTTCTATCACACTATGTTTCTTCCTTTGCATAGATTTTGTAGTTTCTCAGTGAACCTTTGGAAGACTTACTGACTCCCATTCTGAGATCTTCTCTTCCTTCTCTGCATCCCATCATCAAAATTTATGGGATGGGTTCACTTGGGGGCTATGGAATGGAAGAGAGTCCTTGGAAAAAAGTTTGTTATTATTCTTGATATCCTGTTTTTAATTTGTTTTTCTTTCCTCTTCTTTTAGGCATAGACAACTAAAATCCAGTGTAGCTAGTGCCTTTTGGTTATAAAAGCAGGGTTCCAGTGCATTTCACAACTTAAAATTAAAGCCAAACTCACAGTTATCTAATCTACTACTGAGATATAACTAACTGCTTAATGCAATACCACAGGGTTTGCTAAAAATGCAATGGGATTGCCACTCAGTGGTATGCCATTGCTCTGAATGGAATTAGTAACCAGAAAAGCAGAATTTACACAGGTCTGACGGCTTCCATCTGAGTCTCTCTTCCCAAATATCCAAATCATGCTGCTACTGTTGTGGTTATTCCAGTCATAACCACATGGACAAGCAAATAAATTATGGTCATTAAGGCTGCTTAAAAATAAACCCAAACAAAAACAAATCACCAGATATATTTATAGGCACAAAACATGACCATTATATCTTTATAGATCTTTAAAAATGGCTTACTTTTTTTTTCAGGTCTGTTGTCTCTTTTTCTCCTCAGGAACCCTGGAGATAATTGAACTGCTTTTGCTAGCCCTGTTTTGCAGGTGGTAATTGGAAGCCCAGAGACTGATGGGACTTGCTGAAAGCACAGATATATATATATATATATATATATATATATATATATATATATATATATATATATATAGTCAGTAACAAACTGGACAAGAACTCAGGCTTTTTGACTTTTAGGCCAGAACTGGAGGTAGCATTTTGTCAAAATGGAGTAATTCTTCACTCCAGCTCTGTAACTAAGCTGTTGTGGGACTATGGATAAGTTATTATCTCTCTGGCCCTTAGTCCCCATCTGTCAAATAAAGGGGGTTGGCTAGATGATGCCTAAGACACCTGCCAGTTCCAAAAGCTTATGTTATGTTATATGACCCAGTGTCTAGAGTGTGGGACATACTCAGGAAGACCCAATTTTGGATTCTGACTCAGATATTTGGTAGCTGTTTGACTCTGGGCAACTCACTTTTTCATCATTGATTTCTCCTCATCTCTTCATTATACATGTATGATGCTACACATGTAGCATGGGCATTCATTGTATGGCTCAAAGGGAGGCAGAATAGGTATCTTGAGACTTTTCTCACAATTTTCTAAAGGAGACTTTAATTCTTGTAAGGAGGGAAAAGGAGGATGTTGAGGCCAGAGAGAGGGGGGGTAGTGGACTGAATTATATCTATGTGGTCCCTTAAATCTATGGGGGATATAATTTTGAGGTTTAAGCTAAACTTATGATCACTTTATTAAGGGGGAAGCAGGACCCCAAGCTTCATATACCAGGCTTCACTCCTTTTCCATCAAATACTAGTTCTACAATGAACAAAGATGGTAACAAAGAAACCTAGTTATTCAATTCAATAATAAAACAGAAATCAGAGAAAGTATACATAGGAGAATATATACCAGACAATACAAAGTGAAGGGACTCTGGGATTACCCCCATTGGGAGCAAGATAACTCAGTTCATCTGATAGAGAATCCCAGAATTCACCCAAGGGGAAGTTCCCCAAAGCCTCTAGTGTAGCAAGCTGGGCTAGAGATATGATGGAGATCACATTCTCTTTATTTTGGCTCAAAATTAACCAGTAGTATGACATGGCAACCAAAACAAGCTAATGTGTTTTTAAGATGAATTAATAGAAGCATACTGTTCAGAATTAGGGGAGTGATAGTCTTCTTGAATTCTTCCCTAATCTGACCACAGCTGAAGTGTTGTGGTCAGTTCTGGACATATGTTTGCTTTATTTTAAGAAGAAATTGCTTTAATCAGGAGTTATTCCTGAAATCAAGTAAAGGATTGGACATTGATAAAATAAGTAAATAAGTAAAAAAAATAAGTAAAATTTATAAAGCACAAGACTTAGTAATTAAAGAAAGCTATCTGGGAGGGAGTGTTATTATGTGTTATAATTTTGGTTGACCTGTTTAAAGCCTTTAATATGCTGAATTTCGTATTTTGTATTTGATTCTTGCTCAGCATGAAATCATATATTAGAAAACTAGTCTAATTAGTTCATTTATTAATGTAACAATATAAGATCAAGATTCTACATTTGGAATTAGGTTAAGGTTTGAGGAAATGATGTCAATAACTGGTTACATTCTCACCTTTGCTCTAGTCACTATAATAAATATCTACCATGCCAGAAATTTAATGTGATGACTCCATATGTAGCAACTTACATTCAATTTATAATTTAAGAAATTTTGGGCAAAAGTAAAATGGAAAAAATCACCAAATATATCTGAAACCTACAAACACATTTATTTTCTTTTAAAACCCCTGATCTAACTTCCAGTAAAGAGATGGTTTTGCTTATGACTAATTCCTTACCCTCTTATTCCCACTTTCCCTTCTGCTTTTTTTGTCTAAGTGTACTGTATTTCTGCATCCAATTTTGTGTGCATTCTTCCATCCTTTAACCAGTTTAGATGAAAGTGAGGTTCATGTGTCACTCATTCCTTCTACCCTTTCTTCCTCATACAAAATTTATGATTTTCTACTTGTGTACTGATTATGTGAGAAAATTTTCTCCTACCCTTCCTCTCCTTTTCTCCCTAGTATACTCCTTTCTCTCTCTCTCTCTCTCTCTCTCTCTTCTTTCTTCTTTTATGATAATCAAAAAAATAACAAAACTATTCCTAGACCCACTGGCTGGACATACATTTTAGAAAGGACTTTGATAAATTTGAGTGTATATAGAAGAGAGTAATCAGGATGGTAAGGAAATCATAAACCATGCAGAAGACGACAGGTTCAAGGAACTGGGGATACCTATCCCATACAAAAAAGAGAGAGAATCCTTATAACTGTCTAAGTATTTAAAGGGACATTATGGGAAGATGGACTGAACTTCTGCTCACTTCCAGAAACAAGAACTCAGAACAATGGGTGGAAATTTCAGGGAGGCAGATATTGGCTCAATACCAAGAAAACGTCCCAACAAGTTGAACTGCCCCTTAATGGAATGGACTTCCTTGGGGGCATACTGTGTTTCTCATTGCCAAACAATCTTCAATTGAATGACCATTTGTTAAGATTATTGTAAAAGGGATTCTTGTTTAGGTATTAGATGAACTAGATGATTTCTGAGGTCCTTCATTCCATCAAAGTATTCCATGTTCTAACATTTTATCTTCCAAGGGCCCTTCCAGTTGCAACATTCTATGCTTCTGTGAGATTATATAGAGAGTTTACATAGCATAGTGGATAAAGAGTGGGCCATAGAGTCAGGAAGTCTTAGGTTCTAGTCTCAACTCTGACACATACTGGCTATATGATTCTGGGTAAGTCAATTAATTTCCAAATGCCTTCAATGACTCTATAACACTATGAGTTAGAGAGAAAGGGCTAACTTTTATTCAGAGGGGGAGTTTCCTTACCTGATAATTCCTTATATCAAAGAAATCAAAGCTCCAGTCTTTAACCTTATCCCTTAGATGTAGCCTTGTTGTAGTGGAAGAGGCCATGTTATTTGGAATAATAGCATGTCAGGAGCTGATTTAGACATTTTGACAGACAGCTTTGGCTTAGTCTCACTGCCTCCCATGTCACCCTCAACTAGAATGAGGGTGCTGAGGACTCTGACCCTGAACATCCAAATTGGATTGCAGTTTCTCTTCATTTGCCCACAGATGTTAAAAATGGTCCCTTTTGGATTCCTTTGGCACTCAATATGCAAGCCTGGGCTTTTAACATTTTCACAACCTGGTGATTTTTCTTTTTAAATTTAGGGTTGGCATTTCCCCAGTATGAAGTCTGAACTTTATAAGGTATTATTTTTAGGCCTCTAATTTTGGAGATGGAAGAACTACTGTTCTTTGTAGGTAAATTTCTCTCTCTCTCATCCAGTTCATCCTTCCCACTATGGCCAGATTAATCTTCCTAATGTATTACTGTAATCACATCATTCTTTCACTTAAAAACTTCCATTGCCCACTGAGCAAGTTGAGGCTCCTTAACCTAGCATTCAAGACCCCCTTTCATTCACCCTGACTCCACCATACCTTTTTCAGCTTGTAAAGCTTTTTTTCTTAGAGGCAGTTTGGCTTAATGGGTAGCATGCTGTTCTTGCAATCAGGAAGATTTGATTTCAAATCTTTTTTTTTTTTAAACAAATACTTTATTAACTTCTGTTTTATATCATTCATTTCCGCCAGATTTTGAGTTACAATCATTTTCCCCCCATTATTCCCCTACCCAACCTCCCAGAATAGCAGTCCCACAAGATATTGCTTCCTCCAATCTGCTCTCTCCCATACCTTCTCCCATACCCCCATCGACTTTTCCATTAGAGGAAGATGAATCTTTGTGTCCCAATGCCTGCACATCTTATCTCCCAATTATAGGCAAAAGAGTATTAATAATAGTATTTATATATATATTTGAAACATTTAATGTTACGACCTCGAATTTCAGATCCATTTCCTTCCTCCCTTGTCACCCATTCCTTCTTGGGAGATAAGTAATTCAGTATATGTTGTACATGTCTAGCTATGCAAAACATTATCATAGTAGATATATTGTACAAGGCTGCTTATAATTCCCTCCCACTCATCCCACCCCCCACCTGGTCCATTCCCTACATGATCCTGTCCCTCTTCTATAGTGGGTACTTCCAACCTCCCCTCACCCCAAGGATGCCCTCCCATCCATCATCCCTCCTCTCATCCCCCTTCCCCCTATCCTGCTGCAGGTTGAGATATCCCATTTAGTATGTATGTCATTTTCTCCCTGAACCAAATTCAATGTGAATGTGGTTTTGCCTTTTTAGCCTTCCTTATTCTCCCCCTCCTTTGCACCCACTTCCCCTACATGAGATAGTTTACCCTACCATGTCTCTCCCCATCTCCTCTTGCCACTTTCCTCTCTCACCTCATAATTTCATCCCTTGAGTACTCTCCCTTCCCAACAAAATCAACCTATGCCCTCTATCCATATATAACTGTAACCATATACACACACATTCACATATGTATTCGTATGACCACACCCCCTTCTTCCATTATTTTCATAGTGAGAAAGATATCATCAGTCCCAGATATTGCTTTTCCATATAGGAATGTAAATAGTTCAACTTTGATAAGTTCCTTTTGATTTCTTTTCCCTGATTACCTTCTCAGGCATCTCTTGCTTCTTGTGTCTGGATGTCAAATTTTCTATTCAACTCTGGTTTTTTCCTCAAGAATGCTTGAAAGTCCTCTATTCCACTGAATGACCATATTTTCCCCTGAAACAAAATACTCAGTTTTGCTGGGTAGGTGACCCTTGGGTTCATTCCCAGTTCTTTTGCCCTCTGGAATATCATATTCCATGCCCTTCGATCCCTCAGTGTAGAAGCTGCCAGGTCCTGGGCTATTCTGATTGTGTTTCCACAATATTGAAATTGTTTCTTCCTGGCTGCTTGTAGTATTTTCTCCTTGATCTGGGGATTCTGGAACCTGGCTATAATATTCCTGGGAGTTTCTTTTTGGGATCTTTTTCAGGAGGTGATCGGTGGATTCTTTCAACCTCTATTTTGCCCTCTGGATCTAAAACATCAGGGCAGTTTTCCTTGAGAATTTCTTGAAGGGTGATTTCTAGGTTCTTTCTTTGATCATGGCTTTCAGGTAGTCCAATAATTTTTAAATTGTCTCTCCTGGATCTATTTTCCAGGTCAGTGGTTTTTCCCATGAGATATTTCACCTTGCCTTCTAATCTTTCATTTGTTTGGATCTGCTTAACAGCATCTTGATTTCTCATAAAGTCATTAGCTTCCATTTGCTCCAGTCTAACTCTGAAGGAATGAATCTCCTCAGTGAACTTTTGAGATTCTTTTTCCATCTGGCAAATTCGACTTTTTAAGGCATTCTTCTCCTCATTGCCCTTTTGGGCCTCCTTTGCCATTTGAGCTAGTCTATTTTTTAAGGTGTTGTTTTCCTCAGTCAGGCTGTTGACCCTCATTTCATACTTTTCCTGCATCCTTCTCATTTCTCTTTCTAATTTTTCCTACACTTCTCTTATTTGATTTTTAAAGTCCTTCTTAAGGTCCTCTATGGCCTGCAACCCACTCATGCTTTCCCCTGGGGCTTTTGGAGCAGGACTTCTGACCTCACAGTCCTTTTCCCGCTCTATGCCCCCAAAATAGGAGTCTAGGGTTGCATTTTTCTGTTTCCTTTGCCTTGGCATGTTGCCACTTAATTGCTTGACTTTTGGGCTTGTTGCCACACTATGGCTTTAAGGCCAGCTAGAGGAATTTTCGTCCCGAACGTGTGGGGGGCAACTTCCGTTTCTGGCAAGCTGTAAACCCACCCACGACTTCCACCCTAGATCACAATCCAGATCCAGGGAGGTTAAAGCAAGAGCGATTACCCCCCAAGACTGATCGCTGGATCTCCCCACGATTTGTAGGCTGGGAGCCGGAGATGCCTCTGAAAACTACAAAATGGCGTGTCTCCTCAGTGGCTTCTAGCCCCCAGGGGAGGGAGCTGACGCATTCCCAAATACAGGTCCCAAAGTCCATAGGACACTAACCTCTTACTTTGTCCTAGGCAAGTCTATGTTGATAATTCTGGAATCTCCACAGTTCCTGGTGTTCTGGGGTTCCTCCAGCCGGCTGCTGGCCCTGCCGCCCTGGGGCTAAAACCTCGGCTCACATGGACCTGGGCTCGGCTCGGCTCCTGCGCTCTGCGCTTGTGGCTGCCGGCTCCCAGACCACTGCGCTGGTCCTTCCTGCAGGGTGCTGGGCTGTCCTCAGCGGGAGGTTAGCTTCTCTGTGTCGTTCTGTGGGTGCTGGGGCTCCAGAAGTTTTTCAGAGTCCTTTTTTACATAGTTTGTGGAGAATCTGGGGGCAGAGAGGCTTGGATGAGCTGTTTCTACTCCGCCATCTTGGCTCCGCCCCCCCTTGATTTCAAATCTTGGCTCTGATACTTATTAACTATGAGATTATTAACTTATCTGAGCCCAAGTTTTTCTGTAAAATGAGGATAATAATGCTTGTAGATTATGCTCACAGGATTGTTGTAATGGTCAAACTAGGTCATATAAATCAAAAATTTAAAGTGTCACATAAATTATTTATATCATATTGTTATTGCTTGGTCATTTTGAACTCTTGTTCGAAACCCATTTGGGGTTCTCTTGGCAAAGATCCTGGAGTGGTTTGTATTTACTTCTCCAGATCATTTTACAGATGAAGAAACTAAGACAAACAGTATTAAGTGATTTTTCGAGGGTCATATAGCTAGAAAGTGTCCAAGGTCAGATTTGAACTCAGAGATATGAAGTCTTCCTGACTCCAGGCCCAGACCACTCTATCCACTGCATTACCTAGCTTTTCCTAATTTGTTGAGAAGCAATATGAAATAGGAAAAGAGAGTTAGCTCAAAGCCAGAGGAAATAAGGTGCAAATTCTGGTCCTTACACATACTAGCTGGGTGACACAGGGCAAATAATTTAATCTCTCTGTTCTTGCCAGTGGTATCAAACTCGAATAGAAACAGGGACCACCAAAACATATATAGGAATCCATGTGGGTTGTACATTGACTTAGAAAAATCACACAACAACATTATGTTCTGTTGTATTTGTATTTATTCTGTTAAATATCTCCCAATTATATTTTAATCTGTTTGGGCTCTGCTCCAGCAGGCTATGAATGGGTGGCATGTTTAACATCTCTGTTCTAGATAACTCTTTAATTGTTTAATTTTCTCATTATTTTTTTTATTTCCTCTTCATTGGAGGTAAATTCACCCTTTTTATTTTTGATACTCATAATTTGGTTTTCTTCTTTCTTTTTTTTTATCATATTGACTAAGGGTCTATCAATTTTGTTGATTTTTTCATAAAACCAGCTCTTAGTTTTATTTATTAATTCAATGGTTTTCTTAATTTCAATTTTATTAATCTCACCTTTGGTTTTCAATATTTCTAATTTAGTACTAAATTGGGGATTTTCAATTTGTTCTTTTTCTAGCTTTTTCAATTGCATGTCCAATTCATTGACCTCCCTTCTCTCTGCTTTAATTAAGTATGCACTCAGGGATATAAACCCTGAGAACTGCCTTTAGTGCATCCCACAAATTTTGGTATGTTGTTTCATTATTATCATTCTCTTGAATGAAATTATTGATTGTTTCTATAATTTCTTGTTTGACCCACCAATTTTTTAGGATTAAATTGTTTAATTTCCAATTAGTTTTTAGTCTATCTTTCCATGGCCCTTTATTGCATATAATTTTTATTGCATCATGATCTGAGAATGATGCGCTTACTATTTCTGCCTTTCTGCACTGGATTGTGAGGTTTTTATGCCCTAGTACATGGTCTATTTTTGAGTATGTACCATGCACTGCTGAGAAGAAAGTAAATTCCTTTTTATCCCCATTCAGTTTTCTCCAGAGATCCATCATATCTAGTCTCTCTAAGATTCTATTCACCTCCTTAACTTCTTTCTTGTTTATTTTGAGGTTAGATTTATCGAGTTCAGAGAGGGGAGATTAAGGTCCCCCACTAGTATAGTTTTGCTATCTATTTCTTCCTCTAATTCCTTTAACTTCTCCTCTAGGAATTTGGATGCTATACCACTTGGTGCATATATATTAAGTAGTGATATTGCTTCATTCTCAATGGTGCCTTTTAGTAGGATATAGATTCCTTCCTTATCTCTTTTAATTAGATCTATTTTTGCTTTTGCTTTATGTGAGATAAGTATTGCTACCCCTGCTTTTTTTTACTTTAGCTGAGGCATAATAAATTTTACTCCAACCTTTTACCTTTACCCTGTGGGTATCCCTTTGTTTCAAATGTGTTTCTTGAAGACAGCATATTGTAGGATTATGGTTTTTAATCCATTCTGCTATCTGCCTCTGTTTTATGGGAGAGTTCATCCCATTCACATTCACAGTAATGATGACTATCTGTCTCTTCCCTTCCATCCTATTCCCTCCCCTGTTTATGTTTTTGTTTATTCCTTCTCCCTTTCCCTCCTTGAAGTTTTCCCTTTTGACTGCCCCCTCCCTCAGTGTTCCCACCCAGTGACCCCCCTTCTTAACCTACCCTCTCCCCTTACTACTATTTCCCTCCCTTAAAATCCCTCCCTTTAGTCTCCTCCTTTCCACCCCCCCTTATCCTCCCACTATCTATAGGACACAAT
Source organism: Gymnobelideus leadbeateri (assembly GCA_011680675.1). Taxonomy (NCBI): domain Eukaryota; kingdom Metazoa; phylum Chordata; class Mammalia; order Diprotodontia; family Petauridae; genus Gymnobelideus; species Gymnobelideus leadbeateri. The sequence continues at coordinate 168,335 of WOXC01011850.1, read as the reverse complement.
AAATTTTTATACTTATCAGAGTAAATTACTCCCTGTTTGATTCCAAACCAATGAGAGTAAATTTCAAACAGTGCTCCTCTCCCTCCCTCCAATTCCTCTATTTAATGAATTTATGTGTCTATTCACGTTAGATTCTTAAACTTCACTGATTAATTTGATCCTTCTTTGAACCAGAACCAGTGAGAATAGTGTTTAAATGATGTTCCTCTCCCTCTTACTTTCCCTTCTTCTATAGTGTGTTTTGATGCCTCTTCAGATGGCATATTTTACCTTTTCCTAGCTCATCCTTTCCTTTTTCCCATTACAGTACCATTGATCCCCTTAATAGTCTTTTTTTTTTTAGACTCCATGTTAGTGCATTCATACCCACACCTTCTAAGTATAACCCTTTTGCAGGTCATGATAATCATAAAGATTTCAAATATTGACAGTTATCAGCTCCACATATAGGGATGTGAACATTTTGCTCTTGTTGCATCCCAAGTAATGAGCACGTGTTTGTGGGTGTGGGTGTGTGCACTTCTGCATGTGTGAGTCTATGTTACCCTTGTTTACCTTTTTATGTCCTTCTGGAGTCTTGTGATTGGAGATCAAATTTTCCATTGAGCTCTGGCTTTTTCATTAGGAAAGTCTGGAAGTCCCTTACTTCATTAAACGTCCATCTCCTTGCCTGAAAGATTATGCTCAGTTTTGCCGGGTAGTTAATCCTTGGTTGTAGTCCTAGCTCTCTTGCCCTACGAAATATCAAATTCCAGTCCCTCTGCTCTTTTAATGTAGAAGCTGCTAGGTCCTGTGTGATCCTAACTGTAGTTCCTCAATATTTGAATTGTTTCTTTTTGGCTGCTTGTAGAATTTTTTCTTTAATCTTATAATTCTGGAATTTGGCTACTATATTTCTTGGAGTTTTCAGTTTGGGATCTCTTTCAGGAGGAGTCTGGTGAATTCTATCAATAGCTATTTTATCTTCTGATTCCAGGACCTCAGGACAGTTTTCTTTGACAATCTCTTGGAGGATGTTGTCTAGACTGCTTTTCTCATCATGGCTTTCTGGTAGACCAATAATTCTTAGGTTGTCTCTCCTGGATCTGTTTTCTAGGTCAGTTATTTTTCCAGTGAGATACTTTACTTTTTCTTCCAATTTTTCGATCGTTTTGTTTTTTTTTGATTGACTCCTGCTGCATCATAGAGTTCTGATTTTCAGATTGATTGTATCTAATTTTTAGTGAATTATGGTCTTCAGTTAGTTTTTGAAGTTCCTTTTTTAGGGAGGTATTTTCTTTTTCCAAGTTGGTCACTGCCTCCCTGATTTGGTCTTTAAAATTTTTCTTAAGCTCCTCCAGGAATGCTATTTGGGCTTGAGACCAGATCATGTTTCCTTCTGTGGTCTCTGGTGTGGGCAGAGAGTCTATATTGTCCTGTGTGTTTTGTTGTTCTTGCCCTGCATAGTATGCTCGAATAGACTTTCTTGCCTTCCCCTTCTCCTTTTCAGCTTCCTTCCTTCCCATTTTGACTTCCTGTTTCTTAGTGTCTCAGGCTATGAGTTTGGGGCCTGATCCTTGACTTTGAATACCTCTGGGTGGCTAGTTTATGGCTAAGTCAGGGAAGTCAGTGAGGAATGTAGATGTGTAGGTGGGGATGAGTCTGACCACTTCAGATTTCTGCCTCTATACCCCTGGGCTATAAGTAGGCTTTTGTTGGTGAGGTGAGGTGGGGCTTGTTGGGTCCCCTCCCTCTCTTCTCTTCATATTCCTGGCTGTCTCAGTTACACCCTTTCTTGGAGATTCTCAAGCCTGAGGCTATTTCCATTAACTTGGGATTTCAATCTGGGTGGGAGACTTATCTTTGGGTTTTCTGCTTCATGAAGGAGGGATGGGAGGATCTGAGCAGCTAGAATTTACTTTGCCATTCCAGCCCCTGTATTATACAGGCAGGCAGTTTCTAAACTTCCAGGCTGGGGGCTGAATGCAGCCTGAGAAGCCACTCTCTCCACTGGGGGCCTGACTCTCCTACCTGGCTCCAATGATCTGTTCCCTCTGCGAGATGACTGCGATTCATCCTTGGTAAGTCTGCAGGCTGGGGCTTTTTCTCTCTCTGGTGTAGTCTGCTTGCCTGCTCTTAGGTCTGAGCTGTGCAGACCCCACGCGCTCTGCGCTCGACCTGTGTGGACACACTGGGCAACCTCCTGGGCTGGATTCTGCCACACTCTGTCTTCCACTGGGCTCCGTCACTCCGGAATCCGCTCAGATTTACCCTTTGAGACTTAGTGACCGAGGAGCTCAGCGAGGTTACTGCTTCTTTTCTGCCATCTTGGCTCTGCCCCCCTAATTGTTTAATTTTAACTATAAAGTCTTTAAGGCTTTAAACCCTGAAAGTTGCAGAGAAGTTGCTAACCTGCCCTGGTAGTAGGGCATTCCTCACCTGAGAGTTCCCTAGACCAGTGAAATCATAGATCCTTCAATTCTCCCTTACCTATTCTTACATTATTCTAGTCAAGGTGAAAAAGGTTATTAAGATGTCCCAACTTTTTTTTAATCTGTGGACCTTTACTCATATCTTCCTCAGGCTTTTATTGTCCTTCCTCAATCTTTGACTTAAAAGTTCACAAATCTTTGAAGGTTGTTGCAGCAAGCACCTCAGCATCCCCAGGGTGGCTGCCAACACAAGTTCTTAGATCTGCTTTTCTAAAGGAAAGCAACTCAAAATGGGTTAAAAATCTTGCTTTAATCAATCAAACATATCATTTACCTAGTTCAGGGGGAAAAGTCAGCACCCCAAACTTCAGAGCATATAGACAGAAACATTTCAAGCAGACAGGCCTCCAACTGTCCAACCATTATATCCATACTAAATCATAGTTACCAAAGAGGGAAGCATCAACATCTGGGTTTTCAAAGACGGGGGGCTCTCAAGGCTGCCAAGAGTTTTATCTGCTTAAATCACACAACACTTCTCAAAGTGAGCCCAAAAGCAAATGTAACAACCCTCTTGACCCACTGCCCAATCACAAAGTATCTCTTGAAAAACAAGCCTGCCACCACAGGCTCCAGGTGCACTTAGCATAGGGGCAGGGAAGATCTTAAAAATTTACATTCCCATTACAAAGGTCCAACTCAAAAGCAACTTCTTCATGATGCTTTTCATAATCTGCTCCCACTCCCACAGTGCTCTTTCCTTCATTGGATTGCATAGCACTTTATTATTCCTGTCTTATGTATTCATCCTGAAAATAGATTTAGGATTTAGAGCTCCAATGACCTTAGAGATCATCTTATCTAATCTAATTTAGGGGCAACTAGGTTTTGCAGTGGATAGAGCCGTGGGTCTGGAGTCAGGAAGATCTGAGTTCAAATCTGACTTCAGATACTTATTAGTTGTGGGACCTTGGGTAAGTCATCTAGCCCCTATTTACCTCAATTCCTCATCTGTAAAATGTGGATACATTGGAGAAGGAAATGGTAAACCACTCCAGCATTTTTGCCAAGAAAATCTTAAGAGACAAAGTCCATGGGGTCATGTAGAGTTGGACATAACAACAGTCTCATTTTGCAGATGAGCAATGTATACTGCTGTCTCATTTGATCCTCACAGTAATTCTGGGGGGTAGGTACCACTGTTATCCTCGATTTTGCAGATGATAAATTGAAGCAGAAAGAGGGTAAGTAACCTGTCCAGGGTTATATATTTAGAAAGTGTCCAAGGTAGGATTTTAACTCAAATCTTCCTGACTGAAGTCCGGAGCTCTATCCATAGTGCTGCCCATTGTGCCACCTAGTTGTCTATGCCATGTTGTTTCTCTAACTGGATCTTTCTTTTTTCTTACCTTTTTCTTCCTTCCTTCCTTCCTTCCTTCCTTCCTTCCTTCCTTCCTTCCTTCCTTCCTTCCTTTTTTCCTCCTTTCCTTCCTTCCTTTTTTCCTCCTTTCCTTCCTTCCTCTTTCTTTCTTTCTTTCTTTCTTTCTTTCTTTCTTTCTTTCTTTCTTTCTTTCTTTCTTTCTTTCTTTCTTTCTTTCTTCTTTCCTTCCTTTTTCTTCCCTACTTCCTTTTTAAACTCAGTCAAGTGCATACCTTTTAGTTGTATTCAGTGAACATTAATAGAGTTATTTTAAAAAACAGAATAAACTTTCCTCACCATTGGTAAATAGAGAGGTGCTAAAATCTATTCCATTTGATTTATTTCTATAAGTATTTATTAAGTGCCTTCTATGGTTGAGGCACTGTGCTAGGTGCTGGAATACCTAAATGCTGCTAAAGCACTCCTCATCTGAGGTTCTCAGGGTAAATTGTACTATTTAAATTCATATCTTATTAATACTTGAAAAGTCCTTAGAGATCATGTAGACCAGTGATTCTTGAAGTATGGTCCTTAGAACTGTGGGGGTCCCCAAGACTTATTTAGGGGTCCTGGAGGTCTAAACTATTCTTCTTCTTCTTCTTCTTCTTCTTCTTCTTCTTCTTCTTCTTCTTCTTCTTCTTCTTTCTACTTCTTCTCCTTCTTCTTCCTCTTCTTCTTCTTCTTCTTCATCATCATCATCATCATCATCATATTTTAACTTCTAATATGGTAAATATCAAAAGAGTTGTAACTCACACATAAAAACATTCTTGGGGGAGGGTGCTCAATAATAGTTTTTTTTATTAAAAAGATCCTGAGACCAAAAAGTTTGTGAATAACTGATCTAGTTCAAATCCCTCCTCAACCGAATATGATTAAGTTACTTTTCTCTCCCTGTTATATATGATAGATTTGTCCTTTGAGTAGTGGTTTCTTTATAAAACAATGTGCCAATAGCTAACGTTTATATAGCATTTAGTCGTTACAAACTGCTTTCCATACATTATCTCATTTTATCCTCATAGAGGGAAGTACAAGTATTACCATTTTTATCTTACAGACAAGAAAACTGAGGCACAGAGGGGTCAAGTGATTTCCCCAAGGTCACACAACAAGTGGGAGATAGAGTCAGGACAGGAAACCTGACTCCTGGAATAGTTCTCATTTACTTCATGACTCTACCTGGTGATAAAAGTGCACTCATTTTGAATAAAAATTTTTGTTTTTGTGTTCTCTGGTTTTATGGTATTTATTCCTGCCATGTGAGTTTTGTCCTGATTTCACCTTTATAGAAATGTGGTTATCGATCTTAATATTTTGGGTGCAACTCTCAGTAGTTAGATATCCTGTTTGGAACAAACACTGTGGAAAGGTTTTTATTTTATTTTATTTCATTTTTTTAATGGTGTTGCTGTGTCAAGGCTGAAATAATTCCAGAACCTTCTGTGAAATCTCATTTGGATGCTAAATTCTCTAAGCTGACACATGCATCACTTTTCTGAGATCTTTGAATTTTGTGTTGAGTTGTTTCATATGTGTCTGATTCTTCATGACTCCATTTGGGGGTTTCTTAACAGAGATACTGGAGTGGTTTTTCATTTCCTTCTCCATTTTACAGATGAGGAAATTGAAGCAAACAGAGTTAAGTGACTTGCCCAGGGTAACACAACTAGTAAATGTCTGAGGCCAGATTTGAACTCATGGAGATGAGTCTCCCTGATTCCAAGACCAGTGCTCTACCCACTAAATGACCTAATTGGCCTTTTGTAAACCTTACAGCAAAATAAATGCTAATTATTATTTCCTTCCCTGTGAGGTAGGTGCTATTATTAGTTCTATTTTTACACATTTTGGAAACTGAGAAATATTCAGAAAAATGAAATGACTTGACTAGAACCTCATAACTAGCAGGTATCTGAGGATATTGAAATCACACCTTCCTGCCTCCAACATGAACACTAATCCATCCTACCATGCTTCCTCTCAAAACCACACTACCTCTATTTATCAAGGCAACATAGGACATAGTTCCTGTCCTCAAAGAGATTACAAACTGCTAGAAAATTAGGACAAGAAGGCACATACAGAAATAAACAATACTTATCCATAGGATGTGAGGGGGACAATTAGGAAGTACAAGAAAAATGATGCTCTAGGAAAATTTGAGATCATAAGAGTGAGATTGAGGTAGAGACACCCTAGATCTCAGTTCTAGACAAAATTCTGAAATGGATTGTTCCTGTCCTGCTGAGTTTGTTCAGGGTTTTGCCTCATCATACTCCACAAACCACATAGAGCAAGCCCCAAAATTGGGAGAGTAAGTAGTGATGAATGCTGTGGTCAGTTATCCTCTTACCTAGAGGCTCCTCTGAATGATGTCAGTTGAGTTTAGTATCTATTTCTCTTCTCCAGAAAAAGGTACTCAGCTGTGGTTATTGGAGTGATACAGATTGTGTGCTTTTATCTTTTTAAGACCCTGGCCCTTTCATATTCTGTTTTGATCACTTTGTAAGCCTTTTGCCCCATTTCCACAACCCTGCCCTCAGACATTAAGTCCTGGATCAGTGGAATACTGCACTAACCAGTCCTGTATGGTGGATTTAGAATCAGAGGACCTGGGTTCAATCCTGTCACTACATATTTCTGGGCCTCAATTTCTCCATCTGTAAAATAAGAGGAGCTGGGCTAGATGACCTCTAAATTTGATTCTGCTCCAAGCTATGATCTTCTGCTAGGACTCTATGGTCTTTGGCTTGGCATGTCCCTTTCTGTTTCCCAGTTTACAATTCACTGGCACCCAGAAAGACCAAGTAGGACAGAGTATAGCCCCATTCTCCCAGAGAGAGCAGATCCAAGAACAATGAATTGAATTTTCCAAGAGGTTAATTCAGGAAAAAAATTTCACAAAAATTAGTGTTAAACAAAAGTGAGCTGCCTTAGGAAGTAATAGGTTCCACCTCATTCTAAACCTTTATACAAAGGAAGGATGACCTCTTGCTGGGCATACTGTAGAAAGAATTCTATTTTTCTGGTTATATATTGAACAGGACGAAGGGTTCTTAACCTTTTAAAAAATTTGTGTCATGGAAGTTTTGATGCTCTGGTGAAACCTATGGATCTTTCTCAGAATAATACTTTAAAATAATTATGAGAAATATTAAATTTCAATTATAGTGAAAATAAAGATGTACTTGTTTTCTCATCCAAATTCATAGACCTATTGAAATATCTCCCAAGACCTCTTGGACTGTACAATCATTGAGACCATTTTCAACTTTGAAATTCTGTAATTCTATGATATTATGTTCATATCTTGGCAAAGCATGATTCAGTGGAAAACTTACCATACTTGGAGTTAAGACCTGTGTTCTGCTCCCAGCTCTGCCATTTTCTATCTGTGTCACTGGGCCTCAGTTTTCTCATGTGTAAAATAAGGCAGTTGGACTCTGGTGCTAAATCTATGACCCGCTGGGCAAACAAAACTGTCTACTTCAAACTTTGTGCTCAATTAACAGAACCTGAATGAATAAGGTGTCCTTTGCTTTTTGGTAGCCTACCTATGGTATTTGAACTTTCAGTTTTGCCCCCCTACCCATTATAGGATCATGGCTTGGTGGCAGAAATGGTTCATACGGAGTCAGGAGACCTAGATTTCATTTCTGGTTCTGACACTAACTAGTTATGTGACTCTAGGCAAGAAGCTTTATTTCTCTAAATCTCAGATTCTTTGTTTATAAAGTGGGAACAATACTACTCATTGCTACTACCCGTCTTACAGGGTTATTATGAGGAAAATAGTTTGGAAATCTTAAAGCTCCATGAAAATGCGGTTTTAATAACTCTTCCCTTCACGTGTTTCCTTAATAGCCTCACAGTCCTAGAATCTGACAATTTAATTAAACAAACATTTGATGATTAAATCTTTGTTATATAGAAACTGGTATACTGTGTATAGGTACAAGTGGTATACTTCGCTTTTAATTTACTTGGCATCCTATTATAACCTAATATAGACCTGTCACTGATGGTCTTAAAAATCTCTTCCCCAAATAACATTGTTGAGGAGCATGGAATCTCAGACTTCGTAGGATTTGTTGGCAAGTTATGTATCAAATACCCTCCCAATGTGGAATATACATATCTATTTCTTCAGCCTTAGGAACTCTTACTTCCATGTTCTGCCACAATCAAAACCTATTCTCAGATCTTAAGAATCATATCATTTTAGAATTGGACAGGACTTTAGACGTTTTAGACTAAATCATGTAACTACTTTTGGCTATGACAAGAGAAAGTAGCAAGATTTTGGAAGGAGATTGACCTGCTGGAAAGGGGATATAACCCTGGTCCCAAAGTTTCTGGGTCACAGTGACTTTGATCCTTTAAGGGGCTTGTGGAAAAGAGAAGATAAAATCCAGAGAAGAAGGGAGGTAGATACTCCCATCTTTCTAAGTCTACTGGGAAGAGCAGAATTGGGAGTGTGGTGGGTAGGGTATGTCTCCTGCTATGGGCACTAATCCCATTTTGCAAAATTTTTGTGATATCCCTTGAATGTGCCCCCTTCTCTTCTCTGACACTGCCACCACTCTGATACAGGTTCTTATCACCTTACACTTGGATTATTGATGTAGCCTGCTGGTGGGTCTGCCTCCCTTAAATCTCTTCCTACTTCAATACATCCTCCTTTCAGACACCAAAGTAGCTTTCCTAAAACATTGGTCTGACCATGTCACTCTCATAATCAATAAATTCCAATGGCTCCCAATTATAGGATTGCAAATGCAAAATCATCTGACACTCAAATCCCTTCATAACTTAGCCCTCTCCATCTTTCCAGTCTTCTTACACCTTATATCCCAATGCATTCTTTTCATTACAGTGACACAGGCCACGTTGCTGTTCTATGAACAAGATACTTCATGTTTTGTTCCCCATGCCTGGAATGCTCTTCATTTCTACCTACTGGCTTCTGTGACTTCCTTTAAGTCTCAACTAAAATTTCATCTTCCACAGGAAGCTTTTCCCAACTGCTTTTAATTTTAGTGCTTTCCCCTTCTTAATTACTTCCACTTTTTCTTGTATATATCTTATTTGTACATATTTGTTTGTCTTCCCCCCATTAGATTGTGAGCTCTTTGAGGGCAGGGATTATCTTTTGCCTCTTTTTTGTGTCCCTAGCATATAGAACAATGCTTGGAATATAGTAGATGCTTAAGAAATACTTTTATGACTGATCATTTAGCTCTTGTTCTCTCCAATGCCAGCATCAACAGCTGGCCAACTCAGTCCTGGGGTTGAAAGGAATGAAAGGTATGGGGTACCCAGAGATGGCCACATTTCTCTATTCCTCATCCCCATTCCTCCCTGTGTCTTGGAAAGGTGTGTTTTTCTTTGTGGTATCTTTCTCTTTCTGGTTAATTCATCTTTTTTTTTTCATTGAAACTTTTCAAGCATCATAGTCAAGGCAGACTCAGAATTTGAGAATCTGAATATTTTTATTAGTAGTTTATCTAGTAGATCACACCTTTTCCCCAAACTTCTCTGCTCCCCTTACAAACTAGCTTTTGACCTTATCATTCTGCCAAACTGTTCTCTCTAAAGTTACAAATGATCTTAGTTGCCTATCCTCAGTTCTCATTCTCCTTGACTTCTCTCCAGCCTTTGATACTGTTGATCACTGTCTCCTCCTTTCCACTCTCTTCTCTCAAGGTTTTTAGGATACCGCTCTCTCCTGGTTCTCATCCTGCCTATAAGACCACTCTTTCTTTGTCTCCTTTGCTGGATTCTCTTCTGAATCATGCCCTCTAATTGTAGATGTCCCTCACAATTTTTTCCTGGGGCTTCTTTTTTTTCATCTCTATGACTTCACTTGGTGATCTCATCAGTTCCCATGAGTTTAAATATCATCTGATATGTATCAACAGGAAGTCTGTCCCCATCTCTTTTAACTAGTAGTGGTGGTGGTGGTGGTAGTGTTTTTTGCTGAAGTTTAGTATTCTTGACTCTAGGCCCTACCCACCCCATTCCTATCATGCTGATGATTTTCAAATCTACCTTTCCTGCCCCAACCTTCCAACTTACCTCAAATCTTCAATCTTCAACTGCTTTTCAGATATCTCAAATCCAATATGTCAAAAACAAAACTCATTTTTTCCCCTGATATATTCCCCCTTACTACCCTCCTGATTACTGTAGAAAGTAACACCATTCACCCAGACCCTCATGTTTACAACCTAGGAGTCATCCTGGTCTCTTCACTGTCTTTCACCCCCAGTATTCAAGAGGTTGCCAAAGCCTGTGAGTTTCACCTTTGAAATTTTGACTAGTCACCCCACCCTCCTCTGACACTGCTACCTCTCTAGTGCAGGCCCTCATCACATTAGACTTGTTTGGGTCATGGACTCCTTTGTCGGTCTGGTGAGTCTATGCACTCCTCCTCAAAATGTTTTTAAACAAATTAAACAAAGTACATATTATTACAAAGGAATTTAATTATATTGATATATAATCTATAGACAGGAAGATGGGACAGTGAGGTGGCACAGTGGATGGAGCCTTGGAATCAGGAAGATTCATCTTCATGAATTCAAATCTGACCTCAGACACTTACAAGATGTGTGGCCCTGGGCAAGTCACTTAATCATTTACTTAAGTTCTCCATTTGTAAAATGATCTGGAGAAGGAAATAGCAAAATACCCCAGTCTCTTTGCCAAGAAAACCCCAAATAAATTCACAAAGAGTTGGACATGACTGAAACAACTCAACAACAAGACATGGAGACTAAAATCAACAACTTTTTCTAATTTCTTACATACAGTATAACCTATCATATTCTCTATGATTCATTGACACTGGTCTTTCTGTTTCTCAAACACAACATTCTACCTGCCAACTCCAGGCATTTTCATTTGCTGCCTGTCATGCATGGAGATACTCTTCTTCCTTATTTCTGCCTTTTGGCTTCTTTTGCTTCCTTAAGCTTCCAGCTAAAATCCTAATTTCTATGTGAAATCTTTCATGATCCCCCTTAATTATAGTGCCTTCCTATGTTGACAGTTTCTATTTATCCTGTATATAGTCAGTCAGTCAATAAACATTTATTAAGTGCTTACTATGTACCAGGTACCATGCTAAGCACGAGGTATAAAAAAAGACCCAAAAGGCAATCCCTACCTTCAGGAATGCATAATCTAATGGAAAGAGACAATGAACAAATATGATCAGATGAACTATATATAGGATAAATAGAAAGTAATTGATGGAAGGAAGGTACTAGAATTAAGGGAGAAACTAGGTGGCACAATAGATAGAGCACTGGACTTGGAATCAGGAGGGCCCTGTTCCTGAGTTCAAATCAGGCCTCAGACACTTACTAGTTGTGTGATCCTGAGCAAGTCACTTAACCCTGTTTGCCTCAGTTTCCTCATCTGTAAAATGAGCTGGAGAGGGAAATAGGAAACTACTCCAATGTCTCTGTCAAGAAAACCCCAAATAGAGTCATAAAGAATTGGGCATTACTGAAAAGATTGAACAAAAAATAATATCTAGAGATGATATGGGTCTCAGAAGCCATTGAGTCTAACTTCCTCATTTAACACAGTGAACAGTGGTGATACAGTGGATGGATTGTTGGGCCTGGAGTCAAGAAGACTCATCTTCAACAATAACAGCAACAAACACTACTACTACCACTATCACCTCCACCATCACTACCATTAGAAGTAAAAGGGAGAAAAACTTCCTGTAGAGTATGTAATTTTAGTTGGGACTTAAAGAAAGCCAGGAAGCCAATAGGTAGAGATAACAGAGAGCATTTCAGTAGTGTGGGATAAAGAAAATTCCTCAAGTCAAGAGAGGGAGCATCTTGTTAATTGAACACCAAGGAGGTCAATGAAACTAGGTTGATGAGTATATGTTGAGTAAAGAGTAGGAAGACTGGAAAGGAAGAAAAGGATTAGATGATAAAGGATTTTGAATACTAAAGAGAGGATCTTGTATTTAAGTCAATAGAGAACTTGTTTGCACATAGTTCTTTCCATGTTGTCTCCCTAATTAGAATGTAAGCTTCTTGAGAATAGGATCAGTCTTTTCCTTTGTTTTTTTGTATCCGCATTATATAGCATAGTACCTGGCACAGAGTAGGCTCTTGATAAATTTTTATTTACTGATTACAGAAATTTATATTGGTGACACAGTTATAAATATTGCATGGGAGTGTCTTTGTGTGGCTTAAAGTGATGTGAAATAAATACCTCTAGCCTCCCCTCCTCCCTCTACTCCTTACCCTTCTCCAAGGAAGACTTTAATTCATACCCAGAAAGGAAGCAAGAGGTTGGAGCCAGATGTTTGGTCATTCTGATCTCCTCAGAGAGAGGTTAGTGGCTAGAATCTATTTGTTCCCTTAATTACTATTAGTTTAGGGGATGTGGTTTTCAGGTTCAAGTTAATTTCTGACTCATATTTCAGTAATGGAGGAAAAAGGCCATCTGTTTTATATCTAAGGTTTGACACCTTTTACACCAAATTCTAATTTTATAATGAACATATGTAGCAATTATCAAAGAAACCCATTTATCCAATTCAATCACAAAATAGAAGTTAGAGAAACTGCACATAGAAGGATATATACCAGGCAATAGAGTGAAGGAACTCTCCCACTGAGAATGTGGTAACTCAGCTCAACCAAGAGTGACAGAGATCACCCAAGAAGAAATGCTCTGAAGTTTCTAATGTAACAAACAAGAGACTTTGGAACTCATATTACCAATGTTTGACTGATTATAGCAATTTCATAGCAACAATGAGCATGAGCAATATTTGAAGATATGTGCAACAAATGCAATGTGATATGAAAATATCTCTAATTTCTATTGGTGACAAAGTCACAAGAACTGCTAATATTAGTGTGCTTTTTTGTCTATGTTTAAAATGGAAGGAAAAGCTAAATTTCAGTTATAGGTTAGAGAAAATAAAGATGTAATTTCTTCCTTTCTCCCCAAATCCAAGTTCATGGACTTCATGCAATCTATTTCCAGACCCAAGTTGAGAACTCTAGACTTAAAACATTAGAATGTTTATCACCTATGATATTTTAATAAATATTAAAACCTCGAAGTATAAAACTCTGGTAGTGGAGTTTTGAAACCATTAGGGCCCTTTCAGATATCCTACACAGTTTATAGTAAAGAAAGGAGTGGTAGGAATGTCTATCTTCTATCTCTTGCCAATATAGTTGTTTTAATGGGGGAGAGCCGTAGGACACAATCTCTTCTCCACTTAGTTCCTGCCAGTATGGAAAAGCTCCCCAAAGAGTTATGGGATTGAGGGGAAGATTCCCTAACATAGAGATATAGAAGAATCCTCTTGATTCAGAATGAGGTTTCAAAAGAGTTGTGTGACCTAGATTCTCCTTAATGCTAGTGTCTTTCCTCTGTTGATTATCTCCAATTTATGCTGTTTGTATCTTTCTTTAATTAAACAAATGCTTTATTAACTTCTGGTTTACATCATTCATTTCCACCAGATTATGAGTTACATTTTCCCCCCATTTTTTCCCTACCCACCATCCCAGAATAGCAGTCCCACTAGATATCCCCTCATCCAATCTGCTCTCTCCCATATCTTCTCCCATACCTCCTTCAACTTTGCCATTAGGGCAAGGTGAATCTCTGAGCCCCACTGCCTGGACATCTTATGAAAGATTTAATTTTAAAACTTCGATTTTCAGATCCATTCCCTTTCTCCCTTGTCACCCACTCCCTCTGAGAAGATAAGCAATTCAGTATGTGTTGTACATGTATAGCTATGCAAAACATTACCATAGTAGATATATTGTAAAAGACTGCTTATATTTCCCTCCCACTCGTCTCACCTCCCACCTGGTCCATTCCCTACTTTGATCCTGTCCCTCTTTGATAGTGGGTACTTCCAACCTCTCCTCCCCCAGAATGCCCTCCCCTCCATCATCCCCCCTCATCCCCCTTTCCTCTACTCAGGAGAGTGAGTGAGGGTAAGATATTCCATTTAGTATGTATGTGATTCTCTCCTTGAGCCAACTTCAATGAGAATATGCTTTTGCCTTTTTGCCTTCTTGTTCTTCCCCTCCCCTGCAACTACTTCCCCTTGCCTCTTCTACATGAGATAGTTTGCCCTACTCTGTCTCTCTCCATCTCCTCTTGCCACTTTCCTCTCTCACCTCTTGACTTCACCCCTTAACAATCATCCCTTCCTTGGGGTGGCTAGGTGGCACAGCGAGCAGAGAGCCAGCCCTGGAGCCAGAAGGACCTGAGCTTGGATCCGGCCCAAGACACCCAACACACAAACAAAAACCCAGCCACGTGGACCTGGGCAAGTCACCCAACCCCAATTGCCCTCCCCCCAAAAAATAATAATCATCCCTTCCCATCAAATTCAACCTGTGCCCTCTATCCATGTATACCTGTGAACATATGCCATGTACCCTTCTTCAATTATTTTCATAATGAGAAAGGTTTCATCAAACACAGTTATTGTTTTTCCATGTAGGACTGTAAATAGTCCAATTTTGATAAGTTCCTTTTGATTTCTTTTCCTTAATTACCTTCTCAAGCATCTCTTGCTTCTTGTGTCTGAATGTAAAATTTTCTATTCAACTCTGGTTTTTTCCTCAAGAATGCTTGAAAGTCCTCTATTCCACTGAATGACCATATTTTCCCCTGAAACAAGATACTCAGTTTTGCTGGGTAGGTGACCCTTGGCTTCAGTCCCAGCTCTTTTGCCCTCTGGAATATCATATTCCATGCCCTTCAATCCCTCAGTGTAGAAGCTGCCAGGTCCTGGGCTGTTCTGATTGTGTTTCCACAATATTGAAAATGTTTCTTCCTGGCTGCTTGTAGTATTTTCTCCTTGATCTGGGGATTCTGGAACCTGGCTATAATATTCCTGGGAGTTTTCTTTTGGTGATCTTTTTCAGGAGGTGATCTGTGGATTCTTTCAACCTCTATTTTGCCCTCTGGGTCTAAAACATCAGGGCAATTTTCCTTGAGAATTTCTTTAAGGATGATTTCTAGGTTCTTTCTTTGATCATGGCTTTCAGGTAGTCCAATGATTTTTAAATTATCTCTCCTGGATCTATTTTCCAGGTCAGTGGTTTTTCCCATGAGATACTTCACATTGCCTTCTATTCTTTCATTTGTTTGGATCTGTTTAATAGTATCTTGATTTCTCATAAAGTCACTAGCTTCCATTTTCTCCAGTCTAACTCTGAAGGAATGAATCTCCTCAGTGAGCTTTTGAGATTCTTTTTCCATCTGGCAAATTCAACTTTTTAAGGCATTCTTCTCCTCATTGCCTTTCTGAGCCTCTTTTGCCATTTGAGTAGTCTATTTTTTTAAGGAGTTATTTTCCTCAGTCAGGCTGTTGACTGTCATTTCATACTTTTCTTGCATCTTTTTCATTTCTCTTCCCACATTTTCCCCCACTTCTCTTATCTGCTTCTTAAGGTCCTCTATGGCCTGTAGCCAGCTTGTATTTTCATTTGGGGCTTTTGGTGCAGGAGTTCTGACTTCACAGTCCTCCTCCATGCTTTGGGCCTCTTTGCCCCTAAAATAGGAGTCCAATGTTGAACTTTTCTGTTTATTTTGTTTCATTTGCCTAGGCATGTTGCCACTTAATTACTTGATTTTGAGGCTTGTTGCCACAGTAGGACTCTGCTACCAGACAGGGGAGCTTCCGCCTAAACGTGGGGTTTTCACAGCTTTCGCCAGTTGGGTGGCCTCTGTAAAGCCTCCACCCACTCTGGCAAGTTGGATACCCACCCCAAACTTCCCCCCCAGACCTCAATCCAGATCCAGGCAGTTTAAAGCAAGAGCAATTAACCCCTAGACTGTTTGCTGGATCTTCCTACAGTTCGAAGACCAGGAGCTAGAGCCACTACTGACGCTGCAAAATGTCTTCTGTGCAGCTATTTCTTCAGCAGCTTTTTGCCCCCAGGGGAGGAAGCCACGCGTTCCCCAAATACTGGTCCCAAAGTCCATAGGGCACTAACCTCTCACTTTGTCCTAGGCATATCTGTGCTGATAATTCTGGAATCGCCACAATTGCTGGTGTTCTGGGGTTCCACCAGCCAGCTGAAGGCCCGGCCGCCCTGGGGCTAAAACCCACGGACCTGGGCTTGGCTCTGGGGGCTGCGCTGTCGGTTCCCAGCAAGCTGTGCTGCCTGCTCTCAGAGCGCTGCGCTGGCCTCTCCCTGCAGGTCTGCTGGGTTGTCCTCAGCAGGAGGTTAGCTTCTCTGAGCCATTCTGTGGGTGCTGTGGCTCCAGAAGTTGTTCGGAGCTCCCTTTCACATTGTTTGAAATTTGTGTGGGGCAGAGCACATTGGAAATGCTGTTTCTACTCTGCCATCTTGGCTCCGCCCCCTGTTTGTATCTTTCTTGTATGTAGTTGATTGCATATTATCTCCCCAATTAGACTGTGAGGTCCTTGAGACTAGGAATTTTTACTTTCTTTTGTAACCCCAAGGCTTAGAATAGTGTTTGTTATATAGTAGACACTTAATAAATGCTTGTTGACTGATTGACCAGCTGATAGAAGAGGTAGCTTTCCTGTACTTCTTAGGGTTATATTTCTCCTGAAAGAGTTGCTTTTCCCTTTCTAAACAATAATAGAAATTTTAGTGTTTATCAAGTAATTTATTAAAGTGTGAAAGACTACAGGTGGCTGAAAATGATACACTTCCCAGTGGGATTTACATTCTAAGGGCAGGCAAATATTAAGCAAAAGGGTTAAAATTCTCATGCTTCTGATTTCAGTCCTCAGTCAAGGAGTGAGGGAAGAGTCTTCTCATGGTATAACGCCAGATTTTGTTCATAGTCTTAAGAAATTTAAGCTTAATTCTTCTCTCCTGGCTTTTCAGAGTTTGTACCTTCATGAACCACAGGATCCATGAGAATCATGGAACTCAGCATTCTGATAGTGTTGTCATTCCAAGGAAGATTTTCCTCCCTAATCTCACAGCTAGCCAGTAACCAAAGACTGAGTCATAGTGTGTTAAATCTGGTGAAAAACCACAAACCCCCAAACTCACAATCACCTAGTCTAGCCCATTTGTCTCATAGGAGAAAGACCTAAGACACAAAGAAGGGAGAAGAGTAATCTACAATAAAAGAAAAAAATTGTCATAGATCTGGGGCAGAAGCTTAGTGTCCAGACTCTCAGTTCAGTGTCCTTTCCATTATGTCACAGCTGCCTTGCTATTGCTGAATGGATTTTACACACGTTCTGTTGTCCTATTGACCACTGGGATGGCTCTTAGTTACATAACTGTCCTGGGGCAAAATTTCCTACATAGTTCTATTGTTAGGAGTACTATAGAATGGCTTCTTGAAGTGGGCAGGAAGTACCTTGTGTGGTACAACTGTTCAACTCTAGTTTCAATGAATATATTGTTTACATCCTTTAAGACGATGTTTTTTTTTCAGTTTTCATTTTCCTGCAGTAGCTATCTCTTCAGTTATAAATAGTACTCATTCCTTCTTTCCAAAGCCAGCATTCTCCTATGCTGAGTTTAGTGCAGAGAAATACTTTGGTTATTGTGTGTTCATGTTTGGTCGCTCTTCTTTCATTTTCTGCTTCAGCTTCTGTAGGATAATTATCCCTGCATATTATTGCTGCTCATAAAAATATATGCAACCAGTTAGTGTCTGAGTGAGGAGAGATGCCTAGGCACCCTGCTGTAAGGACTTACTTCTTACATATTTCTTTGGTTTTGTGGAAGAACCGAGAGTGCCTCAAGTATATGAGTAAATGTAATTTGGAATGGAGAGAAAGTAGCTAGAAGGGGGAATAAACAAAAGACAAGTGATCCATCTTGATTTTCTTTGCTGCCTGTAAACAGATGTACTTTCATATATGTACACACACACACACACACACACACACACACACACACACACACACACACACACACACACACACACACCTGACTTAATTTCCAGCTATAAGGCTGTTTCCTTTGTCACCCGAATGAATGTAATTATATAGAAAGCCCAGACATCTCAAATGACTTAATCAAAGTTCTAAATTGAGTATGAATGAATCCTTAATCAATTTGAGAGGATAACAGTGTTTTGAACATTAGATAAGGGCAAATGATGTTACATGGGAAATATCTGGAGTTTTGCTAAAAGAATCAGATGCACCTTTGGGCCTATGTTAAAAAAAGCTCACATTCCAGCTATGATCTCAGTAAAACAATGAACTCATCAATCTAGCAAGGGAAGAGTTCCAGTGTGGAGGATTCCATTTCATGAGGCAAAGCCAAATCTCTGAGAGGAACTGATCTGAGGGAAGGGAGGATAGATTTTTTTTCTTTCTCTTTTTCTTTCCTTGCCAACTTCTGATTGACAATACCATTGGAGATACTGGGCCAGTAGCAGATAGTGTATCTAACTGCGATCCCAGAGATTGTAGTAGAAGTAGTAGTAGCAGTAATAATGACAAAACAGTGAATCCATCACATAATAGTACTTAAGAAATGGCTATTATTTGACTGAAATGATAAGAATAACTAGTATTTATATAACATTTTAAAGTTCACAGTGTTCTTTATATATTTATTTCATTTGATCCTCACAACAATCCTTAGAGGAAGATGCTTTCAATATCCTCATTTTACAGAAGAGGAAAGTGAGAGTGAGAGATTAATTTGGCCAACATTATATAGCTAGGGTCAGGGACAAGATCTGACTACTATTTCTTTACTCTCTCAACTGTCAGGGTTCTAGAGATAACTCCAAGGGACTAGATTTCCAGTACTATTATTAGCAATCTTCTCACCATTGTTCAGAACTCCTAACTATAGAACAATGGCTCTCCTATTGTGCTTCCTAGAAACAATCAGCCAGTTTTAATTCTTTTTAGCAACTCTATCCTCTCTGCTGCTACAAACACTTTTAGCAAAGCTGTGTCTTGGAATCAGGTTTTCCTGATTCCAGGTCCAATGCTCTATTTATCATGAAACCTAATAGGGGATAGTAGGAGAAACATTTGGTTAGGAGTTATAATCACTTGGGGAGAGGAAGCTTCAAGGAGTATGTAAGAATAAGCAAAGTGGGTTTTTTTGTTGTTTTCTTTCTAGAGTTCAGTTTCCTAGGCTCAGACTAAATTGTAAGCATCTGAAGGATTAATCTCCTTTGAACCCTGATAATTCACAGCTGTGCTGAGTCAAGTAGGTTTCATGCCTTCTGGTTCTGAGCTAATCAGGGGTTGAGTCTTTGTTATATATTCTGGGAGGTTGGCATTTTGCTTTGGGGGGGTTTGTTTATGAGAAGGGCCTTTTGATTTCCTGGATAGAACTCTGAGTAGCCATTTGTTAAGAGCCCTGTGCCCCATTACTCAGATGTTTGTGCTCCTCCATTCCAGTGATGTATGTAGGTGGTTGTATTACTTTATTCAGACAATAGGAGACCAGTCTGTTGAATCTCTGTGCTAATTTCTCTGCTTGTATTTTCTCCATGTTTAGGGTACTAACCTTTCCTCTGAACTAGTGAATGTAATTAAAAGAAGATTGTTGACCCCTTTGAAGTTGTCTCTCCTTTAGAAAAGTAGGTCAAAGTGCCTGGCCATCCTGGGCATGTTAGGGTGCTTGCTTTTGCAGAGTGTGATCCCATGTAGCAGAAAGAAGGACTGACTATGGATTCTACCAGGGTACTGATCCTTGAAACCCATCTGAGTTACACCAAAGACAAGTTTCATGAAGACTTTACAAATGGAGAAAAGGACTTCCAGTAACTAGAAATTGTGTGTTACCACTTTGCTTATATAGTCAATCCTCAACATTCACATGTTTAATTTTCATGACTTCAAGTGTTCCCAATGATTTTATTAGTAAACTCATTTTCACTTCTGTGCTGACAACCTTGCACATTTCTAGTACAATGCAAGCAAGTCTGTAGGGCAGTTGGTATCCTATGTGGCACTTCACTGGACTGGTTCACCCTATTATTAAAAGAGCTCCCTGTGTATTCGTTGCAAATTTTCATTGTTTGCCTTTAAAACTCAAGTTTTGTATTATAATTATGCTCCTAAAGCATAGTGAAAGTCCTTTGGGTTCTAAGTACAAGTATGCAAAGTCAGTGATCTGATTTAGTGAGAAAATAAAGGTATTAGATAAATTTCATGCCAAAAATGCTGAGAGAGGCTGTTAGTTGTTAGTTTAGCGTTGATACATTGATTATTCCTTATATATAGTATGATGCCCTTACACTATCATCTAACACAGTGGAAGGTAAGATTCAGGTTAAAAATGTTTTAGTTTAAATAATTTATTTGCTATATAGTATTTATAGTATTATAGATGTCATATCTTATGAAAAATGAATATTGTCTGAAATCGTGATTTTTTTTTTTTAAACTGAGATGTTAATAAAAAAGGTCACAGAATTTTCAAGAAAAAATGTTTTGGAAGATGGTGGAGTAGAAACAGCACTTCCATGGCGCTCTTGCCCATACCACTTCAAAATTACGTTTTTTTTTTTGTTTGTTTTTTTTTTGCCTTTTTGGAGGGCAATTGGGGTTAAGTAACTTGCCCAAGGTCACACGGCTAGGTTTTTGTTTGTGTTAAGTGTCTGAGGCCGGATCCTAACTCGGGTCCTTCTGACTCCAGGGCCAACGCTCTACTCACTGCACCACCTAGCCGCCCCCCAAAATTATGTAAAAGGGGACTCTGAACAACCTCTGGAACTCCAGCACCTACAGCATGGCACAGAGAAGCTAACCTCCTGCTGAGGACAGCCCTGCAGCCTGGCAGAGAGTGGCCAGCACAGCACTCTGTGAGCCGATCCCAGGACTGAGTGAGTCCGAGGTTTTAGCCCCAGGGTGGCCAGACCAGCAGCCTGCTGGAGGGACCCTAGAACACCAGCAGCTGTGGCTTTTCCAGAATTACCAATACATAGATGCCTAGGACAAAGTGAGAGGTTAGTGCCTTATGGACTTTGGGACCTGTATTTGGGAGCATGTCACCTTCTTCCCCTGGGGTTGTGAAGCCACTGAGGAGCTGTGGCACAGCCGCCATTTTGCACCTTCAATTGCAGCTTCAGCTCCTGGCCTGCAAACTGTAGGGGGAATCTGGTGATCAGTCTGGGGGGTAATCTCTCTTGCTTTAACCACCCTGGATCT
The DNA here is from genome assembly GCA_011680675.1 of Gymnobelideus leadbeateri. Classification (NCBI taxonomy): domain Eukaryota; kingdom Metazoa; phylum Chordata; class Mammalia; order Diprotodontia; family Petauridae; genus Gymnobelideus; species Gymnobelideus leadbeateri. The sequence goes on along the minus strand of WOXC01011850.1, from coordinate 147,349 downwards.
GGATTACAGTCTGGGGTGGAGGTCTTGGGGTGTGTGTCCAGTTTGCCAGAGTGTGTGGGGGCTTCAGGGAGGGCACCCAATTAATACCTCCAGTAGCTGAGAAGACCCCAACGTTTGGGACGGAAGCTCCCCAGTCTGGTGGCAGAGTCCTACTGTGGCAACAAGCCCAAAAGTGAAGTAATTAAGTGGCAACATGCCTAGGCAAAGGAAACAAAATAAACAGAAAAATGAAACAGACTACTATTTTGGGGGCAAAGAGGATAGAAGCATGGAACAGGAGGAGGACTGTGAGGTCAGAATGCTTGCACCAAAAGCCCCAAATGAAAATACAAGTGGGTTACAGGCCATAGAGGACCTTAAGAAGGATTTTAAAAACCAAATAAGAGAAGTGGAGGAAAAATTGGGAAGAGAAATGAGAAGGATGCAGGAAAAGTATGAAATGAGAGTCAACAGCCTGACTGAGGAAAATAACACCTTAAAAATAGACTAACTCAAATGGCAAAAGAGGCTCAAAAAGGCAACGAGGAGAAGAATGCCTTAAAAAGCTAAATTTGCCAGATGGAAAAAGCATCTCAAAAGCTCACTGAGGAGATTCATTCCTTCAGAATTATACTGGAGCAAATGGAAGCTAGTGACTTTATGAGAAAACAAGATGCTGTTAAACAGATCCAAGCAATTGAAGAATAGAAGGCAATGTGAAATATCTCATGGGAAAAACCACTGACATGGAAAATAGATCCAGGAGAGATAATTTAAAAATTATTGGACTACCCGAAAGCCATAATGAAAGAAAGAACCTAGAAATCATCCTTCAAGAAATTCTCAAGGAAAATTGCCCTGATGTTTTAGACCCAGAGGGGGAGATAGAGGTTGAAAGAATCCACCAATCACCTCCTGAAAAAGATCCCAAAAAGAAAACTCCTAGGAATATTATAGCCAGGTTCCAGAATTCCCAGATCAAGGAGAAAATACTACAAGCAGCCAGGAAGAAACAATTTCAATATTGTGGAAACACAATCAGAATTGTGCAGGACCTGGCAGCTTCTACACTGAGGGATCAAAGAGCATGGAATATGATATTCCACAGGGCAAAGGACCTGGGATTAAAACCAAGAATCACCTACCCAGCAAAACTGAGTATCTTGTTTCAGGGGAAAGTATGGTCATTCAGTGGAATGAGCATTCTTGAGGAAAAAACCAGAGTTGAATAGAAAATTTGGCATTCTGCACAAGAAGCATGAGATGCTTGAGGGACTTATCAACTGTAATGGAATATATTGTGCTATAAAAAATGAGGAGGAGACGGTTTTCATATTTACCTGGAGAGGCTTATACAAAATGATGCTGAGTGAGAAGAGTAGAACCAGGAGAAATTTGTATACAATCACAGACATATCATATGTGTGATCACCAACTATGACAGACTGGACTTTTCTCAGCAATGCAGTGATATAAGTCAATCCCAAAAGACTCATGAAGGAGAGAGATGCAACATCCAGAGAAATAACTAGAAAGAACTGTGCTTGAATCCTGATGGAAGCAAACAACTTAATCTTTTTCTTTTCATTGTTTGCTTTTATTTCTTCTTTACCTCTTTTCATCCCATCTAGTACAATACACCTTTGTAACTTGACTAATGTCTATTGTGAAAGTATCTGCAGATCCTATACTGGACTATATGCCGTCGTGAGGTGTGGGGGGAGGGAGGGAAGGGGAATTTGAAACTCAAGGAACTATGGAATTGAATTTTTTTAACTTAAAATAAACAAATAAATCAAAAAAAGAAATATTCCTCTTTCCCAACCTGATCACTTTTGTCTTGATATCTTCAGAAATGTTTGCAACATAGTAGACACTTTATAAATGGTCCTTGAATTGAACCATCACAGGCAACCAGATTTTTCCTTCTCCCTCAATACCCATTTAGTTGACAGATATTTTCTATTCTGCTTCCACAGTATCTCTTCCATTGCTTTCCATCCACAAAGCCAACACACTAGTAGAGGCTATCATCACTTCTTGCTTGAACTATTTCAAACCTCATAATTGGCCTCTTCACTTCCTATCTCTTTCTAACCTATTAAATTTTTTTTCACTTGTCAAATATTTATTTTTTTCTGTCTTCAGGAAAAATGTCAAAACCCATGTCACAACTGAGCAGAATCAAACAAAACAGATTCTCATATTGGCCACATCTAAGAAAATGTATCTCCTTCTGTATATTAGTCCATCATGTGTCTGTCAGGTGTGCATCCTTCTTTACCATTGTTACTCTGGAATCATGGTTGATCATAATATAGATGAGAGATCTTTTGTAAGTTCTTCAAAATAGTTCATTTTTACATTAGTTATAATATAAATTGTTCTGGGTCTGCTCACTTTGCTCTGTATCAGTTCATAATAGGCTTCCAAGTTTATCTGAAATCATCAAATTATTTCTTACAGCATAATAGTATACCATTGTATTAAAATATCATAATTTGATGGACATCCTTTTAGCTTCACTGCAACAAGAGCCACTATAAATATTTTTGTATATATGCGATCTTTCCCTCTTTATCTGATCTCCTTTAGTAATGGGATCCTTGGATCAAAAGGTATAGATAATTTAGACGCATTTGGGGCATGGCTCCACATTGCTTTCCAGAATGACTGGATCAATGCATAGATCCACCAGCAGTGTATCAGTGGGCCAATTTTCTTATAGTCTCTCCAACATTGCCATTTGGGGTGGGGGGTCAATTTTGCCAACCTGATGATTGTAAAGTAAAACATCAGGGGTACTTCAATGTGCATAACTCTATTAGTGATTTGGAACATTTTATCCTTTCCATATCAGTGTTCATAACTTGGATTTATTTCTTTGGAAATGATATTATTTGATCACTTATCAGTTGGCAAACCAATTTATCAATGGTCAAATTAATTATTTTTAAAAATTTGAATTGGTTCCTTACATATTTAGATATGACACTTTTATTAGAGAAACTTGCTACACTTTTGCCCAGTCAAGTGTTTATCTTTTAATCTTAGCTCTATTTAATTTGTGCAAGAACTTTAATTTTTTCTGTAATCAAAGTTGTACATTTGTTCTTTTGTGATCCTTTCTAATGTGTTTGCTCATGAACTCTTTATATAAATATATATATATATTTTTTTCCTTTTTCCTATCTTTTTATCCTATAGCTATTTATATCTAGATCAATTTCCACTTGGAACCTGTTTTGGCGTATGATGTGACATATAGGTCTAAGCTTAATTTCTGCCAGATTGCTCTCTGGTTTTCTCAGATTTTTTTTGTCATATAGTGAGTTCTTGTCTCAGTAGCTGAGATCAAATACTATGTTACTGTATTCATTTGAATACTATGCTACTGTATTAATTTGTTCCTAATCTTGTGTACCTAATCTATTTCACTGATCAATCTATTAAAAAAATCTACTACCAAATTATTTTAAGTATGACTTTGTAGTATAGTTGTAGACTGCTAAGACACATTATTTTGTACTTTCCCCCTATTATTTACCTTGAGACTGTTGATCTTTGATTCCTTCAGATACATTTTATTGTTTTCTAGTTCTTTAAAGTAATACTCTGGTAAATTTTTTGGCATGGCACTGAATAATTAATTTCATGAGGTTCTCCATTGCAATGACTTGGCCTACCCAGAAGCAATTAATATTTTTTTCCAATTATTTATCTCTGTAAAATGTTTTTTTTTAGTTGTATTAGTTCCTATGGGTACTAGTAGAGGTGGCAGAATATATTTACTTTGCCCTTGATTTTATTGGAAAAGATTCTTGTTATCCCTATTGTATATAATGCTGGTTTTTGCTTTTAGATATATACTATTTATTATGCCAAGTAATTGATCAATAATTCTTATGTTTTCTAGTTGGCTTTTTAAAAACAGAAATAGATATTGCATTCTCTCAAAATCTTTTTCTGTCATCATTAATATAATTTTTGTTTTTTCTTGCTATTAATATGATCATATACTTTTGTAATTTTCAATATTAAAATTTTAATATTAAATTGGAATTTTTAATAAAGTTAAACCTGTTATATTGTAATATTTCATGATATGTTGCTGGAGAGGAGGAGGAAGATCATTTCAGTCATGGGCAACAGCCAGAGAAAATGCCAGGATATGGAAGATGAGTGTCTTGTTTAAGGAATAGCAAAGAGACCAATGTCATTGGATCAAAGAGTGAATGGCAAGGAGTAAGGTATAGGAAGACAAGAAGAGTGGAGTGCTAAGTTATGAAGTGCTTTGAACATCAAACAGAGGATTTTGTATTTGATTCTGGAGTTGATTGAGAGCCACTGGAATTTACTGAGTTTGGAGGTATCATGGTTGGATCTTATTTTAGGAAAATCACTATGACAGCTTTGTGGAGATGGATTAGAGTAGGGCAGCACTTGAAGCAGATAGTTACATACATTGATTATATGAGATAAGTTCCCTCTCTCTTTCCCCCCACTTTTCCCCTTGTGTATACTCTTCTCTCCCCCTCCCCTGCCTCAGTCCTTTTTTTTTTTTTTAATCAAAACAGAACAAAGCCATACCCAGGCCTTCTGTCTTGTTTGACTCCCTTGATGTCGCCAGATGCTATGGAATTCTGAAAGGACACTCATACCAGCTTTTCCCAATTACAATATAAACACTTCATCCTTATAAAGCTTCTTCTGATTGTTAACTTGTCTTTATCTTTTTATATTTCTCTTAACTACTGTGTTTGTATTTCAAAAGTTTCTACTCAACTTTGGCTTTTACATCAGGAATATCTTAAAGTTCTTTATTTCATCGAAGGTCCAGTTTTCCCTTGTAGGATTATACATACACACTTAGTTATGCTGCATATGGTATTCATGTAAGCTCACATATTTTGCCTTTTGAAATATTGTATCCTATTCCTTAGAGTGGTTGTTGCTTAAATCTTTTGGTATCCTAACTTTGGAATTTAGTACTCAAACTCTTTCTTTTTGCCCTTTCACAATATTTTATCTTTGATTTGAAGGCTCTGAACTTAGACTATGATGTCCTGGTAGTTCTCACTTGGGGATTTCTTTTAGGGAGTTTCTTTCTATTTTGACTTTGTTCTCTTATTCTGGTGTGTTTGGGCAATTTTTCTTTATGATTTCTTGAAATTTGATATTACTCATTATGTTCAGATAGTCTAGTGATTCTTAAGTTATTGATCCTTGATCAGTTATTTTTTATATGAAATACCGTATATTTTTCCAATATTTTGACTTTTTAAAACACGTGTGTGTGTGTGTGTGTGTGTGTGTGTGTGTGTTATTTCATTTAATCAACTTCTGTTTGGTCTGTTTTGCCTGGAAAAGATTTTGTATCTCCTGTTAATTTTTTTATAGTTCTCATTTTTTTTCTACTTTTTTGCCCAGCCTTCTCATTTAATTTATAATACAATTTTTAACTCTTTAAAAATAACAAATAATTTCTTCTAGGAGTTAGAATTAATCTTATGGCTAAGCTGTGTTCTTTAAAGATTTACTTGTAGATATTTTGGCATAATTTTCTTCTTTTGCATTTGCCTTAAACATCCCTGGGGTCTTTACCTTTTTTTTTTTGTTTGTGTTGTAAGTACCGATTTTGGGAAAATTTTATCCCCCAACCCCCCTTTCCTATCAAGCTCCTCCTGGTCCCCTAGGAAACTCACCAACAAAACAGAGCTAGTCTGCCAGGAAGACCTGCCAAGTCAGGCCTGTCCAAGCCTGGCACAAAAACCAGCCAAGCAGAACACCATAGACCCCCTTACCTAAAAACCAATCAGAGGATTTTTACTGTTTGGGTAACTGGTGGGTGGTTAAGCAATACTATCCTTTGGCTTCTGTATTTTCCGTGCTTGCTCCCCTTGGCAACAGTTATGTTGTGGCTTTTGTCTATATAAACCCAGAGATGTATATGTTTGGGGCTGCCTGATTTGGGTGCTGACCCCTGGCAATTGCCAGCTTCATTATGCTCCACAATTACAACTTCACTTAAAATGATTAATGGTCTCATCTTGCAGTTTTTCATTAAATTTGTTTGTTTACTCATTCCTTTTGCCTTACTTTCTATATTGGGGCTTTGTGTTAGTGCTAGGCTATTGGTGCTTCTGGTGGCACTGTGGTGACCTTGTATGATCCTGGCTTATATCATGTCCTGTTGATGGTGCCAGAGTAATAATCCCCTCATCTGCTCCTAGGGGATTGGCTCCAAGATACACTTTCTTTCTTTAGAGTGAGAGCTGTGGCCCTCTTCCCTAAACTCTCCTGGTTTAAAACAATTGTATCAAGGCCCACTTTTGTAGGGCCAGATGTGATATTTCTTCTTCTTAGAGGGCAGTATCATAGCTTTCTTTCATTCCTGAGGGAACAGGCTCCCAACCGTATTCCACAGATGCTGTCCTGGTTGTTTGCCTGTGGAAAGAATATGTGATTTTGTGCTGTAAAGATGACTCATTGTGGTTTCTCCTTTGATTTCTGACTACCATTTAGGATGGTACTCCACTGAGATTGACCTTGGAGTGATTATTGTGGGGAGCTAGGCTGCACTACTCTGTCATCTTGTCAACTCTGATAAATAATCTTATTTCCCAACCATTGTCTATTTATATACCAAATTAATATTTCTGTGTCACAGGTCCAACCATATCATTACTCTACTCAGAAACTTTGAAAGGCTTCACATTTTCAAAAATTTCTTTCTTATATAAAAATATAAATTCTTCAACATGAAATTTAAAGCCACCTATAATACACTCCTGTCTATCAGACATTTCATATTACTTATCTTCACAGACTTTACATTACACACAAACTGTCCTACTGAGTATTCCCTATACTTGACATGCCATCTGTCATCACTGTTCCTTTTCAAAGACTTGTGCCTATAACAATAGCTAATATTTACAAAGCACTTACTATGTGCATCTGATCCTTACAACAACCCTGGGATGTAGGAGGTATTATTATTGCTATTTTACAGATGAGGAACCTAAGGCAAACATAAATTAAGTAACTTGCTCAGTGTCACACAACTAGTAAGTGTCTAAGGCCAGATTTGAATTCAGGAAAATGAGTCTTCCTGACTCTAGGCCTGGCATTCCATCCACTGCACCAGCTAGCTGCCCCAAACATCCTAAGTTACATCAACAAATTCTATGGCATTGTATTTAAATTTCCTCATTCTAAGTGCTTTTTTTTTTTTTTTGGTAATCTTTGAACATACCCATATAAGGAAAGACATTTAAGGTGTTTTCTGATATGCCACTCTAAAACTCAATCACCAAATATTAAGTGTCTATTAAACACCAAGAATGATGTTGAGGATATGAAGATAGAAGCAAAACCATCCTTGCCCACAGAGTTCATAATATTTATGTATAGTTTGATTGCAGAGCAGGCAAAGTACAACAGAATTCCCACCTGTTTTCTCTTGGACATTATCTCTCTTTTAATGTAGCCAGAGGGCATGATTATCTTTCTTGGCTTCCAAATCACAGTAATGGACACAAAATTTTAAAAGATATGTAGGGAGAATTGTGCATCTTACTAGATTGGATACACTCTGGAGGTCTTCTCTGCAGTGGTACACCAACCCTGAACAGTAATTCCTTATACTGGCTGCTGGGATCTGAGGAGGAGCTCTGATTGGGGATTGCTGCCTTTTTGGGAACCGTAGCAAAGAACACCACTTGAAGCTACCTTCAGAGGAGCAATAGAGACCTGCAACTAACCTAAGGTCATAAGACAGGTGCTACTAGATATGGCTGGCTGAGAGCTACTCAACTGGAGGAGGAGACACTTGTCTATCAGGGAAGCACTGCCTGACTATGACCATACAAGTCTTTGGGAAACGACCATTCCTTGAAGGTGTCTTTATTTTCAAAGTTTATAGAATCATAGATTTAGAGCTAGAAGAGTCATTCAAGACTATCAAGTATAGTATATTTGACAGAGGAGGAAACTGAGACAGAGATTAAGTGGCTTTCTGAAGGCCACATATGCAGTGAGCATTAGAGCAGAAATTTAAATCTGGGTCCCCTGAGTCAACATTGAGTTTTTCTACTTTCATTATGTGATTAGTTTTATTTTGCTTTAAAATTTTCTTTTTTGTCTTGGGTTTAATTGTGAACATCTCAATAGATGAAGGACAAAAGAGATGATTGTATATGAAAATGTGGGAAAGTTATAAAATTTGTTTTTCTAGTTGGTTTTCCATGATTTTTTTCAATAAAAATTTATTTTGGGATATGTGTGCTTATAAGAGGAGTTGCTCTTAATATGCTGAATATACTCAGTATGGGGGAATACCATGCATGCCTCCTATTGGTTATACATTAAAATACATTTTATTCATGCCTTCTGTTATTATATCTTAGTCCTTTCTGGAAATACACTCTTCTTCTCTCCTCCAAATTGAACTCTTCCTTAGCACTCTTTCCAGAGACCAGAGAGAATGTTAAAGGTTTAGGAGCTAGACAAATGAGGATGTTTAGTCTGGGCTGCTTTCCAGCCTGGATTGCTTTTGGGATAGTGACAAAATTCCTCACTAGGAGGGAGAGAAGATGAAAGCTTTGACCTTGAGAAGGATGGAGAATGGCAAAGACTAAAGCCAGGACATCATCTTAGACTGGATCCTTAAGCTAAACTTTTCCAACATGGTTTGACCTTTGAACCAAATGACCCATATCTCTCTATGAATGGGAGACAAAGAGGCTGAAAGCTGGGGATGTTGCAGTACAGAACACAGTTCTTGCAAAATCTATACTTGTAGGAAAAGGTAGTTTTTTGTGTGTGAGTCTAACTTTAGAGATTCTACTCTGTGCTTTTATGGGAGCCGGTTTTCATCCACTACTTACCTGCTTTCATTTATTCTCTTCCTTCATGTTTTCTAGCTCCAACAGGAAGTAGGATGAAGTGGAAGGGAGGTATATTTTTTGCTTCTTCCCTACTGGTTGCTGTGGCAGCATGCGACCCCTTTAATATTATTATTACTTTATGCAGTATTTCTTGGTGTTTTTGTTTGTTTAAACAAGCAAACCAAAAATAAAATAGCTATCTAATCTGTTTGAATTCTAATTACTTGAATACATGTGGAAACATTGTAAATGAGGGAAGAAAGCTGAGTACAGGAGAGATCTAAATTACTGAGATTTTGAAAATACACTTTCACCATGCCAATGTATCTGGTGGGGGTTCAAGAACCACACATTCAATAGACAGATGACTTTATAAATTTGCCTGGGAAAATGGCCCTTGGTAAAAATGGAGCCAGTATCAGCTACTAGGGTAGGGGGTGGTATAGGCAGGCATTCTGTACATTGAGTTTGAAAGGGAAGCCACAGCCATGAAGGGGAAAGAAGGGAAGCTGCATCTATTCTACACAAAGGGAGGGGGGAAACTAGTTTTTTGGAGGGTGCTCAGTGGACAACTTGTCTTCTAATGTTTGAAAGTGACACCTAGTGATTAAACTCATAACAGAAAAACAATAAAGGAGAATCACTTAATATAATGACCTTGTTGACAATATAGGTATATATAGTATCCCACCCTAGTAGTAATCACACTCCACTTTGCATCTGCTGTTCTACCTGGTTTCAACATGGTAGAAGAAGATGCCCCTGCTAGGATAAACCCATTACTTATAAATTCAATAAAATGCGGTTAATCCAGTGATTGACACCGTCTCCCTTAGCTTCTCATCCTTCTAATTGGAGAACTGGAGGACAGAGTACTCCTTCCAATGCCTTCTTTGTAGAAGGCAGACACTGGACTCAGCTCACTCAACTTTGCTTTTGTTACTCTGCCTGGTTTCCACTCTATGGAACAAGATGCCCCAGGCCACGTACCCCCTGGCATCTCATCTCTTCCCTTCCTTATGTCTCCCCCTTTTGAGTGTAAGCTCTTTGAGGGTATGAATTATCTTTTCTTTTATTAATTGTATCCCCAGCACTTATCCCAGTGCCAGGCAGATAGCAGACTCTTAATAAATATTGATTGAATTGGATAATAGCTATTTTATTTACATTTTTTATTTATTTTATGTAGTTCTTTATGGTTTGCAAAGTACCTTACCTGTATTATTATATTTAGTCCTCATAGCAACTCTCTGAGCCAGGCTTTATTGTTATCCTATTTTACAGATGAGGAAACTGAGGCAAATAAGCCAATTGATTTGCCCAGGGTCGGCTGAGGCTAGATTTGAGCTTAGGTCTTCCTGATTCCAGGCCCAGTACACCATGCACTGAACCACCTACTTGTCTCTATATAAGCATGCTACTTGCAAAATCACAGAGTTTTCCCTTTCCAATGACCTCACTCAGTAGCTGATGGGTCCTAAAGAGCAATTAATAAGGGGATTGTAATTGTGTTTGTCCTTCATTTTTTTTTTTAAGCAATTGGGGTTAAGTAACTTGCTCAAGGTTACATGGCTAGTCATTATTTATGTGTGGGTGCTCATTTTCTGAGGCCGGATTTGATCTTGTGTCATCCCAACTCCAAGGCTGATGCTCTTACTCACTGTGCCACCTAGCTGCCCCTTTTAGGGCAGTTGGGGTTAAGTAACTTGCCCAAGGTCACACGGCTAGGCTTTTTTTTTGTTTGTGTGGGTTAAGTGCCTGAGGCCGGATCCAAACTCAGGTCCTTCTGACTCCAGGGCCGGCGCTCTACTCACTGTGCCACCTAGCCGCCCGTCCTTCATTTTTGAAGAGGACTATGGCATCAGGGGAATGATCACATGACTTTTAGTTAACTTTTATTTGAGTGAGGGAGGGCTGTGCAAGGTCACCATCCTCATTTTTTCTTTCAGAGCCATCTGGATCCAGTGACCAGATATTCATCAGGATGACTGGAGATAACCTAGGATGCAATGGGAGGCCCTGGACATTTTAGGCTAAGGCCTTTTTAGATACTCATAGTGAGGTATGGTCCACTCAGTGAATAGGCCTCTCTAAGAGGTGAGTCAAGGGATGGCCCCTTTAATTAGAAAAAAGAAAAAAAATATCAAGATGGGAAGGGAAGACCCTCAGGTTGCTGTTCCAAAGAGAAAACATTGACATTCACTCTAAGCCAGGAAGGCCCAAAATACAGCCATTAAGTGGAGCTTGGTCAGGGACCTATTGTGGTGCAGTCTATGAGCTTCAGAGTGAACTGGCTGTAAGGTTTTGTGAAAGAAGAAAGGAAGGAAGGAAGGAATCTAGCCAGTAAATCCCCAGTTGAGTGGGCAGCTTCTGGCCATCAAAATTTATGTTCTTTTGGAGAGGAGAAGGAGAGGGAGAGGATGAGCTGTTATCCAAGTAGATGGATCCCTATTCAGATGGCTCAGTCTACACACAGGTTGTTTGTCCTTTGCTTTTGAAGAGTATGGTATGATAGAAAAGCAGTTTTAGATATTAATGTAAAATTTCAAAATAACTCAGTATGTTTTATGACCCAAGATAACTGTGCCTTTTTCTTGTCACCTTAGAGCCTTACTTCTGTAAGGGCAGCAGGTAGTTGACTCACTTGATTCCTGTGCTAAATTACATTAATAGATAATTATTCTACAGAGTAAATACTCTGGATTCTTGATTGCTATCTCAGAGTAGTGTACTGTGGAAAGCAATGGTTATTCATCTGTTAGATTTTAGATAATTAGGAAATCTTAGGGTTAATTAGAATCTGAAATTACAATTTTATTATGCATCAAAATAATCTTCCTAAAATGAAGTTTTCAAGGTCTCAGAAGACTCAATCAGTCCTTTGATATAGTCAACCCCAAATATGGTGTAAGTGTGTGTGTGTGTGTGTTTGCTTGCTGGGGAGGAGCTGCATTAAGCCCTAGATCCAAGGATGCAGAGAAAACTATCAGAGACATTCATGGTGCTTTGTAAAGTGAAGGGTTAATCTGGTCTATTACAAAATCTAACAAAGGTAGTATCTGATGAGAGACCCTGGTACAACCTGCTGAGGAAAATGGTGAAGATAGCTGGGTTGGTGTCAGTTAACGATAAGAACAGTAAGTCAACAAGTATTAAGTAAATCTCTATTATCTTCCAGGCACCTATGATGAGTTCTGGAGATACAAAAAAAAAAAAAAAAAAAGGCAAAAGGCAATCTCTGCCCCCAATGAACTTATACTCTAATGAGAAAGACAACATAAAACCAACTGTGCCCAAACAAGACATATACAGGCCAATAGTATTCGATGATATTGAGTGATTTTGTCCAGTGCAAATAACATGGTGGGAATTGAGATGTCAGATCCAAGGGGGCAGACCATGGTGTTAGTCAAATAGCAGTCTCTACGGTATTGACAAAAAGGGCAACTATATCAGAAAGGAGGAGATTAGATTCAAGTCCTCCTTTAGTCACTGACTAGCTGTGTGATCTTTGGCAATTCAAGCACCTATCTGGGGCTCAGTTTCCTCATCATTAATATGGTTATGTTGGACTAGATAATGAGTTCCCAGAATTGGAAGGCATCTCAGAGGACATCCAGCCTAACATTATACCTTAAGTATCCCCTCTATAATATGAATTTTTTTATGACCAAAGAGATAGAAGGGATTTCATAGACAATCTAGACTAACACATACCTGAAAAGCAATCCCTTTTTGCAACATTCTTTGCATAATGAATTATTGTCAAGTCCATGTGTCACGCATCCTATATGAAAATAGGTAATTTTTGAAACAAAGTTTATAGTATATACATAAACATAAACGTACACATATGTTAAGTATATATACTCAGTCCTATATATAGGGTATCCCACCCAGATCCTTCTCCTATTCCTTCTCTCTTGACCCTTTATACATATACATATATATATATGTATGTATATATGTACATTTCAGCATGATGTAGACATCATTTTAGTAACCATTCAATAAATTCCCAATTCACTCAATTGTTTTGTTATTTAGCTCTCATTCTTCATCTAGTCCCCAGATTTTTACAGGAGACTTTGTCAACTGATTTGCTAAAATCTAGGTAGAACATGATTATGGAATGCCTTTCTTCATCCTGATTATCTTCATGTGCAAAATGGTCTCTGTTGGCTTCCAGGTGTGTTGTTTTTGGTGTGGTGTTGGGTCAACAGGAATGAGAACTTGTGTTCTAGAAAAACAATAGAACATATTCTATAAACTCAGTTACTTTAGAGCTTTTTGGGATTGGATACATCATGGGTACATCAGGCCTCTGTAATACCCAACTCTAACTGCAGTCCGTGAATATTTATGCAGAATTTTTGTGGGGCGTGGGGTACCAGATCACTTTTTTTGAGATGTTCAGGGAACTTATTTTAAATTCCTATGAAGGCAAAACATTATAGAGAGGCATATTTGAGCTAATTTTAAGGTAGAACTTATCAATTAAAGCTACATTAAAAATGGAATGAAATATCTTGATAGGTAGTGAGTCTCTTATGATTAGGTGTATTTGAGCAGAGGCTGGATGACCACTGACCAGAGATGCTGCTGACAGGATTCCTGCAATGGTGGTTGGTTGGACCAGTCATCTTCAGGGACCTCTTTCATCTTAGAGACTGTGATTTTATGAACTGAGCATTGCAATTTGCTTAGTCAGGGTCATGCTTGAGTATGAGTGGGGTGGATACCTATTTTGGAGTTTTCATTTAAGGTTTGCTAAAAGATCCAATGTTCCATTAAATAGCTACCTATACCCAGAAGAACATCATGGCCTGAAACTCCTAGTATTGGAAACATTTTTTTATTTTCAAAAATTCCCTTTAAGAATTTGTATTTATTGCCTAGGAGGAATAGTACATTAACTCACACACCCCCTTATGCTTAGCCTATGAATCTAGAACTTGTACCTTCTCTACTTGTCAGGAATCTTTCAAATCTTGAAGAATTCCCTGTCCTGAGGCTCTGTTCTCTTGATTGGTGAGTCTCTAGGCTAGACTGCCACTTCAATAGGGGCCCCAATCATGCTTACTTTACTCTGGCCTCAACTAACTCTAGACTTTGTCTCCATCTCTTTGCCAGTGTCCTTGTTCCAACTTTATGTATGTGTTGCCTTTCCATCAGAGCATAAACTCCTTGAGGGTAAGGACTGTCTCGTTTGGTTGTATTTGTATTCTTAATGTTTCACAGTGTTTGAAACATAAGTGCTAAAAAATTCTCTTTATAATAGCTAATAATAACTAACATTTATATAGTACTTTGTGGTTTATAAAGTGCTTTACAAATTTCATCTCATTTTATACTTACAACAACACTCTGAGATGAGTGTTATTTATGGTATGTAATAATTTGCTCATTTTCAAAGAAGACCAGTGACATCACTGGTGATGTCTTGACTTGCTTGCAAATTGGACTTAAGTAAGGCAGAATTGCACAAAGTTGTCAGCCTCATTCTCTCTTCCTGAGTCCCTGAAGTGCAATGTCAGAATAAAAGTCAAGATGACTAGTGATACAGTGGGTGACTTTGGTGTTTGATGCTTGACCAAGTTCTAAGCACTCCACAGCATCTATCTGCTTCAGTCACTTTCATTGCCATTGGAACAAATTGTTCTTTTTCACCCATTCAATTGGGAAAAATCTTCACATGCTTGGAGTAGACATACTTCTAACTCAGCTAAAGGTTTGAGGTCCATCAGTTACCCTCAACTTGATTTAGCCCATCTGCCTTGATGGTTTGCTTTGGTGTGGCCTCTACATATTATAGCTTCCTGGAATCACAGGTGAATTTTGGGTGAAGGTGGATACCAAAGGTAGATGAGCATCCCTGAAAAAGGCTCAGCAAACCATCACACCACAGGTGCTAATAATCCCTGAAGACCCCATACATCCCTTTGTTCCCATTAAAGTTCATCTGATCAGACTTAGGTCATGGTTCTTCATTGTTTTTGGAGTCTGCCTGATTCTGTCCTCCAGCCTATCAGGTTTTATGTTACCTACAAATTTGAGAAATGTGCCATCTATTGTATTATATCAATTTAACTCAATATACACCTATCAAGTGTCTGCTCTGTGCCAGGTATATTAGAACCTGGGAATTGAAAAATGAAAATGAAACAGCCTGTGTTTTCAAGAAGTCCCTTTTATTAGGGGTGGAGGACAGCAACATTGGCACACATAAGTAAATGCAAAATACATATAAATGAGATCAAAAGGACTTTTCCAGTGATGGGAGAGAGCATTATGCTTTCATTGAAACTATTGGTAAAAATGTTAAATAGCATTGGGACAAAGGCAGATTCCTGGAATATTTTTTTACCAGATATCTCCCTCCAAGTTTACATTGCTTTATGAATTACTTCTTTTGGGGATTGTTAGTCTTTTAATCTACCTAACATCTAAACTATAATGCTCCACCTTTTCTGCAAGGATGGCATGAAAATTTTTGTCTAAGACTTTGCTAAGATCTGGGTATTCTATAACTATAGCCTTCCCTAGATTTACCTGTAAAAAAGCAGTTGAAATTAGTTGGCATGAACTTAGGTACCATCTAATCTGTACTTGATAAATCGGTGCAGATCTAGTGATCATAGTTCCCTTTCTAAATGCTCATAAAACATCCCTTTATATGTTCTATAATTTTTTGGGAATAAAAATCAAGTTCATTAACTCAGTCTGAAGACTCTTTCCTTAAAAAACAAAACAAAAACCAAAAATAGGACCACAACTGTACATCCCTAAATCCTGTAGTTCCTCTCCTAATCTTCACAGTTTTTCCATTTAATAGTATTTTATTTTTTCCCAATTACATATAAAGGTAGTTTCCAACATTCACTTTTATAATATTTGAGTTCAAAAATTTTTCTCCCTTCCTCTCCTCCCTCATCTCTCTTCTCTCCCTTCCCCCAAGAAGCAAGCAATCTGATATAGGTTATACATATACAATCATATTGGAATATGTTATATTGTGAAAGAAGAATCAGAACAAGATGGAAAAACCATGAGAAAGAAAAAACAAAACAAAACAGTGAAAGTAGTATGCTTAGGTCTGTATTCAGACTCCTTAGTTCTTTCTCTGGATGTGGACATCTTTTCTATCATGAGTCTTTTGGAATCATTGTATTGCTGAGAAGAGCTAAATCAATTATAGCTAATCATTATACAATACTGCTGTTACTATGTACAGTGTTCTCCCGGTATCTCCACAGATTTACAGAGATCATGGAAAGGGGCTCAGCAAAAAGACCTGCAGGTTCTCTTAGCATCCAAGGTTATGTTTTTTGCCCAGGCTTAGGGACTTAAACACACTGAGGGTACGTAGGTGCTCTCTTATTATCTCCTTCCTTACCTTGGAATTCAATTAACTTATGTCAATTCACAACTGACCATTTTCTACTATCTTTTCTGGTCCAAAGATTTGCAAAGTAAACAGAAAGAAAATAAATTAAGGAATTCTATTTTTCTTCAACCATCCATTGTCTTTCCATCTGTCCTGAGCAGCAGTCTTATTCCTCTTTTGATTTTCCATTTTCCCAATATAAACAAAATGACCCTTTTGTGCTTAGCATTTATTACCAAATCTTAGCTAATTCTACCTTTATTTAGCACTTCTACACTATGTTTACTGGACCATATAATCCCCTTGGATCTACCTTCTGTCGTATATCCTTACTTCCATCTTCTGTACATGACTTTTAAAAAAATCTGGGTTAGTTGATGCATCCCTGTGTATCCACTCCAGGTTCTTCAGACAGATTTCCATTTTCCTCTTCATTGGAGTTGTTCCATTTTGTGTCTTTAGAATTTCATTACTGAGAATTTCTTACCCTCTTTAGCTGACTGTCCCTGTAGCATTTCAGGGCATGGGATCTTAACTATTCTCCCTCTGTTTTCCCCAAATCTATGGTGCATGCCAGACTATTCCCGACCTTCTTCTTCTTCATCACAAATTCATCTTTATCTTTGTAGCAGTGGAGATAGGGGAACCCCTTATTAATTTGGTGGGTCTCCCATTCACCAAAAGTAAGAGATGCTCCATTCATTTGATGATATTACAAGATGTGGACCTTTGCTGTACTGGAGTACTTCCTATGGAGCTGAACATGCACAGTTGATCTCTTGCTAAGGGGTATGTGCCTTGTGGGAAGGATGACACACAGGCCCTTCTAATTTGGGCCAAATGAGTGGAACTATCTCCTTTTGATTGATTGAATGAGACCCAAGAGAACAAGGTTTTCAGAGGATTCTCTGCCTTTGTGACCCAGAGGAGCATTTAGGAGAAATAGTGCAATCCAGTCATTTTGGATTGTTCTTAAGGATCTTTTCTCCCTTGTATTTCAAGACAGATATTGTTTGAGCTGGGGATCCCTTTAAGAATGGCTAGGATGTCAACAAGTTTAGAAGGAAAGACATTCCTTACGGAATATCATTTGTATAGGTGCAAGAGTAGGAAAACTTGAGATATATTCAAGGGGTAGTTTAACTTATTCAATTTATCTGAAACATAGAATATGGGGAGGGTAGCTGTGAGAAAGTTGGAAGTAGAATGTAGCACTTTACTGTGGAGAACCTTGAAAAAGATTAAGGGATTTAGACTATATTTGGTGAGCATTGAGGAGTCATTCTATCTCCTACTGAAATTGCTATGTCACAGAATAAGTCCTTAATAAATGGTTGTGGAATTGATGCTGGCCACAGGAATGTACTTTCTAACCAGGGAGTAGAAGAAAAGCATATTATGAAATGATAAAATTGTTACAAACACCAGGTTCTTGTAGGCATCTTACTTTAATTGTCCATGGATATAGAATTTCAAGTTGAAGTGTTTCTGATTACCAACTTAATCAGGTTACAGATTCTTTAGCCTTGAATCTCTATCCCAGACCCTTCTCAGCACAATATACTTTATAATATACAATACTTTTCTTAAGCAAATCCTCTGTTTCAGTGTTTGGGGGATATATTTGCATTCTCCCTAACTCTGGCTTTGCTCTAGGTGGAGGCTATACTGGGGGAAATTCTCTGGGTAGCCCACATAGCCAATTCCACCTCTTTCCAGCACAAGTACTTGGCCAGGGTCCTTACTATTCCCCTTCTTCTCCCTATGCTATACTCAATCCCCCATGCCTGGGAAACTACTCTCAAAAAGCCATGTAATAGGTCTGGGTACAGGGGAAGAGGAACACATATTCAACTGTAGCACTCAGGCATCTCTAAGCTGAATCTGGACCTCTGCTCCACCATCGCTCACTTCTTCCATTTTGTATTTACCTCAGGTCTGGAGAGAAGCACCAGTGCATCACTCTATGATCACCACAATGAATTCAGAAGAGGCAAAAATCCAGGACCCTCCAAATGAGAGCAGCCTCCATCCTCTACCTCCCCCTCTCCCCTGTCCCCCTGTCCCCCTCTCTCCCTCTCTTTTTCTCCCTCTCCCTCTCTCCCTCCCTCTATTTCTCTCTCTCCTCTCCCTCTCCCTCCCTCTCCCTTTCTCTCTCCCTTTCTCCCTCTCCATCTCTCTCTCCCTCTCTCTCTCTCTCTCCCTCTCTCCTTCCCTCCCCCTCTCTTTCCCTCCCTCCCTCTCTGTCTTTCCCATTCATGACCTCCCTTTATTATTTTCTATAGACATTGGGGGGGGTGGGGCGCGTTGCAGGTTAAAGTAAAGAATGAAACTTTCAAAGACACAGCTAAGAAGAATTATTGCCCTCTGTGACTTAGCTTTGTTATGAGAGCAAGGAGGGATGAACACAGTCCAACGTAATTCCCTAGATGCAATATAGGAGTTGTTATACCTTATAGAGGCATGATTCATACAAGCATAATCTCATCTAATGCTTCTTTGCATCAGACTTCCTCCCTTCTACAAATTTTGTGCTTGAAGATTCCCACCACGATGTAGGGGCAATGCCCCCCTCCCCATTATTACACACATCAAGCCTTAAGGTGACTATATTTTGAAGTTAGCACCTTCTCCCATTGGATTCCATCTTCTTTTTATCTTTTAGCAGAAGCTATAATTCTTCATTATTTCCTCTTTCCTTCCCCTCTCCAGTCTATTCCAATCTCTCTACAACTGGTAATAATTCTTAAAGATGTTTCTGTGTCCCTTATAAGGAATGGGTTGGGGAGGAAATGGACAAACAGTTCTTAAGGCTCCTCTCAAACCTCTAGGTGCATTATCAGGATTTGTGTCCTTGAACCTATGCCAGTTGTTTCCAGGCCATCTATTTTCAACTCTTAGTCAATTTAACACTTTAGTTACCATAATAGTCTGGAATAGTTTATTATATTTATTAGTTTATTAGATGAGTCTCTGAGAACAAGCTTCCCCTACCCCCTCTTTGCAGTTTTAGCATTTAACCTGGTACCTGGAATATAGCAGTTGCTTAAAAATGTCTGACTGGAAGGAATGGGACACAGGGAAATCAATTTTTGCAAATGTTGATGGGAAGGGTAAAGATAAAGATGTGAAGTGAGTCTCTGGTTTGCTTTCCCAGATGTTCCATCTTGATTTCTCTGGGCTCTAAGTCATCCTGAGGGGCCTGTGGAGTTTGTTTATTTATGACTGCTACCAGCTTGAGCCCCACACCAGCTGCATTCCTTGCAGTGTTATGGCCTGTGACTAGCATCCCAGTTTCATTCAACTGTTATTCATAGCAATGACACCTGCAGAAAGGAATGCCAATAGCAACTAGTCTAAGGGTGTGTGGGGTTGAGGGTTGTTGTTTTACCCAGGTAGGTCATAAGTTTCCATATGGGTCTGTCTAGATGTGGCTCACAGGGCCCCAAGAACAGATGTCCCTAGAGCCTCTTTTCTCCAAGGGAGACTTTTATTCCTGTTGGGAGGCAAAGCAGGAGCTTGGGACCAGAGACTCTCCTCTCCTTGGAGAGAGATTGTTCTAGGCTGGACTTCTATCCATCTGACTTTTAAAATATTGTTCATATAGGGGAAATAATTTTTAGATTCGAATTATACTCCTTATTTCTATCCCTTAAAGGGAAAAGATCTCTGTAGCCAAGGCTTGAATATCTTCCCACCAAATACCAGTTACACAATGAACACACATAATAAATGACAAATACATCCAACTATTTGAATCAGTAGCATAACAGAAGTGAAAGAAAGTTTACATAGGAGATTCTATACCAGACTATAAACAGAATGAAGGAGCTTTTCCATTGGGAGTGAGGTAAGTCAGCTCAACCAAGAAAGAGTCCCAGAGCTCACCAAAGGTGAAATTCCCTGGAGTCTCTGGGAATAGGGACATGATGGAGACTGCCAGGTCTTCTCATGTAAGCTTCTTCCTACTTTCAGGGAACTGAAGAGTGCCTGGAGTGCAGTTCTCTCTTGAATCTGGAAACCAGAAAATCAGTATCTCTATTTTCTCTAGCTCTTGTCTTCAATAAAGAGGTGAGGGACCCATAACAATAGGCATTGAAACTAGGGCTACACTGTTACGTATAGATGCCTACATATATAACACAAGTGGATAGTATAGTGGATAGAACACTAGACCTGGCATTGAGAAGGCTTGAGTTCAAGTCTAGCCTCAGGCACTTAATGTACAACCTTGGGCAAATCACTTAACCTTTATCTCAGCTTCTTCATCTGTAGAATGGGGATAACAATAATACCTACCCCTCATGTTTGTTTTGAAGAAAAAATGAGATAATATTATAAAGCACTTTGTAAACCTTAAAGTAACATATAAAGATGATTATTATCAGTCATGAACCACTTTGGCTCTCTGGTGAAGTCTATGGACTTCTCAGAAAAATTATTTTTAAATAGATCATATCAAATATTTAAGATTATGAGGGAAACCAATAAATTGCTGTATTTATCAAATGTATGTATATACAGATATGTGTATATACAAATATGCATACATGTATTTATATATACACAGATATGTGCACATGTATATATTATATGTGTATATATAGATATAAATACACATTCATATATAAAATATATAAATTTATATATATGTATATAGCATATATACCTATTTAAGTATATACATGCATGCACACATGCATGTTCCAGGTTAAGGTCTCCTTGTCTATCCTTCCTAAAATGAGAAGCTTACAATTGACTATCCTCCAAAAACAGTCTGGGTTTAGCATAGTGGGACTATCATGTCCCTTGCTCGGTAATATACACCCAATACATAAACACATATGTATGTATATATACACACATATATATGTACACACATTTAGATACATACATATATGTTTGAGCATATGTATATATGCATACATATATATGTATATCTCTTTATCTTAAAATGCACTTTGCCTAGCATCAGTCATGAGTCTGCTTACAATTTGGCATTCTGAACTCTTATAATGCCAAGATCCATAAAGTTCTCCTGCTTTTTCAGAACAACCCCCCCACTCTTCTCTGGTTATTCTAATAGCAGACATTTGATGTTTCTGTGTCCCAGTTAAAAGTTTGATTCAGTGTTCAAGACAGAAGTTCAGAAAAGCCTCAGTGTTTTGCATTCAGTCTCACAGCAACTGAGAAGTAGGTATGTCCTAGATGTTATGGAACAGACACCTCCCTGAAAAAGTATTTAGTCCTTGTTCTGTCATTTGTTAGGATGATTCCTAATGTTCCAGGGAAGATACAGAATATGAGACATTTTCAACATCAAGGTACATGGGTATAGCATTAAAGATCAGGACCTTGGACAAAACACAACAGATCACCTTTATCCCATGCAGCCATTTCAGCCTGAGAAGAGATATCCCATTTTCTAAGCAGACGGTGAGCCCAAGTGAGCCAATGAGAAGGTGTGAGCTTAATTTAACTCATTAAGCCAGAATCTGGTGTGTGTGTGTGTGTGTGTGTGTGTGTGTGTGTACCCTTATCACCAGTGCTTGGTTTATTTTCAGATACTCACAAAATATGATTCAGAATAAAACAAAACAAAACCCCCAAAACAAATACAAAGTTGTAGGACATTTCAAGGATAAAACCCAAACTAATCACTGATCCACTAGATTGGTTGATATGAGGACATAAAAGCAAATTTCTCTGATAGGCAGGGAATCAACAGAGATCTAGGATAAAGAAGAAAACAAGGGGTACAATTTTCTTTTATTATTCCTTCATTCCTCTGAATGCAATCCCACGATGTTCCCATGCCTTCTTTCCCCTCCAAATTTATGTGCTTAATAATTATAAGTGGTTATGAATAAAACTATTTTTCTTTAGTTATGGAAACAAGACTCTTTGAGTAATGGAAAAGTAGCTCCATCCCCCAAGTAGGCTTGAGAATTGAGTTAAGGGGATGATATTTAATAAAAAAGCTATTCCTTCTACTATTTTTATTATTTTCACAAAAGTGATGCATAATGTCATGGGGACAGAAGACTATACATGCTGACAGGTGCAACTTTGCTAAGAAAGGCCTTATGAATGGCCTTGCGGCAGATTGGTGTCTGTCATCAGAGGACCAGTCCAGCTAAATGCAGAGAACCTCAGACTGTCAGGTAGTTAATTCTTTGGCCCTTCTGACCCATGAAACAGATTTCCCTTTTTAAATATCTAAAATGATATTTGTTAAATTTACATTTACTGCCTCAAAAAAGATGGCGTGGACCTGGAATCAAATGTTCACCTTTTGCTCTTAGAAGCCATGTGATCACAAATTAAACTCTTTGAGCTTTAGCAGTTTCCCCAATGTCATAGCCTGGAGAACTGTAGGCATTTATTATCTGTTGGATGATTGATTGATTAGGACAGGTAGATGAAGACAGGGCCTGGAGTCAGGAAGACCTAAGTTCAAACCCATTTCAGACATTTATTGGCTGTGTGACCTTGGGCAAGTCACTTATCTCTGTTTGCCTCAGCTTCCTGATCTGTAAAATGAGCTAGAGAAGGAGATGGCAAACTATTCCAGTATCTCTGCCAAGAAAACCCTAAATGGGGTCATGGAAAGTTGGACATGATAGAAAAGACTGAACAACAAAAACTGGTTCATTTTCTATAAAATTGTCATCTTCTTCAATGGAGTTCTTCCACTGAAGAAATTCCAGATCTTTGACGTACTGACTAATTACCACATAGGGTTATGAGGAAAGTGCTTTGTAAAGCTGAAAGTACTGTAGAATTATGAATTATTACTATTGATAAATATAATAGCACAACACAGGGGATGGAAGGCTATTTGGGGTCAGGAAGAACTAGATTTAAGTCCTGTCTCTGACAAAGTGAAGGGCATATTGAAGTGCCCTAGTCAACTGTTTAAGGACCTAAGTTACAGATGATTTGATGATCTGCATCAGCAGAAGAAGTTTCCCTAATGGGACTTTTCTATAAATATGAAATCAAATATTGCCAGTCTCAGAGTTCAAGGGCATTGTTTTGTGACATATATGTGTGTGTGTATATATATATATATATATATGCACATGAATATATATTGTATAATTATATATATATAATACCCACATGTATACTATATATATATTACAAAGAAACACTTTTATCATAATATATAGAAAATTTATATATTATATAGAAATCGTGTAAATATTACAGTTTTTCAATAATTTTAGTTGTGTCTGACTCTTTGTGACTCCATTTGGTATTATACTGGAAAAGATACTGGAGTGGTTTGCCATTTTTTTTTTCTCTAGCTAATTTTCCAGATGAGGAAAGTGAGGTCAACACAGTTAAGTGACTTTCCCAGGGTCACCCAGCTAGTCACTCCAGCTCAATTTTACAGATTGGTATCTGAGGCTTGATTTGTGCTCAGATCTTCTTTACTCCAGATCCAGTGCTCTATCCATTGCATCATCTAGCTGCCCATATACATAAATACATGCATAATACATGCACACATATGCACATATATATGTATGTATAAGGACATAGGGTATTCAGGGAAGACCAGTACTGATGTGAAGGCTGCTGAGCCCTTTTTAAGGCTCTTTTTCCACTTTTGGTGTCCACCTGATTCACCCAACTCTCCAACTAGCTGTTAGTATATGTGTAGTGCACATACACCAGTAAACCATTTTGGCAGGCAGGCTAAACCAGGTTGAGTGTAAGTCTCCAACAAGTCAGTGAGTGAAGGGGGTGTACACCCTAGCCACATGAAGACTTACCCTGACAGAAAGGGTAGATATGAACAGTTTGTTCCAACAGCCATTAAGGCAGATGAAGTAAGTGCTTTGGAATACTAAGAGCCTTGTTAGACAATGAAGACACCAAGGTCATCCACTGCTTCTAGAACCATTGCCAGTTGTCTTGACTTTTGTCTTGCCACTGAATTCAGATCCTCTGGAACAGAGAGTGAGGCTGATGACTTTATATAACTCAGTCTCACTTAAATCCAATTTATGTATGGGTCAAATGACATCATCCATACCATTTTAACATTTTTACCTACCTCAAAATCCTATGGTGACAGGAAAGTGATGAAGCAGCAGGTGTGGATACATTGGGATCTGTAGTCACAATCCTGCATGCAGGTGGCCCAGACTGTATAGTCATGTCTTCTTACTAGGCTGAAGCATCTGTTGGATTCAGCAGCCCTACTTTGAGTCAAGGAAGCCTTTTTGAAGGATCACACTGCTTAGTGTAGCAGCAAGGACCCCAGCATGCCCAGGGTGGTTGCCAACACAGGTTCTTAGATATGCTTTTCTAAAAGAAAGCAACTCAAAATGGATTAACAAGCTTATTTTAATCAATCAAACAAATATCATTTACCTAGTTCAGGGGAAAAAGGTCAGCACCCCTAACTTCAGAGTATACAGATAGAAGTTACAAAACAAAGAAACAGATCGAGCAGGCAGGCTTCCAAACTGCCCAACCATTACACATCAATACCAAATCACAGTTACTGGAGAGGGAAGCATCAACATCTGGGTTTTTAAAGCTGGGGGCGGGGCTCTCAACTGCTGCCCAGTCTCATCTGGTCAAATCACACAACCTTTTCAAAGTGAGCTCCAAAGCAAAACCTCACATCAGGGATTATATAGCCTTCTCCTGGCTCAGAGAATGTAACTACCCTCTTGACCACTGCCCAGTCAGACAGCATCAAGGTGTGGGCATTCCTGAAAACCAAGCCTCCTGCCACAGGCTCCATATCACCACATTCAGTCTATTAGGGGGCAGAGTATATTTTCAAATCAAGGAAGGTTCTCAAAGTCTCTTAAGCCTATCAAAGGGCCTAGGGGCAGGGAAGATCTTTAAATTTGCATTTCCATTACACTTACTTCCTGGCATGAGGAAGTGGACTAGAAAAGGTGCCCTAAAAATTGTCTACTTTATCCAGCCTCAGCCTGCTTGCAATGGCAAGTGGGGATCCCATTCTGAGTTGAAACATAAAAAAGTACAAAAACTTTTGCAAAGATGATTCCACTTATCATCAGTACATAGAGTATATGCACACTTGTGGACAACGCAAAATCCAGTGGATCTGAAAGATGAACAGCTTTTGTTGTGAGAGAACTCAG
This sequence comes from Gymnobelideus leadbeateri, assembly GCA_011680675.1. Classification (NCBI taxonomy): domain Eukaryota; kingdom Metazoa; phylum Chordata; class Mammalia; order Diprotodontia; family Petauridae; genus Gymnobelideus; species Gymnobelideus leadbeateri. The sequence goes on along the minus strand of WOXC01011850.1, from coordinate 121,955 downwards.
CAGGTATTGCATCCAAATAGCAGCCCTAAGTGAAACAAGGTTGGCAAATGAAGGCCAGCTTACTGAAGTTGGAGCTAGATACATGTTTTTCTGGAGTGACTGCAGTGGTGAAGAGCACTGTGAAGCTGGCATAGGTTTTGCAATCAAAACTAATCTAGGGGGTGGAGCAAAGATGGCAGTGAGAAGCCAGGAAGTTGCCTGAGCTCTCCCCAGTTTTCCTTGGAAACAAAATTAAATCAAACCTCTAAAAGAATTCTGGAGTGATAGAATCCACAAAAAGACAGAGTGAAACAATTTTCCAGCCCAAGATAACTTAGAAGGACTTCAGGAAAGGACTGTCTCACTTAGGTAAAAGGGGCAAAAGTCCAGAGCGGGTGATGTTCAGGCAAGTCAGTGGAAGGCTCTTAGCCACAGCACAGATTAGCACCCAAGGCCCTGTGGTCCTGGCTTAGGAGGCCTGTGGCACAGCAGGCCAGCTGTGAGGGCTGCAGCCCCAGCAAAGCAGGAAAACTTTCAGCCCTGGAACCCAGGGCATAACAGGCATGTCTAGCTTGGGTCACACTAGCAGAGTGGGCAAACTGCCAGCCCCAGAGGCCCCAGTGCAGAAAGCCAGTGACCAGGCCCCTGGTACCCAGTGGAAGATGTGTGTGACAGTGCCCCCCTGTGCCCTAGAAACAGAGCTTGAAGTGGCAGTTAGATTCCCATAGTGCTAGCTCCTACACAACGCCTCTCACAAGGCCCCTTAGGGGGCCCCAAGAGCCTAGCATAAAGGTATGACCATTGTGCAAGCTCACCCTTCATCTGCCTTGTAACCAAGATGTAACTAAAACAAAGAACTGCCCCGTTAGCTTGCAGCTCCCCGTGCCCCCCCGCCCCCAGTTTACATCCCTATGTAGCAACAGTTGCCTTGCTGACCACTATTTGTTTCAGGAAGTACTTTTCACTGTATATAAGCTTGCTGGACAGACTTCTCAGGGCTGCCTCCCCTTTGGGGACAGCCGCTGGCTAATAAAAGCACCCCCCAAAATATTAATTGGCTATGTTGTCTCGTATTTGCATTAATTGTCCATTACAAGCTCAACTTTAAAAAATGAGCAAAAACTAAAAAAAGCCCTGACCATAGAAAGCTACTAGGGCAACAGGGAAGATCTAGACACAAACTCAGAAAAGGGCAACAATGTCAAGATGCCTACATGCAAAGTCTCAAAGGAGAATATGAATTGGTCTCAAGCCCAAAAGCCCTCTTGGATGAGCTCAAAAAGGATTTTAAAAATCAAGTAGGAGCAGTAGGTGAAAAACCTGGGAAAAATAAGTTATGCAAGAAAAATATGAAAAAATAAGCAAAAACTTGGAAAAGAAAGCACAAAAATTGACTGAAGAAAACAACTCCTTTAAAAGTAGAATTGACTAAATGCCAAATGGGGCACAAAAACTAAATGAAGAAAATAATTCCCTAAAAATTAGAATTGGGTAAGTTGAAGCTAATGACTGAGACATCAAAACTAATCTAGTCAATGAGCTTATTTATATACTTCCCCAAAAGAGTGAAAGACAGACTTGTGACAATGCGATTGCCCCTTGCAGAGAAGTGCAACACCACCATCATTGGTGCATATGCTCCCTCCCACCATGATGAACCCTGATGTGGTCAAAGAAAAAATTTATGAAGACCTGGAAAACTCCATCATCAACGTGCTGAAAAAGGACAAGCTTATAATTTTGGATGACTTAAATACCAGGGTAGGGACAATCAGACATTGCAGGGAGTCATGTAAAAATGGAGTAGGAAAAAGCAACAACAATGGTCACTTACTACTGAAGACTTGTATCTCATGACAGTCTCATCACCAACACAGTCTTCCATTTCCTTAAATTCAATAAAACTTCACGGATACACCCTTGCAGCAAACATTGGCATTTAATAGACTATTTCACTAAAAGGAGAGGAGACAGAATGTGAGAGTGATGAAGGAGATATATGGTGCAGTGTTGGATCAATCATAGACTTATCCTCTCCAAGCTAAACATTTGTATTCAATAATAGCAGTGGCCCCAAGTCAAGATGACTACTGGAAGACTTAATGTCAACAGAGTAGAGTGTTTCTTTGAAGGTGAATAGTTCATTGCTAACTTGGAAGGAAAGCTAAGCCAACACACAGTTGGCAACAGTGGAGGAAAAAAGGAGTGGGAAGCTTTCAGAGATTTGACGTATAGCACTATATTTACTTATCTGGGCCAGAACACTGGCAAATATCAAGATTGGCTTGAGGAAAATGATGAGAAAATTCAGAAGTTGTTAACTGAGAGATGAGAATACCATAGAGTTTACCAGCAGGCTAGTTCATCTGTCTCTAAGAAGGCAGTATTTAACTCCATCAAAAGTAAAGGGCAAACCAAACTTAGAGTGATGTAGGACTCTTGGCTTAGTAGGAAAGCAGATAAAATTCAATTTTATATTGTAATAACAATCCAAAGTGCCTTTATGTTGTCCTATTTATGGGTCAAAGACCTATAATATACCTCAACTACTCAGTGCTGATGGAACCACATTGATTAATGATAAGGACATGATCCTGGATAGATGAGCAAAACACTTCCATAGTATTATCCAAATGTATTAACAATGCAATATTCACTATGCCTATGGCAATTATAAATAGGCTTATGTGGTTATTAATCACAAAATATATCAGTCTCTCTATATGGGGGATAAAGCCAGAGAATTTATTAAAATACCAAATAACCGAGTCCCAAAACCAGAAAGTCAAAGCCATCAGGATAGTTATGAAATTGGCACAAGTAGTTAACATAGTAAACAACCATATTCTTAAGCCTTCAAAACAGAACAGGCTACTTCAGGCAAAGGTCCTTCTCTCCCGACTCTCAGCAACTGCTCAGCGTCCAGGAAGCGTGCTCACAACAGCTCCGGCCCCCCGCAGTTCCAGTTCCCGGCAGCCCCCAACAAGAGTCCTTAGCAGAAATTCTGGCTGGCTTAAAAAGAGATTTGGGCCTCCACCTCTACCTCGGCAGTTACTGCTGTTGCTGTGTTTTTGCCATAATAATATGTATATATAATAATCAGTGCTGAAATCATTAACCATATACCTCAGGTTGAAGTCAATTCCTCTCTAACCAAACTTCCAACTGAAGAAGTTTTGAATGCCATTAGGCTTCTCTCGTGTGGCAAGGCACCTGGTGTTGATTATATTCTAGCTGAGATTTACAAAGCAGGGGGTCCACTGCTCATAAAAAAAGCTAACTGAAATTTTCCAGTTTATTTGGCAAAAGGAGGTTATTCCCCAGGAGTTCAAGGGTGTCTCCATTGTCCATTTCTGTAAAGGAAATAAGTTGCCCTATTACAATTACAAGGGAAGGGTCACTCTCTTAGTCATTGATGGCAAGATTCTTGTCATGGTCCTTCTTAATAGGCTGATTCTTCAGCTGAAATGTTGTCATCTCCTTGAGAGCCAGTATGACTTCAGAAAGAGCCAACAAATGCTTAATATGGTGTTTTCTGCTCAACAACTCCTGGAGAAATGCCAGAAGCAAAATAGAGATCTGTACATAATTGTGTTGCAGGCTGAGATGCAACAAAATATATTATATTATAATATAGATAGATCCTCTACTAATTTTGTGCTAATTTTGGCTTAACAATTAATACCAAGAAGACATAGGTGCTCCACCAGCTAGCACCACACCATCCATATATGGAACCATCGGTTACAGAAAATGGAAAATTTTGAATGCTGTGGCTGTTCCCTTACCTTGGCAGTATACTTTCCAGCTATATCCACATAAATAATGAAGTTTATGTACACATTGCCAGAACCATATCAGTGTTTGGGAGGGTCCATAGGAAAGAGTAGAGAGAAAAGGTATTAGGCTGAATACCAAACTGAAGATCTACAGAGCCATTGTGCTGACCTCATTACTTTATTTCTGTGAAACGTGGACAGTCTACCAGCACTATGCCAGGAAACCAAATAACTCGCATTTGAATTTGAAGATGACCTGGCAAGATAAGGTACCAGATTACCAGATGTTGAGGTTTTCTCCAGTGGAACTGCCAAGCATTCAAACTCTACTGCAGAGAGTCCAACTCCAATGGGCTGGCTAAGTCATCCAAATGCCAAACTTGTGTTTGCCCTAAAAGGCAATTTTATAGAGAACTCACATAAGGCAAGAACTCACACAGAGGTCAGTAGAAGCAATATAAGGACACTCTCAAGATCTCCATGAAGACTTTTTAAATCAATTGTGACTTATCACCAGTCATCCTGACTTTTGTCAGGACTTTGTACTTTGTTGACTCTGCTAGAGAGACTGATGACTATGTGCAACTCCACTACACTTAAATCCAATTCACAATCAAGTTAAGATACCAACCTGTGATGCCATCGGTCCTTTTTGAGAATGAAGGACAAACAACAGCAACAGCAGCCGCAGCAACAACAACAATAGTTGTCTTTCCATGAGCTAAACTTTGATTTTAAATACGTATCTAAGCAACAACGGAAGCTCCCTTTGAGGCGTCATCTCTGCCATACCTCTGAATAAAATGTTCAGCTCCATTAACACTGACCTTCCTCCTGTTCACAGAGTCTTCTAAGCCTGGTTGTCTGACTAAGAATAAGTAGACAAGAAGCCAGTGCAGTAATCTGGATCTGATTCCCAGGGAAAAACAAAACAAAACTTTTCCTGTATTGACTGAAATGATATTGCTGATGCTGTAGGTGTCTCTCTTGCCTCTAAAAGCTTCCCAGATGGAATCCTTTCCTGAGCTTAGGCTCTTTCTCTTTCTGGAAGCCCTGATTCCTGAAATGATGTTGTTGACAGGGGCAGGCTGGGTCTCAAAATACTTAAGATAGTTCTATAACATAGGATCCAAGATTGACATCATATTCTGAGACTATAAATGCATGCCAGTTAGCACCCTGCTTTCAAATGGAATTTCCTATTCAGAGATTTTAATGTATAATTATTACTAATAATTCACTAAAGGTGACCCCCAAAACTAGGGACATTGGGCAGCTCTTCTATCTCTAATAGTAACAATGGTTCAACTTACATCATTCTTTAAGGTTTACATAATTTTTCATCATAAAAACCTTTCGAAGTAGGAAGATAGATAATGGAAAGGTTATCACCCTCATTCTATAGATGAGGAAAATGTGTCCTAGATTGTTTGTACAATATTAAATATTAGGTTAGATATGAAATGGTATTTAATAAATCAAATATGTAACAATATCTAAGATACGTTAGGTATTAACTTGTCCAAATATTTGTTAATTTCTTATATGATGTTGGGGCTTTGCTAAGTTTCATTCTTTATGATACTTTTGCTGCCTCTCAAAAACCTCTTAGACTTCCTATTACAGTACCTTCCACTATATCTATCTTGTATATACATAGTTCTTTTTATGTTGCCATTCCCCTTAAACTATGAGCTCCATGAGGGTAGATATTGCTCTTGCCTTCCTTTATATCCTTAGTGCTTAGCACAGGACCTGGGATATGTTCAGCTGTTTTTCAGTTGTGCCTGACTCTTCTTGACTCCATTTGGGGTTTTCTTGGCAGAAACACTGGAATGGCTTGCCATTTTCTTCTCTAACTCATTTTACAGATGGCAAACTGAGGCAACAGGGTTAAGCGACTTGCTTAGGATCACACAGCTAGTCAGTGCCTGAGAATGGATTTGGACTCAGGAAAATGAGTCTTCCTGACTGCAAGCTTTACTCTATTTACTTCATTACCTGGCATATAAAAGACACTTAATAAATTCTTGTTGACTAAATGGCTGATTGCAAAAGAACAACCTATATTTTCATAATTAACTATGCATTTTTTCAAACTTAAAGCTTTGTTCTTGGGGTAGATAGTGAATAGAGCACCAACCAGGAGGACCTGAGTTCAAATCTGGCCTCAGACACTTGACTATTACTAGTTGTATGATCTTGGGTAAGTCATTTAACTCCAATTACCTTGCCTTCTCCCTTCAAAACAAAGCTTTGTCCTTTGTTCAAAAGCAAACACCTTTGGCTGTCTGCTGCCTTGTGAATTCTTTTGAGACTAAGGAAGGTGGCAAAGGGATGGAGAATTTTGCAGAAAAAGGCTGCTAGATGAGGCTAGAAGGAAAAACCTGCTAGCATCTATGGGATCCTTGTGTGTCAATAAATCGGTTGATTAACATTTATTAAGAATCTACTATGTGCCAGACACTGTGCTAAACATTAGACAAGACTGTGACAAATTGAAGCTATTCTTTGTTTAAGTTGGCATGTCCTTCATTAGACAACACTAAGTCTCTTCATTCAGAAATTTGGGTCTTGTTTTCATTAGCCTCCAACACAGACTTTTGACCCTGTCAGAGCATTTGTACTGGAGAGTGCAAATTATAGACCTCTTTTTGACTTCTGCTTTTGATCTTGCCTCTGTCCTTGATACTGCCTCTCTTCTCTGCTCCTTTCTCATTTGTCAAATGAGGCATTAATGAAAAGAACACTGGATTTGATGGGAGGAAATATGTTAAAATTAAATTTCTGAAAGCTGGGCAACCTTGACTAAATACCTTTTTGTCTTTGGCCTCCGTTTCCATATCTAAAAATTAGAGGATTAGACTAGGTGATCGATATTGTTACAGGGGTATTGGAGGCTATATCTTTACATGATCCATTTATGGTGACACATGTGCTCCATGCCCATAGCTGAGTTATTGTTGACTCATTTCTCAGTCATTTCCAACTCTTTGTGACCCCATTTGGGGTTTTCTTGGCAGAGATAATGGAGTGGTTTGCCATTTCCTTCTCCAGCTCATTTTATAAGTGAGTCAAATGAGGCAAATGGGGTCAAGTGACTTGCCCAGGGTCACACAGCTAATAAGTTTCTGAGGCTAGATTTGAACTGAGAAAGATGAGGAAACTGAGACCTACAGAGATTTAAGTGGCTCATTGAAGGTCATTTGGTTTTCAGTTATTTTCCAGCCTTGTCTTACTCTTTGTGACCCTATTTGGAGTTTTCTTGAAAGGTACTGAAGTTATTTGCCATTTCCTTCTCCAACTAATTTTTAGATGAGGAAACTGAGGTAAACAGGGTGAAGTGATTTGCCCAATGTCACATAGCTAGTAAGTGTCTGAGGTCAGATTTGAAATCAAGAAGATGAATTTTCCTGGCTCTAGGCCCAGCACTCTATCCACTGTACCACCCAGCTTCCCAAAGAGTATGAATAACCAGAGGAAATAACTTGAACTAATGCTCAGTCCTATCATCCCTCTTATACTAAGATATCTTCTGGCTCTAAATTCAATGACCCATTACTTAGCATCCTGCTTCTTGATACCAGCTTAACATGCTAGGCTTATTCAACTCCAACTGGTCGGGAACGTCTCTGCAAGGGAAAATTCAACAGGCATTATGGTCCAAGCTCAGCTGAAATGCCCACAATCCAGTGGCAGGGCCAGATGGAACAGTGAGTACCTTGGCAAGTGAAACCTATGAAATTTTTGTATAAATAACCTCCTTCTAACCTTTCTTGAGATGGGAGGTAGACTGACTTGGAGAATAGTAGATGACTCAGAAGAATCTGGATTGGGACATAGATCTGGATGTAATGAATCTCACAGAAGGAGGGATTGCTGAAAGATGGAAGCAGATGAAACATATGGAAATATTCCTGAGGAGGAAGGTATGTATTTACTCCCCTCTCTGCCCCAGTGTGTTGGAGAACATGCAAAAAGTCACATTCAGGACCTGGGACAGCACCCAAGGAAGCAATATCTTTTGGGGAGGGCTTAGTTTCAGTGAGTGCCTGAAGATGAAAGAAACTCAAGAGGAAAAAGTTTAAGATGAAGAGAAGTTTGCTAATGATAGCATTAGGAAGTTTCAGAGGGCACAATGGAAGAGGAAGATAAAGTTGGAGAGGCCTTAGGAGGGAGAGTGGCTGAAGAGATAAGGATGGGGGAGAGTGGTATCAAAGCTGATATTCAAATCAGTCTATATCCAGTAGGGCTAGTCATTAGATAGATTCAGAAACTGGGGAACTATGACCTGACTTTGTTGCACAGAGGAAAGATAATGATTCTGGAGTCAGAAGATTTGGCTTTAGAGTCTGCCTCTCACTCTGGGTAAGTCATTTCTCCTCAGTTTTCTCATCTGCAGAAAAGAGGGGGTTGGATTAGCTGGCTTCTAAGGTCTCTTCCAATGCTACATCTATGATGCTATAACAATCCACGTCCTTAGCACATTGGACATAAGACTCCGGGCTTGTTGCTTTTCAGTTCTATGTCCTCTCATTAACATCTGGATATAGCTGGATCATCACTCATAGAACAGAAGGAATGGACTCAGTGGCAGGCACCAGAAAGGAGAAGCCTGCCATTGCCATTCTGTCCAGGCATCCATGACCTCGAGTCCTTCTGTTCTAGTTTCTGGTAGCTGACACATGCTACATGGCCAGATTTTGTCCAAGATACCTCTCTCTGGCTGTCATATCTCATAATTTCAACTAGTCCAGTTGCTGTTTTGCTCCTCAAAAGGCAGCCAAAGCTAGACAGCTATGTGCTATAAAGGGAGGGGAAAAAGAATGAAAGGACAGCTATATAAACAACAGAAAAAAATGATAATAGCAATAATAGTAGAAATTGGCTTCAAGAACTTGAGATTTCTTTGTTGGGGTCATCCCCTCCACTGATGCAGATCTCAATCCTTTATGTCTTAATGGAAAATGTGGTGCAATTATTCTGGACTAGGCCTGACTTAGAATAATCCAATGGGTCAGGTGTGAGATAGGAATGAAATGAGACACTTATAGAAAACATAACTTCTAATAATCATCTTCTCTTCTTCAGTTTACTTTTTTTGGACAGAGAAGTTAGGACCTAAGCAAAACCACTTAGCCTTTCTAGGCCTCAGTTTCTTCATCTGCAAAATGAAAGCTTTGGGTGAGATGGCATCCAAGATCCTTTCTGGCTCTAAATCAATGATCCTATGGTTATGAGTGCTGGGCTCAAAAATAATTTAATCAACAGATGGTTCAATTTCTAATGAAAAGTCTCTCTGAATTTAGCAAAGCCTATCGACAGTTCAGCCCTGGGTTCACATTTGAAGCCTTTCTAGCTTTGTATAGGACTTGCTAGAGCACATACCCTAAAAAACCCAGAATCAGCTTAGCATAATAATGTATCACCAGCTTAGAACTTTAGAAGAAAAACAAATGCGCTTATAACAACAATAATACAATGCTCCCCCACCTTCCCTATATAAAAATATCCATAGATCTTGACACTTGACCAAACACTTCCCTCACTACTCCTCTGGGATTTATGTAGTGCTAGGGTTATTATCACCATCACATTGATGAGGGAACTGTAGCTCAGAGAGAAGCCCAGTGACTTGGCCCAAGTTGAATGTCCATTTAACAGTATCATCAATATTATCATCATCAACCTCATCCTATCTAACATTTATATAGCACTTACTATTTGCCAGGCACTGTAATAAGCACTTTACAAATATTATTTTACTTGATCCTCACTACAATCTTGGGAGGGAGATGCTATTATTATCATTTTAAAGATGGGGAAGCTGAGGCACAGAGAGGTGAATTGTCTAGGTTCATGCTGCTAGTGTCTAAGGGCAAATTTCAACCCAGATCCTCTTTTTTTTCTTTTTTGGAGGGCAATTGGGGTTAAGTGACTTGCCCAAAGTTACACAGCTAGTAAGTGTGTCAAGTATCTGAGTTCAGATTTGAATTCAGGTCCTCCTGACTCCAGGGCCGGTGCTCTGTTTACTGCACCACCTAGCTGCCCCGAACCCAGATCCTCTTGATTCTAGGCCTGACACTCTATCTGCTGCACTACTTAGTTGCTCAATTGGTTTATTGATGTTTGGTTCAATTTGTTCCTGCCTACACATCTCCATTGTCCCTACACTTCAACTGAGACCCATTTACTACCACATGTTCAAAAGCCTGAGCTGTCCTCCCTGTGTGTTTTAAGATTCCTGATCTTTTTCTCTTAAAAGAGAAACAAAACAGCTCTGATCCATTTGTTTGGGGACTGTTCCAGTTACAACAAGGACCCTTTGAATAGAAGTCTCAGTGTATTTCATTTTGGACATACTGGTGTGTGTGTGTGTGTGTGTGTGTGTGTGTGCGCGCGCGCGCATGTGCAGCATTTTTGTTCGTTTAAAAATTCTAACATTAGATCAAAATGCAACCCACACTCCGGGGACCTAATAACAATGTACCTTCTATTTTATTAGCCATTAACTCACACTTCTTTGGTAATTCACAGAATGAGGGATTTTGTCATAGGTTTCTGAGTGTGTAGGACTTACCTTGTTGTTGTTTAGTCATTTCAATTGTGTCTGACTCTCTGTGACCCCATTTGGGGTTTCCTTGGCAAAGATACTGAAATAGTTTGCCATTTCCTTCTCCAGATCATTTTGCAGATGAGAAAACTGAGACAAATTGGATTAAGTGCCTTGCCCAGGGTCACACAGCTAGTATGTATCTGAGGCCAAATTTGAACTGAGGAAGATGAGTCTTCCTGACTTCAAGCCCATCACTTTATCCACTGTACCACATAGTAATCCTATAGGATTCACTTTATGTGTTGGATAAAAAGCCAGTCACCTACCACAGGAATAGACTCTCCTCCCAAACCAGAAGAATTTTCTCTTTTAGTTTATCACCCCAAATTCCCATAATTAGTATGGAATTTGTGTTGTAATTTTCCTTAATGGAGAAAGAAACCACACTAATTATATAGTGCATTAAAGGTTACAAAATATTTCACATACATTATCTCATTTAAGGCTCTGCGAAGTATATATTACAGGGATTGTTATCCCCATTTTACAGATAGGGAAGCCGACATTCAGGAAAGTTAAATGACTTGCTTATGGTCCCACAGCCAATTGTCTGGGGCTGTACATACTTCTAGGTGCCCCCTACATATTTCAAACTCTACATGATCAAAATAGGACACTTGATTTTTTTCCTCCCAAATTTATCCCTTATTCTCAACTCCACTATTTCTGTACAGGGCACCGCCATCTTTTTCAGTCACCCACGTTTGTCACTCTTTTGACTTGACTGTTTCTTCCTCACTCTATATAAACAAACAGTCCCCAAGTCTTGTCATTTCTTTTTCCATAACATCTCTTATACATATCTCTTTATTTTTGCTCACACACACACCATCTTAGCTCAGGGTCCCACCTCTCCTTTCTTCAAATTTGCAATAGCCTTTTAATTTCTCTTCTTCCTCAGTTCTCTCCCTACTCCAATCCATCCTCCATGCGGGTGGGTGATCAAGTGATTTTTCCAAAAAACAGGTTTATCATTTTCTTCTCCTCTGAGGTAAACCATGTAACAGGTACTATACTACTTACTGGGAATACAAAGGAAAGCAAAAGCCACTCCCTGCTCTCAAGGAGTTCAGAGTCTAATAATGGGATCAAATTCATCTGATACTGAAAGCTCTTTACAATCTGGTCCCAGCCTACTTTTCCAAATTTATTGTATATTACTTCCTTTATAAACATTGTGGTTCAATTAAGCTGACCTTTTTATTATTCCTCATAAACACTCTCCTATGGAGTGTGTGTTAGGAGCAACATCTAACATGTTGGCTAGGCTAGCTTTTCCTTATAAGCTATTGAAACATGAGTTTCTACTGGCTTTCAGACTAAGGTCCAGGTAGTTGAGGTTACTTCCTGGCAGCCCAAGTACAAAAAGCCCTGACACAAAGAATCATGATCTTCTATTCCAGGTTTCTTATAGGAAGACTAGTATGGCCAATGGAGAGGCAGTGAAGCCATGCTTAACTGCATCAATGCTGTATCCTTGCTGAATACTCCTCTTTATGGATAAATAAACCTCCTTTTATTGACTGCTAAATGGGCTACAAGCATCTCATTTTATTTCAATTAACTAAAATTCTAGACCACCCTAAAGCTTAGCATTTTGTGGTGGCAGGTTTAATTTCCTCTTGCCATTTTGTGTGAGCTGTATTTTTCTCTCTTGAATTGTTTCATTTCAAAGAATTAGGATCTCAGGTGACTAGACCTGACAATTTATACCTTGGAAAAATTATATTATATGCATTACATGTAATATATATATATAATATTAAATACATTATATATAATGATTTTTCTCCATTAAGGAAGATTACAACCCAAATTCTATATTATATTAATAATATAAGTATTTTAATATTTTCAAAGTGCTTTAAAATATTATCTCATTTTGTCCTTATCCTGGGAGATAGGTAGGTGCTATTATTATTTTAATATTTCAGATGAAGAAAATAAGGCAGGCAGAGGTCAAGTGACTTGAACAGGGTTACAGAATTCATAAGTATCTGGGAGGCAGGATTTGAATTCAGGTTTTCCTGCCTCTGAGTCTAAGGATCTATCCACTCTATTACCTAGCTGCCTAAGAGTAGCGGTTCCCTGAGGAACCAGTACTAATCTTGACTGTCATACTACTGTGGGATTAATATTCAGGCAGTTGAGGTCACTTCTGGTATCTTTTTGTAGTGGTCTTGTAGATAGGTTTGTGGCTTGTGTGAGTAGACTTGTAGGAGAATGGAGAAAGACTGAACTCAGTCATAGCTTCTGATTTTCTGCCATCACTCAGAGAACCAGCTGTGATGAGAGATTGGCCCCAGGCTTGCTGATGTAACACATGCCTGATAATCTCTAATGAGATGTGTTCCTCCTTCATATTGAGGGTATAATAGCAGGTAGAATGTGGCAACTAACAACTTCAATATTTTAAAAGAACTTTGATCTGTTTTTTGTGGATACCCTCTTCACCAATGCAGATTTCAACTTTTTTACTTTAGTGTATTGTCTTCATGAATGGCTGTGATCTTTCCTCCCAAATTTTCTGCTATTGCATAAGCCACCTCATCATAAGTTCATATGGTATGGGTTTATCTGAGAGGCTACATGGCAAGGTAGATTTAATATTAGACTGGTGGTAAAATGATGTGAATACACATCCTGCATGAGGCACTTACAAGTAGTGAGACCCTGGGCAAGTCAATTTTTCTGAGCCTCAGTTTTCTCATCTGTAGAGAATTGGGCCTAGACCTGTGATTTTATTATTTTAGGCAACTACTTCTCTCTTCTCTTCTGAGTAGACTTATTATAATTAATTATTTGACCACGGAGCAGACACTGCACATGTCTACATGGGGATTCTACAGGATTCTAGCCCTGTAAGAGGGTCTGATCTGATAATAATAACTCACTATAGGGCCTTAAGCCTAATAAGTGTCTTCTCAATAACAGTCATGAAATTATACTTACAATATTGGCCTTCTTGCTATTTCTTGCACCTACCACTCTATGTTTCAATTCTCTCACTGCTTGGGCTCTATGTGTTTGGAATACTCTCCTTCTTTGCCAATGCCTCCTGGCTTTCTTTCTTAACTCAAATTCTATCTTGTGCAATAGGCTTTTCATGGTTCCCCACAATGCCTGTATCTTCTCTCTGAAATTGTCTCTCATTTCCATATATCTTGTATGTACAAAGTTGTTTGTATCTTAGAATATTCTTTATAGGCAGGCAGGCATTTTATAGGCAGGCAGGCAGGCACATTTTTATATAAATGTAATACCTTTCTTGGTATCCTAAGCCCTTGGCATAGTTCCTTGCACATAATAAATGCCTAATAAATGCTAACTGAATAACAGGGTAAGACAATATAAGCAGCATTATTCCTATTTCATAGATGAAGAAACTGAAGTCCAGAGGGTTAATTGACTTGTCTAAGTCCCCAAAGTCAAATTATATTGGAGTCTTGATTTGAATCCATAATTTTGGGCTCTAAGCCCAATGATCTTTACCTTCTCTCATGCTACCTTTCACAAAAAAAAGATTTGAGAGTCTTAAGAAGGAATGTAGTAAGAAAGGTTAAGGACTGTATTTCTTATGAAAATAGAGGCCTTCAACTTTCCTGAGTTGATTTTAAAAAACTTAAATTTATCTTCACTTTCCCCATCTGGAGAATGAGAGTACTGCCCTATAGTTCAGGCCTCTTCCACCTCTGATAACCTGTTGTTGCCATTGTTTGTCCTTCATTTTTGAAGAGGACCAATCGTATCACAATGTTGAGGCAAAGTAGCAGATGACAGATGATATCTTGACTTGTTCATGAATTGGATTTAAGTGAGGCACAGTTTAACAAAGTCATCATAATCTCTCCCTCTTCCAGAGTCATCAAAATCCAGTGGCAGGACAAAAATTAATATGACTGGCCAGTGGCCAGCGATGAAGTGAATGACCTTGGTGTCTTTGATGTTTGACCAAGTGCTAAGCACTCCACATCACCTGCTTCAGCCATCTTTGTGGCTGTTAGAACAAATTGTTGTCATCATCCCATTCCACCAGGGGCAGTCTTCACATGCTTGGAATAAACATCCCCCTCACTCACTGAGAGGTTTGAGGCTTGTCTATTACCTCCAATTTGGTTTATCCCACTTACAGATGTGGTTTTACTGGGGTGGGGCTGTTGAGTATGCTATAGCTTCTTGAAGACACAGGTTGGGTGAGGTGGATATTAAAAGTGGATGAACCACCCTGAAAAGGGCTTAGCAAGCCCTCACACCAAAGATGCTAATCATTCCTAAACAACCTATATAGCCCTGCACTATCTTGGGTTTCTTTCTTTTGTATCTTGCTAAGTCTGAGGATTAAATTCAGATCACAGATGGATAATAGAGATGAAAATTCTTCAAAAAGCTTACCATGGGGCAGGGGAGTTGGGAAAGTGAGATAGAAAATGGATAATACAAAGAAAGCTGAATTTAACTCTAGCCTAGAAAAATGTGATCCAATTCTTCATTTAATGGTCTACCTGGGCCTATGGGAAATGTTTTGGTCACTAGAGGGCACTCACATTGTGACAGAAGCATGAATCATAATACATTTTCTTAAACTGATCTGCAAGTTACTGCCAAGACCTTATATACAGACAGCACCATAGCTTCTGGAAAAGCATTGACTCTCACCAATATTTTGGGGGTATGTGGGGCAGAGAAATAGTTCTGTTGAATCAACCACACATCAACACAGAGATATTGGCATTCCTGATAGGGGTTCAGTTCTACCATTCCTCCCCTCATCCTTCCTATTTTACAAGTAAGGTTCAGAGATATTAAGTGAAATACACATACAAAATATCATTCCCAGGATTCAAGTCCAGATCCTCTCACTATAAATCTTGTATTCTTTAAGTCATAGGCTACAGCCTTAGCTTCTCAGTGTTTGGAGTGTCCAGCTATGGAAGCTTGATAACATCACCTTAACCTGACTCCTGGCTCAGTTATCACAAGGTAGTAGAAAGAGGGAGGGCATAGGTCAACTGACTCATCTTTCAGTTAACCTTTTAGCTCCTATTCTCTTGTGTATTCTAAGTTCCAAGTACTGTATTGGAAATAAAAAGACAAAAATATGGGACAATCTCTGATCAAAAAGAATTTATACTGGCACAAACATGTATACACATGAATGTACACAAAGTAAATTTGTCTATATTTTATAAAGAAAACACATTCCTATATTTGTAGACAGAGTATTCATAGGATAAAATCAAAATAAAGGAAATGAGATGGTGTGGTGGATAGAGCACTGGCCCTAGAGTCAGGAAGACTCATGTTCATGAGTTCAAATCCCACCTCACACACTTACTAACTATGTGACATCGGCAAGTCACTTCAACCTGTTTGCCTCAGTTTCTCGTTTGTAAAATAAGCTGAAGAAGAAAGTGACAAATCACTCTAGTATCTCTGCCAAGAAAACCCTAAAATGGACACAACTGAAATGACTCAACAGCAACAAATACAAAATAAATATAAGATAATTAACTGCAAAGTGTTTAGGGAAAGAGGGAAGGTGGGCATTAATAGCTGTGGGAAGGGATTAAGAAAGGATTCATGTGAAAAGTGGTGGTGCCTAAATTGCATTTTGAAGGAAGAGAGGGAGTCTATAAGATGGAAGATGGAGAAAGAGTGGATTGTGGGCATGGAGAATGGTCAGCATAAAGGTATGGTGATTGAAGACAGAATGCCATATATAAAGAATGGAGAAAAAGCTGGTTTAACTGGATAGAGGAGTTTTGAAAAGGAAATAATATATAATAAGGCCAAAAAGATAGATCGAAGGCAGATTTTAAGGGGCTTTCAATGCAAAAGAGCTGAGTTTCTATTTGATCTAAAAGGTCAGAGATCATGGAACTCAGAGGACATGTAGCCAAGCCCTAACTTTATAGATGAAGAAACTGAAACCTAAGAATATTAAATGATTTGCCTGAAGAAGTAAACCTTAAAGAGATAAGCTTTGAACTCAGGGCCTTTGGCTTCAGAACTACTACCTTTTCTACCCTACCATTCTAAAAAGGGAATAAAATAGAAAGGTTTTTTTTTTCATTGTTTTATTTTAGTAGGGGACTGATTGGGTCAGACTCTTACTTTAAGAACATCAGCTTGACTGCTAGATGGCTGATGTGATATGAGACCTTGAACTAAGATGGCAGCTATTTGAGTAAGGAAGTGACATCAGATGAGAGAGACATTGTAGAAGCAGAAACAGAAAGGTTTGATAATGTAAATTTTAGTAACTGCTGGGAGGATAAGATGAGATAATACCTATAAAGTGCTCTGTAAACCTTAAAGTGCTACATAAATGCTATCTATTTTTTATTATTAAGTGTGGGTTTCATCTAATACTCTGTCCTGGGCCCCGGTCTTCTCTTCTATTTCTGCACTCTCTGACTTGAGATCCCCTCAGCTATTGCTAATTTGATTGTCACTTCGATATAGATGACCATAAAATCCATGTATCCAGCTGTAATATTTCTTCTGTATTCCAGTCTAGCTTCACTAAATACCTGTTGGAAATCTCGATCTTGGCATCCCATTGGCATCTCACACTCAGCATGTCCAAAACACAGCTCCTCCAGTCTCCCCTCTTTTTATTATCACCATCATCTAAATGATAAATGGAATAAAGGAGAGTGAGGAGTTGAGGTTGATACTTAGATTACAATCTTTGGAGACAATGTTTGTGACTGACAGAGATAAGTAAATTTTGTAGAGGTTTATGTTTTGGGGAAGAGTTAAGTCCTGCTTTGGATATGTTAAGTTTGCAATGTCCTCAAGACATTTGGCAGTTGGTGATGTGTGATTAGTGAGACTAGGGTTAGATATATTGATCTGGGAATCAATTGCATGTGTTGATGTTCAGTTGTTTGAGTTGTGTCCGACTTTGTGACGCCATTTGGGGTTTTCTTGGAGTGGCTTGTCATTTCTTTCTCCAGATCATTTTATAGCTGAGGAAGCTGAGGCAAACAACATTAAGTGACTTGCCTAGGATCACACAGCTAGTAAGTGTCTAAAGTGGGATCTAAATTCAAGTCTTTCTGACTCTGGGCTTAGTGTACCACTATTGTATCATCTAGCTGCCTAAAAGGAGATAAAATGTATTATCAGCTATGTTTCTATCACTCCTGCCTCATTCTTCCAAAACCCATTTCTTCAGTTTTCACTCAAGGTCCGGGAACTCTTCCATTCCCTAGTTTCCCAGGTAATTATTTTTCTAAAATCAAGTGTCTATCACAGCCCCCAGAGTGGCTATTGCAATCCTTCTCTCTCAAACCACCTATACTACCCTATGTGCACTTCCTTTCAGCAGAGAAGCTTGTCTTCTATCTTTCTGAGAAAACAGGCTATATATCATGAACTCCCTCTTCTCACCTTTTCAATACCACAAATCCTTCTACATCACTGCCTTCTCTTTTTTTTTTTTTTTTTGCTTTTTGGAGGGCAATTGGGGTTAAGTAACTTGCCCAAGGTCACACAGCTAGGTTTTTGTTTTGTGCTTGCATGTTAAGTGTCTGAGGCTGGATTCAAACTCAGGTCCTTCTGACTCCAGGGCCAGCGCTCTACTCACTGCACCACCTAGCCGCCCCAGCCTTCTCTTTTTTTTTTGCCTCTAGTATCCAAGGAAGAGTTACCAATTTTTTCTATCCAAGTCAGATCTTCAACTTATACTTTTTTATTTTTGCTTTATGGAGGGGAGAGGGCAGGGCAGTTGGGGTTAAGTGACTTGCCCAAGGTCACATGACTAGTAAGTGTGTGCCAAGTGTCTGAGGCCGGATTTGAACTCAGGTCTTCCTGACTCCATGGCTGGTGCTCTATTCACTGTACCACCTAGCTGCCCCACAACTTATTTATACTTTTAATCCCATTCTTTCCTATTTTTTTTTACTGGATACTTTCCTCCTCAATAATTTCCCCCTCTATTCTCTCATCTTCAGTCTTTCCTTGTCCACCAGCCCCTTTTCTGTTGCCAACAAATATTCCCACATCTCTCCCATCCTTAAAAAACAAACAATAACAAAAAATAACTTCACTTGGCCTTGCTGTGTCCTCCTGTTGTCAGCCTATGACTCTTCTCCCTTTCACAAACAAACTCTAAGAGGGGGTCATCTATACTCTTTTCCTTCATTTCTCACTTCTCAAACCTTTTAAATCTGCCTTTTGATTGCACCATTTAACTTAAGCTGCTCTCTCCATAGTTATCAACAATTTCTTAGCCACTGAATCCAATGGCCTTTTCCCATTCCTCATTCTGCTTGTTGTTTGTTCAGTAATTTTCAATTGTGTCTGACTTTTCATGACCCCATTTGGGGTTTTCTTGGCAAAGATACTGCAGTGATTTGCCATTTTCTTCTCTAGTTAACTTTGCAGGTGAGGAAACTGAGTAAACAGGGTTAAGTGACTTGTCCAGGATCACACAGCTAGTAAGTATCATAAGATTTGAACTCAGGAAGATGAGTCTTCCTGACTTCAGGCTTAGAGCTATATCCATTGTGCCACCTAGCTGCCCTACACTCTGCTTGAACTCCCTTCAACTTTTGACATTGTCAACCACTCCTCCTGGGTATTCTTTCTTCCTTTGACCTCTGAGAACAGTGTCTGAGACTCAGTCTTTGTTCTCCTTCTAACTGATAGCTCCTTCTTATTCATTTTTTTTTTTTGAGACAGCTAGTTGGCCAGTGATTAGAATGTTATAGCCCAACTCAAGAAAACACAAGTTCCAATCCAACCTCAGATACTTACTAGCTGTGTGACTCTGGGCATGTTTCTTTTTTTTTTTTTTTTGGAGGGCAATTGGGGTTAAGTAACTTGCCCAAGGTCACACGGCTAAGTTTTTGTTTGTGTGTGCGTTAAGTATCTGAGGCCGGATCCGAACTCAGGTCCTTCTGACTCCAGGGCCGATGCTCTACTCACTGTGCCACCTAGCCGCCCCTGTAGGCATGTTTCTTAAGCACTGTTTGCCTCAATTTCTTCTATAAAATGAGGATAATAACTCTTTCTTTCCAACTCAGGGAGATTATTCAGTGAATTGGTCCTAGAATTGGTAAGTCCTAGGTTCAAATCCAGCCTCATCTGTATAATGAGCCGGAGAAGGAAATGGCATACCACTGCAGTATCTTTGCCAAGGAAACCCCAAATGGGGTCATGAAAAGTTGGACACAACTGAAACAAGTGAAAACCAACAAACCCCAGAGTTGCTGGGTAGACAAGATGAGATAATACTCATGAAGTGCTCTGTAAACCTTAAAGTGCTACATAAATGCTAACTAGTTTTTTATTATTAAGTGTGGGTTCCACCCAATACTCTGTCCTGGGTCCTAGTCTTTTCTTTTATTTCAGCACTCTCTGTCTTGAGATCTCATCAGCTAGTGCTAATTTGATTGTCATTTCTATACAAATGACCACCAAATCCATATATCCAGTGCTAGCATTTCTTCTGCATTCCAGGTTAGTTTCACCAAATACCTTTTAGAAACCTTAATCTTGGCATCCCATTGGCATCCCACATTCAGCATGTCCAAAAGACAGTTTCTACTTCCCTGAGGCTCATCCTTCCTCCACTCTCCTCTTTTCTTGTTAACAAAATTGTCATGTTCCCATCATATAGGATTATTACAAGTCATATTTTTGACTCTTTACTCCCACTTTACTTCTCCACATATAATTACTTTCAGAGTCTTGCCAATCCTGTGTCCTCAACATCTGTCATATCTATCCCTTTCTCTTTATCTGCATGATAACTTCCTTAATTAAATCCTGATCACCTCTCCATGGACTTATTGCAATGGTCACCTAATGGTTCTTTTTGCTCCCTGTTTCTCCTGTCTCTTATATTTTTCTCCCTAGAGTTGCCAAATTCTGACCATGTCTCCCCCCTGTTCAGCAGTCATCTGTGGCTCCCTATTTCTAAAATATAAATTATTGAATCTGCCAATTAATTCTTCCATAATCCTACTAACCTTTCCTGACATTTCTTATTATTCCCCTTCAACTCATTGTATTTTCTAGACAAACTGGGCTACACAACTATTGTTTGAACTCAACATGTCACCTCCTTCACCATTTGTTTGTATAACTGCCCATCAGTTTTGGAATAACACCTGCATTTATTTAATGCTTTAAAGTCTGCAAAACCTTTTATTAATATTACCTCATTGTATCCCCACAACAATCCTGGAAGTTGGTGCTATTACAGTTGTTTATAGAGGAGGAAACTGAGAGAGAGGTTAAGTGACTTACCCAGGGTCACATAGGTAGCAAGTATCTGAAATAGGATTTGAACTCAGATATTCCTCACTTGAGGGCCTGTAAGTCCTCCATCCACTGTGCTACCTCTTGCTCTTAGATTTTCATGCTGCTTTTAAGGCTCAGACCAGCTGCCTAGGTATGAAACCTTCTCTGACCCTCACAAATGACAGTATGCCCTTCCTTTTGAAATTACTCCATATTTATCTATATAAATGTTGTATCTTCCAATTAGCATGTAAGTTTCTGATGACTGAGACTCTTTAAAATTTGTCTTCATATTTCCAATGCACATTGCTTTATACATATAGGTGCTTAATACATGTTTGCTAAATTGAAGCAAATCATATATAACCTGGTACTAGCTAAGACTGGAAAGGTAGAGTGGTACCAGATTATGAAGGGCCTTGTATATTAGACAGAAGACTATGTAACTATGAAAAGAAAGGTGTGATGTGGCTAGACTCACATATAATGAGAAGTTAGTACTTTGAAGCCTATGTAAGACCTAAGGCAAATTTCCATTTTTCCCCCTTAGTTGTGAGATTTAGAGTGACCTATGGTTGGTGAGAAAGATTCAATAGTTATTATCTTTCTAATTATTTGCTCTGGTGGTAGAAAACTTCTATAAAGTCATTACTGCCATGTATTTGTATGAGATTTGGGTGTGGGAAAAAAAGACTTTCTTCTAGTACAAAAAGACAGCATAAAAAAGCTTTTTGTTATTGTTGTTGTTCAGCCATTCAGTTGTGTCCAAAGCTTTACGACCCTATGTACTGTAGCACACCAGGCCCTTCTGCCCTCCACTATCTCCTGAAGTCTGCACAAACTCATATTGATTACTTCCATGATACTATCTATGTTGCCCCAATTAAAAAAAAAATCTACAAAGAATAGGGATGGGGCAGAGCCAAGATGGCAGAGTAAAAGGAGAAACTTGCTTAAGCTTCCACTCCAGCCACCTCCAATGCCTGTAAAAATGATTCTAAACAAATTTTAGAGCTACACAACCCACAAAGTGACAGAGAAGCAAATCTCTCACTGAAGGCAGCCTGGAAAGGAACAGGAAGAGTCTATTGCATAGAGCTGGGAACAGAGGGCAGTTCCACATGAGCCATGTGGGTCCAGACCTGGAGTGACCCTGACCAGTGGTACAGACCAGCCAGAGCAAACTTGAGGAGAGTGAATCAATGGTAGCTGTGGCAATTTCCAGACTTCTCAACCCATAAACACCAAAGAGAAAGTAAAAGGTCAGTGGGAACTCTGTTGATCCAGGGTGAGAGAAGAGTGTGGTCCATCTGCTGCCCCCAGGCCAAGAGGTACATGTAGCATGACAGCTGTAGCTGCTGCCACGTGGCTGCCTCCAGAGCTCCTGACCTGCAGATCATAGTGGGACTAAGCGACCATTCATAGGGTAATCACTCTTGGTTTGACCTGCTTGGATCTGGATTGAAGTCTTGGGTGGTGGTCCTGGGGTGATGAATGCTAATATGCCAGAGCTTGTGGTAGCTGTAGAGAAGGTGCTCTCCTCATAGCTCTGACAACAACTACAAAAACCCCAGCAATTTGGGACATAGCTCTCTCCAATCTGGAAGCAGAGTTCTACCATGGCAAGGAGCTCAAAAGTCAAGTAACTGGATGGCAAAATGAGCAAACAGAGGAAGAGAAATCAGCCCATAGAATTCTTTTTTGGGGACAAAAAGGATCAAAACATGGAACCAGAAGGAGACAACAAAGTAAAAACTCCTGCATCAAAAGTTTCCAAGAAAAATATGAATTGGTCGCAGGCCATTGAGGAGCTCAAGAAGGATTTTGAAAATCAAGTAAGAGAAGTGAAGGAAAAATTGGGAAGAGGAATGAGAGTGATGCAAGAAAATCATGAAAAGTGAGCCAACAGCCTGACTGAAGAAAATAACACCTTAAAAATAGACTAACTCAAATGGCAAAAGAGGTCCAAAAAGCCAATGAAGAGAATGTCTTAAAAAGCAGAATTGTTCAGATGGAAAAGAAATTTCACAAACTCACTGAAGAGAATAATTCCTTCAAAATTAGATTGGAGCAAATGGAAGCTTCATGAGAAATCATGATACTATAAAACAGATCCAAACAAATGAAAGAGCAGAAGACAATTTTCCAATCTTAGAAAAACCACTGACCTGGAAAATAGATGTAGGAGAGATAATTTAAAAATTATTGGACTACCTGAAAGCCATGATAAAAAAAAGAGCCTAGAAATCATCCTTCAAGAAATTCTCGAGGAAAAATACCCTGATGGTCTTGAACCAGAGGGCAAAGTAGAAATTGAAAGAATTCAACAATTGCCTCTTGAAAAAGATCCCCAAAAGAAAACTCTGAGGAATATTATAGCCAAATTCCAGAGTCCCCAGGTCAAGGAGAAAATATTACAAGCAGTCAGGAAGAAACAATTTGAGTATTGTGGAAATGCAATCAGGATAACACAAGATCTAGCATCTTCTACATTAAGGGATCAAAGGGCTTGGAATATGATATTCTAGAGATCAAAGGAGCTAGGATTAAAACTAAGAATCACCTACCCAGCAAAACTGAGTATCATGTTTCTGGGGAAAATATGCTCATTCAATGAAATAGAGGACTTTCAAGTATTCTTTTTTTTCTTATCAGGCATAGTTCAATTTATTTGTTTATAAAAATACATCTATGTGGTTGCCACAGCAGCTGCCTGGGTCCTCTGGACTCACTCGAGTGTGAGTTTTCACAAGATGGTCGGTGAATTCCTGATAAGGAGACTTAGTGAACACAGTCTCCTTCCACAGGTCTGGGGTTAGATAGCTGTATGTTTTGGAGATGGCATCAAAGGTAGCTTTAGTGAAGTTGCCCAGAGTGGCAGTACAGCCTCCTGCAGAAGTGTAGCAGTCATCAATTCCAGCCATCATCAGGAGCTTTTTAGGCACAGGAGCTGAGGCAATGCCAGTTCCTCTAGGGGCAGGGATCCGGTGCACCAGAACTGACCCACATCGCCCAGTGACCTTGCAGGGTACTGTGTGAGGCTTGCCAATTTTCTTCTCCCAGTAGCTGCGTCTCACAGGAATGATGGACAGCTTCGCCAGAATGATAGCATCACGAATAGCTGTGGCCACTTCCTTGGAGCACTTGACACCCAGACCAACATGGCCATTGTAGTCACCAATGGCCACAAAAGCCTTGAACCTGGTACGTTGTCCAGCTCTAGTTTGTTTCTGAACAGGCATGATCTTCAAAACCTTATCTTTCAATGAAGATCCCAGGAAGAAATCTATGATCTCAGACTCCTTGATAGGAATCGATAAAAGATAGATCTCTTCCAAAGACTTGATCTTCATGTCCTTGACTAACCGGCCCAGCTTAGTGACAGGAATCCACTCCTTGTCTTCAGCCTTTCCTCCCCAGGCCCTGCGGCCTCAGCCCCGGCCTCGACCTTGGCCCCCAGTGCTGAAGCCACCTTGGAAGCCTCCCCGGCCTCCGATGCCGGAGCCCCTGGGGCCTCCCGAACCTTCTGTAGCATTTAGTGTTCACCAGAAGTAGAAGAGACTTTCAAGTATTCTTGATGAAAAAAGCCAGATCTGAACAGAAAATCTGATTTTCAAATACAAGAAGCAAGAGAAGCATGAGAAGGTAAATAGGAAAAAGAAATCATAAGGAACTTATTAAAGTTAACTATTTGCATTCCTACATGGAAAAATGACAATCGTAATTTATGAGGCTTTTCTCAGTATGAAAATAGTTGAAAGGAATATATATGTATACATACATATATATGTGTGTATAGGATGGTGTAAGTGTGTGTTTATGTGTGTGTGTGTGTGTGTGTGTGTGTGTGTGTACATGTATAAATAGAGAGTACAGGATGAAGTGAATATGAAGGGGTGATATCTAAAAAAAATTAAGAGGTGAGAGAGGAATATATTGAGAGAAGGAGAAAGGAAGATATGGAATAGGATAAATTATCTCATATAAGAGGCAAGAGAAAACTGTTACAACTGAGGGGAAGAGCAGGAAGGTGAAAGGCAATGGGTCAACCTCACTCTCATTGAATTTGACTTAAGGAGGGAATAACATACACACTCAACTGGGTATCTTACCCTACAGGAAAGTAGGGGGAAGGGAATAAGAGGGGGGATGATAGAAGGGCAGGCAGATTGTGGGAGAGAGTAGTTAGAAGCAAACATTTTGAAAAAGGACAGGGTCAAAGGAGAAAACTGAATAAATGAGAGCAGGATAGGATGGAAGGAAATATAGTTAGTCTTTCACAATATAACTACTATGGAAACATTTTGCATAACTACACATGTACAACCTATATTGAATTACTTGTCTTTCCAGTGGGGGTGGGTGAGGAGGGAAGAAGTGGAAAGAATCTGGAAATCAAAGTTTTAAAAACAAATATTAAAAAAAAAATTTTACATACAACTGGGAAATAAGATATACAGGCACTGGGGTATAGAAATCCATCTTGCCCTACTAGAAAATTAGGGGGCATAGGGGAGGATATAAGAGAGAACAAATTGAGGCAAGGGGTATTCAGTAGGCTTGCTATCTTGGGGTGAGGGGTAGGCAAAAGATGGAGAGAATATTTGTAATTCAAAATCCTGTGGAAATTAATGTTGAAAACTAAAAATAAATAAATAAATTGCAAAAAAAAAAGAATAGGGATAGAGCTACACTTAAAAACTATTAGTAAAAACCTATATGGCAATGATCTTGACACCCACTTTTGGCAATATTATGAGATCTTTTGTGAGCATTTAGAAGAAGAAACAATGATAGGGAAGAGTCAGCAAAATTTCATCAAGTGTATGTCATACCAGACTGACTCATTTACTTTCTTAGGAATGCTGTAGATATAGTCAGTCAGTCAAGAAACACTTATGAAGTACCTATACTATGTGCCAGGCACTGTTCTAAGGACTGGATACAAAGAAAGACAGCAACAACAACATGACAACAATAAAAAACAACAACAACACAGTGTCTGTTCTTTAAAAGCTCAGTTTAATGACACACAAGCATCTAAAAAAGCCCCTCATGTTTTTCTTTTGTGGAATACAGATATGGATGAGCCAGATGATCATACATAAGGTATATCACTGATTTAAATGGAGCTATTGAAAGTGTGCTTGGAAAGTTTATAGATGAAACCAATCTACTAAGAAAAATCAACAGGTTCAGGTTAGAATGATGAACCGAGCACAGAATAAGAAGAGATTTAATAAGAATAATTCTCTTGTCTACCTGACATTTCTCTCTTTTTTTCTGGAAGCTAATGCCAGATATTCTATCAGACCTTTTATGAAAAATGTAAATAAACTATATCTTTAGCATTTCTCTACTCCACTACTTTAGTAATGGTGTCAGAAAGGGGAAATGAGAATAGTTAGCCATGACCTGTTCCTACTAAAGTCAAAGAATCTTTGTGATCATTGCTTCCCTTTTCTAGTTATTCCCTTACCATCTCTTTAATAATTACTTTTTATACTTTTTGCTAGAAATTGAACTCTAACCTCTTCTTTTATTTTGAAAATCAGGGCATTTTCACTTCTCCTGTTCTGTGGTATTTCTCCATTTTTCTCTAATTTTTTTCAAAACATCATTAATAGTATCTCAGCAACCACATCTGCTAGTGCTTTCAGTGGTAAAATATATAGGTAATTGAATCATTTGATTTGAATGAATCAAGAGCACATAATTACTCACTATCTTTTTCTTTCTTTTGGGTAATCAACTCCCTATTAGCCATTTTTAGTACATATTTTGTATTCTAAAAGTCATTCAATTTTGTTGAAAATAAGTGAAATAAGAATTGAGTTGTTTAGTTTTCTCTATCATCAGTTATCATCATTGTATCATTCCCTCACAGTGAGGTTATATCCCTGCTTTTTTCCTCTTTCTTACATAACCTAGCTAAAAGCTCCTCTTGTTCCTATCATTATCCTTTCTTGACCATCTCAGTTTGGGCTGAGGATTAACAGTCCTGTCACTCTGCTTCTAACACTGGGTCACACTTTTGCATTCATGCCTCTTTGCATTTTTTAAAATTTTGGTGGACTAGATAATTTCTGAGAACTCTTCCAACTGTTTCATTCTGTGATTTTGCTACCTTCCCATTTCTACCTTCTGTGCGTATCTTCTTTTTTAAATCTTCCTTTGCTGTTGGGTTTTCTGTGCATCAACATTGATCTCTTTAGGCAACTTACTTTTCTTTTTCATCAGAATTATTTCTCTTTGTGGATTTTGAATTTCATTCTTGAAAGTTTTTTTTTTATCTCTCCTGGGCTTTCTTCCATTATATAATATAGGCCAAGAAATCCTACTTATCCTTCCTTTGAACTCTTTGAAATTTATTTTCCCCAATTCTAGAGTGCATATAAGGCTTTTCTTAGCTTTCTTTTCATTCTCTTATCACAAAATTTAAGAGAAGGAATAGTTACCTCTCCCACTATTCTCATCATTTTGACCTTAGCAACTTTGTTGTTCAGTCATTTCAATCATGTCAGACTTTTTGTGATTCCATTTGGAGTTTTCTTGGCAAATATACTGGGGTGGTTTGCTATTTCCTTCTCCATCTCATTTGACAGATGTGGAAACTGAGGCAAACAGGGTGAAGTGACTTGCCAAGGGTCACATAGCTAGTAAGCATCTGAGGCCAGATTTGAACTCAGGTCTTCATGACTTGGGATGCAGTGTTTTATTCACTGCATCACCTAGCTGTCTCAACATTAGCAACTAGTTGCTGTTTATTAATAAGAATCAAACCTATAATAATTTTTCTTCTTTTTGGTTCTTTTACCTTTTGAGTGTTATTGGGTATGAATTTATGTCAAATGGGTTGGAATTGATTATATCTATGCTTCTTTCCAGTTTTGAATCTATGTTCCTATATTTATGTGCTTAATAATAAGTATTTAAGTATTTACTGACTTAAATTGAATTCTTTTGTGTTTATATACATATCTTGTTCTCTAGCTAGTTTCTTTCTCTGTCTCTCTCTGGTATATATATTGCATTCCATATATATTCTATATACATTCTATATATCTACATTCTATTATCTATTACCCTATATGTACATAGTTACTATGCTTCACTGTGTATGTATGTATGTATGTATATAGTAGTTCAGCTTAAATAAAACCCATTAATTCATATATTAAATATGTGAATATATAGTTGGTTTTTGTATAAGCAATTTGATATATATGCACACAATACACATATATGTACATAGATACATACATATGTTCACACAATATATGGATGGGCACACAAGCAGGCACACACATATATACACATGTACATACACAATATGTGTGTATGTACATAGGTATATGTGTCTATATGTTTCCAACATAAGTTTCCCTATCCTCATTGGACTAGGGACTGTTGTACATTCCAGATACAGACCAAATATGAATCAGCCTGGGTGGGTGCATCCATTGGTATGGGTGAAGGAGCCTTGGAAACTGAAAAATGATCACTTCAGCAAGTAGTTAGATCTAGCTATTGCTGTACTTGTAGACATTTTTTTCCACTAGTGACACTGTAAGAAAGGCAGGCTGCACAAGGGTATAGATAACTCAACTTTAACTTTTCACTCAATTAGTATTTCCTCCAACTTGGCCAAACCTAATATTTATACCAGCATTAAGCATTCCAAGTTATAGGAGTGGGTATAGATCTAATGAAGCTTCAAACCTTGTGTATCCTTTCCTGATTTCTATCATCAAGCACCTGAAAACTGTGGTAAGTCACCAGGTAATATCTTAGTCTCCACTAAACTCTGAAAAGACACGATCAACTGGACTGATATAGTTAGGGGCAGCTCTGTACTCAACTTTTAGAATCCTAGCATTTAAACCTAGATGGAGCCCTTGAGATCAATCTCCTTCATTTTAAAGATAAAGTTGAAATTAAAATGGCGAAGTGACTTATTCAAGGTCACATAAGTATTTTAGGAGGATTTAAATGAGGGCATTTGATTCCAATGTCAGTGGTTTCCCCACTATATCTTCTTGCTTCACTTTTCTCTGAGTTATATAAGGGTCACAGAAGAGTTCAAACATTTGCATAGAGTGAATGTTTTTGAGATATTTCACCTTTGGGGGATTCTGGTCAAGTTTTATAGGAAGGGAAAAATTATTTTGTCATTATTAAAATTTTACTCTATAGATTTTCAATTCTAGTTCCTCAAAAAGTTTTTGTGGATAGAGGGGTGGAATAGGAAGGCAGGATCAAGGAAAGTGGCGTGTTTCATAAAATACCTTTTCCCTTAGGCAAAATATTTTTGACAGACACAAAAGTAATGGTGTTTCCCTCCTATATAGGAAATGCTTGAAATTTCCAAATCAATTTGGTTTTTTATTGCTGGGATACTAGGTATCACTTTAAAATATTGCTCTGAATAAAATTTAATTAAAAATATAATCAAACTGAAAAATTGGATGACAAATAAGGGTCATGTTCTTAATATAATGTTTCCTTTACCTTCAACTGTGGAAGGGTCTACAGATCACTTAGGAGGAGGCTGTCCCTAGCTCTCATCCCATCAGTCACTGTCACCTGGCAGCAACAACTCACATCTTCCTACACTATATTTGTTTAAAGGTCACCTGTCAAAGAATCAAATAGCAATACCTTTTTGGAAAAAGCACAGAAATAGATGTCCCTTGTGTTTTCTTTTCAGACTCGTCGCCCCCTGCAAGCTGTGCTCAAAGTGTCTGTCAGAGAGATGGGCCAGCTATCTACCTCCAGTTATGGAAGAAGTCCAGACAATAAGCTGAGTACCTGTGACAGTATTGACTTTATATTCATGTTATTCATCCCCAAATTCAGAAAACATTTATTAAATGCCTATTGTGTGTAAAGCACTCTGTTAGGCAATGATGTATGGAACAGAGAATTAATGCTAATAGCTAGCATGTGTATATTTTTGGTTTAAAAAAAGCTTTTCAATCATTGTCTATCCTCATAATAATCCTGGGAAGTAGGTGCTATTATTATCTCCATTTTACAGGTGAGGAAACTGAGGCAGACAGAGGTTATGTGTGGTGCCCTGGGTCACATAGCTAAAAAGTATCTGAGGTAGAATTTGAATTCAGGTCTTCCTAACTCCAAGTTCAGCACCCTACTATGCCTCCTGGTTGTGTGATAAGGAATGGTCTTTGGCCTCATGGAGGTTATCATCTAGGAGGTAGATAAGACAATATGCAAATAAGCATAATACACAAAGACTTTGGGGAATAATAACATACAATCTTGTGTGAAGTCTGAAGAGAAAGATCATTATTGACTAGGGAGATCAACGAAGACTTCATGGAAGAGGCTGAATTTGCCTTTGCCTTTACAATTCAATAGATTGGTAGGAAGTCGATAGATGCAGAGAGAAAAAGACATGTAATGACTAATTAATTTTTTTTTTAATTAATTTATTAGTTTAGTTTCAGTTGACAAGATTCAATTCCTTAGTTCCTTGATTTTCAAATTTCCTTTACTTCCCTCCCCCCTCCCCTCATGACATCATATAGTACAGTATAGGGTCTGCAAATGCATTCATATTGAACATTATTCCAATTACAAAGGCATATTGTACTAGGTGGGATGAAAGATGGTAAGGAAGAAGTACAACCAAACAATGAGAAGAACAAGATCATTTAGTTTGCTTCCATCAGGATTCAGGCTCAGTTCTTTCTAGTTATATCTCTGGATGGCACATTTCTCACTTTCTTGAGTCATTCGGGATTAACTTATATCACTGCATTGCTGAAAAGAGTCCAGTCTGTCATGACTAATTAATTTTTTGAGCAAAAATATTATAGCATAAAATCACAGGGAAAAATCAGGGTCTGGAGTATGATCCAGTCTGGCTGAATCATACACTTTGTAAAGCCTTAGAAAGATAGATTGAGGGGTGGCTAGGTGGCACAGTGAGTAAGAGCACTGGCCCTGGAGTCAGGAGGACCCGGGATTGGTTACAGCCTCAGATACTTAACACCCACAAACAAAAAAACTGGCTGTGTAACCTTGGGCAAGTTACTTAACCCTACTTGCTTTAAAAAAAAAAAGAAAGATAGATTGAAAACAGATTGGTAAAGGTCTTGGATGCCAGCTAAAGGAGTGTGAACTGTGTCTGGGAAGCAATAGAGAGCCTCTAGTGATTTTTGAGAAGCGGAGAGACATTATCACACTTATACCTAAGGAAGATTAGGTTGACAATAGTATGAAGTTTAAATTGCATATGGAGCAGGATTCAATGAAGGCAAGAAGTCCTTTCAGATGAGTCCTAAAATAGCCTTGGCAGATGGTGATGAAACTGTGTAGTCAGGTAATGACAGTGGAAATAAATAGTTGGGAATGAACGTAAGAGTTATTATAGTTTTGGAAGTATTTGGCAATTGATTAGATCTGGGCTATACCTATTAGTAGACATGTTGCCAGAGAGAAGAGGGATCAGGCTTATTCAGATTCCCCTGTGTTTTAATTTCATTGAATGGAAGCTAAAGAGAGACATTTTTATTAAGAGGAGGGCCATTCAAGAAGAGAATAATTATAATTTATCTAGTGTGTTAGAAAGAGGTCTGGATTTGGAGTCAGGAGATAGGTTCAAATTTGACCTTTAATTATTGCCTATAGTATGACCTTGGGTGGGTAGCTAGGTCAGTGGATAGAATGCCAGGTCTGGAGTCAGGATGACTCATTTTTCTGAGTTCAAATCTTGTCTCAGACACTTACTATGTGACCCTGGACAAATCAATTCACCTTGTTTGCCTCAGTTTCCTCATTTAAAAATGAGCTGGAAAAGGAAATGGCAAACCACTTTAGTATCTATGCCAAGAAAAGCCCAAATGGGGCCACAAAGAGTTAAACAAGACTGAAAAATGGCTGAAAATCAAATGACCTTGAGTGAGCTACTTAAAACTCTATAGGCCTCAATTTCCTCACCCATAAGATGATGAGGAATGACTCATCTAAGATCCCTTCCAGAAATGTCTTTGATCCTGTGACCCAGATGAAGGTATACATATTAAGGACTTAACAAATACCTATTAAATGTTATTTGGTAAATGAAGAACTCCAAACTATGAAAGATTTTGAAATAAGATTTTTCCCCCAGGGAATCCTTGAGTTTTTCATAGTAAAAGGTGTTCAAGTGATGTTTCATAAGTTTAGAGCTGGAGGGGACATGATAAATCATTATCTCCTTTATTTTACCAGAAGGTTTGGAATTCTGGTCTTCTGTTTTTAGGGTTCCATTAGACCATGTTACCTGGCTATAGGTTAGATTAAGTAACCTTTATAGTTAGATCAACTCCATGCTTCTCTGATACCTTCTCAGAGAAATTCAGACAACCTTGTTTTCAGATTGAATTTAGAGAACCCTTTCCTGACCCCATCCAGGACTTAATGCCTGTAGAATACATTTTATCATAAAATTACTTTCAGATTAGCACTTGATTATATACTGGGTCATTTTGTTCTCTAATTGCTTATCTGTCAAATAAGGTGGTTGATCTAGCCAGGCTTGAAAGTTCCTTCAATTCTGACATTCTATTATTCTATTTCAGGTATCTGTTTTATATTCCCAAGTAAGTCATGAGTTCTTGAAGGAGAGAGAAAGTTTCTTATACTTTTGTATCCCCCACATCACTTCAATGATACTAGATGTGTAAGACTTCTTTAAAGATTTGAGGTTTTTAACAATGTTTGTATTTTTCCATAAAGTCACATTTTGATGTTGCCATACTTTAATAAATAGTCCTCAATGAATCCAGAATCGCAGAGTTGGAAGGGACCTTGGTAGCCAATTAGTTTTAAGACTGAAAAAATTTCTGTCAATAATAGCTATAGCTAGCATTTTATACATCTTTTTTTGAGGTCTAGAAAACATCTTACACATTATCTCATTTTATCCTCACAACATTTTATCCTTACCAATCCTGGGATATAGGTGCTATTGTTACCTATATTTTATAGATTGGGAAACTGAAACAGGTCTAGTGCCCTCTCTACCATACTAACCTAACTGCCTTTACAAAATATGTAAGGAATGACTATCTAGTTGCTGCTTGAAGATCCCTAGTGAGAGAGGTGCCACTTTAACACTTCAGGAAGTCTACTCTGCTTTGGAATGGCTCTAATGTTAGGAAGATTTTCCTGACATCAGACTGAAATTTTCTCTTTCCTAACTTCAACACGTTGCTCCTACTTCTGATTTCTGGGGTCCAGCAGAAAAAGTTAATTGTTCTTCCACTTAACAACTGTTAAAATTCTTGAAAAGAGTAAATGATCAAAGGATACAAACAAGCAGTTTTTCAATGAAGAAATCAAAACTATATATAGTCATAGAAAATTCTCTAATTCCATTATTGATTAG
Source organism: Gymnobelideus leadbeateri (assembly GCA_011680675.1). Taxonomy (NCBI): domain Eukaryota; kingdom Metazoa; phylum Chordata; class Mammalia; order Diprotodontia; family Petauridae; genus Gymnobelideus; species Gymnobelideus leadbeateri. Next base: position 88,927 of record WOXC01011850.1, on the reverse strand, counting down.
AGAAATGCAAATTAAAATAACTTTGTGATATCATCTCATACCTATCAAATTGGCTAAAATGATAGAAGGGGAAAATGACAAATATTGGAGGGGACATGAAAAAAATTACGACATTAATACACTGCTGGTGAAACTGTGAACTGATCCAATCATTTAGGAGAGCAATCTGGAATGCCTAGAGTTATAAAACTGTATGTACTCTATGACCCAGCGATACCACTATTAGGTCTGGTTCCCAAGGTGATCTGAAAAAAAAGGAAAAGAAATTTTATGTTGTAAAATATTTATAGCAGCTCTCTTTGTGGTATCAAAGAACTGGGAATTTAAGGGAAGTCCATCAATTGGGGAATGGCTAAACAAGTTGTGGTATATGATCATGACAGATGTTCTGTGAGAAATAATGAGTTGGTTAATTTTAGAAAAACATGGAAAGACTTGCATGAAATAATGAAAAATGAAGTGAGCAGAACCAAGAGAACATGACATACAGCAACAATGATATTGTTTGATGAATAATTATGAACAACAGAGTTCTTTTGAGTATTATAAACACTCAGATGAACTGCAAAGGACCTATGAAGAAAGATGCTGTCCACTTGTGGAGAAAGAACTAATGAAAAGATGTATAGTATGGTTTTACATATATTTATAAATCTGAAACAATGACTTTCTCTAGTGTGGGGTGGAGAGGGAGGGAGACTAAGATTTAACAAAAAAACTAAATAAAAAGTATTCATTTCTGTATTATGTTTTTTCTTCTCTGAGTTAAGCATTTATAGTTACTTTAACTGATCATTATATGACACAGACATGAAGGCTTTCCCCATATTGGTTGTCCTACTCTGAATGTTCTTTAACTTATCAATGTCTCTATAAATGTGGTCCCCAGAATGAGGCACTATATTGCAGATGTGTTCAGACCAGGCAGAATATATTGTAACCACAATCTGAATATTTCTGGAAGTTATTCCTTTCTTTTTAGATGCTATTTTATACTGTTTACTTATATTGAGCTTGGAGTCTACTAAATCTCCTGGGCTGTTTCCCCCTCAGAAAATTTTTTAGGCACATTATCTCCATTATGTACTTCTGAAATTGGTTTTTTGGACCCAAGTATTTATTAAGTTCCCACTATATGCCAGACACTGTACTTGGAACATGAATTGTAAAGACAAAATTGAAATAGTATTTTTTTTCTCCAAAGAGCTTATATTCTATTGGGGAGGCATCTACATGAAGAAATGCACATACACATACAAAGTTAAGAGCATTTCTCATCTCCATCTCCCTGTGCTTCTTTTGGAGTTCTCTAACTTACTAACTATATCCGCAGCAACCTTGCCATTGGGAAATTTCATCATTCTCCAAGATCAATAACTCTTGTACTGACCTTTTATTGGTACTCTCTGCCCCTTTGATGGGGCAGAACCATGTACTCCAAAACCTCCATTAAAGGAGGGGGTCCAGGATAGCCATCTCCTTATTTCTCTCCCTGACTCACCAGATTCTTTCCCCCTTCCAGCTTTTTTTTGTATCTTGTTTTTCCTATTAGATTTATAAACTCCTTAGGATAAGGGTGATCTCCCTTTTTCTTATTTGTATTCCTAGTATAGTACTTGGAACATAATAAGCACTTAATAAATGTTTATTGAATGAATAAAGACAAGGTAATTTAGAAGGTGGGGAGGTGATTTTGAGGGGTATTAGGAAATCTCATATAAGAGGTGGCATTGGAGTTAAGTTTTGAAGGAAGTTAGAAATTCCAATAGGTAGAGACAGTGAGAAAGGACATTGGATGCATGTGAGAGAGCCTGGACAAAGGTAAAAAGATGTGATATGGGGTGTTGTATGTGAGGAAGGCCAGTTTATCCAGCCTTGGTTTTACAGATTAAAGGTTTGTGGCCACCCTGCATTGAGCAAGTCTATCAGTGCCATTTTCCCAATACTATACAATACAATGTCACGTTTGGTAATTCTTGCAATATTTCAAACTTTTTCATTATTATATTATATCTGTCATGGTGATCTATGATCAGTGCTCTTTGATATTACTATTGTAATTGTTTTGGAGCACCAGGGACTGCGCCTATGCAAGACAGTGAACTTAATTGTCGAATGTATATGTTCTGACTGCTCCACCAACCGGCAGTTCCTCCATCTCCCTTATTCTCCTCAGGACTCCCTATTCTCTAAGATACAACAATATTGAAATTAGACCGATTAATAGCCCTGAAATGGCCTCTAAGTGTTCAAGTGAAAGGAAGAGTCAATCTATGAAGCAAACCTCATTGTCTTATTTTAAGAAATTGTCACAGTCACCCCAACCTTCAACAACCACCACCCCTGATCAATCAGCAGCCATCGACATTGAGATAAGATCTAACACTAGCAAAAACATTCCAACTTGCTGAAGTCTCAGATGGTGGTTAGTGCTTTTTAATTAAGATATGTACATTTTTGACATGATACAACTACACACTTAATAGACTATTGTATAAATATAACTTTTATAAACACTCAGACACCAAAAACTAGTGTGACTCTTTTGTGATGTTCATTTTGTTGCAGTGGTCTGGAGCTGACCTTCAGTAACTCCAAAGCATATCTATAATGTGCAATCAGCCTAGGAAAGTTGTTGTTGTTTGTCCTTCTTTCTTGTAGAGGACTAATTACATCACAAGGGTGATGCCTTGAATTGTGTGATCAATTCAATTTAAGTGAGACAGAGCAGCTCAAAGTTATCAGCCTTACTCTCTCCTCCAGATTCATCAAAGTCCGGTGACAAGACAGAATTCTAGACAACTGGCAATGTCCAGGAATGCTGTGGGTGACCATGGCCTTTCTAAATTAAGGTCTTTCCCAGGCATTAGTCACTGAAAGGGTGTTGCTTAGGAAGTTCACTAGAGGTTATGAAAGGTTTTAAATATTAGACAAATGTTAGAAAAATTAGACAAAAGGCTTTAAATATTAGACACATAATTTTGAATCTTAACTGTGACATCCAATGTGTTAGCTGTTTCTCCTAGGTGTGTGTCATTTGAAAATTTAGTAAGCATTTGCCTTCAACCAAAATATTAATAAAGGCATTAAACACCACAGATACCCGTAGCATTACAAGGGAGACCTATTCTCAAGTTGACATTAAACTACTAATGATTGACCATTCAACCAGAATGACTCTGGCCTTTCAACTAGATCTGAATGTACCTAGCAGTATTGTAATCTGGAGGCAACTGGGTGGCTCATAGAGCACTGGGCCCAGAGTCAGGAAGACCTGAGTTCAAATTTGACCTTAGGCACTTATTAGCTATGTGACCCTGGGGAGTCACTTGAACTTTGCCTAAATTCACTGGATAAAGAAATACCATGTTGGAATTCTGACAAGAAAAGTCCATGGAGAGTATTATCATTCTATAGTCCATGGGGTCACAAAGAGTCGGACATGACTGAATAACAATAACAACAAATGCAATTTAGACAATATCTAAATTTTCCATAAGAATAACATAAGATATTAAAACAATGACATAGTATAGGTTATATTAACAACAATTAATATATAATTAATAGTAACAAGATATTAAAACATATTATTAAAATCTAAGTAAACCAAATCTAAAGGATCCCCCTAATCTAATAGGTTAATAATTCTTTGAAGAAAGGGAAAGTTTATCATGATGACCTTTTCTTGATGGAGTAATGCTTATTCTTCTCTATTCATTTTATGGTTGTTGTTTAGTCATTTTCAATCATGTTCAATATTTCATGACCCCATTTTGTGGTTTTCTTTGCAAAGATACTAGAGTGGTTTGCTGTTTCCTTCTCCAGCTCATTTTACAGATGAGGAAACTGAGGCAAAGGGATTTAAATGACTTGCTGCAATGTTAATAGGATATAAGATCTTCCCTGTCCATTAATAGACCTCATGTGAAGCCTGTTAAGGGAAGTTTACTTAGGGGAGGCTTGCTTGTAGGGAGACTTTCACAGCTTTTGTTAATTTCTAATTAGGCATTGAGTCAGAAGGGTTGTGATGCCCTTTGGCTCCAAAAAGGGTGTATACACACACACACACACACACACACACACACACACACACACAGAGATATGCTAATTTCTCACACAGAAGCTCTGTCTGTTGGTTTTTATTTCTCTGCTTATATTTTCTCTAATTTATTTGTTTGAATTTTCTCTGAAGTTTGGGGTGCTGACTTTTCCCCTGAATTAATGAATGTAATTAAAAAAGATTGTTAACCTTTTGAATAGCTATCTTTCCTAGTAAAGCAGATCTAAGAACCTGTGCTAGCAGCCATCCTGGATATGCTAGTGTGGTTGTTGCTACACTTGCCCAGAGTCATAATAGCTAATAAGTGTTTAGGGCCAGATATGAACTCACATGAAGAGTCTTCCTGACTCCAGGCCCAACATTCTATCCACAGTAGCACCTAGCTGTCCAGATATTTACTTATCTTAACATTGATTATATATTCTCTAATTTTGGCAGGAATCAAATTAAAATTCATTTGCCTTCAGTCTGTAGTTGATGTTTTCTCTTTTTTGATAATGGAAACATTTCCCCTCCTCTTAACCTGTTGTACTTTTCTTGTTTTCCATGATCTTTCAAGGACCAAGGAAAGAGGCTCAATAATCATCCGATAATTCTTTAATTACCCAATAATATAGTTCATCTGGGCCAAATGACAGCTCCCTAAAGATAGTTAAATGATTTCTTACTATCTTATTACTTTTCTTGGGTATCATCTTCCTATTAATCATATTTCTTCTGTTCTTTTAAGTCCAAGGAGTTCTTGTGGTTTAAAAACAAATCATAACTTGGGGCCATTTACTTCAGACATTTTCCATCTCTGAATGGGAATCCCTACAAGAATCTATCTGGCAAATTGTCATCCAACCTCCACTTGAAGACTTACAGTGATGCATCTCATTACCTTCTGAGTTAGCCTATTCCCATTTTTAGACAGCTTTAACTGTCAGGAAGTTTTTTTCCTCTCCTCAGGTCTAAATTTGTTTTATTTTTGTAACATCTGCATTGCTTATAATTTAGTCATGTAGGGTTAAACAGAAAAACCCCAATTCCTCTTTTATTTAATAGTTCTTGTCATACTTGAAGGCAACTATTGAAAACCCTTTGCCCCTAAAATCATTTCTTTTCCTGAATAAATATCCTTCGACTGACTCCCAATAGAATATATGTTTCTTGAGGGCAAGGACTTTTTTATTTTTGTTTCCCTGAGGTGGAGGTGTATATAGAAAGGCTGAGAATGACATATTATTTCAGCTCAGGAATTCTTAGCTGCAGTGGGCTAAAGCTGATTAGGTGTCTATATGAAGTCTGGTATCAGTATGGCCCAGGGGATCACCAAGTTGCCTAAGATGGGCTGAGTCAGAAGGTCAGAAATAAAGGAGATTAAAGCTCTGGGTTATTCAGCAGTGGACTAAGGCCCGAGTAGTGCCACTGCATTTCCAGTCTGGGCAAGATAGGGAGACCTAGTTGTAAAACAATTTGATTACACAATTTGATTACCTTGTGACCAGTGTAGCACACAGACTGTCTACTTGTTAATCTTTGCTCACCACTAGCAATATGCCATAGCCTTTTTACACCTGTCATATGTCTTTCCATTGCCCTTTAACTTACTTATAAATTTTTATTCTTCAGAAATTGTAGTGTTCTTATGAATCACAAGGCAAATAGTAGAATCAGAAGTATATTAATTTTTGAACTGGTTTTTATTTTATTAAGAACATCAAAAGGATTCATGGTTGATCGATCTTTTCAACAAGAATAACATGAGGTATATAATCAAATGCATTGTTAAATACTGATATCTATAGCATTCTCATAATCAACAATTTTGAAATAATAATTCTCTCTGCTCTGTTCCTCCTATTCAGGTTCTGGTCTAGCTCATTGTCCATATTCAATGTCTGTTCAAAATGTATATATGGAAAGACCAGCTCTGTTGTCTGACCATTTAACTGTGGATCATAGACTGGACAATAGGCCTTCTTCATAAAATTCATTTTTTTCCCTTTGTGGAGCATTAGGTTGTACTATTTTAAATGACTATGAATCTCATTTGGAAGCTTATAGATTTCCAGGGCTTAATGCAAATAACAACAACATCTTTTGTAAAATTAAATACCTTGCAGCGCTTCTTAAACTGTGGGCCATGACCCCACATGGGGTCACATAACTGAATGGAGGGGTCGCAAAATTTTTGGCAACAGTAGAAGGTTTCTGAACATGCAATGACCAAAAATTAATTAAAAATCAAACACGTAATGAACCTGAGAAATTTCTGGCAGCACTTGTCCATGGTGCTTCTCATAACTTCATTACAGCCTTGGCTCTGAACAGAAAGCATGTGAACTTTGCTCTGTACATGCCCTCAGGACACTCAGTATCATCAAATGCTGCCTACACCTGCAAAGGGGTCACCAGAGGAAAAAGTCTAAGAAGTCCTAAAGAGGGCCTTACCTCTCTCGCCTATAGAGAATCCCTCTTCCATTCAGAATCTTGACAGGCACATTCTCCCTGAGTGGCAAAAACTTTGTCAAGCAGAAGTTTCTCTGTCTTATGTGTGTCTTAATGGATACCAGTAAATAGCAAATGATTGAACAAAATTATTGTTTCATTCAGGAAAGTATCTGGTATGATTTTAACATGTTTATAAAAGAAATCTTTGTGGAGAAGAGTCTTCATGGTTGAGTTTTGCTCTTTTGAATTAAATGGTTTTTTCTTTTCAACAAATAAATAATGAGATTTTATGCATCTTTCAGTAAGTTTCATGACTATAAAGATATAGTTTACTGTATAATAAGCATTTAGAGAAGGGAATACACATTTATATAGCATCTGCTGTGTGCCAGGCACTATGATAAGTGCTTTTTACAAATATTATCACATTTGATCCACATAACAACAATTCTGAGAGTCAGGTGCCATTAATAACCCTATTTTACAGTTGAGGAAATTTAGACAAAAATTAAGAGACTTGCCTCATGTCACACAGCTCGTAACTCAAGTGTTCCTGACTCTAGGTCCAGTGACCTGTCCACTGTACCATTAGCTGCATCAATAAGATTGTTGGTAAAAACTTGCCTGTTCTCTTTTCCAACTTTTGGCAAAGATACTCCTCATCTCTGAGAGGCATATCGATGACACAAAGAATAGAGTGTTAGACCTGGAGTCAAGAAGACCTGAATTCAAATCTGGCCTCAGATACTAGCTGTGTGACTGTGAGAAACCATTTAATATCTTTGCCTTAGTTTCTTCAAGTGTAAAATGGGGATAATAATGGCATATGCTTCTCAGGGTTATTGTGAGGATCAAATGTGATATTTATAAAGCACTTAGTATAGTACATGGCACATGGTAGGTACCATATAAATGCTTTTGCCCTCCCCTCCCCTTCCTTTTTCTACCCTTCCTTTCCTTCTCCTACCCTTTCCTTCCCCAAAGGTTTATAGCTTATTATCAGAAATATATGGTGGACATGAAAAAGTAGCCATATAGGCTGTTAGTTATTGATGTTCTCTTGATGACATTTTGGTAATAGTAATAGCATCACTAATTTTAAAATGGTATCTTCTTTTCTAAAAATTTTGAGGACTGATTCCTCAGTGCCTTCAAACTGTATTGCCTCCAGTGAAGACCTCCTTTCAGTAGAAGTAATTTGTCCTAGCTGCTCTTCCCATTTTTATCTTCTTAAATGTCATTTTTACTTCATCTTTCAGAAAAAGATCTGAGATGTTGAAGTCCTGATGTGGTGGCTCCATTTTTTACTAATGAAAATAATTTGCTTCAGAAATATTGACAGATCTTTTCCCTTTTTTGTCTATTTGTTGTCCTCCTTATATTTTCTCCTTGAAATGTTCATGGGATGATTCAACTTAATTAGGTCCCATCCTAGGCTTTCTTGTAACCTTGTTTCCCCCTCTACTGTTTCTTGCATTTTTATGACATATTACTGTTTATAATCTTCCACAATCCTCCTCCTAAGGTTTTCCAAATGAGTTTATGTTTTGAATTAGTGTTGCTTTTTATTCTAAATTGGTGTTGATTTTGAGCTTTGCTTTGAGAAGTTTATAGTCAGACTGTGCAGAGACTGCAAATTTAGAAATGTCTCCCACATTGGTTACCAGTAGCTTCTTGTCTGTTAAGATATAATCAATTCAAATTTTTTTATAATCAATTCATATTGTTCAGGGTTTTCTGGGGCCAGGGCTTTCCAATTTTCTTCCAGAACAAAGCATTCATGATATATTGTCATGAGTTCAAATAGTGCTAAAATTTTGAAAACATTTTTCCCTCTAGCAATTCTGTGTAAATATGGTGCAAGTATGTTTGCACAGAATATGTATATATATACATATATAATATTATATTGATGCATAAATATGCACATATGCATGCCTATATGTACAAATTATAGAATTTTATATAAAAGTATATATCTATGTGTGCATGTATTTCCATTTGTGTGTGAGTGTATATATGTATATGTATATGTGTATGTGTATATCTATATCTATATCCTGTGATTTTATCAGTGTATGGAACTACCAGGAGGGAAACTCTTTCTAACAGTGCAGATCAGCACCTTCTCTGCAACATATAGTCCTACAAAGTTGCCTGTGCACTGATAAACCTATCAGTGACTTACCTAGAATCACTCAACTAGCATGTGTCAGAGGTAAAACTTGAAACCAGGTCTTCCTAACTCTGAGGTGAGTTCCACACCTACTATGCCAACAGGCTTAGTAATAATTCACTTACTAGAAACTGCATAGCAGATGCTGATATTTTTTGGTAGAAAAAATTTCCTTGTCAGGAATTCTCTTAAGTAATGAAATAAAAGGTATGGTATACATTCATATTTATATATACACATATGTATATGTACACATGTGTAAACATATATGAGAGAGAGAGAAACTGAGAGAGGAAGAGACAGATTTTTTTGATGCTGAGTCTTGCCCTTTTTCTCATCTATTATGCTTCATTCAAATAATTTTGAATATGCCAGAAAGACACCTTATTGGGGTAACAAAAATACTCCTCTACCAGCCTCACATAGCCTCTAAAAGTATACTAATAAATCTCTATTTGTGAATTTGAATTAAATTCTTAGTATTTCCGAGTATCCTGGTACCTGCTTTTAAAATTGTAAATGCCATTGGGTTATATAATAATTTTTAATGAGTCAAAATTAACTTTTTTTGGTGAGAATGAATTAAGTAGCTAGGTGGCACAGTGAATGGAGCTCTGGACTTTGAGTCAGACAGACTTGATTTTGAATCTTGCATCAGACATAGCTATGACAGCCTGGTTAAGTCATTCTATCTCTCTTTGCCTCTCTTTCCTCATCCGTAAAATGAGTGCTAGACTTAATGGTCTATTAAGACCTTTATATCTCCTAAATATATTTGTCCTATGTATGTCAGCTGAGAGGAAATGAAAAGTGAAAAAAAGCAAGTTTTGATATTTCTACTAAGGAAAATGACAAAATCACAGAGTCTGAGACTTGGAAAGGAAGTCAGTGATGATTTAGTCTAACTCATACCAAGACAAAAATGTGTTCTACAATACTGTTAAGCAGACATTAATTCTCTGCTTGAAGACTAAAGTTATATAAGGAGGAACCCTCTAAATCCTTTTTATATGGCACAGTCTTCTGGACATTCACCATCCTGATATAATTCTTCTCCTGCACATGCTCCAGTTTATAAATATCATTACTAAAATGTGATGTTTAAATGTGAACGTCAGTATTACACACCTGTACTCACTGGGGCAGAGTTTGCTAGGACTACCATCTTCCTCATTCTCAATATAACACCTCTAATAATTTGATCTTGATTTAGTTAGCTAGATAGTTCAAAAGGCATTCTTTTGTTAAAAATTATTTATTTTTAGTTTTCAACAAACACTTCCATAGATTTAATTTTTTTGACACCTCTCTCTAGCTTGCAATCTGATATGGGCTGTACATGCATTCCTATTAAATACATTTTCACATTTGCCATGTTGCATAGAAGAATTATAAAGAATGGGAAAAACCACAAGAAAGAAAAAAAAAACAAAATGAAACAAAAAAGAAAATAGGTTGTTTCATTCTGCATTCTGACTCCATTGTTCTTCCTCTGGATGTGACTAGCATTTTGCATCATGTGTTCTTTGGAATTGTTTTAGGTCCTTACATTGCTGAGAAGGGCTAAGTCTACCAAAATCAGTCCTAACACACTGTGGCTGTTACTGTGTATAATGATCTCCTCACTCAGCATCAGTTCATAAAAGTCCTTCCAGGTTTCTTTGAAGTCTGTTTGTTTATCATTTCTTATAACACAATATTATTTCGTTATATTCATATACCACAACTTGTTTAGCCATTCCCCAATTGATGGGCATCCCTTTGATTTCCAGTTCCTGGCCATCACAAAAAGAGCTGCTATAAATATTTTTGTACATGTGGGTCCTTTTCCAATTTTTATGATCTTTTTTTGGGATACAGCCCTGGAAGTGGTATTGCTGGGTCTGAAAGGCTTTTTTTGGGGGGGGGGTAGGCAGAGAAATTGGGATTAAGTGACTTGCCCAAGCAGATAGTGTTAATTGTCTGAGGCCAGATTTGAACTCAGGTCCTCCTGACCCCAGTACTGGTACTCTATTCACTGCACCATCAAGGTGCCCCCAGAAAGGCATTCTTAATCTGAGTCTGTGGGCTTGTTTTTATTAAAATGTTTTGATAGCTATATTTCAATACAATTGGTTTTTCTGTATGCTTCATTATAAACATTTAAAAATATGATTCTGTGAAGAGGCCGCAAGCTTTACCAAAAAGAGGGTCCAAAAAAAGGGTTAAGAACCTGTGCTTTAGAGTATGATGGAGAGAAGGAATGCTTCTGGTGAGAGTAAAACCTGATTTACATATCACAGACATGGTTCTTGGGTACAGTCACTGAGCTCTTGCAGAGAGGGAGTGTCCTAGGGAGCTGGGGAGGAATCTGTGATGGGGAAGATGAAGGCCGTCAAAGACCATCTCTGCCCACTTTCCAGTTGGCAGAGTGTCCCTTAGAGAAGTGCTATTCTCTCCAAACCAATTTGAAAGCAGCAGCACCCTCACTTCATGGAAGTGTGTAGGAGTACAATTCCTAAACACCCCTCCCTGCTGAGCCCCAGTGCTATTCATGGTTTTCCCACCGCAGTGTTTAAGTCCTAGCTTCTCACTCTGATAAATGAGTCACACTGGGGGAGCTCCAGTACAGTCAGAAGAGGGAGAAAAGCAGTGGGGGGAGGGAGGTTGAAGTCTTTAGAATCTTCATTTTGAGGATAAAATCATAGTAGCTATCAACAAATAGGGGTAGGATAGATGGTTTCCTTTCTGTGGAAAACTTAGCCAACTTACAGGTTTGGATAAGTTTGAAGAGTTGTTGATAGGAAAGTATGCAGTCTCCTCAAAATCAACTGCTAGGAATCCTGAAGACAGCTCTTCTTTGTTTCCAGGGAAAGTCCCAGTTCTCCTTGGTTTTAAGCTTGCTGCCTAGAGCCTTTGGTTCCTTATAGGATCCTAAGATCATGCTCTAGTTGTCATCTGCCTAAGGTAGAATACAATAGAGTAATTGTTTCCTTCATTTTGGACAATATGCCTCTCCAAACAGCTAAAGGTTATAATAGATTTTTTGGCTTATCATATTAAAGTTGCAATTCACTAAAACCTTCAGTTGTTTGCAGACAAATTGTTATCCAGCCTTAACTTCCCTATCTTACACATTGCTGTAGCCTAAGCGTAAGATTTTGTCTTCATTTCTATTAAATGTCATTTCTTTTCATGTCCCAATGCTCTAGATTTGTCACAATATTTTCAAATACTAAATGTCACTCGATGTATTTATTATCTATCTCTTCCAGTTTTGTGTCATCTGCTAACTCATTAAATATTTCATCTATGCCTTTATTGAAGTCATTGGTAAAAAAAATGTTAAAAAGCACTGGGCCATATACATATCCCTTAGGCATTTGAACAGAAATCTTCATCCAATTTGAACTTGAACGATCAAGGACTATTCTTTTGTTTGCCCATTCAACCAATTGAAAATGTGCTTAACTGTACTAGCATCTAATATAGGAGTTCTTGAGCTTTTATTTGGTCTCAGAACCTCTTCATACTCTTTAAAACCATTGAAGACTCACAAAGAGCTTTTGATGTCAGTTATAGCTATCATTATTTGCACATTATAAATTAAAACATCTTGGTATTAATATTCCAGGAGAACCCATACCAAACATCTTGGTATTAATATTCCAGGAGAACCCATACCACACTTTGAAACTTGCTGGTCTAGCACATCCTTCTTGAGCTTTTCCATAAGAATTCAATGAAAGACTATTTCAATTTTTAAGAACTTTATCTAGGTAAACTTTGAAGCAGCTAGGTAGTTCAGTGGATAGAGTGCTAGGCCTGTGGTCACAAAGACCTAATTTCAAATTTGGCCTCAGACTGTGTGACTCACTACCTGTGTGACCCTGTTATGGGAATGGAAATTTAAGATCTTCCCTGCCCCTAGGCCCTTTGATAGGCTTAAGTGCACCTGGAGCCTGTGGTGGGAGGCTTGGTTTTCGAGAATGCTTTTTGATTAGGCAGTGGGTCAAGAGAGTTGTTACATTCTTTTAGTCAGGAGAAGGTTATATAAAACCTGATGTAAGGCTTTGTTTTGGGGCTCACTTTAAGAAGTCTTGTGTGATTTGACCAGACCAGACTCTGGGCAGCCATTGAACCCCCCGGCTTTGAAAACCCAAATGTTCATGCTTCCCTCTCTGGTAACTGTGACTAGATATGGAAGTAATGGTCAGATAGTTGGAGGCCTGTCTGCTTGAAATGTTACTCTGTCTTCTTATAACTTCTGTCTGTATACTCTGAAGTTTGGGGTGCTGACTTTTCTCCCTAAACTAGGTAAATTATATGTTTGATTGATTAAAGCAATATTGTTAACCCATTTTGAGTTGCTTTTCCTTCAGAAAATCAGATCTAAGAACCTGTGCTGTCAGCCACTCTGGGTTTGGTGGGATGCTTGCTGCTACAGACCCAGAGCAAGTCACTTAACGTATGTTTTTCTCTGGAGAAGGAAATGACAAATCACTACATTTTCCTTGCCAAGGAAACCCCTAAATGGGGTCATGAAGAGTTGGACACTATTGAACAATTGTACAGCAATAAAGTAAACTACATCTTCAGGTACCTTGTCAAGAAGGAAAGGTGGTTAGTTTTGGCAAGATGTTTCCTTGCTGAAATCAAGTTGGCCCTTTGTGATCACTGCTTCCTTTTCTATGCATTCTAGACTTTTGCTAGGTGTCCAAGCCATGCCTAGCAGCTGATGGTTGGCAGACTCCATTCTCCTTCCTTTTGTGTAAATCAGAACAATATCTCCCTCCCCTTTGGGTCCTGTGGCACTTCTGTTCTTGTTGATTTTTTTCTGGGTGAATTATTTTATTAATAAGACCTGAAAGTTATTAATAAAAGGATATTTTTTGGCAGTCTCTCAGACCAAAGACCTTACTTTTTTTTTCAAAGATTGCTGAGAATATTTAAATTTGCAGATTTGCCAGTTCTTTCAGTACATATTTTTTAAAATTTTAGAGTATTATAGAAATATAAGTTATCATAATTATTAGGGAAGGCTTACTGGAGGAAGGTGGGATGAAGATAACATAGGATTTTGATAATTGTATTCTGACATAAAGGCAAAGAACACATGTTGGCAATGTATAGTTTTCTAATGCATTTCATAGGTGTTGTCTGGGCCACATGTAGAGCTTACAGTAAAAAGATGAGAACAATTCTGGGGAAAGTCATTTGCTTCCACTAGGGGAAGAAAGAAATAGATGGGTAGACATTAACTGAAATATTTTTGTGCATTAAGTCAATTTCTGGAGAAAATGGAATCTGGATGAACTGGCACCTTTAAGTTTATTTGACGTTCACTTTTCTTTCATGGTTCTCAAGCAATTTTACCAGTAAAAATTGCTACTCAGTATTCAGGCCTGTTATTGCCAGATAAACAAAACCTCTTTGACCTTAGAGAGGTAGGGAGAGGGATAAGCGAAGGGCAGAAAATGCTTTTTTAAGTACAAATGGGTTTGAAGTTCAGTCCCTGACTTGTCTATATCCAGAAGACTTTCAGTGTGTATCTGCAGAGGATAGAGAATTAAATTAGGAATGGGGAAAACACACACACACACCCAAAACAAGTGCCTTAAGCCAGATCTGTGTTCCTCTTATCAAGATTTCTCTCTGTCCTCCCCTCAGACTACATGAACCAGGAAGGAACCCTTAATCTACTCAAACGTGCCTCCTAGACTAACTAGTCATGGGGCTTTGTTATGGCCAATACCATTCTCAGAAGGGAAAAAGGAAGGATTGTGGATTCATTCAGTCACATGGGCTCTTCAAACTGTGCTGACTCAGCCTACTTCTTGAACTCTGACATCAACTTTAGGAGACTTTAAGACCTCCACTTTGGTTACTTGATGAATCTGGCCTTAACTGTTGGCTCTGGGCCTGACCACTGTATGTTCCAGTTAAACTAGTCTCATCACTGACTTCCTAATTTGTTATCTCTCATCTCCATGCATTTGCTCACAGAATCACAAGAGTTGGAAGGGACCTGAGCAACCACCTAGGCCCAACTCAGTCCTGGAAAAAAAAATTGATTGAGATGAGGTAGACTCAAAATGTAGAAGTCATGCATTTGAACATGACTAATGTGGCAATTCATTTTGCCTAACTGTGCATATTTTTGCATGGGTTTTGTATTTCTTTCTTCTTTTTTTTCAGTGAGGGAAGGGAAATAGCAAGAGAAAATAAATTTTGTTAATTAAAAATAAAAGGTTAAAATAGTTACCCAACCTCTACTTGATGATATCAAATAAAGACCCACCAACTTCCAAAGCAGCCCATTCCACTTTTGGATAGCTTTAATTTTTATGTAATTTCCCCTTATCTCAAGCTTAAATTTGCTTTTTGCAACTGCTGCCTAAGGTGCCTGGTTCTTCCCTGGGGCTGAGTAGAAAAAAAATCTAGTCTTTGTTCCATATTGCAGCCTTTCACATATTGGAAGATAGTTACCATGTTCCCCTATGAGTCTTTTCTTCTCCAGGCTACATGTCTTCACTTTCTTCAATAAATCCTCTTATGTCAAGAATTGAGACTCTTCTCCTGCCTGCCCTCATTTGTACAATCTCCAGTTTATTGATGTCCTTCTTAAAACATGTTGCCTAGAACTGAATATAAAGCTCTAGATATGGTCTGACTGATGCAGAGTATAGTAAGAGCAGTCAACTCTCTAGTCCTGAATAGTGCAGCCTATAATTGGCTATTGGATTTTAACAAAAAGCTTCGTTGTTACCCTATTCACTTGTATTGAGCTTACAATTCCCTAAAACCTTTAATTTTTTTTTTCAAATGAATTGTGACTGTCTACCCTCTTGTATTTTGTATTTATGAAAGAAATTTTTTGGAAATCAAATGTAAAACTTTGCATTTATCTCCATTATATTTTGGTTTTGTTTCATGAGTGGGCCCTGATAATGACAAACATTCAATAACATAACAAAAAATGAAACATTACATTTTAATTGATAGTAAATCACTTGTTCCAAATGTGAGAGTATTCCTGAATCAGTCAGACCACAGGTATTTTTGTTCTTTTTTCTTTTTTTTTGGAGGGCAATTTTGGAGTCATGTCCTTCTGACTCCAGGGCCGACACTCTACTCACTGCGCCACCTAGCCGTCCTGGGCCTTTATTTTCAAAGATAAAAATTAGTACAATATTATAATACAGAATAAAAAGTGAGAAAAATATGTGGTATCCCATTTAAGCAGTCCAAACGTGACCTGCTGACAAGTCACTAATGATGAAAAATAGTATCTAGATAGAAGAAATAACATAGATCCCGGTTGCAATAATTTCATACAGCAGTTGAGTCAGTGTAAATTGATCACAATTGTGGAATGGTTGAGCAAATTATGGTCTTTGAATGTATCAAGCTACTATTGTGCCTTAACAAATTCTGGAAGGAATATTTTCACAGAAACCTGGGGAACCTTATATGAACTGATACAAAGTGAAGTGAGCAGAACGAGGAGAACAATTTATAACAATCAACCAAACAATATTTATTGTGTGTACTGTATGCCAGGTGCTGTACTAAGCACTGGAGATTTAAAAAAAGGGGGAGGGAGCAAAAGACAATCCCTGATCTCAAAAATGACCAACTTTGTAAGACTTAAGAATGCTGATCAATACAATAACCAATTGTGATTGGGCAGGGATGCTGATAAAGCATGCTAACTACTTCCTGGAAGAGAGGTGATGGATTTAATGGCACTCTTCCCATCTCTGCCTCCTCTCCTTTCACCCAGGACTCATCATATAAATGCACAATTTAGTTTGAAGATTCAGTTGCCTTATACCATATAAACTCTGAACTCCTGAACTCCAGAGCCTTCCAAACAGCAGGGATTACAAGCATGCATCACCACTCTTGGCTATGCATTTGTTAAAAGAGTTTCTCCTCTCCATCTCCCCCACACCCCAACCTTTCCAACCTCCATGTTGGGGGGAAAGGTTAGGAGATAGGAGGGAAATAAAATGAATATTTGACAGTTGAAATAACTTTTAAAAAAAGACAACAAGAGAAAAACAGAATCTAAAAAAGTACCTTAGTCAGCTAAAATTTACCTTTTAAGATAAATATGATAGCCAAGAACAACACTAGCTTAAAGCATAATCTCGTTTGTAAAATCTTCTGATGAGGGATGGTGGATGATTATGAGTAGTACTGGTTCATGAAAGAGTGAAATAGTTAAGAATAAAACCAATTTAAAGAAAGCTTGGAGATAAACCCAACTAAATAATTATCCTGAGAACATGGGATGAATGTTGAAGGCAGACAACAACAAATAAAAGATGGAAAAGACCTACAAAGCTTAAAAAACCTTTTTTTCACTTCACTTGAACCTCTCAGTCATGGGTTCACCACCTCACTGTCGTTCTTGCCTCATCCTTCGCTCTCACTTGCTCTACACATTTAATCAGTCAATTAATCTTGTCATTTCTGTCCTCAAAATGAGGTATCTAGGTAAAGTAGTGGATAGAGTGCAGTGCCTAGAATAAGGAAGACTTGAGTTTAGATTCAGCCTCAAACTCTTCCTAACTGTGTGACTCTGGGCTAGTCATTTCATTTTTGTCTGCCTCTGTTTCCATGATTGTAAAGTGGCTATGATTACCTCCCAGGGTTGTTGTGAGGATGAAATGAGAAAATACCTTGAAAGTGCTTAAATTAGTTTCTGGTACATAGTAGGTGCTTAATAAATGCTGGTTACCTTCCCTTTCCTATTTATGTCTCCTTTGTTTTACTTACATAGCCACCACCCTAACTCAAGGTCCTGGTCTCCTCTGGACTTTATTATTTCTTTTCTTTTCTTTCTTTCTTTCTTTTTTTTTTTTTTTGAGAGGGGAAGGCAGGGCAATTGGGATTGTGACTTGCCCAAGGTCACGTGGCTAGTAAGTGTTAAGTATCTGAGGCTGGATTTGAACTCAGATCCTCCTGACTCCAGGGCCCATGTTCTATTCACTCTGCCACCTAGCTGCCCCAACTTTATTGTTTCAATAGCCTACTAAAGTCTCCCTGGGTCAGGACTCTCCCTCCTCCAATATATTCTCTACCCAGATGCCAAAGTGATTTCCTAAATCATAAATCATGTTAATGCTCCACCCAGGCCCAGCCTCTCAATAAACTCCAGTGTCTTCTGATCATCTTTAGTGTCAAAAGCAAAGTTCTCTGTTGGAATTTCAAGCACTTCACAACCTGTCCCCCTTTCTGTTATTTTATACCTTACTTTCCTCCATTCATTCTGATCCAGCTACAGTGGCCTATTTTCTGTTCCTGGGATATGGCACTCCAACTTCTATGTCTACACCTTTGCATCAGGTATTGTCCATCCCTAAAATGCCTTTCCTCTTCACCTCCACCTCTTAAGTCTCTCTGCCTTCCTTCAAGGCTCAGCTCAGATCCCACCTTCTATATGAAGTCTTCTCCATTCAACTGCTATGGCCTTCCATTCATTCTTTTTATATCTTGCACGTATCCAGTATTTACACATTATTTACCCCACTGGAGTGTGAACTCTTTGAGGGGAAGGACCATATTTTTGCCTTTCTTTATTTTCCAGCAATATAGTGCTGGGCACATAGAAAGCCATTAATAAATGCCTGTTAATTAACTTTCCTAAGAAGGTGTAGGGATTTGGACTCCATCATAATCTTGGTAGTAATTATAGAAAAAAGCAGAAATGGCACTAGATAAGTAGATTGAAGCATTTATCAAGGGCTTACTATGTGCTAGGCACTGTACAAAGCACTGAAGATACACATACAAGTAAGACAGTCCTTGCCTTTGAGGAGACTGCATTCTAATGTAAAAAGAAAAAGCCAGTAGCTGAGCAAAAGAGTACCTTTAAGGCAAGTTAGCTGCTAGGAACAAATAGGAAAGTGGGGCTGAGGTGTGCACTCAGGTAAGATAGGGTAAAATCTTATCTATCAGAGCAAAGGATGCTCCAGGTGGCTGATGGATAAGAGGTGGAGGTGACGGCCTAAGTAAAGAACGCACAGTGAGCCCAGGATGGGAAGTGGTGGTGACACATAGAGCATAGTTAAGAGGCAAAAGTTCACCTATCAGAAAGGAGGAACTCTTTCACTAAAGAGAATCAAGAGAAGAAAAAGTAAATTAGACCAATTTTACATAAATGAGATCTATACTAGGAGTGACATAATTATGAAACTATTAGGGGATTGACAAAGCAGCTGGAGGGGTAAAGATAACAAAGACAAGAGAAAAAAAAACCATAACAAAACCCCTGATGAAGACATAACCATCAATTTGTAAAACTATAATGAAAATACATACATGCAGTGAAGGGATCCTTGATGGATGTATTAATAGAAAATGGCAGTTTTCCCACAAGATTTAACAATAGATCAAGATGTTACCATCATGCAATTGAATGAAAAAGTCAGAGAATACAAGATCTCACTGCATTCATTGTTTGTTGGCTGTAAGAAAAAGCTTTTGATTTGGCAGAACGAAAGACCACTGTAAAGTTCCTTTCCAACAAGATCTCTTGCATATAAACATCAGAATTATGTGAGATTTTTAGAAGAGTATAAAAATAGCAAAAACTTCCTGGTTGTCTCTTATTGTTTCTTGTAATCAATCTTTCTTCCCATGTTCCTTCTCCAGTTCTGTGCTTCCATCCTTAGATATTTAATTTTAGGTCTTAAGTCTACTCTTGTTTGAATTAAAATACAGGTAATTCCCCCTCCCCCCCATTTCTCTCTAATTCATTTATTATGTAACTTTTTGTATCTATGTCACATATCCACTTGGAGTTGATATTTGTTTAAGGTGTGAAATGTTGATCTAAATTTTATTTCTTCTATATTGCTATCCAATTTTCCTAGCATTTTAATCAGATATTAGGTTTTTGTCTAAGTAACTGGGGTCTTGTATTTATCAAATACTAGGATATTAGATATGTTTAGTTCTTTATAGTGTGCACTTAATCTGTTCTACTGATCTCTATTTCTTAACTGGTACAATATTGTTTTAATGATAACCATTTTGTAGTATAGTTTGAGATCTGGCACTCCTAGGTTCCCCTCTATTTTCATTATTTATCTTGAGATTCTTGACCTTGTTTTCCTCCACATAAATTTTGTTATTGTTTTTGTAGTTCTATAAAGTAGTCTTTTGGTAGTTTGATTGGTGTGGCATGGAATAAGTAAATCAATTTAGATAGTATAGCCATTTTTATTATACTGACTCATCCTACCCATAAGCAATTAATATTTTAAAAATTAAGGGCAGCTAGGTGGCACAGTGAATAGAAAGCCAGCCTTGGAGTCAGGAGGACCTGAGTTCAAATCCAGCTCCAGACACTTAACACTTACTAGCTGTGTGATCTTGGGCAAATCACTTAACCCCAATTCCTCTGCTTTCCCCACTCCAGAAAAAAAGACAAAAAAAGATAGACTTAAAAATATTTAAAAAGTTATTTAGGTCTATCTTTATTTCTGCAAACATTTGTAATTATATTTATGTAGTTCTTATTTATCTTGGAAGGTAGATTCCTAATTGACTCATAATTCTATAGTAGCTTAAAATGGAATTTCTCAATCTCTTCTTATTGGGCTTTATTGGTATTATAGAGACATGCCAATGCTTTTTAAAAGTTATATTTTGTATCCTGTGAGTTTGCTAAAGTTATTATTTCAATTAATTTTTGTTGACTCTTTTAGGTTAAGTATACACCATCATATCCTCTGCAGTTTGATTTCTTTTTTCCCTATGACTATTCCCTCATTTTCTTTTTCTCATCTTATTGGTATAGCCAATATTTATGGTACTAAGACAGATAGAAGTAGTGACAATGGATATCATTGTTTCACCCCTGAATTAATTGGAAAGGAAACTAATAGTGGTACCTTTTGGTTTTAGATATATACAACTTTTCAATTTGAGAAAAAGTCAATAAAAATATCTTATATATACAAACATATTTATAGAAGCTCTTTGTGTTAGGAAAAACCTAAACTAAAGGGATGCCCATCAATTAAGGATTGAATAAGTTATGGTGTATGAATATGATGAATATGTATGAATATTGTATGAAATGAGGAGATAGATAATTTCAAAAACATATAAAGACTAATGTGAACTGATTCAGAGTAAAGCAAATAAAAACAGAAGAATAATGTATCCTAAAACATCTAGTATAAAAATGAACAATTTTAAATGTTTATAAACTAATGAAGAAAAAAAATGAGCGAAGCCTGAAGAAAAAATTATGTGATAAAAATATTGTAAAAACAAGAACTTTGAAGTCAGGAAGACCTTTTCTACAAAAAAATGGTTATAAATTTTGGGGGGGAATATGAAAGCTTTATTTCATTATTCATTTCCTTGGGGTTATATGAGTAGCTAGCAGTGGAATTTTTATATTAAAGAGTTATTTTATTTGCTTTATTAGCATGGTTCTGAACTGATTTTCAGAATGGTTGAGCCAATTCAGTTTTTGAAAATAGTATTTTAATACTCCCTATTTTTAAAATTAAATTTTATATTTTTCATCTATCAAATATTTATATTTTTTCTCTTCCTCTGCCTCCCCTTGCCCAACATGGAAAAAAAACAAACAAACATATTAGAAGCAATTTTGGTTGAGGCCTTTCCCTGGTCAGTAATGTAAACTCAGGAAAAGAAAAGTAAAAGAATTTTATTAGCATGCAAAGGTGGCAAGCAGGTAGGTGTAAGGGGGGAATTTCAAACCTAGCGTTGGGGGTGGGGGAGTTTTGTTGGTGCTTGGGATAGTTATAGGAGTAAACAGCTTCCATAATAGGACAAAAGTATGTAGTACAAAACATGTACAAATGTACAACTAAATGAGGACATGGGTGGCCTAAATTCCTACTTATGGAATGGTTTATATTCCCATGTATTTTTTTTTTTTGGAGTTGTTAATGGGCGAAGATTTCATTTTATTCCACTGCCTTTGGAGCCTGCTAGTAGAGGCCCAGTTGGTACAGTAATACTTATTCACCCAGCTGGTCATCAGGGAGACTGAGGACATCCTAGACGAAGCAAGAATGGGCAGAGGCTGAAGGTAGAGGTTTTCTTTTTATATATACAAGACACATTAATCCATTAAATTTGAGGACACAGTACAAAAAAAAAACCACTTCAACTAATTCATCTGACAATTCTGTTCATATTCATGACCTTTTGTTTTGTTTTCCTAATAATAAAAAGGGAGACTTAGGGCTGTTAGGCTGATGATATCTATTTGGAGTCCTCTCCGCCAGCCACTTCCCACCACCAGGGTGAGCAGGAAGAGGAAGAAGAAGGCCAGAGCCCACAGCAAAGAGTTTCATAATCTTGAATGCAGGGGTAGTGTGGGGAGAGAAGAAAAAAGAGAAAGGAAAAAATACAAATCCTATATTACATACAAGAGGATAGGTAGGAGAGGAAAGAAATGGGCCTTCAGAAGTGAAGCTGAGGCCTGGGGCAGGCTGCAGGGGTGGGGGGCAGCAGGACCCTCTGCTCCACGTGCTTTTGTGTTGTAGCTGTTTCCTTAGGTGTCAGCCTGAGAGGCCCTCTCGGCAGGTAGGGGGGCCAAGGAGATGAAGAGGGCCAGGGCCTCAATTGGCCCCCCAGCTGTAGCTGTTGTAGTTAGACTTTCTGCTCTGGGGCTTCTGCGGGATGGAGCTGGTCTGGCTATGTTGCCCGCTGCCCATCTGGCCATCCTGCTGAAGGTGGTGATGGAGGATGTGGGAGTGTGGCTGCTGATGGGGGGTCAAGATGTGCATAAAAGGGGCTGGCGGATAGGCAGCGGCTGTGGCCGGATTGATGGGCCCTCCACTCCCCAGGGCTGAAGGCAAGTTGAAGGAGGCAGCAGGAGTTCCAGAATGAAAACCTTGTCTCTCAAAGGACTGCTGAGTTTTGGAGTACACAGAACCCGAAATATCTGGCACACCTATATTACTGGAGGTGACTGATACACCAGTGTTGTATCCATGAGATCCATACCCACTTGGTTGTTGGAAAGGGGTGGCCGATGCGTTCACACTGACATTCACACACTTGGAAGAGATAGGAGCAACAGGGAATACAGCAGGCCCATACTGGAAGGTGCTGGGGAGGCCTGGGACCCCTGTATAGTATGGCAGGCTGGTGTAACTGTAGCCAGGAGGCAGCGCCGGGTTCAGAAATGTCTGCTGTGTGGTGTGGTGAGTCTGAGTCTGATTCTGCTGGGGCTGTGCCAGGGTTGTGGCTGGGGCTGGGGACGAGGCATCTCCATGGCCAAACTTTGAGAGGTCTCCAGAGTAAGGGTTGCTGGCCAGGCTACCATCCCTCCAGGTCAATGGAGTGGTAGGTGTAGGAAACGGGATGCTGTAGTAATCCAAGGGGAATCTTGTCTGAAGCATCTGCAAGTCATCATAACCATACACTTCTGGCGGGTAGGCATGTAACAGCCCTGGAGCCATGATATATGGATTAGGCAACAACGGTGGAACCCCAGGAGGAAGATTGGGGGGAGCTTTTCCTGAAGTCGTGGCGACTGAGCTTCTGGTTGAAGCGGTGACGGTGGAGTTACTGCCCAGGCTGAGGCCTAGACTACTGCCACTGTTTAGGCTGGATGAGATGCTGACCACAGGGGGAGGCGCCGAGACTGTGCTGGATGTAGTAGAGAAAGTGCTGGAGGAAGAATGGAGACTCGCCTCCCTTTCAACGCTTGTGTGCAAGAGTTGATGTTGAAGTGCGCCCAGAAGATGATGATGACGAGAGTGTATTCTGTTGGGTAGATAATGTGCTGCTGTGTTGAGTGGTGGTAATATTTGGAAGCTCCTCACTGTGGCTCAAGCCACCCAATGCAGATGAGTGCTGATTGGCTGTGGTCAGCAAGGAAGCTGCAGATACTGTGTCATTGAGAGGGGGGATGCTGGGAGCAGAGGGTGAGTCAGATTTCACCGCAGGGCCAGTGGCACCTTCAACAGATTGTGTGGTCTGTAACTGTGTGGCCTGCACGGAGCTGAAGCCATTCTTTGCCTGAGTCAGGTCCTTCTGGGGAGACAAAGAGATGGAGTTGGGGTACCGCCGAGTCTGTGTGGATCTCTGTTCATAGATCGGGCCCTGAGCACTGTTTTGGGAGGTATAGGTTGTTGACTGAATTGGGCCGCTCTGGTAGCCAGATTCCTGACTCTGGTTGGATGAAATTGTGGATGAAGACTCACTTGCAGTGCTGGTATAGAGACTGCTTGGAGTCTGACTTGAGGAGGCGCTCGTGGTAGGAGTGGACTCATACTCTGAGAGGACAGGCTCTGACCCAAACTGTAATGCCCCAAACTGCAGGTTTAGCCCTGAGATATCCTCTGAGCCAGGCATCTCCACTGCCAGAGCAAGAATCTTTGACGTCAAGGAGGCCTTTTTCTTTTGCTGCTTCAGCTTCTGCTGAGCTGGCTGGGGGCTGGAGGACTGGTTGTCTGAAGACCCCAGCTGATGTGGAGCTGATGTGGACTTGCTCCGCAATGGAGAGGAAGGGGCTGGAGGTGCAGCTGTAGAGGTGGTCACTGAAGGTGGCTTTTCCTGCAGGAACACCTCCATCATGGCTGAAGATGGGGTGAAGGCCTGGCGCTTTGTGAATGGGCTGTGGACTGCTGAATCTGTTGGGTTCTTCAAATCATACTGCACCAGCGATGGGGATTGTGTTGTAGAGCCCATGTCCCAAGAGGAAGTGGTGGTGCTCCCACCCGACTGAGAGTGCTGAGCTGCCAACTGGGCCAAAGCCTGGGCTGTCTTGGATTGCTCCAAGAATTGGGAGCCGGTGGTGCTACCACCTTTAGCTTTGCCAACATCACCAAACCCCTTTCCTAGCATGCTCACCATGCTGTGATGGGAGAAGGTGCTTCCTGATGCAGGCTGTAATATGGTGTTCTGCTTTGAGTTACTGAACACCAGAGGCTGGGCCAGGGAAGGAGCCTGAGATGGATCCAGATTGGTTGATTCATTCTCCATCGAAGAAGGTGTCTTCCCCAGTAACATAGCAAGGTCTATCCTCTGACCAGCAGTGATTGTCACATTTTCTGCAGGCAGAGGCATTGAAGACACATTAGAGGCAGTGAAGATCCTAGTCTCAGAAAGATCTTCATTCTAATCTTCTGTACCCCATTCCTCTGTCACAGTCCTCCATGCACTCATCCCATTGTCTGGCTCAAAACTGCCAGTATTGTTCCACGTGTTGCCACTACTATTGCCATAGTTTTCATCGGTGTTGGTTGGTTCTGCATAATCAGCTGGGTTAAAAGTTCCCATGCCTTGGGCAGAAAACCGTCCTCCCCTCCTACCAGAGTTACCTCTGCCTCGTCCAC
This sequence comes from Gymnobelideus leadbeateri, assembly GCA_011680675.1. Classification (NCBI taxonomy): domain Eukaryota; kingdom Metazoa; phylum Chordata; class Mammalia; order Diprotodontia; family Petauridae; genus Gymnobelideus; species Gymnobelideus leadbeateri. The sequence continues at coordinate 63,924 of WOXC01011850.1, read as the reverse complement.
GGCCCCTTCGGCCTCTTTCTGTGCCTCTTCCAGATGGGCCTCCAGTCTTAGCACCATCCAGTCCATTTTCCTGACCTCGAAACTCTCGTCCACGACTGGCGCCTCTTCCCCGCCTTGGTGGTCCACCACGTCGCCTGCTATAATCCCTATCTCAGTCTCAATTCTCTTTGCCTTCCTCATTGGATTCCATCTGTCCACCATCCTTCTGTCCCGAGACTCCCTTCTTTTTCCCAACCATTTCTCAGGAATTCGTATCCGGGTTTCCCTCCAGCGGCACATTGATAGCTCTATTGGCATCTCCATTGCAGTCATGCAAAGCAATCACACATTCATCCTGGTTCTTGCCTGTGATATCAATCAGGTGCTTCACCTTCTCCTCAAAGTCAGCATCATTGTGGTCCGATACCATCTGTGCAAGTCTAATCTGTTCTGCGGTAGCCTGTGGCCTCTGCTTGTGCTGTGTCTGGTTCTGTGTCTGTGTCTGCTCCCAGTTTCCCCAGGCTCGGTTAGTGCCCACTGATGTCATCATTTACAGTATATACAAATAACAGTATTTACAAGGTAGTATGCTCAGTCTCCTCCACACTGACCTATTCCCATGTATTTTGAGACCTCCATATTCTGCAGGGTGGCCGTACCCAAAGTTTAGGTTTTAAACATAGGGTCACTCAGGTTGACTTTGCATAACCACACCCCTATATTTAAGGAAGAAAATTGCATGTGATTGATTCTTGTGTGATTTACAAAATGCACTGTTGCCGTCATTAATGAAACTGGGATTTAGATAGGTCTGGACGACCTATTAGGTAGGTCTGAAAGAGCCATTTACATGAATTGTTTAGGTAGAGATTGCAGAGAATAAATTAGAAGAATTCATCATCTTTGTTAACAAAATAAGTCTAAAATTGCAGTAGCAGCTTGGAAAAGTTGGGTGATGAATGATTAAAGTGAAGTTTCATATTATCTGAGAATGCCAGTTATGGTATATTTCTGTTAAGTGAAAGGAATGTAATTCCCTTTCTCCAACTTCTGTTGCTGCAGTCACATAAGAAGAGGTTTTAATGTATTAACTTGGATAGCACCCTGTGATCCCATAATGAGCTATAAACATATACAAGAAGCAAACAATAGGATTAGTTGAACAAACAAATTAGCCTAGGGGTTTTAAATATTTAAATGCTGAATGAATTTTAGAAGTAGGAGAGTGGGAGAGATCAAAGCTTCCAGGGGTGTGGCTAATATTTGCCAAGCTGCTCATTTCCTTCTTTACTCCCATTTAGACCCAAGAAATGGATCACAGGATATTGCATCTTGTTAAGACATTAAAATCTCTCTCTTTAAACTACATTTTATTACTGCATCAACTGAGGTGGGTGGTGTGGGGAATCACATGGTTCCTCCCTTGAATTTCTAATATAACTTAGAACTTATATAGGATGGAACTTTGGAAGTTGAGTGAAGAGGCAGACCATGCTTTAAGCATCAGAGGTATTTTTGAAAAATTATGCCTAACATTGACAAAGTATCAATGTATCAAATAATAATTTCTCATAATCTTCCATTATCCTATTAGAGATGCATTCCCACAGGGAAAAAGAAATCTCTAGCACCAATACCATACCCCAAATTCTAATATTTACCCCACAAACTATTCTCCCTTTAACAATATGAGTTCTTTACGTACTATATTTAATTCTCCCACACAACACCTGTAAGAAGTTAGAAGCTATATTCTCAAGACCTATTTGAAAGTGAGTATAACTTAAAATACCACAGTTATTTTCCCTTTTATTGGGTAGTCTCATTGACTCAATAATGACAAAAATAGTTATTATTGTGTAATCTTGAGAAAAATATTAAATAACGATAGCTAGCATTATCTTACTCTATTGAGCCCATTGTTATAGTTTATTTGGTCCTCTTCGAGCAACAGCCATAGTCTATTGAGACCTTTTATAATAGCTAACATTTACATAACAATTTAAGGTATGTGAAACACTTTTAAAACATTATCTCAATTAATCCTCATAATAATCTTATCAGGTACTTGCTATTATTATCATCAGATGAAAAAAACCTGACACTTCAGGTGAGAGATTATGTAGTAAGTGACTTTCCTGGGGTCACACAGCTAATAAATGTTTGGGGCAATACTTGAACACAGGTCTTCCTTACTCCAAGTATAGTGCTCTCCCAATACACTGCCTAGCTAGAATAATAGAAGGATAGCAACTTGTCTTAGGACTGTTATTCTTCTTTGTTCTCCATGAGGACCAATGGTGTCGTAACTTGTGTCTCTACTCCAGTTTTTCTAGCTAAATTCCATGGAAAAAGATGAGAATGAACTGCTAACAATAATAATAACAATGAATGAAACAGGGTAAAGCATTTCACATCATTCATTTGATCCTTATAGCAACTATGGGGGGTCGATCATGTGAACATTATTCCCATTCTATAGATGAGGAAACTAGATCTCAGGGAGGTTAAGGGATTTTGCCCAAGACCACGAAGGCAGATCCAGGACCAGTTCTTCAGTCCATTGCTCCTATTATGCCTAAGTACCTATTCATTACCGGCCTTAAACTTTAAAGAGATCACAATAGTTCCTTATAGAATTAGAAGACTTAGAACTGGAGGGGACTTTGGAACCATCTACCAAGGGTTCTTAGCCGGTTTTGTGTCATGGACCTCTTTGACAGTCTGATGAACCTTAAGGACCTCTTCCCAAAATAACACATAGGATCACAAACAAAACCAATTATATTAAAAGTAGTTATAAAATATATTAAAGAACAACAACAACCAAGTTCATGAATCCCAACTTAAATACCCCAATAGTCCAACCTTCTTGTTTTACAGATGAAGAAACTGAGACCTAGACAGTATAAGTGACAGGGTCTGCCCAAGTTCACACAAACAGTAATACAGCCAGAATTTGAACTCAAAACTTCTTACTATAGATCCACTGCTTTCTTTGCCCTACCATGCTGTTCTTCAGAAGTATTTGGAGATGATAATGCCTCATTGGGAATTACTTTTTCCATAACAAACTCATAGGAAGTAAGGCATTGCTTTTGAGACCAATAGGAAATGAAAGAAACTTGCTTCCATGCCTGAGATACAAAGCACAACCTGTACTTTGAGTAATTAGGCAAATTAGAAACTATGCTAAGTGAGTGTGTTCTCTGTGAAGTTGGCCTGTATTTTAATTATGGCTGTTTCAAGGGAGGGTCTGAGGATTATTAAATTTAGTTACATTGCTCCCCCTTCCCTCTACCTCTTGCAGAATGATTTTTCCCAAAGAAGAAAAAGATAAAGCTTCTTTATCTCTAAAGTAGAAGAATCAACAGATGTCACAGATATTTTTAAACCAATTACTGAGGCATTCCAGCAGCAGCAGGCACATAAAATATAGATGTTGTTTCCTGGACCAAACTTGATTTATTTCTGTGATCCTCCCTTTATCACTTCTTGAGCTACATTTCAAAGTATCCTGAACAAACCAACCCGCAATTGGTGCATTCCAAATTGTTAGAAGCTCTGTAGAAAATGTACAAGACTGATCTTATCTTTCATGCTTCAGAAAAATGCCTTCAAAAATTGTTTTTATACCAGGGGTTCAAAGGATCAGTTCTCTGGCTGATACACGAGTTCTTAAGCCCCTGAACCATACATATCAAATTTATGCTACTGTCTGACCTCGGGCAAAATACTTCACCTGTCTGAGCCCATGTTTTTTCATCTGTGAAATAAGGAGGTTGGCTTGTCAAACAATTAATCAACAACAGTCATTTATCATGAACTTACAATATACAAGATACTGTGCTATGTGCTGGGGATATAAAAACAAAATGAAACACCCCCTGCTATTTATTCTGACGGGGAAAGGGAAAGACACGAGTATTTACATGAGTATACACATGAGGATTTATTGTTTTTCTGTTGTTTCAATCATGTTCAACACTTCGTGACTCCATTTAGGACTTTCTTGGTAAAGATACAGAACTGATTTTTCCATTTCCTTCTCCAGCTCATTTTACAGATGAGGAAACTGAGGCAAACAGGGTAAAGTGAATTGCCCAAAGTCACACAGTTAGTAAAATATCTGAGTCCAGATTTGAACTCATATGTTCTGAGTATTTATAGAATACAAGTATAAAGGGGATTTGATATATGTGCAGACCCCAGCAGCTTTCTCACAAACTTTCCTCATGGTGGATGCTGGGGAACTTGCTTCTTGGCGAATCATGATGTAAGGCAAATGCCTGGGAGAGCCTGTAGAGCATGTATAGACAAACATTCAAAACTGGTTCTGGTTGGCTAACCATGTGGTATAGGGGAAACATTCATAAAAGTATGTCATCCTCAGCTACCACTTTTGCCTCAGTTTTGGGGGGAGCTCAGTGACTCCCTTGTTCATGGGTTCAGGTGAGAGATTATGTGGTCAGGTAAAAGGCATGGGAGCCTTCTGACCTCTGAGGCTCTGATCTCTTGTGACTCCTAGAAAATGGCCTTGCACATTGGGTTTTTTACTTGTTATTCTAAATTCTAATTGTGATGAGTGTAGCCTACAAAATCTGGGGAGTTTAGAAAAGTTGAATAACTGAGCTACTGATTATGACGCTTCAGCATAGTCTGGTCAACCAATCAATGAATAAATCAACTAGCATTTACTAAGTTGCTACTATGTGCTAGGTACCTAAGGGATACGATATGTGTACTGGAAATACAAAGAAAGGCAAAAAAAAAATCCCGATCACATGGAAATCATAGACTAATAGATGAGATGACATGTAAATAACTATGTGTAATAGAAATGGGAATTTGAAGATCTTTCCTGCCCCTTAATAGGCCAAATATAATCACATAGAACCTGTGGTGGGAGAAGTTTGCTGAACAGGTGGAGCAGGATGGGTGGAGCAGAGTTGAGAGGAAGCTGGGAGAGCAATTGGAATGGAGGAGGAGAGAAGACAGGAGCAAGGAGACAACTAGGCTCATGAGTGTTTGTGGGAAGATGGTGTTGCTTTCTGCAGTGTTATTGTGTATAGATTTCTTTGTTGCTAAGATGAATTCAGTTTTCTGGTGTTGGGATTTGGTTTTCTGGTGTCTGAATAAATGTTTTGCTTCTGTTTTCTATGTGGAGAGTCTGTATTTTGTGATTCAGAATTACTCTGGCATATTGAAAATAGCTGTCAGTGCTGTGATTATTTCCTTGGTGATACACTATGTACAAATAAGATAAAGACAGAATAACTAGGGGGGGGATAGTCTCTGAGGTAAGGCATTAAGATAAAGGAAGATTCAGAAAGACATCTTGCAGAAGGTGAAGTTTTAGCTGAGACTTGTTCAGATTCAATGGGATTGTCATTTCCCTTTTTTTCTGGACACCTTCCCTTAATTAACGCAGAAAGAATGTGGTCCCAGAAGTGGCCTGGGCAGGGAAGGGGAATCTAAGTTTTCTATGAATCCAAACTTTCTATGAGGTTGGTCTTGATGATATGCTTGGGAGCCCTAGTACCCTCTCCTGTGTGGCAGGTCCCACTTACAGCTAGCGGAAGGTTCTGTTTTCTTACTTTCCATTACTCAGAATATGTTACTTCTTTAAAGAGCTTTACAATGCTATTTCAGAGGATTCTCAAGAGTAGTTCCTTGAAACCTCTTCAAGCCACTTATGTTTTCTAAATAGAAAGGCAAAAAGACAGTACAGAAATAGAGACTCTTTGGAGCCTGTAAAACTCAGTTAAGTGTCATCTATTGTGTCAAAGGAGTAGAATGCTTTTCCTTAGACTTTTTTCTTCCAAAAAGTCAGTTGATAAATTTCAGAGGGCAACTCATAGCCACGTAAATGGGTTTAAGTTTCTTCTGTCTGGAAGAAAATGATTTTGTAATAGGCCAGATCTTATTGGAACCAGGTTGATATCTCAGGGTCCAAAATGAAAAGAAATGAGATACTGATAGACCATTCAGTGATTGACAAAAGGAAGAAATTAGGGGATGCAGAGGCCAGAAGTTAAAGAAGACCCGAGTTCAAATCCAGCTTAAGATACTTACTAGCTGTGTGACTCAGGGCAAGTCATTTAATTTCAATCTATCTCAGTTTCCTCAACTATAAAACAGGGTCTGTAATAGCACTTAGTCCCCAGGGTTGTTTATCATCAGGATCAAATGAAATATTTTGAAGCACTTAGTATAGTGCTTGGTACATAGTAGGTGCTTAGTAAATACTCCTTTTCTAACTTCCATAGCCCAGAAAAGACACTAAACAAGGATACTCCATCTTAGGTAGATGGCCATCCCCCTCCTTGGCAGCTGGATGGCACAGTGGATGGAGTACTGGGCATGAAATCAGGAAGATATGTCTTTCTGAGTTCAAATCTGGCCTCAGATACTTAGTGGCTGTGTGACCTCAGGCAAGTCACTTGACCCTCTTTCACTCAGTTTCCTCATCTGTAAAATGTGCTAGAGAAGATAATTTCAAACAACTCTATTATCTTTGCCAAGAAAACCCTAAATGAGGTCACAAATAGTTGCACATGACTAAGAGTGACTGGACAACAACAAACTCCCCTGCTTCCCTTAGTGAACAGTTGGGGAAAATGACCAGTATGGAAGGAATACTGGACCAAGAATAAAAAAACAACCCTGGATTCTAGACCTGACTCTATTACTAATCATAGTTACATGACCTTGGACAAGTCACTTCCCCTCTATAAGCTTCAACATTGCCCTCTGTTCTGTAATAAAATCTAGACTGAAATACATTCTCAATTTTCTTCCAAGTATGATTGGTCATACTTTCCCAGTAGGCCAGGTATATGATGAATAGTAAGTCTGATAGTTCAGACAGGTATAATTTCCCGTACATGTAATCCTTGCTGCCTAGGAGTCTAAGGGTGGTAGACGTCTTCAGGTAGGAAGTTCTGAAATGTAGTGGGTTAAGTATCTGCACTAAGTTCGGTATCAATATGGAGAATGAGGTTGTCTAAGGAAGGGCAAATTGGCCCAGGTATGACATGGAGCAGGTTCCCATGCTGATCAGAGTGGGACTGACCCACGATTAGCCTTGTACTTCCAACCTGGGTGACATAGGGAATTTAGGCATTGAAAAAAAATTAGCTCATGTCTCCATGATGCTTTATGATGACATTCATACAATTTGAGCTTTATAATTTCCTTGTGAGGTAGGCAGCAAAAATGGAATCAGCCACATTTTGTATGTGAGGATTTTGAGGCCCAGAGACATTAAATAATTTGCTCAAATTTACTTGTTTAGTCAATTTGGGGGCTGGAATTCAAACCCAAGTCCCCTGATTTCAAGTCAAGTACTCTTCCTAATATTCTAAATTCTATTTAAGTAAATCTCAGTTCTCAAAGCTTAAAATGCTTGTAAAAATGTCCCAATCATCACATGCCTGTCTATCTTGTTCAAGAGAAAAGAGACCAGGTCTTGGTATTCAGTGTGATGCAATGTGAAGAAGTTTTCATTTAGAGTAGAGTTCTGGCCCTTCCAATGTCATGTGACTTTGGGCAAACCAATTTATCCTCTTTGAGGCTCAATTTCCACATTTGTCAAAAGGGAATAATAATATTGATGCCATAGAGTTCTTCAGAGAGTTGTTGTGAAGGAAGAACTTTGCAAACATAAAGCCTTGCTAAAAATATGAATTGTTATTCTTTTCCCCCTCCTCTCTCATCTGGGAGTAATTGGTTTCCTCCCTTTGGACATTTTTGCAGAATAGAGAGATGACCCTTTATTGAGCATATTATAAATGAATGTTATAAATAAGTTTTCTTCAAGTGTGTTTGGGAAATATGGCCTCCAAGGCCCTTTCCAATCCTGACATTCTGTGATTTTTATTCTGTTGGAATGAATTGATGAATGTTGGATAAAGGGTACCTAAGAAATCATTATTTCTTTCTGAAATTGCCTGTGCCTGTGCTAGATCCAAAACTCAAATCTTCAAAGGATCTGTGTTTGAATTTCTTCTCTGCTACTTACTACATGTGTAACCTTCAGTAAATCACTTGCCCTCTCCAAATGCCAGAATATAACATCTCCTAGCCTCAGTTTCCTCAACTTTTAAATGGAAACAATTATATCACCTTCCTTGCAGAGTTATGAGAATCAAATGAAATAGCATGTATAAAAGGTTTTGAAAGCATCAAGGCTTTATTGTAATGCTAATATATGTATGTGGATGTTTATATGTGTGTATATATATATACATATATATATACACAAAATTTGGCTAATTATATATATGTATATATAAATGTGCATATATTTGTATACACATATCTATAAATCAAATACAAGGTTACTGTGGAGGGGAAGGCACTAACTGTTGGATGGGGACATGGACAATCTCATGCAAAATAAAGTGAAATGACAGGCCTTTTAAAATATTAAAGATATAAACCCTGATGTCCCAGGGAAAAATCTATGCAAATCACCAACCACGTGTGCATCTCATCTAATCCTGATATGTATTAGCTTTCTTGTGAACACAACTGTTTGTGGGTCCTTCCTTACCTGGAAGTTCCACTTTGGCCTCCTGGTAAAGGACTTGAAGATCCCTCCCTCCACTGACTTTCCATCCTAGCTTTCCTCTGAAGACATTGCATTTATTTTTTCCATTTCTCTCTTCTCTGTGAATGACCAGGTTTAGATATTGAATATGAATCATACTTCAAGTTGCTAAATTGGCCAGCAGGGACAGGGATGAGATAACTCTGGTGGGAGCGAAATTGGTGAGGAGCCATTAATGAGGTCTGACTATTGAGTCAGGATACTGACTTAGTTGTACAGCACACAAACTAGTTCAGCAGGTAGTTTCCAAAAAGGAGTTCTAGATATCCTTTAAGCAATGGCAATACCATTATAGTAACTGGATAAATTGATATAAAGTCATGAAGACAGAAGTGAGAAGAACTAGGGTAACAATTTATACTAACAAAACAGAACCAAGACAACTCTGAAAGCTAAAAGAACTATTATCAGTACAATGACCATTCAATATTCCAGAGGATCAATGATGAAAGATGCTTTCCGTGATGGCGAGATGATGGATATATGGTACCATATGAGACAATTTTTGGCAAACACCCATTTAGGGAAAGCATTTTGCTTGACTGTGCATATTTGTTATAAGAAATTTGTTTTTCTTTATTTTTTTCATTGTGGGGTGAGCTTGGAAGAGAGAAAATAGATTTCTGTTAATTATATATATGCACATACATGTATATTTTTAGATAGAAATCTGGCATGCTGCAGGTGTGAAATGTTGCATGAACTTTCAAATGAAATTACTCTATTAGTTTTATTTACCTCTTTTACTTTATTACAAGAGACCTCTCATGAAGGGAGAGTCATCTGTAAATGTTTGTAATATAAAAACAAAACACATCAAAAAATTAATGAATTTAAAAATAATACATGCATGAACCATTCCACATGAAGAGGTAACATTTATTTGGATTTAGAATCCCTGGTATATTTGGTTAAAGAATGTCGCATTATTCTAAAGTTTAATTTCATGTTCAATAGGCTTTAGGAATGTTTCAGGAATATAAAAATTATAATTTACATAATTTATATAAATCAAATATTTCCCCATTGTTTTACTTATTAGGAAATTTTTTCCTTAGACCATGTCTTGATCTGTTTCCCTGGATCTTCCTCTCATTCTGCCTTCTGGGTCAGGCAGAACTCCATACTTGAAGACAGCAGTCATTTCTTCTTGAAGTCTTCTCCACTCCAGATTAAACAACCTCAGGTCCTCCTACAACTCCAGTATGACATTATCTGGAGTCCTTTCAATATTATCATCTCAGATGATAAAAAGACTGTTTGAATAACACCCCAAACAATCAATAGATCAGTAAAAAATATATTATCTAGTTTTTGGTTTTATACAAGGTCATGCCACTAGTTCAATGGTTTATTCACTCCCCTCCCCAATTTAATTCATCATTTAGCTATCTTATAGACATTGCTATAACCCTCATATATTCTAGGAGTCAATGTTTCATCATTTACTTTTCAGAGTAAATGAATCATTAACCTGAGCTCTGCAACTTGTCTTCATTCTGTTTCCTACTTAAACAATTCATTAAAGCTCAGTATCTGTGCCAAGATGACTTGACTTTCTCTCCTCCTCCTCTCCTTCATTAAAATACAGTAATTATACCAATACTATTGCTCTGCCCAGAGCTCATTCTAAAATTGTTCTCCAAATGCTACTGCTATTGTTGATTGGCACCCAGAGAAAACAGACCCTCTATACAAGTTATTCTGCTTATAAAGAACCATCAAGGTTTTCCTATGAGGATAGGTTATAGAGAATACCACCAGCATTTTAAAAGATGAGAGGAAATGAAAAAGCAATGGAGAGCAAGAAAATAGCAGATTGAGAAGGGACCTTAGGAACTATTTAGTTTAACCCTTGTCAGTAAGAATCATGTCATTTCAAAAAATGCATACCTGACACCGAACATTGTGCTTTATATTAATAGGATAGTGACTGAATCTATAATTTTATTAGAGTAGGAAACTTCCAAATGAGGAAACTCTCTACCAATACAGGTTGGCACCTTCAATTTATAGTCTTAGAGAATTGTCTAGGGTACTGTGAGGTTACATTATTTTCCCAGGACCTTACAGTCAATATATGGCAGGGGCAGAGCTTGAATCCAGGTTCTCCATAATCTGAGACAAACTCCCGATTGACTATCCCATGCAGGCTCTTTTTATATAGATAACTAGCATTTATATAGCAATTTGAAATCTTCAAAGTGTTTCCTGTACAGACTTTCACTGAAGTTTCACATTAATTCTGTGATTGTAGGTACTATAGCTATTATCACCCCCATTTTACAGAGAAGGAAAACAAAGTTTAGAGAGGTTAAGTGATTTTTCTATGGTCATGTAACAGTGTTTAAAGTGGGGTATAAAACCAGGTCTTCCTTATTCCAAATGGAGTACTCTATCCTCTACACCAAGTATTCTTAACCTTTTGTGTGTGTCATGGGCCCCTTGGAGGTCTGGTGAAACTTAGGGACCCCTTTTCATAATGATGTTTTTAGAAGCAAAAATAAAATATGAAAGATTACAAAGACAAGTTATACTGAAATAGTGTATCTGTCTGTCTATCTATCTATCTATCTATCTATCTATCTATCTATCTATCTAGTTTACTTATTTCTATCCATCTCATGAACCTCAGGTCAAGAACCTTTGTTGTATTCAATTTGCAGACAGGACCCAAAAAGAGAGGAAGTGACTTGCTCACAGTTTTATAACTTTCCAAAGGAAGGGTTGGCACTAGAACCTTAGTCTCCTGATTCCATGTCCATTTTATTTGCTTGTCTTCTATGTAGTCTTTATGGTAGGTGGAAGAGCAAATCATGAATCTATACCTTAAATGTATTGAGTATAAATCAATCCAAGAGATCAAACTATCTCTTACCTTTTCTGTAATCAGTCAATGACTTATATTCAGGAGACCTAGTAATTGATGTTAGAAAAAGTCATAGGATATTAGAGTCTAGAACTGAAGGGGCCTCAGAGATCACTGAATCCAACCTCTACATTTTACAAAAGAAGAGACTGAAGTCCAGAAAGGAAAAGTTATTTGGTTAGGTCACACAGGAATTAACAAAGACAAGACTGAACCCAGGTCTTCTGACTTTAAGGTTAGGTTACTTCCCATCTCACCATGTAAAGGAAGTTCTTGTCATTGAATGAACATTCTTTTAAGATGGATTTTTATAGATATCTTTTGTTTCTATATCACTTAGACTTCCCTTGTATTTTTTTTTCTCTTTCCCCCAGAGAACTATCCCTCAGAACAAGGAAATTGTTTATAAAGAAAGAAAAAAAATAAGAAGAAGAGGAAAAAATTTAGTAAAACCAACAAACACAGTTAGTAAATATGATGTTATATGTAGTGTTCCACAGTTATGGATTGTCACCTCTGTAAAGGCAGGGGACTTCTCACATCTCTTCTTTGGGGCTGAGTTTGTTCTTTATAATTTATCAACAGTTAGTTTTGGTTGTGTTAGTTGTCCCTTGTATTTACATTGAGGTAGTCATGGTAAATGTTGCTTTTATGTCTTTACTTTATTTTGCATCAGTTATGTGAGTCTTTTCATGTTTCTCTGTATTTATCATGTTATCATTTTCTTATAATAGAAAGGGTAGCTAGGTGATACAAAGCATAGAATGTTGGACCTGGATTCAGGAAGACTCCATTTTCTGAGTTCAAATCTGGTCTCAGTTGCTTACTAACTGTGTGATCCTGGGCAAGTCACTTCACTCTGTTTGCCTTGGTTTTCTCATCTGTAAAATGAACTGGAGAAGGAAATGGCAAACCACTCTGGTATCTTTGCCAATAAAACCCCAAGTGGGGTCATGAAGAGTCTGACATGACTAAACAACAGCAATTTTATAGGACATTAATATTTAATTACATTCATGTATCACATTTGTTTAGCCATTCCTCCAATTGATGGGTAAATACTTTATTCTCATTTTTTTGGTATCAGGAAAAGTGCTGCTATAAATACTTTGGTTTATAAGGAGACTTTTTTTTTGTTCAATGACTTCTTTGGGGTTGAAATGATTAGATTAATTCTGTGTCTTTTTCTTTTTAAATTGGTACTATTTACAGTTAATTGATTTTTTGTCCTGTTACTGCCTAAGTCATGGTTCTTTGTCTCAGAACTTAGTTGAGAAACTCAGCTATCCTGTAATGAATTAAGGTTAGAAATCCAGTTCTTCTGATAATTACTGTTTTATTCTTGCTTCAAAGGAAACTTGATATTCTTGATGGTTGTGGGTGGACACACCAGGGATTCTGGTTTAGTATCTTTATACTACAAAGCTATCCTGCAAGGATGTCTGGATTTTTATCTAGAGAAATCTTGTCCACTATCTCTAACCTTGCAGGTAGTCTCAAACAATGAATATTTCTTAGTCACAGTAGGGAAAGAGGGAATTATGGTTAGCCCCTCATTCCTAACTTCCAATCAATCATATCGTTTCCCATGCCTCAGCACTGTAATAAATCATATTGATTTAACCATTATGTTGAGCTCTTGTAACCATTCATAACTTGTTCCCCACCTGCAAAGTCCTGTTCTTTGCTCTGTACCTCCCAAAACTATAAAGGAGAGCCATCCCTCTCATTCAGGGTCTTAGATTTGCTGAGGAAAGTGAGATCCTATTTATTGGTAAATTCATGCTTTATTAATAAATTGATCACAACTCAGAACTTTGTATCTCAGTCTACCTTAATTATCACTGTTACAGGGTATATGCTTAGCAGGGGGAATTTCTGCAACAAAAATATGAATATTTTAGTCATTTTTATGTATAATTCAAAATTGCTTTCCAGAATGGCTTTACCAATTCACAGCTCCATCAACAATGCCTTAGTGTGAGTTTTTCTCCATAATTCCTCTATAATTGACTATTCTTGTCTTTGTCCATCCTTGGCATTTTGCTGGGTATGAGGTGAAACCTTAGTATTATTTTGATTTTGATGTCTTATTATTATCTATTTTTATTAATAATTTAAAAATTCTTTCATATAACTGTTGATAGTTTGCAATTCTTCTGAGATTGGTTGCTCATATCTATTTACCACTCTTCTTGTCCTTGAGTTAAAATTCTAGTGGTTGAGAGACAAAAGTTAAGGAGTATATATGCAAAGAAATATATAGGCAAATTCTTATTGAGGCAGTTGTAATGAATTTCGCAACTCAACAACTGAAATGTCCTCGACTCTCTTCTCCTTTGTTCTAGGGAGAGATATCCTTAAAGCATCAAAGTTTGTGGCTTCCTAGAGAAGAAGCTTTTATGGCATGATGAGCACTTCACTGCCCTCTACCCATTCCATCTGCCCTACAGTGACTTCCTTTGAGCCCACAGTGACTGGGCTTCCCCACCCCTGTTGTATCAGAATAAAGAGTCTTGGTTACTTATTAAACAAACAACAAAACGAAACAAACAAAAAACCCCAAAACCTTAGATCAAGAGCTGTTTCCCACATAAAGCATTTCTTGATCCTCCAGCTGATAGTGTTTCCTCCTCATATTGCCTTGTATTTACTACGCACACATTTTGTGTGAATTCACATGGGTATATGTTATTTATCCCAACAGAATGTAAGGCATTTAAAGTCAGGGACCATTTAATTTTTATCACTGTATCTCCAGCATCTAGCGTAGTTCTTGGAATTTTATAAATATTACTCTACTGATCACTTGCCCCTACCATTTTCTTAAGCTGTTCTTCTTTAGCTTTCCATCCTTTCACTACCAAACTAAAAACTATTTTTATTGATTACTACTATTTCCTCAAATCTAACTAGCTTCTCAAATCCTCATAATCTGGCTTCCAACATGACATACTATTTCCTTGTCTGCATTTTCATCAGTCAGCACACTGGAGAAGACATAGTGCTATGCATATTTTAGGGAAACCTAGACAATGCAACAGCTGTCCAGGTTTATCTGGGTTTGAAACTTGTGATGCAAACTATGAAATCCAGAAATTCTTCTTAAACCTCAAGGTTTATGGCCAGCCTGATCATCCAGCATGCATGGACCCCAATGTTTCTTTCTTCTTAATATTGTTTTCATGTAGAAGGAGGTAGTAATTATTCATGCTACCATTTACTTGTATCTCAATTGTTCTTTCCCAGTTAATTTGGTAACAGGCTTTGCCTCTTGGACTGGCCTAAGCTTTCATTTCATAGCACTGGTCATACAGAAAGGCTGCATGGTACAGTGGAACTTATTCTGGATCTGGAATCAGGAGACTTGAGTTCAAATCCTATCTTTGTCACTAACTACCTCTATGCCATTGGGTTAGTTGCTTCACCTTATGGGGATGTACTTCCCCATCCATAAACAATGGTTTTAGTCCCTAAGGTTCTTTACTTTTCTAAAACGTGTTATCTCTTCTGCTTGCATTTATGAAAGAAGGGGTAGGAACTGGAGTAGGAAGGAAAAGACAGTGTTTCCTGATCTAAAGGAAGAGCATTGCCATTAAAAAAGTTTTTTCAGGATGAAATCATGGTGCTTTGCCATTTGAAGCGTTCCTGGATGGCTGACCTGAAGGTACAGAGTCATCTAACAGAGGCTAGAAGGGTATAGTAGGTCTTCTTGGGTCTTCTCAGAAGCTCATTGATATCACAGACTCCAGCTGCTATTTTGCCCACCTTATTCTTTGTCCACTGCTTCAAAGTTTTGTTGGTGAACAATTAAGTGCTCAAACTTGAGCTGAGATTTAGTTTTTAATAAGTAACAATAACACAGACCTAGCAACAGACCTAGTCTGATTCTAGACAAGCTTTCATTCCAGGCTGATTTTTCAAACTTGGCATTTGATTGGTGCTCTCTTCCTATTTTATTGGGAAGTGAGTAACAGCATCTTTCAGACTCTGAAGCTCCATCATTGTCAGAACAGCAACTTAATGGTTTATTAGGAAGAAACTGAAGTGTTGTTTGGGGAATGAGTCACTGTCCCAGAGCCCATCTTGGTTTACCCAGCCTTAGTAATCCCTCCTCTGCAGGACAGCCTCTGATTGCTTTTTTGAAAGATCCCTATATTTTTACATCAACTACCTTGTCCACTGGGTACTGTGCCGAGTCTTGCTTCTATTTCTGAGTATTGTGTCCTCTTTGGGATTTCTTTCCTTTAATTTCCACTTGACTCTTCAATCCCAGTATTGTTATTGCTTCCAGCCAACAGAAGGCAAATAAGGCCATCCCTTGTTAAATTGGGGATTTGAAGAAATGGTTAGGACTGATACTGAAAAAAAAAGAGTCATTCAAAGTTACTTTCAGTAAGAATTACAGCTATAAAATTATCTATAAATGGAGGGGCTTGGATTAGATGGTCTCTCTTTTTCTTTCCAGCTCTAAAATTCTGTGATTGTAAGGTCCCTAAGTGGCAATGTTCTTAAACTGTGGTTCAACCATAGGCCCAGCTCTACACAAAATTGTAAAGGATAAGGGTTTCCCTTCCCACCCCCCGCCCCGACTCCCACTCATCCCCTCCAGCACTTGGCTTTGATTCTAGGGCTGACAGGGAGAGGGAGTGGGAAGTACCCTGTCATCCAAATAATACAGGCCAAGTTGAGTCCAGATTCATGCTTGAGCATGGAAAGGGATCTAAGAGGTAAGAAAATTAGACTAGAACTATTTTTGGAGGGAGAAAGTGAAAAAAATTTTTTTTCTGTCTCAACAGATATAAAGAGATAGAGTATAAGTAAGTATAAGATAAAGTATTTTGTCAACCTTGAAATAGTTTAAGTGTGAGAAAGCATCTATTAGGGATGTTGTTGAGGAGCTTCCTGATTTGGGTGTAATATTGAACCTGATGACCTCAGGTTCTGTTAAACTTATCTGTTGTACCATCAACAGGAATACTCTATTTCCAGGATGTCAATGAAAAAAAAGACCATATTTCAGTGAATTCAGGGGAGTTTTGCCTGTGAGGAACCCTTCTAAATCTTCTGATTGTAGCTAGAATAGAAAAAGAGATAGGAGACAATACTGGCTAGGAATTTGGGATAGGGAATGAAAGTCTTCATACTTCTGTTGGTTTTGCTCCATTTGACTTTGCTTTTAAATTAAGCATCATTCATATTATTATTATTATTATTTATTTTATACTTTATGTGAAGCTTTATTAAAAATATAGTGAAATTCAGTACTTGTTACCAAAGTCAGTGCCATTGTCAAATGGTGCACAACCTGAAACAGATATGCATGCCATTCAAATCACACCAAACATAACCATGTATTGCCATCTTGCATTTGCCCAAGGACCATGGAACCTTTCCAGATGATTGAAAGCTGAAGCCTCTTTTCTGTGTTCTTTTTCTCTTCCTTCCCCCCTACTTAGAAGATGAACTCCTTGAGAGCATGGACTTGTGTTGATATTTGTATTCTCAGCTTCAACACACTATTTTGCACAAAGTTCTTACAAAATTCTTTTTCGTTCCTTCATTTTAATGCAAACACTTAAACTACAATTGGAAGGAAACAGACATTTATTAAGTACCTGATATGTGCTGCTGTCCTAAATGCCTTACAAATATTATCTTATTTTATCCTTGAAATGACCCAAGGAATAGGTACAATTATCAACCCCATTTTACAGAAGTTAAATAACTTGCCCAGGGTCACATAACTATTAAGTATTCCTGACTCCAGGCTTAGCACTCTGTCTATAGTTTTAAAAATTAATTTATTTTTAATATAGTATACTTTTTCTATTGTGCTACCTTCATTAGCCCATTTTATCCTCACAACAACACTGTGCTAATCCTCCCCCGCATTTTGCAGATGAAGAAATACCTTGAAATATAAGGGTGCTAAAGGATGGGAGGTTAGAACCTCTGTCATAGATTTATAAGAAAACATGGAAAATAATTTCCTCATAATGAAAAGGCCTAGATGGATTTTAATTAGTGCTATTGGAGGGAGTTCATAAGACCATTAAGGTATTTTGCATAGCTTTTTTTCTGCCACTGTAATTCTTTGCTGATGATATACTACAGCCTAGTAATCATATATCTGTATTGTATTTTTGTGATCTTGAAATTTTAATCCTCCTGGAATCTATAATATTCTATTTTATGAAGGTAGTGTGCTTGTAATGGAAAGAGTATTAGTGTTGGACCCAGAAGATCTGAGTTTAAATCTGTCTTTGACACAGTACATCTGGAACCTTGGGCAAATTTCTTAAACTCTTGGGCTTTAGTTTCCTTACCTTCAAAATGAAAGTATTGTCTTGTAGATGTTCTTTAAGGTCCTTCCAGTTCTGAATCAATGTTCCTATGTTAATCTGGTGATGTATGCTTTGTAGTCATATAGCAGCATACCTACAAGAACATTTTAATACCTTAATGTATCTATGATCTAACCAATGTAAGTAGTTCTTCCTCTCCAAAGACAATTTAGTGATGATTCCTGCATCAGTAATGGGTCATTTCATGTCTTTGAAAATAGAATATGTTTTTTAGTTAGCAAACAGTAACCCATCTATGTTTGTTCATACTGTGTAACTTGTCCATATCCTTATCCCAATCATCCTCTCTGATCTTTAACATGTCCCTAGTTACTGATTCCTTCTCTATTGCCTTCAGATATACTTATTTCAATGACGTCACTTAAAAAAAACATTTCACTATCCCCTACCATCTTCTAAAGATATTTCCTATTTTTCCTACTCTTTCATATCCAAATTCCTAGAAAATACTGTCTACACTTGTAACCTTCGTCTTCTATACTGTCACCATAAGCTTATTCACAATTTGACTTCTAAGCTTACTCCTTTGGAATTGCTTTCTATGAAATTACCAATGATCTCTTAATGGGCAAATCAGATGATTTTTTTCTCAGTCCTCATTCTTCTTGAGTAGTTTGCTGCATTTGACACTATTGATCTTCCTCTTCTCCTACATACTCTCTGTCTCTCTGTCTCTGTCTCTCTGTCTCTCTCTCTCACACACACACTCACATTTTCCTCTTCTTTTTCTCCTAACTAATCACTCCTGTGTCTCTTTTGCACTGCTATGCATCCTCCATACCTAGAATATATCCATGTTCTCATAGTGTAAGCACAAGCAGCTTTCCAGAGGACTGCTGCTGTGAACAGCTTCACGATTCTGATTACATAGTATAGTAAACTTTCTAATTATTCAGTAATAAACTAAGACAAAACATTGACAGAAATTAAAGTATAGCATTTGCAATGTTATAGCATAACAAGTTATCCCTAAAATAGCCACATAGTTTTCACCAAAGTGGTCATATAGTTTTAAGCAAAAGATATCATTTAGTAAGAACTTAACTCAATTATCCTTAAGGAGGCACGCTTCCTTAAGGGACACAAAGTACAATAATTCAGTAAGTCCTTAATTCAATCATCCTGAAGAGGTGCAAGATACAGACTACAAAGTCCTCCCACCCCTGGGCCACAGTAAATCACGATCTTCTTAGTTTGCATTAAATATCAAAAGAGAGGTCTTTTCATCTTGACTGGAGGCTGGCTTTCAGATTCCATGGTATCTCTTCTATGGTCCCAACTCCTTCCCACATCTACCCAACTGTCATGCGGATTCAGGGGCAGGCAGCTCTCAGTTCTTTGTCCAGCTCCTTGTCCAGTTCTTCATCCAGTTTCTTGTCTAGTTCCCATTCCATATTGAAACTCACAGTGTCCAGTCTAGCTCAAGTCCTTCACAATTTCTGTTCCTGGAAGGACAAAGCTTGACAAAGCCATAATAACACTCATATGCATTGCTGACACTATCACCAATTCACTTTCTGCCTGTGAAATCAACACAGACCCACCAACAAGGTTTGAGAAATCAACACAAATCATCAGTATAGTCCCAGGACCTCTGAAAATTTCAGTAAGCCCCTCCTTCAGGACTTCTGTAGTCATATGACAAGAAAATCCTCTTTGAGGGCTTCTGAACCAGCACTAAGTTCCCAGAGCTTCTGTAGTAACAGGAATGTACTCTATCGGCAGACAAATCTGACAAAGTAACATCAAAACAGACAAAGTATGGACACCACAGCCATGCTTCCTCCCATTTCTGCTCTCTCAACCTGGGCTTTTCCTTATATATGGTCCTTAAGCTCCTCCCTGTTCTGCCCCTTCCTGTTGCAGTAGCAACAGGGGTTCACAAGTTCTGTTTCTTAACAAAAGACTTGATATAATTATGGGCAAGAAACTTGAACTGAAACAAGGTGCTAAACAATTAAATAGCTGAAACAAGGTGTTAACTGCTTCTTTGCTTGCATTGCACATAGTAAGTAGGAAGAGGCTAATCTTCAATAGATTGTCCATTTACTGCTGATTTATTTATTTAACCATAGAAGCTCATGAAACAGAGAAAAAAAACATAAATGGGAACTCAGTCCTGTACATCTATCATACATTTTATGTGATGGTGATACAACTAAAAAGTATTAAGAATAAGTTTTTGACAATAGATAGGTGTTATCTTAGCTATAGGCACTCTAAGTATGAGATCCATGTTAAATGGTAAAAATAACTGGAGAAACTAAGTTGTAGTAATTTTAACCTTTTCCTTCCAAATGCAGTACAGAAGGAAGCTGCAACTAAGTGGAAGCATAGTTCATAGGCGTTCCTTTGCAAAACAAATGATTTGACTGAGTTTTTTTTTAAATAGGAAATCTAAAAACAACAAGAAACATCCATTCATGAGCTCTTCAGTAGTCTAGTATTGTAGTGCTTTTGACAATTATTTACAAAAAGACCACCACGAAAATGACAGTTTATTAACAATAACAAGACAGAATTCTCCAAATTGATAATAATAAAAGAAATGCAAATAGAATAGCTCTAAGGTTTTACCTCATTCCCTGCACATTGACAGAGATGACAAAAAGTGGGAATGGTATTGGAGGGATTGTGGGAAGAAAGACATACTAGTACATTGTTGGTGGAGCTATGAATCAGTACATTTTGGATCAGTTTGGGATTATGAAAATAAAGTGACTAAAATGCCCATATGTTTTGTCAAAGAATCCCACTAGTAGGCTTATTTTTCTGGCAGACCATTGACAAAAAAGAAAGTCCCTATATATAGCAAAATATTTGTAGCAGTCCTTTTTGAGAGAGCAAAGGATCGGAAACAAAGTAGATGCCTATTAATTGGGGAATGGCTAACCAGATTATCGTACATTAATATGATGAAATATTATTGTGGTATAAGAAATGGCAAATGCAATGAATACAGAGAAGAGTAGAAAGATTTGCAAGAATGGATATAGAATGGGAAAGCAGAACCAAAAAAATATACAAAATGACTATAGCAACATAAACGAAAACAACAACTACAAAACAATCATAAGTAAATATAGAATTACTATGAATAAGCATAGTCTCAAAGAAAATATATGAGAAAACAGCCCTTACCTTTCCTCTCTGCAGAAGTGAGAATCTTACAGGTGTGGTGCATTGTACATATTTTCAGGCATTTTTGATATATTGATCAGTTATGCCATTTTTATCTTTTTCTTTTTTGTATTAAAATATTATTTGTTATATGAGTTAACTTTCTTGGAAGGGAGAATGGTGCTAGGGGAAATTATGGTGATATTAAAAAGATATTAATAAACACAAAAGATCAGTTGTAATTTTTATACAAGCAACAGGTACAGAGTATTGAGGTGATAGAAAAATCTATAAAGAATTTGCTAATATTCTCCAAATTAAATGAAAAAAATTCTTTGTTGACTGGAGTTCAAAAGTGGGTATACAGAGGGTACCAAATGATATTTTGAAAAGTATCATTTGGGGGTACTAAACAATGCACCAGAAAGGCTTGTAGAAAAGAAACCTCATACATGTATACTGAATACTTTCTTTGAGAAATGAATTGATGTTGAAATAATCAAATAACAAAGAAATTGATTACATTTTCAAAGACAGGAAATTCCATTACTGATATGAGAATGTGGGAGTCACTACTAAGTTGTTTTGGGACAGGATAAGCACTGATTTGCTAGAGCTAAAATAAAAATTAATATATAACTAGAAGACAAAAGTTGATTTAAAAATGATGTGAAATTTAAATAATCTCAACATAACCTATTTAAATAATATACTGACTTCAAAATTTGGGAAATGGATATAGGAACAGATGTGATCATTGATTATTAAAACTTGGGAAATTATAACAACTTGGAAAAACATTAATAAGGAAAAGATGGGATGGTCATGTAGTAGGAGTGAGGAGTGACTGCCAGATGATCCTCATGTTCCACTGGCATTCCTGAAATGTCAAGAAACATAGAGGAGAATCTCTATCACTTTGAGCAGATAACCTCTGGTAAATTTATGGCATCAATCAATAATCATTTATTAATGCCTACTCTATGCCAGCCATTGTACTAGGCTCTGGAGATTCAAAGACAAAAAACTATATGATCCCTATAGTCAAGGAACTTACTTTCTACTAGAGGAGACCACACATTCATATGTAAGTATATACTTAATGAACATATGCAGGGAACAAACATATAAATATGAAATAGTAAGCTATGATAGCTAGACAGTTTCAGAAAGCAGATAAAATGCCTTGCTAAAACTATAGTTGAAGTCCTTTGAATATGGTAAAAAGTGCCAGTTCTTGCATTCCCCTGAGATAACCTTCGAGACCCACAGTCTTCTTGTTGCTGCCATGAAGTAGAACTTATTGATATTAAAAAGCTAGGTCTTTATTTCAGGGAGAAACTTGGGGTCATTGAAAAAACTAGGAAATTTCCCAAATGCAATCTAGCCTATTCATCTTGATGTATTTTAATATTGGCCAAATTAATTATCTCTCTATAGTGTCTGTCTAGGACATATGTGTTGATAAATTAGCTATTCGGGCTTTCCATTCAATCACATAACATAATCTGGATAATAAACTTATTTCGCCCATATGGATAGCCAGGATCAAATAAGAAAATATTTGTAAAGTGCTTAGTACAATTCCTGGAACATAGTAGGCAATACATAAATTATTATTTATTGGTTAAAATCTTTTGAATAAATATAGATCTCAGTTAGGACATTTTCTAGGATTTAGGGACTTTACACAATCTGTAGAGTGGAGGACCTCACCATCTCTAGGGAATCTTGGTTTTCTTTATTCTCTAATCTGGACTTCCTTCATGATAGTAGTGAGTATCTTTAGGAAGTATAGATCTTTTATGCTTATAAACAGGCTATTGTGAGAGGACTAAAGAAGATGATTTATGTAAAGCACTATAATAGTGTGAAGTATTTTTCTCTTTATATGAGCCAGTGTAATATAGAAAATAGAGAGAATTCAGGATGACCTGGATGATCTTCTGAAAGCTACTGGTCATTAGATTTTAACCAAGTCACTTAACTTCTCAAGATTCTAGACAACACTCTAATATATGTTACAAGTGTCAGCCTATATTGATAGAGGGAATTTGCTTATTCAGGAACTCCCTATACTAATGAAATATAGGTTCAGTCCCCATTTCCTAGCTATTTATTCTTATTGAAACTTTTTCAAGAATGACTAGGGAAGAAGGACTGGATTTATATAATGCTTTAAGATTTTCAAAGTGCTTTATAAATATTATCTTATTTAATTCTCACAACAAACCTGGGAGGTAGATGCTATTATTCCCATTTTACATTTGAGAAAATTGGGGCAGTCAGAGTTTGCATGACTTTCCCAGGGTCACACAGCTGGTAGAATTGGAGGTTGGATTTGAACTCAGGTCTTCCTTACTCTAGGTTCAATGCTTAATCCATTGTGCCACCTACCTGCCTACATGATGTGATATTTAAATCCTGATCTTCCAATTTCTACATCTTTTCACACTGGCTCTAAACGTTGACTCAAAGTCAAAAGCCTATCAGTGGCATAGCTATTGTGGAAGGCATCCCTCTTCAGACACAGGTTGAACCATTACAAACTATTTGCTGCTTAAAGCTGTTTACAACCCATCTCCAAAGTTCTCTCTTCAGCTTAGTTGTACATTTTTCTGTTTCATACATTATGTGGTCCAGTCAAATTGATCTTCTTGCTAATCTTCCCATATGATACTTTAGCTCCTCTCTCCACGCATTTGTATATATTTTCTGACATGCCTAGAATCTACTCCCTCCTCATCTATGCTTCTTAAAATCCCTTGTTTCATTCAACGCTCAACTGGAGCATCATCTTTTACATAAAGTCTATCCTTATCCCTACCCTGCTTCCATCTGCTAGTGCCTACTGCCATGTAATTGCTTGGTATTTATTTTGAATATATCCATATTATCTCTTTATCTTTATTTTGTCTCTATTAATAGGATCTAAGCTTCTTGAGGGCAAATAGCTTAGAGTCTCTTGTTTCACTTTTGTTTTTGCATTCTTAGTGACCAGCACATAGTAGGAACTTAATAAACTCTTGTTCATTACATGATTGGTTAATTGAAAGATGATTTTTAAGGCTTCTTACAGATCTAAGCTTCTGTGGTCCTGGTGCTAAAGTATCTACATCTAGCGTCACTAGGCAACTCTTGCTTAGTTCTCTTCAAGGAGGACATCTTGGAATTTAGCTTTAGATAGTTTTTTTTTTTATTATTATTATCACAAGCCATAGCAGCTTGAGGTTCCAGAAGCAAGAAACTCACCCGCCCAAACCTTGTGGATTTCTGGCCAATTGCCTATGTTCCATCTTCTTAAAGAGACATGACCCTCTCCTGCAGCATGCAGTGTGGCCTCTTTATACTCAACAGTACCATCTGCAGGCCAATGTAACATCCATCTCTCAGCTTGCTAGCAATTTCTCCTACTGTACTCAAGAACTTGGACCCTTCTTGGGTGAGTATGTTATCAGAAAGCTGCAATGGAAAAGTTGGCAATATCTGACTTGTTTGGTCACATAAACATTGCAGACTTCTCACATGAGCATCTGAAAGTCCAATCTTTGAAGCTGTTTTCAGCATGAATGCGTACTTGCTAAATCTGGATTGCTGTAATTTTCCATCTGCTCACATTTATGAGCTACTAATAAGGAGAATGAAGTAGAAAAGAAGGGAGGGAGCTGGCAAACATGTGCAAAACACTGGCTTACTAGAGCTCTTTTGGAAGGAGAAAATGGAAAAATGATCATTGCTTTCCTCCTTTAACACCTCACTCTCCCCACCCTAAAATAGATCTAGTAGTATCTGGGATGGGAAGAGACCTTACAGGTCATCTAATCCAATTTCTCACCCAGTGTGGGAATCTTTTTGGCAGTATCTCAGACAGATGGTTGTGGTAGTTTTTGCTTGAACAGTATCAGTGATGGAGACCTCTCTACCTCATAACATTGCACATTTCATTGCTGTACAGCTCAAATAATTAGGAACTTATTTTGAACTCAAATCTGTGTCTCTGTAATTCTGCCCACTAATCTTAACTCTGTCCTTTGTTGCTCTACAAAATGGACTTCATTTTCCACATTAAAACATCTGAAGACAGCCCCTTCTCAATGGAGAGCACATTCTACCCTCACCCATGTTAATGCATCCCTACACCCACAAGGACAGTGCTTTGCTTTGTACTGGAGAAAAGGGCATTTGATGGAGCAATTATTTACAGGGTTGTATCTGCGCACATCATCATATGGAGCTCCAAGTTTACTCTATTTGCTCACAAGGTCAAGTCTAGAGTCCTAAGTTGTTTTTTTTTTTTGAGGCAATCAGGGTTAAGTGACTTGTCCAGGGTCACACATATAATAAATGTCAAGTTTCTGAAGTCAAATTTGAACTCAGGTCCTCCTGACTTCAGGGTCTCCTGACTTCATCACTGTACCACCTGGCTACTCCTACCACAGTGTTGAGTTTTTGAGCATTCATTGTGTCCATGTGCAAGCTATTCTATCTTTCCTAGTTCTATGCCTTAGCCCCCTCCCACCATTTTGGTTCCCTGATTTCTTTTCTCTCCTCAGAGTTGGTTCCCTAAACTTACTCATACATGCTAAATCTAGAAGGGATCTCAAAGGCTAACTAATTTAACCATTTTCTTGAAGATAGACAAAACTCAGAACCAGGGAAATTAAGCTGTTTGTTCAGGGAAACACAGGGAGTAAATATCATAATTGGAATCTGAATCCAGGTTTTTTGATTTATCAATACTTGTTTAGAATAAATTGAATTTTTACAACAATGAAAATGAAGGAGACAGTGTTCTTTTTAAACTTTTAAGTGGAGGGTCCACTCTTCTGGAATCTTTCTTTCAAATAGAAATACCTATCTTGGGGAAGCATTTTCATTGTCCCATTTTAAAAATCCAAGGTGGGCGGAGCCAAGATGGTGGAGTAGAAACAGCACTTCCAAGGCACTCCAGCACACACCACTTCCAAATCATGTAAAAGGGGCCTCTGAACAACTTCTGGAGATCCAGCACCCACAGAACGAAACAGAGAAGCTAACCTCCCGATGAGGACAGCCCAGCAGCCCAGCAGGGAATGGCCAGAGCACTGTGTTGGGAACCGACAGTGCAGGGCTCTGGGAAATGAGCCCAGGACCCTGTGAGACACGGTTTTAGGCCCAGGGTAGCCGGGCCAAGAGCTGGCTGGAGGGATCCCAGAACACCAGCAGCTGTGGCGATTACAGAATTATCAACACAGATATGCCTAGGACAAAGTGAGAGGTTAGTGCCCTATAGACTTTGGGACCAGTATTTTGGGGAATGTGTCAGCTTCTTCCCCTGGGGGCGAGAGGTGTCTGAGGAGACATGGCACAGACACCATTTTGCAGCTTTAGTGGCAGCTTCAGCTCCTGACCTGCGAACTGTAGGGAGATCCAGCGATCAGTCTTGGGGGGTAATTGCTCTTGCTTTAACCTCCCTGGATCTGGGTTGCAGTCTGGGGTGGAGGTCTTGGGGTGGGTATCCAGCTTGCCAGAGCAAGTGGAGGCTTCAGAGAGGCCACCTAACTAATACCTCTGGAAGTTGTGAAGACCCCAACATTTGGGACAGAAGCTCCCTGTCTGGTGGCGGAGTCCTACTGTGGCAACAAGCCCAAAAGTCAAGTAATTAAGTGGCAACATGCCTAGGCAAAGGAAACAAAATAAACAGAAAAATGAAACATTAGACTCCTATTTTGGGGGCAAAGAGGATCAAAGCATGGAACAGAAGGAGGACTGTGAGGTCAGAAATCCTGCTCCAAAAGCCCCAAAGGAAAATATGAGTGGGTTACAAGCCATAGAGGATTGAAAGAAGGATTTTAAAAACCAAATAAGAGAAGTGGAGGAAAAAGTGGGAAGAGAAATGAGGGGGATGCAGGAAAAGTATGAAATGAGAGTCAACAGCCTGACTGAGGAAAATAACACCTTAAAGTAGACTAACTCAAATGGCAAAGGAGGTTCAAAAGGGCAACGAGGAGAAGAATGCTTAAAAACCCAAATTTGCCAGATGGAAAAAGAATCGCAAAAGTTCACTGAGGAGATTCATTCCTTCAGAGTTAGACTGGAGCAAATGGAAGGTAGTGACTTTATGAGAAATCAAGATGCTGTTAAACAGATCCAAACAAATGAAAGAATAGAAGGCATTGTGAAATACCTCATGGGAAAAACCACTGACCTGGAAAATAGATCCAGGAGAGATAATTTAAAAATTATTGGACTACCTGAAAGCCATGATCTAAGAAAGAACCTAGAAATCATCCTTCAAGAAATTCTCAAGGAAAATTGCCCTGATGTTTTAGACCCAGAGGGGGAAATAGAGGTTGAAAGAATCCACCAATCACCTCCTGAAAAAGATCCTAAAAAGAAAACTCCTAGGAATATTATAGCTGGGTTCCAGAATTCCCAGATCAAGGAGAAAATACTACAAGTAGCCAGGAAGAAACAATTCCAATATTGTGGAAACACAATCAGAATAGCTCAGGACCTGGCAGCTTCTACACCGAGGGATCCAAGGGCATGGAATATGATATTCCAGAGGTCAAAAGAGCTGGGATTATAACCAAGAATCACCTACCCAGCAAAACTGAGTATCTTGTTTCAGTGGAAAATATGGTCATTCAGTGGAATCAAGGACTTTCAAGCATTCTTGAGGAAAAAACCAGAGCTGAATAGAAAATTTGACATTCAGTAACAAGAAGTAAGAGATCCTTGAGAAGGTAATCAGGGAAAAGAAATCAAAAGGAACTTATCAAAGTTGAACTATTTTCTTTCCTACATGGAAAAACAATAACAGTGACTGATGAAACCTTTCTCAGTAAGAAAATAATTGAAGAAGGGTATATGGGCATATGAATACATATGTGAATGTGTGTATATATGGTTGCAGGTATACATGGATAGAGGGCACAGGTCAAATTTGTTGGGAAGGGATGATACTTAAGGGGTGAAGTTAAGAGGTGAGAGAGGAAAGTGGCAAGAGGAGATGGAGAGAGACAGGGTAGGGCAAACTATCTCATGTAGAAGAGGCAAGGGGAAGTGATTGCAGGGGAGGGAAAGAACAGGAAGGCAGAAAGGCAAAACCATATTCTCATTGAATTTGGCTCAGGGAGAGAATGACATACATACTAAATGGGATATCTCACCCTGCAGGAGAGTAGGGGGAAGGGGGTGAGAGGGGGGATGATGGAGGGGAGGGCATTCTTCGGGGAGGGAGGTGGGAAGTACCCACTTTCGAAGAGGGACTGGATCAAAGTATGGAATGGACCAGGTGGGCGGTGGGATGGGTGGGAGGGAAATATAGCCAGTACAATATATCTACTATGGTAATGTTTTGCATAGCTATATATGTACAACACATACTGAATTGCTTATCTTCACAAAGGGAGTGTGTCACAAGGGACGAAGGGAATGGATCTGAAATTCGAAGTTTTAATTTAAATGTTTCAAATATATATCAATACTATTATTAATACTATTTTGCATATAATTGAGAGATAAGATGTGCAGGCATGGGGGCACAGAGATTCACCTTGCCCTAATGGTAAAGTCGAAGCGGGTATGGGAGAAGATATGGGAGAGAACAGATTGGATGAGGGGATATCTTGTGGGACTGCTATTCTGGGGTGGTGGGTAGGGGAAAAATGGGAAAAAATGTAACTCAAAATCTGGCGGAAATGAATGATGTAAACCAGAAGTTAATAAAGCATTTGTTTAAAAAAAAATACAAATCCAAGGTGCAGGGAGTGGAGAAAAAACAAACCTATATTACTTACACTTATTTATATTACTATACTGCATCCCTCCTATTCCCACCAGTGGGCAGCATGAAAAGTTCTGAAGCAAGGCAGGGGAAGAGCATACACTTCAAGCTTTAAACTTGATAGAGTTGGGGATAAAGTAAGAGAGAGTAAGACATAAAATTCTAACATTCTTTTTAATTCCCTCATTTTTACAGCTTATGCTTGTGTAACTTGAGAAAAACAATAACTTGTTTACTATAATCCCCTGATGTTATTCAGCCCTGTGCTTCCCACCCCCATTCTTTTTTTTTTTGGAGGGCAATTGGGGGTTAAGTAACTTGCCGAAGGTCACACGGCTAGGTTTTTGTTTGTGTGTGTTAAGTGTCTGAGGCTGGATCTGAACTCAGGTCCTTTTGACTCCAGGGCCGGTGTTCTACTCACTGAATCACCTAGCTGCCCCTCCCACCCCCATTCTTACCACCTGAAATTATAGAGAATATATGGGAAATATGTACTTTCTGTACATGGGGAAACTTTTGTAAGAACTGTTACATACATATTTTGTTCTTCAAGTTATTTTTTGTGCAGAAAATTTAGGGCCTCAGTTTCTTCATCTGTAAAATGAGGGAATTGAGTTATGACTCAAGATTATTCATTTCTAAATCTATGACTTTTTGCCCCAAGTTTCTGATCCCATTCCTGGAATGAAGTTACTTCTATTGATCTATCCTGGATTACAATCTACTGTGATTTCCTATAGATCTATGTTTCTTTATATGGCCCCAGTCTCCTGGTTCTGTTTGTTTAGTCCCTTTTCTGCTGCTACCCATGTTCCTGGTGTGACAAAGTTAGGACTAGGGTGATGCAAGTGCAAGTTGGGAGAGGGGAACCACTATATTTCTTATCTCAACTCCAATCTCTTTACAGTTGTAGGAATGACCACAGAGAGGAGCTGGCCTAAATACAACCAATAATGGTGGTTATGGCTAACATTTCTCTAACACTTACTATGTGACAGGCATTGAATTAAGTGTCTTATAATTATTGTCTCATTTGATCCTCACAACAACTCTGGGAGGTAGAGCAGGTGCTATTATTATCCCCATCATAGATGAGGAAACTGAGGCAAAACAGGTTAAGTGTTTTACCCTGGGTCATACAGCTGTTAAGTACAAAGTCAGATTTGAGTTCAAGTTTTCCTGATTCCAGACCCAGTACTCTATCCACTGCTCTATGTAGTGATAGACCTGGACAGATATAATTAAACTGATTGATTTTTAGGAAAATGAGGGGGGAAAAGGGAGGAGCTGGAGCAATGGTATAAAGAATACACAAAAATAGGGTTAAAACTCCCACAAAAAGATTCAAGTTCTCTCAGGATCTATTATATACTAGGCTCAACAGGGAGGTGGAGCGACCATTGTACTTGGTGGTTAGAAGACCTGGGTTCAGGCCTTAGCTTGAATTTTATTAGTTCTATGACCCTGAGCAGGTCTTTTCACTCCCACATCTCCTCTCCAACCCCCAGACCTTCAGTCAGCTCATCCATAAGACAGAGGTATTATTTGCAATTCTTGCTATTTCCCTTACATGACAGGTGATTTTGTGTCTTTCCATAGTCTATTTCTTCCCCTAGTGCATACCTAGAATACTCTTCCTCTTCACATCTGCCTCTTGAATCCCTAGGCTTACCTTGGACAGTTCCTACAAGACTTTTTGAACTGTACCAGTTATTAATGCTTCCTCACTTTCCCTAAACTACCTTGTAAATATTTTGTACTTGTGTATATGTGCTTAGCATGGTGCCTAGTCCAGAGAAGATTCTTAATAAATGCTTATTGACCATTAACTGACTCCAGGTAAAACAAACTCATTGAGGGCAGGAAGTATTTTGTTTTGGTGCTTGAATCTCCAGTGTCAATTTCAATGCCTGGCTTACAGCAGGCATTTAACAAACACCTGTTGCGTTTATTGTCTTGAATTAAATCATATTACTTAGCTCATAGGCTGGTTATGTGCTTGATAAGACTTGAAGCATTGTAGAAATGTGAGTTATTCATACTGTCATTGACTCATCTACAGTACTATCAAGATTGTTTGGCTTCTACATGGTTTGTAGAATTCAAGAGGAACTAATTAAAATCTTTAGAACTAAAGATGGTTAAAGCATATACCTTGATTTGGAATAAGATCCCCCTTGGGTTTGATTCCCAGTTCCACCATTTCTAGTTGTGTGATGTTGGGCAAACTTTTATTTCTCTAGCCTCCATTTCTCTACTTCTAAAGAATGACAATAGAATTTGCACTATCCACCTCACAAGGATATTAGAAGGAATGTACAATAGAAACCTTAAAATGTTAATGTGAATTTTTAGCATAGAGTCCTAGGCAGAACTACTAGACCATTAGCTCCACTAGGGCCAAGTTTCTTATTTTCCCCCATTCATGGCACAGAGCTCTGTGCATAGAAAGTGCTTAATAAATATGTGGTGATTGTTTTTTGAGTCAAGTCATAGAATGTTAGAAGTGGAAGAGATTTTAGTGATTGCATAGTCAAACCCTTTTCCAAGGTAAGTCCTTAAAAAACAATTCTCATGTGAATGAATTTTTAAAATGAAGTATAGAAAGGTAAAGTTATTTTCACAAGGCTACACAATGATTTAGTGACCAAGGCAGGACTAGCACCTACATCTCTCAGTGCTGAATTCAATGTCAATGAATGTTACCAAAGCATTATAGGATCACAGATTTATTAGTAGAAGGGGCATCAGAGGTCATCTCACCCAAACTTGTCATTTTACAGAAAAGACCCCAAAGGCTAAAATGTTTGAGCACAGTCACAGTAAGCACCAGAGACAGGGATTGAACATGATTTCTCTGGCTTCAGAGCTAGTGTTCTTTTCATTGTGCCATACTGCCTTCCATCTTTGGCATACCCAATAAAGCATAATTATGCATCAGAGAAGTTCACAGAATAGAAGTTTATTAGAAAATATGAAGAGAGTTAATAGTAAGACAGCATGATATAGGACTTAAATTGTTGGACTCAGTGTGATGAAGACCTAAGTTCAAATCCAGGCTTGTGCTTACCTGTGTAACCTGGAGCAAGTGATTTAACTTCCTTGAGCTTTAACTACTCATTTGTAAAATGTGGAGAATTATATCTTTAACAACTACTTCACAGGGTTTCTTTGAGACTCAAATGAAATAATTTATGTCAAATACTATGTAAATGTGAATCATTTTTATTTTAAAAATCAAGTAAGTGACATAGTAATCAATGAGAAGTACTATTTTAATAGCATCCAGAGTGACAAATATTCTTAGTCAAGGCATTTGGAATCAAACTGAGATGAAGGCAGGGGAGGAAGGGCAAAGGATTGCAAGACCACTGGAGCTAAGAAAAAGCTATTCTAAGCAGTAGTTGGGGAGGGGTGGGGGAAAGCAGTATTAGAGAGCACCAGGCATAAGGGATTTATGATCAGTGGAGGAAAGGGGCAGGGGATTTACTAACTGCTGGGATATTGAAGAAGGAAAGGCAGGGGACAGTGGTGATCCTTGTATTACAGGACTAGGCCACTGAGATCATCTTATTGGTGACAAGGACAGGAGATTGGAGAGAGAAGAAGGCTCAGGAGGGAATCTCTAAGCTGTTTCCAGTGGGTTAAGTTCAAGGTAGTGTTGAGAGGCTGAGGAGGAAATGTAAACTTGTCTCTTTAATCTTCTCAAAAAAGGGTTGCAAACACTAATCTCCATTTCAGAAAAAAACACAATGCAACGTTTAAGAGATATGTAGCTCATCTCTGCTGGGGTATTATTAAATGTCACAATTTAAGCAAAATCTGGAAGCTTTGGACTCAGGATCCTGGTCACATGCCCAGCTGGCACACACAAAACAATCCCACCTAAAGCATATCAAGGCAGGAATTCCTTTTATGTAAGCCCAGGTTTCATGCATAAGCAATGTCCCAATGTCTGTCCTTCCTGAGGTCTCACTTCAGCTCTCATGTCCCTTATGTAATAGGGTGAGAATCCATATTAGCAATCAAGGGGTTTACCAGGACAAAGATTCTAGTTCTGACTGATATAAGATAATTAGGAAACATTAGACAGTTAATTTATTGCATTTCACTCTCCCCCCTCCATCCTATTTAATTGTTGCCAAGTTCTGTAGATTCTACTTTCACAAAATCTCTCAGATATGTCCCT
Organism: Gymnobelideus leadbeateri; assembly: GCA_011680675.1. Classification (NCBI taxonomy): domain Eukaryota; kingdom Metazoa; phylum Chordata; class Mammalia; order Diprotodontia; family Petauridae; genus Gymnobelideus; species Gymnobelideus leadbeateri. The sequence continues at coordinate 31,014 of WOXC01011850.1, read as the reverse complement.
TTCTTTCCTCTGACACTGCAACCACTCTAGCCTAAGACTTCTACCCTTTGTACATGGACTATTGCAATAGGCTGCTGTCTGGTCTCCCTTGCTCAAGTCTCTCCCCTCCTGTTGATCCTTTACTCAAATATCAAATTCATCTTCCTAAATCTCAGCTCTGACCCAATTTAACAAATTTCAATGGATTCAGATCATCTCCAGGATCCAATATAAATTCATCTTTTGGGCATTCTAAAACTTCATAATCTGGTTCCTTCTTACCTTACCAGTCTTTTTATACTTTGTTCCCTGCTACATACTCTGATCCAGTGACCTTGACCACTTCTTTTCCCTTGCACAACACAATTCTTCTCCTGCCTCAGGACATTTTCACTGCACACCTTTCTTTATCTATCTTTTCTGTCTTTCCCAGCTTCCTTTAAGATCCAGCTAAAACATCACTTTTGACAAGAAGTCTTTCCCAAACTTCCTTAATGCTAGTACCTTTCCTCTTTTGGTCATCTCCAGTTTATTCCACATATACATTGGTTATATATATATAATATATATATATATATAATATATATATATATATATATATATATATATATATATATATATATAAATAATTGTTAGGATTTTATCTCTTTTAGTAAATTGCAAGCTCCTTGAGAGGAGGGATTTTTTTGTCCCCCTCTTTTGCACAGTACTTGGAACATTTTCTTGTTGTTTTGCAGTTATATCTGACTTTCTGTAACCCAATTTTGGGATTTTCTTGGGAAAGATACTGCAGTCATTTGTCATTTCTTCTCCAGCTCATTTTATAACTGAAGAACAGAAACAAATGGAGTGAAGTTACTTGCCCAGGGTCACATAACTAGTAAGTGTCTGAGGCTGGATTTGAATTCATGAAGATGAATTTTTCTGATTATAAGCCCAGTGCTCTATCCACCATACCACCTAATTGCCTGGCACATAGTAGGCACTTAAATAATTTTTATTGATTAACTGATTCTAGTGCTAAATTCTGCATTTGTTAAATAGGACTTACAGGTTCAAAGATTTTTGTCCTGAAAGGTAACTTAGAGATCAGGGGTGGAGAACCTGCAGCCTTAAGTCCACATGTAGCCCTCTAGGTCTTAAAGTGTGGCCCTTTGATGGAATTCAGACTTCACAGAACAAATCCTTCTATTCTAACTGGCAAGAATCTTAGTGGGGTGGGTAGGCCAAAGCCAACGTGGGGAAAAGAGTTTCTTTATCCCTGATCACAAAGGACAGGGCTTTATTAGAAGTTAATCTGTGCAATTTAGAGACTGGAAAGAAGCAGCATGTGTAGAATAAGTAATATAAATAACAGCATATACAATCCACGTTGCTAAGTGTTGCTTAGCAATCCAATTATGTGTGGGTGATGGTAGTGCCCAGTCCAGCCCCGGAATGTGCCCATCCTTGGTGGAATGATTTGTGGATCCAACAACCAAAGCTGTACTACTTAAAACCAATCACAAAGAATATATTAACCATAGAGGATAGGATGCCAGTGAAAAGGGGGAGTCATTTATACCCAGAGGGCCCCCCTAGAGCCACCTGCATAGTTATGGGAATCTGGCAGCCACCCTCCCAATATAAGCTGTACTTCTGAAATGAGACCTTTTCTCAAATTGAAAAAATATATGACTGTGAAAAATAATTATAGAAAATTATCTTACAAAAAAGAATAATGTGATTTAAAATTTTTCTTATCACTCAAAGAAAGACGTTTTACTCACATTATTACTGCTATCTTTTTCTTGTTTGTTTTATTGGCTTTTCTTGATAAGAGCACAAGTATAGCCTTCATTCACATTTTGTAAAAGCTTAATTTAGGGGGAAATGAAGAGAGGTCTGTATTCAGGGCAATACATCTCTTTTGTGGGGGAAAATCTTGAGAGCTTGAAATTTTCTGACCTACTCTGCCATCTTCTCAAAATCCTCTCCTTGATTCTTAACTTAGTGAATAATTGTATGTAAAGGTTTGATGTCAGCTTGGAAGTTCATCTTCTTTGGGGGGGTCTCCAGTAATCTGTGCTTGGCCCTTTACTATTTAGCTTTTTTAAAGTCAATTACTTGGAAGAAGGCATAGATGGCATCAGAGATGGAGATTAGCTTCTACCAGTTCATGAGAACTGATTGTTAAATTTTCAGTATGACCATTTACTCTTTGGAAATAGGCAACATTACAGATCAGGGCCTGGTTTATTTTTTCTTTATTGCCTGGAGTTAAGAAAGTGATGTAGAAAATGTTAATAATTCAGATTAAACTAAATTTTGTATTATTTGGAGACAAAGTTTTCCTCCCCCACAAGCTAATTGTTAAACATTTACTAGCCCATCCCTGAATAGCATGATTCTTGAATTTTTAGATGACACGAAGTTGAAAGTGATGGCTAACTCTTTTGATGACAGAGTTGGGATGCCAAGAAATCTTGTTGGTCAGGGGCATTGTGTGCAGGCCATCTTCCCCTTAGCTGTCAAAGTGAACTTCCTAAAGTGCAGGTCTGACCATGTTATACTACCCTCCCCTCCAAACCAGTAAAGTCCAATGGCTCCCTATTACCCATAAGACAAAGTATAAAATCTTCATTTTAGTTTTTAAAGCCCTTCACAATATGACCCCTTATCCCTTTCCAGTCTTCTTATACTTTACTCTCTTCTACCTACTCTGTGATGCAGCATCATTAGCCTGTTTACTGTTCCTTGCATATAATACTCCATTTCCTTATTGCATCCTTTTCACTGGCTGTCCCTCATGCTAGGAATGCTCTGACTCCTAACCTTTGCTACCTGGCTTCAAAATTCAGCTCTAATGCCCCTTTCTGCAATAGGACTTTCATAGTTCTTTCTAGAGCTAGTGCCTTGCCTCTGAGACTACTTTCTACTTACATTCTCCCTGACTTGTATGTACACAGTTGTTTGTTTGTTTTCACCCCCATTATACTGGGAGCTCCTTACATTTCTTTGTATTCCTAAGGCCTAGTATAGTGCCCTATAGATAGTAGGTCATCAACCAGTGCTTGTGGCTTGATCTGAATGGCCTAACCACAGTGTTTCACTGATTCAGTTCAAATTCAAATTCCATTTATAGGTTATCACTATTTAACTATTTGGTAAAGTTCACTTTTTTTTCATGTGGAGGAAGAAGAAAGTAGTGGATTTATAATCAGAGCTCTTTGGTTTGACTCTCAAATAGCTCTACCTATACGACACTGGGCCAATCACATAGGTTTGATCAAATGTAAAAATAAAGGATTAGAATAGCTGATCTCTAAGGTTTCTTCTAGTTCTAAATCCTATGGCTTCTTTTCTATTACATCTTTCAAAGGAATCTGAAGGTAGAACTGCTTTTCTCCCTCTAAACTTATCTTCTTGTTTTTAACACTACTAGTCTCTTGTTTCTCCTTGGACAAAACTATTTCTGGCTTTTAGTTTCCTTACTTGTTATACAAGAAGGGTGGAGAAGGTGATCTCTATGTCCACTTTTAGTTCTAATGTTGTATTATACTGATTTTAAAAGTTTGTACATTGAAAATATATCTTTGCCTTCTACTTCTGTTCCCATTTTCTAGCTCATAGAGGTTTCATGTCCTTGAGAAGCATTGGAAAGTACATTTGTGAGTCAGTCAGTGAATGTGTTTTCTTTGACCCTGACTAGACTTACCACTCAGTAACACAATCCAGCCTGATCATATAATATAGTCTGGACTTGACTTCAGGTATGAGATACTCAGCATTATTTTGTGAATGTATAATAACTTCTAACTCTTCACACCCAGACTTGGAATTAGATGTAAAATTGTATGAAGTCCTACATGTTAGAAGGCATCTAGTTCTACCTCCCTTTCTTGAAATCAATGTTACAAAAAATTGTTAAGCAGTGGGGGATGGAGTGCTAAGCCTTGAGTCAGGAAGATTCATCTTTCTGATTTCAAATCTGGCCTTAGATACTTACTAGCTCTGTGACCCCGGGCAAGTCTCTTCACCCTGTTTACTTTACTTTCTTCATCTATAAAGTGAACTGAAGAAGGAATGTCAAACCACTCCAGTATCTTTGCCAAGAAAACCCCAATTAGGATCATGACGAGTCAGACACAACTGAAACGAGTATACAACTATGTACCAGGTAGGCACTATGTTAAGTGCTTGGGATACAAGTAAAAGCAAAAATAACTCCTCCCTTGGAGAAGCCAATAGTCTAATGAGGGAGACAACATATAGATAACTATGTAAAACAAGATATATAAAACATAAATTGGAGGTCATCTCAGAGGGAAACCATTGGAATTAAGAGGAATTGGGAAAGGCATCTCGCATAAGGTGGGATTTTAACTGGGACTTGAATGAAGACAGGGAAACCAAGGGCAGAGATGAGGAGGAAGGGCAAGCAAGGAAGGCAGCCCATGAAAAATAAAGAAGTGGAATTTAAGATTTCAAGAGGATAAATGACTTTCCTAGGATTATATGGCCAGTTAGTGGTAGCAGCAGGATATGAGCTCAGTTCTCCCAAATTCTATTCCAGTATTTCCCTCATTACACTGTGCTTTGCTGGAAGAGTTAAGGGTATGCTCCTTGAAGATAGGCATTGTTTAAATTTTACCTTTGAATCCTCAGTGGCTTGCGCTATTCCTGGCACTTAGTAGGTACTTTAAAAAGTTGCTTATTGATGGATTTAACAGTTCAGACCCCAGAGCATGAAGAAACAGAATGTTTAAGAAACCCAACTAGAAAAGTTCTATTTTGGGAGTGGTTGGTGGCAGTGGCTGATCTTTTGTTGAGGGTGGGAGCCACTGAGGAAAGGAGATAGTCCTGGAAACTGTTGGCATTTGGCAATTGTTTCTGGCATGCTCTCTTTTGACTCAGTGTGGCCTAAGAAAGCTTCTTTCTGCACACAACAAACAGCCCAGCCTGACTGCAGGCTCACACCGTGATATGCCAGCCCTGGGCACACAGAGGCAGGTGCTTTTTCATTTCGTAGGCCATTAGCTCTTCATAAGTCACATCACCCTCCCCATTCTAGCATTATCATAAGTCGTTTCCCACTCCCCCCACCCCCAGCACCTGGCTGATTGGTTGGCAGGGGGGAGGCTGTTGTCTGGGATGAGCTTAAACCTTAATTAGGTGATGCTGGGGTTTTTGTGATTAAAACTTTCCCAAAGCTCTCAAGTGGCCTTACTAAAGACTATTTACTGTTGGCTCAGAGGTTGAGGGGGCCCTCACTGGGAAGTGTTAACCTGCCTTGGCACTGGACCTTGCCTCTGGGGCAGGAGCTTCAGATGAAGTTAAGTGCTCAGTCAGATTGGAAACTAGGGAAATAACTATGCCATGTGGTTGATAGAGTGTGAAATATTGAATCAGGAAGACCTGAGTTATAATCCTCCCTCAGAAACTTACTGGCTGTGTGACTCTAGTCAAGTCACTTAACCTCTGCTTCACTTTCTTCATCTGCAATTCGAGGATAGTAATGGCTCCTACCTCAAAAAGCTATAAAAATTAAATGAGATTATGTGCCTTTAGAAACTTTGGGAATATTAAAGCACCATGCCAATACTAGTTCTTGTACTTTAATTAGATGACCCTGGACTTCTTTTCCTTAAAAAGGCCTCACTGTAGACCAGCAGCTGTCAGGAGAAGATTAAAAAAAAGAGGAGTCTTCTGTTAGATTGGAGATCCTCAAATATGACTGTGAAGCTTTGAGGGGCCTACCATTCCTACTTATATTTCTCCTTAGAAAAGCTATTGGGGAAATTCACCCGGAGAAAAGGAAATAATCTCTGCTTGAGAAATGGATCTATGGCCCACATCCCTTTCAGTAATAATAATCCAGATGTATGTAACTCTCCCTACATTATCTTATATGGATCCCACATTCTGATGAACCTGGTAGTATAATTGTAGCAAGTATGATAATAATAGTTGATATATACAAATCGAGAAATTTATGAATAAACATATGAAAATATACAACATATCTAAGTAATAAATATACACATTATAATATATGACATGCATGTACATATTATGTATTAAATATATAAACATATATATGTGCATATGTGGTTTGCTAAGCATTTTATATATATTATCTCATTTGATACTTAAATACTTAAAATTTCTAGCTTATAGAAGTTTCATGTCCATTTGTGAGTCAGTCAGTGAATGTGTTTTCTTTGACCCTGACTAGACTTACCACTCAGTAACACAATCCAGCCTGATCATATAATCCTCCTGATTTGGGGTGGAACTGTATATGCACGCTCAGTCCTTCCTGAGGGACATGCAGTTCTGATTGGTGCCTAGTAGCTATCTTAAAGATTGTGGAAGGAACTAAGAATTTATTAAGTGCCTACTATATGCCAGATATTGTGCTAAGAACTTTATACATATCTTTGGATTCTCACAGCAACTTTGAGAGGTAGATATTTTCATTTTACAAGTGAGGAAACTGAAGTAAAAGAAATTAAGTGACTTGCCCAGGGTCACACAGCTAGTAAATGTCTGAGGCTGGATCTAAACTAGGTTTTCTTTACCCCAGGACCAGCACTCTAGTCATCATATCATGTAGCTGCTTATTTGTAATACATAATTAGTGATAGAGACAATTTTATTGAGGAATCTCCCCATAGCCCCCTGCCCCACAACTTATAAGAAAAGTCAAGGGATGGAAGAACCAATCTAACACTTTTTTTCTTTTGGGGATCTTTTCCAGAGCTTTCTCTGCCCTTCTTGTAGCATCCCCATCTGCCCTCTCCTCAATAAAAATGGCAGATTGCCACATAAGCATATGGGAACAGAAACATATGCTTACCTAGGTAGGTCTGAGATTATACCTTGAATGCTTGGCTTCCTTTTCCTCTGCCTTTTTGTTTCCTACCTTGAGCACAGGTCAGCAACTTGTCATATTGAGAACTGGACATGTCTGTCCTTAGAGATCACCTTGTGTTACCCCATAACTGCATAGGCCTTTTACACATCCTTAATTCAGTGTGAGAGGGAAGAACAACCAAAGAGAGTCAGGGTCTTCTATCTCTAATCACACACTGGAGCAAATCTATAGGGAAATTTCTAAAACAGAGATTAGATATAGTTAATGTTCAGAAAAGGTATTCAGTCTATCCTATACATGTTAGTTATGGGATAGCTGTTAATTTCTCCCATCATAGAAAATACTTAGGACACAAAGGATTTAGAAGCAAAGAATTCACAAATGCAGAAGACATAAAAACATCTCAAACAGCCCATTAAACCCCAATACTCTACCAGAAAAAAAGACCACTTTGTTGAATTACTGATCAGATATCATTCATTAATCTTGGACCTTCACTATCAACCTAACATGGTACAGTGGATAGAACTCTGGACTTGCCTCAGAAAGATCTGAATTCAAATCCTACCTCCCACACTTACTAGCTTGTGTGGCTGTGAGTAAGTAACTTGACCTCTTTCAGCCTTAGTTTCTTTATTTTTCCAATTGGTTGGAGGGGAATGAAAATAGATTTTTGCTAATTTAAAAAATAAAGGTGAGAGTGAATGCTACAGATGCAGAATGTTGCATGTACTTTCAGATGATGTTACTGCATTATTTATTTTACTTAACTGTTTTTCTTCATTATAGGAGATCTCACAAAGTGGGAGTAATGGGTAACTGTATGTAATGTGAAAATAAAACACATCAATAAATCTTAAAAAAACAACAACAATAAGTTGTAAGGTTTGGGGTTGGGCTTGATATCCCTTCAGGTTTCATGCTTAAGATCCTAAAGTCTAATCTCTTAGCTAACCAGAAAATGGTTTTCTTTAACACCCCCTGCCCCTTCCCCCAGCTAAAAGGCTATCTACCTGTGGTTAGCTTCTTTTCTGAGAGGAGCACAATGTTATGGAAAATTTGATCCCTCTGGTTAGTTGATTCCCAAATCTTGAACTCAGAGATATTAAACTCATGAGTTAAATGCTAAAGGCTGGAGACATTAATTTATTTCTCAGTTTTAGTAGTAGCCACAGATATGTGCTTAGAGAAAGAAACCTGAAGGCAGCTAGGGACATGAGCCTCAGATCCACCTAGGCAAATATGAGTTCCCACTGCCATGTCCTAGTAGATGTTGTACACAATCATTCCTAAAAGGGAGAAGGGTAGAAATCCCCTTCCTACCTTCTACTTAAGGGACCCAAGGAAGGTAAAGCACAGAAAATGAGTGCTCAAAGAAGACCGAACAGGCAAAATTCTCCTCACATAATCTATATACATGGGAGAAGAAAGGGGAGATACCTCACCAAAAGACTTCCCCTTCCCCAATTATGTTCAATCACCAGTCATATTTGTGACAGTTCCCAGACCAATCAGGTGGTGCTAGAAAACACTTAGAGTACATGCTGAGCTGCCTCAGTTGAGGAAATCAGGGATCTTTATGATCCTTCCAGCTATACAAATATTGTTATGCTGTTTTATATATGAGAACGAAGCTTAACTGATTGCAATCAAGATCACATGATTTGTAAGTGGTGAAGCTGGGTCTAAAACTCCAATTCTTACACACTATCAACTATGTCTTAGTTGGTTCATCAACAATCATTTAAAAAACTTTACTCTCTGTTAGGCACTGTGTTAAGCACTGGAGACACAAAGAAAATAGGTTGGGGGAATCTTGGCTTCAGGGAATATACCTTCTGAAGGGGGAGACAGTGTGTAAACTTGTAGATAGATATAGACTACTTGATGCAAGTGGCTAGTGTTGGATTTGGAATTAGCAAGTCCTGAGTTTTAATCCTTCTCCAGGCCAACCCTCCCAGGGTTGTAAGGATTAAATGAAATAACAGTATAAAGTGATTTACAAATCTTAAAGCATATATGAATGGTAACTTATTTTTTTGGGAAATATGAAAGTCTGAAAGGAGGGAGGTATTAGCAGCTGGAGGTGGTCTCAAGTACTAAGGCCACCTTCGTGCTATGAGAGGGCATCTAAAGACTTTAGTCGAGGCCTTTAATGCAAGTAAAAGCTATATAATAAGATTGGTTAGGATGAAAGTGGGGTTGGGGTTTGACTAGCCAATCATAGTTAGACCTAACCTAACATAGTGGACTGTGGGTAGCAGCAATAAACTTGTGGCTGATTTGCTATACCCCATGTCTAGATACTTTAATTAGTAACTCCAGAGGCAGTGATTATTCAACCAAGGAGACAATAACAAAGGTCCAGGCTCCATGCCAACAATTAGCATCTGGCTAGTTCCCACACAGTTAAAAATTCAATGAATTCTGTGATAACCCGCAGCAGGTAAAGGAGAGGCACAAATGAATGGGCAAAGAGTCACCAACCAAGAGAACCTTAGGAATTATAGGAGTATAATCAAGATAGGAGAGAATGGGGGCAGCTAGGTGGCGCAGTGAGTAGAGTGTTAGCCCTAGAGTCAGAAGGACCTGAGTTCAGATCCGGCCTCAGACACTTAACGCACACCTAGCCGTGTGACCTTGGACAAGTGCTGGTGTCCTCCCTGCTAGACTGCTTTATATTCAATGACTTTGTACATATTTGTATTTATTTACTTTATATTTTTGCTGGATGACTTAAACCCAGGTCGGCCAAATCCAAGGTTCATGTGTTTTCTATTTAATCTTACTACCTCTCTAATTTGAGTTATCTCAATTTTAGGCTGCCCTAGAGAGCCCATGAGGCATGCCAAAAGCTTCCAGTTCTCACCTTTCTCTATTTAAAAGCCCCTGGACTCTGATACATTGTTGATACACTTGTGAATAGGAACAATCATTCAGGAAAGGAATTTGGAATTGTACACAAAAAATTACCAACTATACCAAAAATAAACACAAAAATGCTAAAAATGCCAATTTCTTTGACTTAACTATACCCCTGCTAGACTTTTACCCCCTCCATCAAATAGCAAAGAAATAGGAAAAAGATTCTATATGCATAATTTTTTTATAGTAGTTCTTTTTGTGGTGGCTCAAAAAGCCGTTCATCAGTTGAAGAATGGCAGAATAAGTTGTAGTACATGAATGTGATGGATGCAAAGTAGTCAGAACTAAGACAACAAATTATGTTAGAGTATCATTATTATAATAACAATGTTGAAGACTTTTATAAACCAATGAAGATTGAAGTGAGTAAAACCAAGAGAACAATTTGTATAATAACACAACATTGTAAAGACAATTTGAAAGCTGTAAGAACAATGAATAATGTGTTGATTATCTGGGATTCCAGAGAGCTGATGCCTCCTAACAGACAGATGAGGGATACAGGGTGTATATCTAGGGTCTGTACCCTAAATTCATCACTTTTATGTCTAGAGGCATATCAGAATTCTGAAATCATGGATCTTTCTCTCTTTCTCCCTCTCCCTGCCTCTCTCTCTCTCTCTCTCTCTCTCTCTCTCTCTCTCTCTCTCTCTCTCTCATATACACATATTTTATACATCCATATACATCCATAAAATCACATAGATATAGTTATATACAGTATATGTATGTGTACAGAATTAGTATATGTGTATATGTGCATTTATGGGCATATATGTATGTGTATGAATATAAATATTAAAAGCACACACATATGTATTATATGTTCATATATACATTCGTATTATAGCATGGAGCCAATAAAGGAATTAGTTTAGCTTGACTATGCATATTTATACAAGGAAACTGTTTTTCCTTTTTTTTTTTAAAGTGGGGTTGACGGTGTGAAGAAGAGAAAATAGATTTCTGTTAGTTCAATAAATCCATTAAAATAAAGAGGTTGGAGGGGCTATGGCTACTGAGCGTTGCTTAGACTTTCAGGTGGGTTTGTTGCGTTGTTTGTTTTGATTAATTGTCTTACTTTGAGACAAGAGAGTGCTTGTGGGGTAGGGTAATCTGGAAATAATCATAATGCAAAAACAAAATACATAGATAAAACAAGAAAAAACATTCTTGTAGTACCCTGGTGATCTCTAGTGATCAAACTCTTTCCAGTGAATGGGCTGATGTAGTTACTTTTTGGTTCTCTGCTTTCACCTAAGAATCAAAAAGAGTTGAAAGATATTTCCCCATGAGTTCCCACAAATGATTGCATCTCATTAATTATCATTTCAGTCACCACGGCATTTTCTCCCCATTATTATACCGTATTATATATGATAATTGTGGGAAGGTCAGGCGGTAATGTGGTGATCTGGGAACAATTACCTTAGAAGGATAGATATTTTTGAGGGGGGGCTTAATTGAGGGGGGTAATTATGTGAAAAGCTCATCAGAACAGATTAAAGTGAGAGGCATCAATTGCTCTCTTCCCACGGATTGCACTTTTCTCATTTCTGTTTTTTTTTTTTTTACTATTGTGATCAAACAGGAGGTATAGACTCAAAGATAAATAGAAAGCCTGACTCATAGAAGATGGGAAAGTAAGTTCTGACTCAGACAGATATAGCCCTCTATGAAGAAGGGTACTTAGGAAACATATTCATCCCTCTATTCTTCCACCTATCCATCATCAAAGGTTCAGTGAGCACTTATTGCAGGGTGTTTTCTTTCTTAATTTTTGAGAATAATTTGTGTAATTATTGGTACTAATTGTTTCATAGAATTCTGCTATAATTCCATCAGGACCAGGAGTCCCCTCCCCTCACTCATAACTACTTCCTTTATAGCTAGATATATGTACTTTTCTGTGATTAGATAATTAAAAAGCCTGGCTTACTGAGATTCACCAGACTATTTAAGGCCCTTATCACCTCACCGATGGACTATTTTAATAGCTTTATGGTTGGTTTCTCTGACTCAAGTCTCTCCCCACTTCAGGTTGGTCTTCCATTTACCTGCCAAAGTGATGTTCCTAAAGTCCCAGTCTGACCATGTTATCCCCTACTCAGTAAACTCCATTGACTCCCCATTACTGCCAGAATCAAACATAAAATATTTTGTCTGTCTCTTCACAACCTGGAATCTTCTAACCTTTTTAGCCTTCTTGTATTTTACAATCTATGGACTATATGATTTAGTATTATCGGCCTTGTTGTTCCCCTCATACGACCCTCTATTTCCTGACTGATCATTTTTACTAACTTTTTTCCTATTTCAGGAATTCTTTGTCTCATACCTTTTCAATCTTGTTTTCTGTGGCTTACTTCAAGACAGCTCAAATACCACCATATATAAAAGGTCTTTTCCAGTGTTTCCAACCCTCTCCTTCCGTAGGTTTACACTGCTGAAAGAATGCCCATCTACTTCTATGAAGTCATTAAATTAGTGCTGCTCACTGTACCAACTGGAATGAGGGTTGTCTGTGAGTTTGAGGTCTTTGAACATGAAGATATTTGATAATTTTCTCCTACATATTTCAAATTCTATATTTGCTCCTTACCCCACATGACTGACTATGGGTAACTCATCTTCACTTGAAAGGAGGCCATGTATAAGACATTCATCTCTGAAAGAAATTTATCATAGAATACAATTTACATTCTTTTGGGGATAGGAGGGTGGTGCTATGACCCTCTAAATATATGTCTGGATTGGGGGATGTGATGTTCTTGGGCCTCTTCCAAGATGGCTTCTTAGGTTTCTTTTTCTGGATAGGAAAAATCTCATCACTAATGCATGTTAGAGATATTCCCTCTTTTTGCTATGTTGGATGTTGATTGGTGGCGTATAAGGTAGTCTCTCTTATCTCCACTTTGGGATTTTCTGGGGCCTTATTTGCTTGAGGGGAGAGAACAGGTTGACTAACAAGAATCTTATCAATGATTTCAGGTGCCATGGTACACTGAACAGTCATAGGATCATAGAGTTAGATCACTAGAGACATTTAAGTCAGCCCTCTTTATTTTGTAGATATACTGAACTCCTAGAGAGCTGAAGTAATTTGACCATGGTCACACAAGTTGTAAAAGGGGCAAAAAGTGGATTTGAATCCATGTCCTTTTGCTTTTAATGAATTGCTTTTTCCTCTGTACCACACTTATGTATGAAGTTATATTTAGAATAATAGGGACAGAAATTATGGTCTGGTTTGAGGGGTAAAAGCAACTAAAACTGAAATTAGGGGACTAGACTATGGTTGCGAAGTTATTGTAATAAGTAACAAGAACAGGATCCAAACTCAGCTCTTTCTGACTTCAAATTGAGCATGTTTTCTACTATACCAAGCTTTCTCAGCAATAATAAAAATGACAAGTAATTTCCCTCTGTCAGTCCCTTTATGCTTTGGATAGAATTGTTTATTTTTGTTGTCGATTTCTCAAACATGAAGATCATAGTGAGGCTGGCCATTATTTTTCCAAGTGACTTTTGTATATATTACAAGTAGTAATGTAAGTCTATGTTGGGGTTTTTTTCTTTAAAGAGAAAACTTAAAGGCTGACAGTTTGGATAAGGGAATATTTTCCACTCACCTCTTGTAAACCAATAGGCCAAGCTGTAATTCAAAGACAGCAGTTTATAGCTATTATAAATCCCTCCAAACTGCAGTGCTGTTAAAATGGATGAGGGAACAGACATCTGAGAGTAAGTTGGGTTTAGACAACCAAGCTGTGGTGATTCTTTTTTCCCCCATCCTTTTCTTTAAGAGAAGATGATTTATTGCAGTCATTAAGCCCTACCTGCCCTCATCTCCTCCCTTGCAGCAAGCCCCTTTGCTCTGGGCTCAGGAATAGATGTTCTTAGACTTCTATTTGTCATCTGGTATTGACATTCTGTAGCTAGAGGCAAATGGTTTCCTGAAAAACATGGTGTAGTGAGGGAAAAATCCTGGACTGGGTATTGGAACAAGATTGAATTCCAGCTCTGTTATTAACTTGAAGGATCATAGATCTAGAGTTGGAAGGAGACTGAGAGGCCAACTATTATAAGCCCAACTCCCTTATTTTATAGATGAGGGAGATAAGATCCAGAAAGTTTAAGTGATTTGCTAAAGGTCACACATATTGGAAGAATTCTAAACATAGGATTTGAGCCCAAGTCTTTTGATTCCAGAGCCATTTCTCTTCCCATTGTATCATACAATATATCAACTCATTGGGCAAACCTAAATAAGTCATTTCCCTTATGTGAGACTCAATTAATCAATCAATCATCCAACACATATTAAGTACCTACTATGTGACAGGCACTGTGCTATGCACCAGTGATACAAAACGAGGCAAAAGGCAGTCCCTGACCTCAAGGAGCTTACAAACTTTAGTGATTAAGTGTCTTAATATGTAAAATGAGATGGTTGGAATAGAAGATCCCTTTCTGCTTAGAAATTCAGATCCTGGGAAACCTGGTATAAGGTATATGGCTTGCCAGCCATAATTTTCATTTGGGGAAAAACATTCTTGGAGAGCAAATGCCGATATAATTTCTGGGCTGAAAGCCACACTGGTTCTATTTGCCAAGTCATAGAAGGGATAACAGTGTACACACCTAGAAATAACATTTTCCCTAATGGGTGATATTACAGGATTTAGAACTGGAAAGGACCTTAGCAATATGGTCTAAACTTCCTTGTTTTATGAATGAGGAAACTAAGACCCAGTGAAATTAAGGAACTTATTGCCCAGGTAATATAGAACAGAGTTGTGGTGAAAAGCCAGGCCTTTGATTTTAGAGTCACTACTCTCAATGTTATGCCATGCTTTCTCTTGTTGCCATAACTGTTACTCCATTAGCAACCGATGATTAAATAGAAATGAAAACAACATCCCTCTGAGATTCACGTATAAGTAAATGGTAAAATTATTCCTGTCTTAAAAATATGCTTTTTACTAAAAGTTTTAATTGAGAGGAAACATGAGATAGTAGAAAGGGAATGTCAGAGTAAGGAAGAGCAATGTTCAAATCCCTCCTCAAAATATTGTGTGAACTTGGTCAAGTCAGTCTTAGTGTCCCCAGGCAATTCTCTATGATAATAAATCACAAAAATATTGTTGATCTTTGTTGGTATAGGAAACCCCTCAGTGGGAGCTTCCTATACTAATGAAATCACAGGTCTTGTCAAAAACAGGGTATCCCAAAAGTCATAGTACAATTTTAAGCTTTAATAACTTTATGCTCATAACTGAACAAGGAATCCTTTTATTCCTTCAATGAGAGGGAATCTACTACCTTCTGAGATAGACTGTTCAATTTAATATAATTCAACAAACACTCATTGAGCACTTGCTTTGTGGAAAGTATTATGTTAGGTGCCAGAGACACAAAGATGGAAAAAAGGAGACCATTCTCACTTTCAAGGAGTATTAGATGGCTAAAAAATCCTATCTTTTATTTCTCTCAGTGCTCTAGGATGTAGCTCATCTGCACCCAGAAATCTGACCTAATGGAGAGCATCAAGGTACTCTCCAATTATCTTGTTGCTTATCTGGAATTTCAACTCCCTGTTTCCCATTTTATTCTATCCTTCCCAGTCAGTCAGGGTTGATAAGGCTCATGACTTTAGCATCACAGTAAGATCCAAATACGACCATATCAGCCACACATCTGCTGTGTTAAATGAGGTCCAGCTGGACTTTGCCTTCATCAGTCAAAACCTATCACTGACATTGTATGCTGACCATGCTCTTCTACTCAGGTCAAGGACAGTGTTAGCTGTGATCACATCTACCCTCAGAAATCAGACCTTAACTTGTGGGACCAATAGCATCCCTAGTTACTCAGCTCCTCAGATTGGACAAAGACAGTCCTATCTTCTGCTGAGAGTTCATCTTGTTTCCTGACTCTCTTCTCCTTAAAGAACTATGAGGAGGTCAAGGCTGAACTGAAATTTCATCGCTACAGATGGCAGTTAACAGCTGCAAGGTCTTTAGTCTTCCTGTTTATGATGCATTTAGATCCCAACAAATCCTAGTATTTTTACTTAAAAAAATAACCTAACATAGGGCAAGTTTTCCCAGGGAAAGACAAAATTTTTGGCTTGAGCTTGGCTCAGAGAACAAATCTGATTGCGTGTTAGTGGGCAAAGCTGCCATATTTGTGTGTGTGTGTGTGTGTGTCTGTCTTTCTGTATGTGTGACAAAGTGCCCTTTCTCCTAGAACCCATTATGCTTATATATGTCTCTGTCTTTCTGTCTCTATCTCTTATCTAATGCTATTATACAAGAGGCAACAACAAAAGGTGAAGAAAGACAATGGGTATATCCTTCTTCTGATATTCCTTGTGTATAATCTTGGGCAAAAGACAGTCTTATTTGGGCCTCAGTTTCCTTGTCTGAAAAATAAGAAGATTGGATTAGATTTTCTCTAGGATCTCTTCCAATCTCAAAATTATTCTATGATACCATGGAAACCAAATTTTTATAAAGGGAGAAGTGTATCAAAAACAATGAAAAAATATAGCAACATATTGATTTCAAGGAACCAAAATGGAGAATCAGGGGCAACCCAACGGAAATTTTTCAACATTTCCTTCCAAACAACCTTAAAATAATGCCTCAAATCAAATTTTGGAGCAGTGGAGTCAATGAAAGGTCAGGGTGAGACATTTTCCCAGCCTAAGAAGACTTCGGAGAGTATTAGGAGGAAGCCTGTTTGGAGGCTACACATACAGAGGGGGCAGCAACAACAGTGGTAGCAGCAACATGAGCTTAAAGAGCTCTCATCCTACAGACACTAAAGAGGTCAAACAACAGGTCAGAAAGAGATTACAGGGGACCCTTTGTTAGCACTGGGTACAGCTAGCACCAATTGGCAACTCTATTACCAATATGTAGTGCTGGGTCACAGTTTCAGGGCAGAGAAGAATACTGTGGGTTGGTCACAAGGGACCAGGGACCCTTCCTTAGTAAAAACAAGATGGCATATCAGGAGGGCAGTGATCATATCTCACCTGAGATTACACCACCGAACTAACTCTGAAAATGGCAGCACAAAAAGCATTCAGCTTGGTACAGTGCCTCCTTACCCCTGGGTGAGCAGACCCCAACTTTGACATAAAGTTCAAAATCAAGAAACAGGTTGGAAAAATGATCAAGCAACAAGAAAAGGCTGCTAAAAAGTAGTTACTAAAATGGTATTACAGTGACAGGGAAGACCAAGACATAAACTCAGAAGAAGGCAACAATGTAAAAAATGCTAATTTGACTCAGGCCCAATAAGAAATCCTGGAAGATTTTTAAAAAGAGGTAAGAGAGGTAGAGGAAAAATTGGGGAAAGACATGAGAATGATGCAAGAAAATTATGAAAAGAGAATTAACAGCTTGGTTAAAGAAGTACAAAAAATACTGAAGAAAATAACACATTGAGAAACAGAATTGCCCTATTGTTAAAAGAGACAAAAATTCCCTAAAGAAAAGAACTACATAAAAAGCAAAACTGGCCAAATGCAAGAGGAGGTACAAAGATTTTCTGAAGAAAAAGAACTTCTTAAAAAGCAGAGTTGTCTAAATGGAAAAAGCAGCACAACATATCACTGAAGAAAATAATTCCTTAAAAATAAGAATTGGGTAAGTGGAAGCTTGAGACACCAAGAAATAATCAAAGCCAAAAGAATGGGAAAAAAGGAGAAACAGCAAATCCCAAGTGTGAATTGAATATAATTTTCTCACTTAATTTTTCTTGCTTTTTATTGAAATAAAGCTAATATGAAAAAGTTTCAAATGGTTTCCCATATATAAAGTTGAAGTAAATGAATAATAAATTTAAATAAAGAAAAAAAAAACATATTGATCTCAAACAGCTGATGGAAAAACAGAAGATCATAGGTCAAGATAAAAAAATAGTGACTCTCACTAGTGAGTAGTGTTGAGTCATCTGAATAGCTTTGAGACCAGAGGTTCCAGGAACTCCAGAGAACCTCTAGTGGAAAAATTGTACAGATGGTTTAAAATAATTTTAATTTTTGCTTTTCTCATCTTCCTCCAATCTACCTACTTCCCTTTTTGGTTTGATTTTCATGGAACTTCACATTTTGGGGAGAAATGTTTGCCATTCTTCACTCAATTTCCTTCCATAGCTCCCTATTATTCAAAGGCAAAGTTCTAACTCTTTAACCTACCTTTTTAAGACTCTACATGGTTTGGTGACCATGTACCTTTATTGGCCTTATCTTCTTTTATTCTAACACACACACACAGAGACACACACACACAACATGCTACAGATACACTAATTTGTATAATATACCCTGTGCTTTTCTGTCTCCATGAGTGATTTTCCTTTTATTCCTCAAGATTTTTTCCATTCAAAATATATTATTGATACTTTTTATATATCATGGTTATTTCTTACATTCTCTTGTTTGAAAGAAGTACAACTGAACAGATCAAACTCACACATTTTCCATAACTGGGGGACAGGGGCTCTAGGTGATACAGTGGAGGTGTATTGAGCCTGTAGTCAGGAAGACTTGAGTTCAAATTCCAGTTCAGACACTTATTAGCTTTGTTGCTCTGGGTAAGTCACTTAGCCTCTCGTTGTTTCCATTTCCTCATCTGTAAAATGGGGATAATAGTAGCATCTATCTCCTAGGATTATTGTAAGGATTAAATGAGATATTTGTAAAACATTTAGCACAGTGTCTGGTTATAGCACAGTATGTGCTATATAAATATGAGTTATGATGATGATGATGATGATGATGATGATGATGATGAACTGATAGCATATGTCTCATTCTGCATCCTAAGCAATGCAGTACAGTTGAAGGACTATGGTATTTGGAGTCAGAGCACCTCAGTTTGAATCCTAGCTTTGTTTTTACTAACTGTATGACCTTGGGGTAATCATTCAACTTTTTCTGTGTCTCATTTCCCCATTTATAAATTTGGATGGGGGTGAACTAGATTGCCTCTAATTTCTTTGCCTCTCTAAATCTGTGACTTGTTTCTCTACCGAGAAGAGAGAAGTATGTTTTTTTAAAATTATTAGTCCTATAGACACAAGATGGATCATTACATTGACCTGAATTCTGACATCTTTCAGTTTTGTTCTCTGTGTCTTTATTCATCCCATACAAACAATACCTTCCTTCTGTTCCCTCCACCAAAAATACATGCATTTGTCCTTTGTAACAATTTATCTCTTCCTTTAAGGCCCAATTTAAGTACCACTTCCTCCTTCACACTTTTGCTGAATCCTCTTACCTCATGTTGAAAATAGTTTTTTTTCCGTCTCAATAAGATGATGTATGCAAAGTATCTTCCAAACTTGAACATGCTGTTTATATAAATGCCAGCTTTGGTTTTTAAATCCTTAAGCTTCTCATAGCATTTTGAGCCATCTCTTCTTCATAGCACAGTTATTTGTTTATATGCAACATATAGGTCAGCACCTGGCACATGTTGTTGTTCAGTCATTTTCAATTGTGCCCCACTCTTCAGGACCACGTTTGGGGTTTTCTTGGCAAAGATACTGGAGTGGTTTTCTATTTCCTTCTCCAGTTCATTTATATAGATGAGGAACTGAGACAAACAGGGTTAAGTGACTTGCCCAGGGTCACACAACTAGTAAATGTCTGAGGCTAGATTTAAACTCAGGTCTTCCTTATTCCAAGTCCAGTGTTCTATCCACTGAAACAGCTAGGTACACAGCCTCGCACATAGTGGCACTTAATAAATTCTAGTTGAATGGCAGATTGAATATTACTTTCCCCTTTGTTTTGGAGGGTAGGTTCTGCATTTAACCTTAATATCCAGAAATCTGCTTTATACCTAGTTGTTCTTCTGTTGAACTAAAATGATTTAGAGATCAAGTCTTCATTTTATAGATGAAGAAATTGATATTCAGGGAGTATAAAGGTTTTGACCAAGCTTCCTCATGTGCAGGCACTAGAACACATTAGATGCCAGTCTAGCTGATTCTCATTCAGTCTAGCCCCCCCCCTTTTTTTTTAGCATACCAAGATGCCTTCTGATGAGTTGAGCTAGACTGGGTCATAGATTCAGATTTAGAGCTAAAAAAAGGGATCTACTTCAAATTCCTCATTTTGAGGCAGGAAACTGAGGCCCTGAGAGGTTATCAGCTGCTTATGATCACAAAAATAGTAAGTTCCAAACTCAGGATTTGAACCCAGGTCCTAGGATTTAAAATCCAGCTATTTTTGGATTATGTTGAATTGGAACCTTCAGAGAAAATAGCTCTATTGCTACTGGGGAAAAATAATTCTTCCTATATCTTGCAAATTCATCATGGTAGAAATTCCCATAGGCCAAGGTGAATAAAGTCCTCATTGAAGTATATCTGTGAAACTTATTCTGGGTTCCCTGCTTACCCACTCACACCCTGCCAGAAAAGACCAACGTCATTGCTTCTCTCTCTGTTAGCTTCTTGGGAGGTGGGGAGAGGACCCTCCCCAAACCCAGATGCAATCTGAGCTAACTTTTTACAAATTTAAAATACCTTGACAAGATACACAACATTAAATAGAGATTAGGCTTAAGTCAAACTCATGGTGTTTATCTCAGCATGTCACTAGATCTTAAACTAGTCTGAACTTGTTGATGAATCACTCTTAAAAAAACTGATATTTCAAATACTTAGGAAGAAAGAAATACTTATAAATTGCCTAGTATGTACTGGGGCTAAGATACATAAACGACAATTTACCCTTAAGAAACTTACAATTTATTGATGGTGGGGTGGGTGATAAGACATGTAACAATGACACAACCACCACCAATGATAATAACGTGAAAAGAGAATCTGTTAGGGCAGTAGGTATCTTAGCAGATAGAGTACCATGCCTGAAATCAGGAAGACTCATCTTTGTGAGTTCAAATTTCACCTCAGATACTTACTAGTTGAGTGATCTTGGGAAAGTCACTTCTGCCTCTTTGCCTCAGTTTTCTCATCTGTACAATGAACTATAGAAGGAGATGGCAAACAATTCCAGTATTTTTGCCAAGAAAACCCCAAATGGGGTCCTGAAGAGTCAGACATGACTGAAAATGACTCAACAACAATAACAACAATAACAATTTGAAAAGTTGATGAGGCAAACACAAACAAAGTGTGGTGATGGGGAAAAGCTGTCTGGTGCAGTTAAGTTAGTATGTGACTTGGACCTGGAAGTATTTGGATAATCCAAGAAGGAAGAAAGAAGAACATTCTAGGGATAGAAAATAGTATGAGTAAAATTCAAAGGCATGTGATCTTGGACTGTGTTTAGGATACAGTGAATAATCCAGTCTGGCTCAAGAATAACCTTGATGACGAGAAGTAGGTAAAAAGGCACAAGCCCTTCATAGATGTTTTGGCAAAAAAGAAGAATTTGGGCATATGTTGTAATGAGAACAAGTGACTCAAGAAGACTTGAGTTCAAATCCTGCCTCAGAGGGTTATTGACTGTATGGCTAGAGACAACTCATTTAATTTTGAGTCTTAGTTTCTCGTCAGTAAAATGTGGGTACTGAAACTCGATGACTTTGAAGTTCCTTCCACTCTAAACTTATGATCCTAAATATCACTAGGATCCCAATCTCCAGTTGTGTTGTATGGAAAAATAGTTTATTAGCTTTAGGAAGATAGTATTCCTTCTCTGAGATCATTTCCTGAAAAGATGAGACTAGGATTCCTCCTAAAACAATCAAGAGTGTGACATTCATATATATTTGTGAAAATAACATAAAGAGAACTCGATCTGAACTAATAACAAAAAGGTGGTTAAAGTTCAGAGCACAAATCTAAATATGGTGCTAAGGAACATATGTGCCAGTAGTTTCCTAAATGAGGGCGTATTTACTACTTCAACCAATGCTCTACATTTATATAAATTAAGGTATTACCATGGGCTTAATGAAGATTATAGACCTGGATTCCTATAATATTGGATAACACTAACAAGTTTTTATTAGGAACCTACTATGTTCCAGGCACTGGGGATTATAAAAGAAAGACAAAAACAAAACAGTCTGACATCAAGGAACTCACACTCAGTTGGAGGGAAGAAGGACATGTACCTATATAGAAATATACAAAATAAATACAAGATAGCTTTTTGTTTTAAGGCACTAGATAGCACAGGGGGAAGCAGGAAAACATTCATATAGAAGGTAGTACTTGGAATGAACCTTAAAGGACACTAGGGATTCTAAGAGTCAAAGGTGTATAAGGTGCATTATTGACAAGGGACATAGCAAGGGCAAAGACAAAGTAAAAGTTAATGGAGTGTCATGTATGAGGAACAATAAACAGGTCAGTCTGCCTGAATTGTAGATTATATGGAGAGAAGAGTGGAATAAGGTTGGAAAGGTAGCTGAAGCCAGTTTGTAAACGAAGAACATCTTTCTGATCTTAGAGGTAATAGGGAGCCACTGAAATTTATTGAGTAGGGGAGTGACATGATCAGACTCTCACTTTAGAAATTCAGTTTAGGAGTTGTGTGGAAGATAGACTGGATTGAAGCAAGGGAGGTCAATGAGAAGGCTACTATGATCATTGTGGCAAGAGTTGACAAAAGTTTGAACTAGGGCAGTCACTGTGAGGGTTAGGAAAGGGATAGGTATTAGAGTTGGTATGGAGGGAAAAATAAAGCAATATTTGACAACTGATGGCTATATGGGGTTAGTGAGAGTGAGGAGTCCAGGACATTGAGGTTATAAACATAGGTGATGGTAAGGCTGACAAGGCACTTTACTTCTCCAGGTTTCAGTTTCCTGGAGAAGGGGCTAGAGTAAATGATCTCATAGAATTATAGATTTAGAGCTGGAAGGTACCTCAGAGACCACAGAAACCCAGCCCCCTCATTTTACAGATGAGGAAACCGAAATGTAAAATAACTTGCCCAGGATCACAGAAATAGTGTATATTTGGGGGAAGAATTTGGCCCCATGTTGTCCTTTGGACCCAGATGCTCCAAGGTCAGGCCCTATCTGGTCCACTATGTTGCCTCATCTAGGTTCTCTCTTAACATTAAAATCCTAATTCTACAGAAACAATGGATGCCATCCAAAGCAGTAAGGGATCCAGTCATTTCTATATTCCTAGCTCCCCACCAAATGCACACAAGGGTAGAGGGGAAAATACATTAAGAAGCAGGAAGAAAATAGAACCTCACAGTACAGTCCTTTGGAGACTGCACCTGGAAGATCACATTCTGATCTTCGCACTTCATTACCAGTGAGAGGTAGAAAAATTGGAGGGAGTCCAGTGAAGAGCAAATAGGATGATTACAGGGCTGGAGGGATTGCTTTGTGAGGAAAGATTAAAAGGACTAATTACATTGAGTATGGCTAAGCAACTGCCAGGAGTTAGGAATGGCTACATGAGAATGGCCTATAAACTCAGAGTGCTACCTGCTCTGGGGCAATGGATTGATGCCATAGTCTGGTACAAGGCAGGGTATGGCTTACAGTGGGGTTATAATTTCAGAGAAAGAAATGTTCTGAGTAACAGGCAGGAAACTTCTTGAGGGTGAGCTCTTCTATCTTGTCAAGACCAGACAAAGAATTTCAATGGGTAGAAGTGCCGTAATAGACTCATATACAAGACTTGAAGGAAGGAAAGGATCCTAAGACATGAGGCAAATGCATTCCATAAATGAGGGAAAGACCATGCATTCTAAGAGTGGTTATTTAATCCTTTATTCCCATCATATCTAACCCATTGCTGAATTTTATTGATTATGCTTTCACAGAATCTTACATCTATTTCCTTCTCTCAACTAGTAGTTACTGCACTAATTTAATTCTTTACCACTTCTTTCCTGGTCTATTACAATAGCCCCCTAGTCAGTCTCCTTGACTCCAATTTTCATCCTCTCTGCAAACTGTTATTCATAATACACAGATGTGATCTGGTCATTTACCTGATTAATATGCTCCAATAATTCCTTGGTGTTTTGTGTATAAGATATCAATTTCTCTCTTTGACACTTAAAACACTTATCCCAACTTTCCTTTCCTTTCTCATATTATATTTTATTATCAAAATGGCCTAATAACTCTTTCCTGTATATGACTTTTAATTTCTCATTTCTATGCTTTTTTATAGGCTATCTCCTTATGTCTAGAATGCTTTTCTTCTATTGCCTCTTTGTTCCAGAAATTACTCTATCTATATTAAGCATGTATATGTGTAGTTATCTAGGTATGTATGTAGAATGTATGTATGTTTCCCCTTCATATGGTCCTTGAGGGCAAAAAGTGTTTTGTTTTTGTTGTATGCCCATCATCTATCAGAGTGCCTGGAAAATAATAAGTGCTTAATAAATGCTTATTTAATGAAGAAGTGAAAAGGTGGCCATGCATGCAGCTGATGACTATTGGAGTCCAAGTGGTTGTGGTCTAGTTTGAGATTCCTTACTGAGGAAATCAAATTGGGGGAGTATGGAGCAAACCATGGTGTTTCTGGAAGATAAGGGCACAGAATTCCATGGAAAATAAACAAAATCCAAGGGTTCCCAGCATAGAAGATGACATCTTAGAGATGAAAAATTAGGAACTCTGGGAGAGTTTCCAAAGGTTATGGCAGAATTTGATCCATCCAGTTACTTGTCTGCATTGCTATTTTGCATGTGCTACATATCCTATCTAGAGTTTCTTTAAGAACCTTAGTCACGGTGGTAGTTGAACTCATATGGTTCTCTTTAATCTCCAGAAGGGATACCCCCTGCATCCCCATTTGGACATGTCAGAGTCCAGATTCTTTGTGCCTTCCACCAGGGTATGGACTACACAATGATGGAACCAAATGTATAGCCCTCCCCCAAATACATCATATCCATTGACTTCCAAATCAGAGGGTGCAGGAGCAGAACATGTTTTCTCTATGTCTGATGGGTCTCAGAAGGTAAGGTCTCAATTTAGTTTGAGGAAAGTTCATTGGAGCAGAAATATGGATGCCTCCCAAAGCTCTGGCCTGTTCCTCTACTCTTCCCTTCCTCTACTTGTTCTGTTTGTGATCTCATCAGATTTAATGGGGTTCAATTATCTCTATGTAGATGACTGAAATCTACACATCCAACCATAAACTGCCTTTTGGACATCTCTATTTAGACATTTTGTAGCTATTTCAAACAACATACTCCAACAGAAATTATTCTATTTCTCTTCATATCCATCTTTCCTCAGAATTTATTTTTGTTGGGGTACTTCATGAGTTTGTTTTTAGTTACCTAAGTTTTCAACATTGGAAACATCTTTCACCCTCCATCTTTTATGTAATTAGTTGAACCCCACCAACATCTCTTGAGTACATATCCTGTCCATCCATGTGGCCCCTATCCCAGTTCAGATCCTCATCATAGAATATTAAAATGGCCTTGTGATTGGTGTCCCTGCTTCCACTCTATCCTCTGAAATCCAGCTTCACAAAACTGCCAGATTAATATTTTTAAAATACAGATCTCTGCAAGTCACTCCCCTACTCAAAAATCTTCAGTAGCTCTGTCTTGCTTCTTGGATAAAAATACAAGCAACTCAGCCTGGCATTTGAAGCTTTTCACAATCTGTCTCACCTCCCTTTCCAGTTTTATTTCATATTCCTCTCCACATACTTTCTGTTCTGATCAAGATGGTCTACTGATTTTTCTTTTGCAAAGTATTCCATTTCCTAAGTCTGGGCCTTTGTACAGGTAGGCTTCCATATTTGGAATGTACTCCCTTCTTCCTTCCACCTCTTAGAATCCCCGCTTCCTTTGAGCACAGCCTAGGTGCCACCTGCTACATAGGCCTTTTTCAAATCCCTAAGTTGTTAGTGCTTGGAATCACTTTGCATAATTTTGAAGTTTTGCATAATTTTATACATACTTTGTTTTTACTTCTTTGTGCACACATTGCATCACCAACGTTGTAAGGTCTAGGGGCTGTTCCACTTTTATTTCTGTACATTAAGTTCTTATCACTGTGCCTTGCACATAGTAGGTATTTAATAAATGTTGAAGTGTGAAGACTTGGGTCCAAATTCTGACTCTGCCACCTGATTGAACTGTTTTGTTGCTTGCCCTACTTTGGTTCTTTTAGGATTCTGGCAAGATTCTAAGTCCTTTAAGATGTCACACCACTTTGGCATAGATTTTCAAAAGGAACCTGTGAATGGTTCAACTGATACCCTTGACATCTCATTTCAGTTGTGACCCATCATGTATGTTCAGAGTGATTCTGAAATGAAATGGACCACCTTAATTTTCCAGATTCCTATTCTCTGTGATACAGGTAAGGAAACTGGGCTAAAAAACCTCAGATGGCTGGTTCACAATCACTTAGTAAATGTATGATTTAGGATTTGGATTCAAGTCTTCCCTGACTCCAAGTCTAACACTCAACTGCTACAAAACTTTTTATTTATGCTATTTCATACATTTATTACACTCTGAGTTTGGACACATTTATTTCCTCTTTTTATTTAACTGAACACTTTCAACTCTGCTGGATATTAATAGTGCAAATGTGGCTCCCATATGGGTTTTACATCATCCTAATTGTTTGTGCCAGTTCTCTGGGGGAGGGGCAGTTCCTATTAATGACTGCTGATAGATTCCACCACCAAACCCCAAGACTCAGCTGTACACACACACACACACACACACACACACACACACACACACACACACACACGTTTGCAAATGTACATTTAGAATTATAGGGAGGAGTCTAACAATAAGTAGTATATAAGAAATGTAGCCATGGCTGTCTCTGAAAAGCCTTCCCTTCAAGACTCAGTTTTTATTAGAACACAGCCTTTGTCACCAAGGTGTGATAGAAACAACAACAACAAAAAATATAGAACATGATATCTTTACAAAATGGGCACATACAGAAACACTCCCCCCCTCAGCTGCCTTCTTTATTGCTAATGCCACAGGGAAGGGAAATATAAACAATTGAGCATTAGAGAAAAATCTTAGGAAACCTAGTCATCACTGTAATATCCTTCCTATACCCAGGAAATGGATCTGACTCTAACTCTGTATCTATCAACAAACTATTTGTGGCAGCAAATTTGTTAGTCTGATTAGTGTTGTTTGCAATCTGCAATATCACTTATTCTTCTTTAAATATTTGGGCAAATGCTAAGCCCTGATTTGGTCAAATTGGCACAGTAGAATGCAGCCTTGTTGTGGCAGCTGGCAGAGCTTCCCTAGCCTTAGTAACTAACAAGTCAGCTACTATCTCTGTCCATGGTTCTGAAAGCTTCTCTAATAATTCTAAAAATCACTGTTGATTTTCAATTCAATTAATAGGCAAATAGGATTTAAAATTCAAGAGATTTTGTAGGCATCTAGCCCAACTTCTCTTTTTTACTTATGGGGATCTTTAGTTAGAAATATTAAGTATTTATTGCATGCAGAGCACTGTGATTTGTAGTGAGGAGATAGAAAATTTAGTCAAAATAAGTCCTGGCTATCATAGAGTTTAGAGTCAAATATAGTATAACAAAAATATAGGTAATGATAATATCCAATACTAAGTGATAAGCGCATAAAGGAAGTGCTGAGTAATATGTGAAATACCCAATAAGGAAAGGTCATTCCTAACTGAGGAAATCTTGAAAGAAGTCTATTAAGATTGTACATTAGGTGACCCATATTCCTTTATCAGGCCTCTGAAAAATTCATTCTGGGTAGTTGTTGTAGTGGTTTGTGGTGGAAGTAGTAAGAAGTAGTAATAGTAGTAGAAGTAGTAGTAATAGTAGTAATTGTAGTAGTAGCAGATAATAACAAGTATTTATGCAGAACGTTAAAACTTAAAAAATATTTTGTATGGAGCAGGAATTGGAGGAGAGGGTGCCATCAGTCTCAAAGTGTCATAGAAATAATAAGGCCTCTGATTTGACTTGAAGGAAGCAGTAAAGTGTAGTGAGTTGGGAATCGATTCACTTGATTTCCTCAGTATTTATTTTGCTGCTACTTTGTCATGATGCTTTGGACAAATCATTTCACTCCCTGGGCCTCAAGGCCTTTCCTTATCCATCAAGTGAGAGGGATCTACTGTAAACTAAATAATGTCAAAGGTACCTTATAGTCATAATATAGTTGTGGTTTGTCCCTCATTCTTGAAGATGACCATGACATAAGAGGTGATTTCATGACTTGCAATTGAGTTTGATTTGAGTTAGGGAGGGTTGTGCAAAATCATCAGCCTCACTTTCTCCTCCAGGGCCATCTCTTCCAGTGGCCAGATATCCATCAGGAGAACTGCAGATGGCCCAGGATTCAGTGGGAGACCTTGGCTCTCTTAAGCTAAGGTCTTTTCAAGTTCTCACTTTGTGTAAGGCAATGTAAATTCAATTCAAAGAGACCTATTGGTTTCTTTGAGAAGTGAATCAAGAGATGGCCCCTTTAATAAAAAAAAAATCAAACTGTGCAGGGTTACTGGCCAAATATTTACTTTCACTCTGAACGAGGAGGGCCCCCAAATAACCATGAAATGGTGCTCTGGCAGGGATCTATTGTTGAACAATCCTGCTGTTTTGTTAGGGTTTTTCCTTCAGTCATCATCCTTATAAAATTTTCATATTCACGAATTATTAGGATCAATTCAACATTTGCAAAACATCTATTATGTGAAAAGTACTATGCTAATGCTGTTGATATAAAGGCATGAGAGAAGAGTTCAAGCAACTAAGGTCTTCCATTTGTGTTGTCTCCCCTGTTAAAATGTGAGGTGTCTGAAAACAGATTCTGTCTTACTTTTCTATTTGGATCCCTTAGCATTGTATTTTGTTCATAGTGCTTAATAAATACTTTTTTCACTTATTTCTTCTTGAGGAAAACAACATGGAAATAGATATGATTACAAAGTAATATGGAAAGTCAAGTTGACTAGCGTTTATTAACACTGACTAAGTTTAAGCTGGGAATTGTGTTGGGAATACAAATGTTGGGAATACAAGTACATGTGTTGGGAATACAAGTACAAATAGAAAAGAAAATAGTCACTGAATTAAAGGAGTTTACATCCTAAGGAAAGAAGAAAATACATATAAGGGAGGCAAAAAGTAGGGGGAAACTCAGGTAGAGGAATTGAAGAGAAAGTCAGGATAGAGAGTCAGTAGATCCTGAAGAAGAGAAAACATCGTCTAGCTTGAGGTTCCTCAAAATGGAGGTTCTGGGAAAAAAAACAGGTAGGTAGATAAAGGGACCTCTGGAGTGGAGAGAACTTCTAGTATAAGAAACCCAGGGATAAGTAAACTTCCAGGGTGAGGAGGTTTCACTATATCTGGCTTCTGGAGGCCTCTAGGACACAGTCACATTGTCTAGGTAGTTGAGTGGTGCAATAAATAGAGTGCTGGAACTCCAGGAAGATCTGAGTTCAAATCTAGCCTCAGACACATAATAGTTGTGTGACCCTAGGAAAATCACTTAACCTCTATCTATCTCGTTTTTCCCAACTTATAATATGGAAATAGTAATGGATCCTTCCTCCCTGGGTTGTTGTAAGGTTCAAATGAGACACTTTAAAGTTTAATACCATGTCTGGAACATAATAGGGGCTTAATGAATGTTTGTTTCCTTCCTTTGCCATAAGTTTACTAGTATTTACCCACCCAATTACCTTGAATTTATTTTGAATATACCTATGTTTACATAAGTTGCCATCCTCAGTGGAACATAAACTCTTTGAAGGCAAACCAGTCATTAGTCAGTTGCCACTAAAAGATAGGTAAACTTGAGAGCTTGGGAGTGGCAGTACCTTTAGACCAATTAAAACTTATACTTTTCTTTCCAAGGTTTTATTTTAGACTCAAATGCCAAAACACAAATATAAAATAGAGGAAAGAAAGAAAAAAACATATCATAAACTTAAATATTGGAACTTAAACACAAAGTTAGAAAGCAAAAGAAGCATGTTGAGTGCATAGCAGAATGAGAGGATTCAAAATATGCAACACAATTTTCATTTCAAGAAAACCTATATGATAAAGAATGTTTGTTGCATTGAGTATTTTTTAAATTAATTTATTAGTTTAGTTTCAGCTAACAAGATTCTATTCCATAGTTCCATGATTTTCAAATTTCCTTTACCTCCCTCCCCCCACCCTCCACAACAGCATATAGTCCAGTATAGGATCTGCATACATTCATATTAGACATTAGTCCAATTACAAAGGCATATTGTATTAGGTGGGATGAGAAATGGTAAAGAAGAAATAAAACCAAACAATGAAAAGAAAAAGATCAATTAGTTTGCTTCCATCAGGATTCAAGCTAAATTCTTTCTAGTTATATCTCTGGATGTCACATTTCTCTCCTTCATGAGTCTTTTGGGATTGACTTATATCACTGCATTGCTGAAAAGAGTCCAGTTTGTCATAGTTGGTCATCACACATATGATGTGTCTGTGACTGTATACAAATTTCCTCTGATTCTAGTCTTCTTGCTCAGTATCAGTTTGTATAAGCCTCTCCAGGTAAATATGAAATCTGTCTTCTCCTTGTTTCTTATAGCACAATAATATTCCATTACATTCATATACCACAACTTGTTTAGCCATTCCCCAATTGATGGGCACCCCTTTAATTTCCCATTCTTTGCAACCATGAAAAGATCTGCTATAAATATTTTTGTATATTTGGGTCTTACTCCCTCTTCTATGATCTCTTTGGGATGTAACCCTAGAAGTGGTATTGTTGGGTCAAAGGGTATGAAATTATTTATAGCCCTTTGGGCATAATTCCAGATTGCTCTCCAGAATGGTTGGAGAAGTTCACAACTCCACCAGCAATGCATTAGTATTTCAATTTGCCCACATCCTCTCCAGCATTTGTCATTTTCTTGTTTTGTCATCTTAGCCAATCTGACTGGAGAGATGTGGTATCTCAGAGTTGTTTTGATTTGCATTTCTCTAATCAATAGTGATTCAGAGCATTTCTTCATATGTTTATAGATATCTTTAATTTCTTTCTCTGAAAACTGCCTGTTCATATCCTTTGACCATTTATCAATTGGGGAGTGACTTGTATTCATATAGATTTGGCTCAATTCTTTATAAATTTTAGAAATGAGTCCTTTATCAGAGACACAAGTTGTAAAAATTCTTTCCCAATTTCCCACCTCCTTCTTGATCTTGGTTACATTGGCTTTGTTTGTACAGAAGCTTTTCAATTTAATGTAATC
Source organism: Gymnobelideus leadbeateri (assembly GCA_011680675.1). Taxonomy (NCBI): domain Eukaryota; kingdom Metazoa; phylum Chordata; class Mammalia; order Diprotodontia; family Petauridae; genus Gymnobelideus; species Gymnobelideus leadbeateri. The sequence goes on along the minus strand of WOXC01011850.1, from coordinate 39 downwards.
AAAATTATCCAATTTGCATTTTATAATGCTCTCTAATTC